>CM017445.1:17663078-18180753 GCA_007726485.1 Eragrostis curvula
ACGGTTTGATGGGTTAATGCGAGTATTCGTACCTGGGGTGATGGCTTCCCGCACTTTCCCCTTCTAATCCGCCGGAATCCGCCGGCGATCTCCGATTCGTCCCTTTGCAATCCGCCGCGCCGTGGTCCCATTCCGCGGGTTCCGCCCTCCACCATCAACCGCCGTGGGTGACATTCACCGTCGTCGCCTTGCGCCCGCGGCAGCCGTCCTCTTTTCTTCAAGCGCCGGGCCGATGGACGCCGCCGTAGCGCCTTGGCCCGTTCAGAGGATGGGGGAAGGCGTGCTAAATGGCCTCGTATCCCGGGGGCTACTGAGGCCAAACGGCACATACGCGGAATGGATCGTTGCCGAGGGGCTTCAGGCGCCGGACCCTCCCGACGGGTACGTCGTTTCCGTCGCCAATCTCCACAATCGTGGGTTCGGAATGCCAGCGCATCCCTTTTTCCGCGGCCTCCTCCACTACTATCAGGTCGAGCTTCATCACCTCGATCATGATTCGATTGGTCATATCGCCGGGTTCATCACCATGTGCGCGTATTTGGGCATCGATCCCCATTTCGATCTTTGGAGGTATTTTTTCCGGGTGCGACACTCCCGTCTCGTCGAGAGGGGGAGACCGTCCATGGAAATTCCCATCGGGTGCGCGAGCATCCGGCTGCGGCAGAATAGGATGCACAATTATATTCCGTACATCTCAATGTCCTCCGACATTCGTTGGCGTTCGAATTGGTTCTATATTCGGAACGACCCTGACGGGCTGCTCCCGCCCTTCTCCGGGTGGTACATCGAGAAGGCGCCACACTGATGCGGCCTACATCCGTTCTAACAGTCCGATCCACAGGATCATTGTCCCACGGTGCTGTTTAAGCAGACACGAGATAATACAACACTTTAATCTTAATTAACAAGTTATTATCTTTATTACAACACAAGTTCAGAGTACAGCGGAAGTATTAAAGTTCAGCTGAAGCGATAAAGGAGTTCGAAAGCGAAAGATACACGAGAGCTACACTACTCTCCACGTTATAGCATGAGCGAAAATCTGATGCCCGATCAGATAGTCACACTAGCAGCAAACACATTACTGCGGCGGCTGGTCGGACTCCCAGTGGGCTGTCCAACCTGCAGGAACTTGCACATCCCAAGGCATGACACCAGCAGGAAGAACAATATCATTACCTGAAAACAACAATGGCACAAAGCCTGAGTACTAATTACTCAGCAAGACTTAACCGTCAATTTGACTCTAGACATGCATAGGCTAAAAAGGGATGGCTTATTTTTAAAAGACTCGCACTTAAGTAGCAATAATCATTTCTATCTTATTTTAGCCAAATTTTATCTTCATTAAACAGTGGCATAAGTGAGAATAACAGTAAAGCATGAATTGAACAAAACAATTATGAATCAGTAACATATGAGTAATAACAGCAGCTATCCATCATAACAGCCAACATAATCATCATCAAGTGTCATTTTCTACGTGAAGGTGCAATTCACGAGCGGTACTCATTTCTGCGAGGGACAGCGATTGCAATCGATTTACACCAGCTGGGAAAACCCGAGGTACACGACGTATATGCACAAAACTCATATACGGCAACCTTTCACAAGATAGTAAACAATAAGCACGGGTCTAGTCTCAGGGATTGGGCAGCCGTCCCACCAACGGTACCTCGTACCTCCCATGGCCTGAACCTGCCCAATACACCTGTACAGGGTACCATACCACCTTGCCACCATACAAGCTACTAAGTTTTCTAGTTCCCATTGTCACTAGTATGTACTCGGTACTGTTCAATGCTCGATCAAGAGGGCCAACAACGAATCGGTCCTTAATCGACTAGGCAGGGCTACAGTAGCCAACACCTCCACGTGTTGCTACAACCTATAAATGCATATGTCATCCTGCCCGGTCTTAACCAACAAAATAATCTCATCCATCATCTTAATTGGAGGATCAAGTTTTAATCATCATCATAAATCGTACCTCGATGCTAATCAATATATTTAAGCATAGCAATGTTTCTATCGAGCAACTAGTATAGACACTTAGACAAAATAGGTCATTTGGGAACAATGCAATTAGGTTCCATTCAACTCCTACAACTTAAGTGCAACAATCATTCTAGACATACTAGCATTATGTTCTCTAGAAATTAAAACTTTGAAAAGGGTGGGATGCACCGGGGCTTGCCTTAAACTTCACAAACTAAGTTAGTAGCTTCAACTGAGGTTTCCTGATTAGAATGATCCTGCTGAAAATCCTCTCCAACTTTGCGATGATCGTTTCCTATCAATGCAATTATGTGTCAATGAAGAGAATGCAAAGACAATATAAATCGACATGCACATGCAATGAGAGTGACTTGATTTCAAATTCAAAGTGATGAACACAGTTCTGAATTGATGAAGAGAGTCAGATTAAATTTCGTTTGAATTATTTTCTTCATTGACTCTTTTAATGAAATTCATGTTATCAACAAAACAGTTAAAGAAATTCATGTTAGGACTCTTTAGAAAGTTTCTGGTCAGGGGAACTTCACTGAAGGTATAAACATGCAAGAACAGATCATGTGCCAGATTTCATGATTTTATCCTAAGTGGATTTATTTTAGTCATTAAAACAAGATTGTAGCAGAAATAAATTCTACAAAATTCCCAGAAGCAGTTCTGACCAGAACAAAACTCATGGTGACAGGGCATCATCTAAGTAACATGCATGCACAAGTTCAAGATTTATGAAGCATCAGGTTATTTATGGTGATTTAAACAAGATAGACAAAGAAACAGCCTTAGTTAATTCTCCATGCAGAAACATGGCAATTAATCAAAATTATTAGATAGAGAAGAACTGTAGGATTCTAAATCAACTTAGTTTGCAATTTTGCAACTATCAGATAATTAAATATGAATTGATTGATGTCTAGCTTCCATAAATGATAAAGAGCAGAACATGCAGAAACAACGGATATGTTGTACACTAATGGACAGAGCATATCAAGAGGGTTCTAACATGACTTAGTTTGCAGTTTTCTCACAAGCAGATAATTTACTATGAATAAAATGGTGTTTCACTTCCAAAAATGATATGGGTCAAAACATACAGAAACATGGATCATCATGACAACCAATGGATAGATCTACTCATGAAAAATCCAACAAAATTTAGTTTGGAATTTTTGGGCTTATGAAACTCCAAATATCCATTTTTGAATTTTATTCTGTTCTGACTAGATAATTACGAAATTGCCATCGTCGTCTAAACAGGGTGCGCACAGTAGACTGCGGCCTGAGTTGGGCGGCGCTTCGCCGGAGCGGGGGAAATGGGTGCGAGGGGGTCTATGAGTGGATACGAATGAAGATATCTTCTAGGGGAACTCAAAGGCTAGGTCATCGAGGTCAGGGACTCACCGGAAAGTGACCGGCGGTGAGCGGTGGCGGGAAGAAGATGTTCGGCGACGTCGCAAGGTCACTGTGGTCGACGAGGAGCTGCACGGTTTGGTCCTAGAGCTTCACGGAGACATGGAGAGGAACGGCATGGTACATGTCAACGTCGAGAACGGCCAGAGCGTGGTCGTTGCCGTCGAGGTCGAAGGCGGCTGACGGTGATTGTTGGGGAAAAGTAGGATTCCGGCGACCTCGTCGGAGAAATCAAAACAAAATTGATCATCAGGGTTCCTCAGAGAGTTGCGCATCCACTGAAGGAAGAATGAGAGATCGAGGCTCACTTTGAAGGACGAATTTTGCGGTGAAGCCAAGGTTGGTCGTCGGTGATGTCATCAGAGTATTTCTCGAAATACTCTCAACTTGCTGCAAGTTTCAAGGTACGGTTTCTTCTCTGAGCTAGAGGACCTTGAGCGTCATAAGTGGTGGCTTTAGCTTGTGCTGCGGTGCGGCGAGTTGGCGGCGAGTCAAGCTTCCCTAATCGACGGCCATGGCGACAGTGCAAGGGAGATGGAGGCGGAGCGAGCGAGGAACGGGCGAAACGAGCAAGGGAGAGAATTGCATAGAGCTGGAGGCTCGGTTTTGATGCTCGGCTGGCCTTGGTTGAGCTGGAGCGGTGATGGGTTGAGGTGGCGGCCATGCATGTATCGGGAAAGAGCTGAGGAAGAGAATTCAGCGGTTGGTGAGTATGACAGTGGGTCCTGCAGCCTCTTTTCTTTTTCTAAATTTCTGTTCTCTCTCTTGGAAATCCGAATTGAGGAGGTATTTGAGCTCCACAAATTACCAAATTTTGCATGGTATTTGGTTGACACGTGTTAAGTTCAGATGTCCATTTGCTTTGGTCACAATCTTCAGAAATTTGAATTTGAAATTTAAACAAATGTTTAAATTTTAAAACTTGACTGACTTATTTGAGGCACTTCCTAATTTCGAATTCTTCTGAATTTTTGGCTAGATTTTTATTTCACTTATATCTTTCACATACTGTTTTGGTTGCACATAGTTCTATTCAAATGGTTGAACTTCCTTTTTTTAAAATTTGACTTAAATTTGGATTCTAGTTAAATTTTTAATACTTTCCTTTGCTATAACAAATTTGAAATTTTCTCATAATCAAATCAACATGATGTCCAAGCATGGTAAAAATGAAGGAGACACCTGGGGTGTCACATCCGTCCCCTGATCAATGCGGTCGGCGCGTTGCGTACCTCCGGGGTGTCGTGGGCCGGAGTCACCGGGCATTTTCACTTGGCTCGAGTGCTGCCTCTAATGAGGCGCTCCCTCCGTCTATAGGAGTTGACTCCCGAGGCGAACAGAGGAGGAACGGCCATGGTGCAGGATGTGGGCCTAAGCTTTTTGGAAGTCAGTGCTCGGTTGGCGGAGGCATCGGGAAAGTCTTCCCTTTGCCATACGGATGCAGAGTTTGAATATCCGATCCGCGGCCATCCTCGGGCTCTTCCGTCTCCGGGCGTCCACAGCTATGTACGTATCCCATGCGGTCGTCTTCTTATTTTCCTTTCGCACTCTTTTTCTTCTGGACCAACATGTCTTTCTCCCTTTTTTCTTGCAGGCTAATTTGGTGCAGACGCCGTCGCATCCACCGCTGCCCGAGGACCTTGATCAACGGGAGGTGGTTCGAGTTCGATACGAACGTGGGGAAAGCAGTCGCGGCATGACTCGCGCCGCCGACGATCCTGGCGCCGGCGGCCTTTCAGAAGAAGTGTGGGCGAGTCTCCTGCTTGAGGATGATGACGATGTTGACGACCCCCTGCCCGAGCCAGACGAGGTCGGAGTGATTCCGAGGGTGTCGCTCGACCCCGTGGGCGACGAGATGTCTGTCGTACCGGCGTCGAGGGATCTCTTGACCGCTCCTTTGGCCGGGCGGGGTCAAGTGGGCGCCCCGAGGGTTCCCAGGAGATGGATCGGGCGTGACGTCCCTGACGCGGGCTGGCCGGGTGGTGTCGCAGACCGGGATGGTCGGCGGGGAGTCCGCCGGCCTCGGGCGTTCTCGGGGGACCGAAGGGTCAGCTGAGGCGCCGGTCCGACTGGAGTGGGGTCCAGATTTTTGGGTCGGAGTCGGCGACCGCTCGTTCCTCGTTGAGGACTCGACCGAGGGGAGGTCGTGGGATTGGTTCGGCAGGAGGCTCGAGCTTGTTCACCGGGGGGTGAGCTCTGCACGCGGCTCCCTGGAATCGGCCCTTCATGTTCTAGAAGAGACTAGACCTCCTTTTGAGGTACGATTCCTGGGTTCCGCCCTCCCTCTCTTTCCCCTTTAACAGTTGGCTGATTATGAGTCCGACGCAGATCGCCCTGGAGGACAGTCGGATGATGTCCGAGTGTCTGCGCTCCGAGGGAGAGCGACTGCGTCACCGGTCGTCCGAGCGTGCCGTTGCCGCTCAGGCGATTGTCACCGCCGAGGCGTCTCGGGCCGATCTCTTGAAGGAGATGGAGGCGCTACGGAGGCGCGCAGAGGATGCCGAAGCGTCCTTGGGAGCATCGCAGGAGCGAGCCGGGGACGTTGAGAGACGGGCCGTGAGCCTCGCTGCTGAGGTGAAGGCAGAGCGGGAGCTGCGGGAGGTCGCCGAGGTTGCTTTTGCCAACCTTTCGAGTGAGTTGGCTCAGCTTCGTGATCAGAATGGCGGTAAGTGGTGCCTTTCCCTCCTTGGTGTTTTTTCGTCCATATTCTCTTTGACGCCTTACTTCCGTTTTCCGTTCTTCCAGTGCTTGAACAGGAGCTGCTGGAGTCTCAAGCCGTGGTTGGAGAACTCGACAACTTGAGGCTTGCTTTCCTCCATTCGTGCTCCCAGCTGGGGATGAAAGTGACCAATGATCCTCATGAGACGACGCGGCAGGTGCTTGCCCTGCCGACCCACGTGAGGGCCTTGGAGGAAAATGCGATGGATGGCGGAATTCGGTTGTCCTTCGCCGTCGTCCGTTCCCATTACGAGCCGGACATTGGGGTGGGGCTGATGAGCGAAGATTTTGCTGAAGGGGTCTCCCCTGAGACCTTGGCGGCCTTTGAGGAGGAGGTGCGCCCAGACGTTGAGCGGCTCTTGGCGAAGTACAAAGAAGAGTTCCTCTTGCGCCCTCCGGCTGCCGAGGATTAGACCCTCAGAGGCCCCTCGTCTTTTGTCTTTTGTCCCGAACAGTCGAAGAGTTAAAGTGTAGATGGAGATGCTTGTTTAATTCACTATCGTTGTTTTTAATCCTTCGCATTGCACCACAATTGTAGCTTGTTTGACTTCGAGCGTTAGACTTTTGGCCTTGAATCCCTTCTGCTGGCTTAGGCCGTCCTTAGCCGCTGGGGCATCAGGTGCCTTTGAACCGAGCAGTCGGGCCTGGGACCTTAGTCTGCCACTCTTTCATCTTAAAGCGACAATGTGTGCATCGAGGGGTCGGAACGCGAGTCCTTGGTACGGGAGGTCAGACGGAACCTTGCGAAATTGCGTTGTTTTCGCAAGGTTGTCGCCTCGTCATACATTCGACCCGCGCGGTGTTGTCACCGCACCCGCCGGGTGTAGCCCCCGAGTGAGGGGGGTCGGACCCAACGGCCGCTCCAAATATGGGAAAGGTGAGAGTAAAACGTCTCTACGATAAGAGCAAAAGCGAAACGTAGTATGGAAAGGGTTTAGGGATAGAAGCGACGTAGCTGTTCGATGTTCCACGCGTTCTTGATCTGCTGCCCTTCCGAGTCCATCAACTTGTAGGTTCCGGGTCGGAGCACCTCGGAGATGATGAACGGTCCCTCCCAGGGCGGCGAGAGCTTGTGGCGGTCCTTATTGGTTTGCACGAGTCGGAGGACGAGGTCGCCCACGCTAAACGCTCGCCCGCGGACTCGACGTCCGTGGTAGCGTCGTAAGGCTTGCTGGTACTTTGTTGCGCGCAAGAGTGTGACCTCACGATCCTCGTCAATTTGGTCAAGCGCGTCTTCGAGGAAGCGCTTGTTATTGTCTTCTGTGTAGGCTCGGACTCTCGGGGCCCCGTACTCGAGGTCGGTCGGGAGCACTGCCTCGGCCCCGTACACAATGAAGAAAGGGCTGTGGCCGGTGGCTCTACTCGGGGTCGTGCGTAGGCTCCAAAGTACCGACGGAAGTTCCTGGACCCATCTGCCGGCGCAATCCTTGAGCTTGTTAAAAATTCTGGGCTTGAGGCCTTGCAGGACCATACCATTTGCACGCTCGACCTGCCCGTTCGTCCGGGGGTGAGCCACGGCTGCCCAATCGACCCTGATGTTGTAGTCGTCGCAAAACTCCAAGAATTCTTAGCCGGTGAACTGAGTGCCATTGTCGGTCATGATGGACTTAGGGACTCCAAATCGATGGACAATGTCTTGGAAGAAGATCGCCGCTTGAGCTGACCTTATTGTGGCGAGGGGTCGGGCCTCGATCCACTTCGAGAATTTGTCGACGGCTACAAGCTGGTGGGTGTAGCCCCCGGGCGCTTTCTTCAGAGGGCCAACCAAATCGAGTCCCCATACGGCAAATGGCCACGTCAGGGAAATCGTCTGCAAGGCTTGGGCCGGCATGTGGGTTTGTCGGGCAAAGAATTGGCACCCTTCGCAGGTGCGCACAATCTTCTCGGCGTCGCCCACCGCCGTCGGCCAGTAGAAGCCATGACGGAACGCATTGCCAACCAGACTGCGGGGGGCGGCATGATGGCCGCATGTCCCCTCATGTATGTCACGAAGCAACTCCCTTCCATAATCGAGGGGGATACAACGCTGTAGTACGCCTGAATGTCCTCTTTTGAACAGTTCACCTTCCATCGCGATGAACGACTTCGCCCGTCGGGCGATGCGTTTGGCTTCGGTCAAGTCGGGAGGAAGTTGCTCCTTCAGCAGGTAGTCGAGGAAAGGCTGCAGCCAATCGTTCGGCGGGAGGTCGGGCTCAGGGCCCGGACCAGCCACGTCTTCATCCACAGAGGCGACGACGAATGCCGCGCGGTCGTCCGACCCGACAGGGGTCGGGGCGGAGGTCGGATTCAGCGCCGGGGTTGAGTGCGGTGTCGGGTTGCCAGGTGCGAGTTTGTCCTCCTCATCGGAGTCGGTCAGCTCTTTGATGGAGGGTTTGTTTAGATCGCTGGCGAAAATCCCGGTCGGGACGGGTTCCCCATTGGAAGCCAGCTTGGCCAGAAGGTCGGCGGCTTCGTTCTGCTGTCGAGGCAGATACGTGATCTCGAAACCGTCGAACTTCTCCTCGAGACGTCGAACCTCGGCACAGTATACGGCCATCTTGGGGTTGACGCAGTTCGACTCATTTCGGACCTGGTCTACAACAAGCTGTGAGTCCCCAAATATTTCGAGCCTTTTGACTCCGAGCTCGACCGCAGCCTTGACGCCGTTGACCAGGGCCTCGTACTCGGCCACGTTGTGCGACGTCGGGAAGTTAAGCCGGACAGCATACCTCATCTGTACCTTGAGAGGCGAGACGAGCACCCATCCCCCTCCGGCTCCTCTCTTCGTGTGCGAGCCGTCGAAGTACATCCTCCAGCATTCCCGGTCGACAAAGGCCGCCGGCAACTGGACCTCGGTCCATTCGGCGATGAATTCCGTGGGAACGTGTGACTTGATCGCCGTTTGAGGCACGAACTCGAGTTCTTGTCCCATGAGCTCGATCGCCCATTTGGCTATCTTCTCCGAGGACTCTTTGTTTCTGAGAACCTCGCCCAAGGGAAATGAAGTCACGACGGTGACATGGTGGGCGTCGAATTAGTGGCGCAGCTTGCGCCGCGTGACCACGACCGCGTAGATCATTTTCCGGATCTGGATCCAGCGCGTCTTGGTGTCGGACAGGACTTCGCTGACAAAGTAGACCGGTCGCTGCACCTTGAGCGCGTGCCCCGGCTCGTTTCTCTCCACGACGAGCGTGGTGCTCACCACCTGCATTGTGGCCGAGATATAGAGCAAGAGAGTCTCTCCCGGGGTTGGGGCGGTCAGCATGTCCTTGAGGCCATCTAGAGCCTCCTGGGCCTCTGGCGTCCACTCGAAGTGGTCGAATTTTTTGAGAAGGCGATAAAGGGGTAACCCACGCTCGCCGAGTCTCGAGATGAATCGGCTTAGCGCCCCAAGGCAGCCCATGACTCGCTGGACGCCTTTCACATTCTGGATCGGCCCCATTTTGAGGATGGCGTCGATCTTCTCGGGGTTGGCCTCGATGCCTCGCTTGGATACGCAGAATCCAAGCAGCATGCCCTTCGGGACGCCAAAAGACACACTTCTCGGGATTGAGCTTGACCCCGTTTGCCCTTAGTCTGTCGAAGACTTTGGTTAGATCAGAGACGAGTTGATCGGTGTGCTTGGACTTGACTACGATGTCGTCCACGTATGCCTCCATGGTGAGGTCCCCGAAGCACTTGATCATGCATCGTTGATACGTGGCGCCGGCGTTTTTCAGCCCAAAAGGCATGGCGACGTAACAGTACGCACCAAACGGGGTTATGAATCGCAGGTGTCCCGAACGTGACTGGCAGGTCGATCTGCCCCAGCGGCACCACTTGCTTCCCCGGGACGATCCCGTGGAACAGAGCCCCGGTGGGTCGGATGCACCTGCGGTCAATGCCCATGGAGTCGAGGATCTCGGCGTAAAGTATGTTGAGGCCGCTCCCGCCATCCATGAGCACCTTGGTGAGTCGCGTCGAGGCGACAATGGGGTCGACGACCAGCGGATATCGTCCCGGCCGGTGGACCCGATCCGGGTGATCGGAGAGGTCGAGGGTGACCGCTGTGCTTGACCACTTGAGAAACTCCGGGGTCGCCGGCTCGGCGGCGTACACCTCTCGGCGTTCCTCCTTGCACCGGCGCTTGGGCAGGCAGGCATCCAGCTCGCCGAAGATCATGAGGACCGCGTTGGGCTCAGGGAACGGGCGCTCGGGCTCCTCGTCCCCGTCGACCCTCTTGAGGTCGGATGGCTTTGCCTCCTGCCTCTTCTGCGCCCCGCCGAGGAATTTGCGAACAAGACCGCAATCCTTGTATAGATGCTTGACGGGGAACGAGTGGTTCGGACACGGTCCCTCGAGCAGCTTTTCGAAGTGGTCGGGGGTCGCCTCGTTGGTGGCCTTCTTGGGCTTGCAATCGACCGCTGCAACCAACGAGGCTTCTTGCCGGTGAAGATTGCTTTTCTTCTTCTTCTTCTTGCCTATCTGGGTTGACGGACCGGCCCCGTCGGCCGCCTCGACCCTCTTGGCCTTCGCGGACGGACGCTCGAAGATCGCTCCGACCGCATCCTCCCCAGAGGCGTGGCTTGTCGCGATGTCGGGGAGCTCCTTTGTGGTGGAAGGGCACTTGCGTCCCAGCTTGTGCACCAGCGACTTGTTCTGAGTCCCCACCAAGAAGGCGCTGATGGCGTCAGCGTCGACGACGTTGGACAAGGAATTGCGCATCCGGGAGAAGCGGCGAGGATACTCGCGCAGCGACTCATCGGGCTTCTGCTTGCAATTGCGGAGGTCCCAGGAGTTCCCGGGGCGTTCGTACGTCCCTTGGAAATTTCCCTCGAAGATCTCTCGGAGGTCCTCGCAACACTGGATGGAGCCCCTCGGGAGGTGTTCCAGCCAGGCCCGAGTGGAGTCAGCGAGGTAGAGCGGAAGGTTCCTGATGACGAACAGGTCGTCATCCGCGCCATCGGCTTGACATGCCAGCCGGTAGTCCTCCAGCCACGTGGCCGGATTGGAGTCGCCGGAGTACTTGATGATGTTCCAGGGCGCGCGGTAACGCTGTGGCACCCGCGCACGCAGGATGTCCTCGCCGAATGCCCGCGGTCCGGGGGGCGGCGGACTCGGACTTCGGTCCTCGTGGGGGTCGTACCGACCTCCTCGTCTCGGGTGGTAGCCGCGATTAGGGGCTTCGCACCTCCGATCTTTGCCTTGTGCGCGACGGAGGGCGTCGAGTAAAACCCGAGCGTCCTTGAGATCGCCGACGCGCTCGTGGATCGGAGGGAGGTTCCGACCCTCTTCCTCCAGACGGGGCGCCTGCTGGACGGACGGCTCACCGTCACGGTCGCTTGCACTGTGTGCCCCGGAGCTTCGCCCTCGACGGCACGACATGGAGCTCTCAGCCTGCTGGTCTGCCGCGAGGCCGGGGTCGTCGGCAGCTGCATTCGCCGGAGCAGAGTTGCCGCCGCCGCGATGTTCTGACTGGCCCACGGGAAACGCAGAAGGCCATCCCTGGCGTCGTTGATTATCTGGTGTTGGACTTGGCGCGCCTGAACGCGTCCTTGGTTCCGGCGCTGAGTGAGCTCGTGTTTGACCAGCTCACGCTCCTGCCGCAGGAGCCGCTCGTGGTCTTGGAGCTCGTGTTCCCATGCGAGGAGCTGCCGCACGTCGTGGTTGTTGTTCGCGAGGGCGTCGGCGTCTACCATCTTGGCGTCGGCGTTCGCCCCTAGTCGGCCGGTGGGAGGTATCAGGGCGAGCCGCGGCGCGGGCATGGCCCCGTCGCACTCGACCACCGCCGGGAACGGCTGGGCTCCCACCGGATCGACGTTGTCGTCGTTCCCGTTCTCGTCCGTCTCCTCCTCCTCCTGCTCCAGATCCTCGACGTGACCTTCGATGCTACCGACCATGCAGCATTCTCGCGTGGGGTCGAGCGTGCAGTGACCGAAGCACTCGCTGAGGAGGTCGGACTCGGAGTCAGAGTCAGGTTCGAGGCGAGGTCGAAGTGTGCGCGCCTGGGGCCATCCGCTGGCTGCGGTCGGCGGCATTGGTGGTGACGCAACCGGGTTCTGCCGCGTCATCTCCACTAAGGGCGTGTTCACCCGCGCCGGCGGGTTGAGGCGGCGGGCGAGCTCACGCAAGAACTGGTCCGCGACGGTGCGGAGGCCGTGAGGCAGAGGAAAACTGAGCCGCCAGAACTCTTATTCTGGTGGGAGGTGCCCCCAGCCCTCGAGCTGTACCAGGACATTTGCCAGCGCGTAGAAAACGCGCCGGCATTCGGACGCACGCGGCTCGGAGCCGAGATACGCCTCGATGCGGCATGGTAAGCCACGGCAACTTCGCTCGCGCGGAATGACAGCATTCGCGATCACCATCCCAAGCTCGGAGGGAGGCGTCCGCGTGCGCGCCACCTGTAGGGACGGCGGGTCTCGTGACCGGCAGGCCGCGCACCACACCGACCCCGTGCAGGTCTCCGTCGTCGAGGCGGACGGTGGGAAGTTGGAGATGATCCAACGTTGAAGCCTTTCCACCACGTGTCGAATCGATGGGGTAAGCGCGTCGGGGCGCCCCCAAAATTCTTCCTCCGGCGAAAGAGGTGGCCAGCCGTGGAGGCCAGCAGCAGTAGCAATGAGGGTGTACTGCACGTGGCGGTACTCCTCAGGTCGTGGGTTCGGCCCGAAGTGCGCCTCCATGCACACCTCGAGGTCGGACCCATCCATGTCCCGAGCTAGGCGGGGACGAGCCGTGAGCGGTCCCTCCCGTAGAGGGGCGGGTAGTCCTGCATCAGCTGCAGGCGGTCGGTGTCGTCAGCCTCGAACTCCAGACTTCCAAACTGGATGGCTTGGTGCGGAGGGAAGAGCGGGGTGGGCAGCAGCCCACTCTCACTTGAACCGGCAGCGTCGCGGGCCACTCGACGAGCAGACCCGGGAGCACTGCGGGACGGTTTCCGCGCCATCGTCGGAGACGGCGTGAATCGCAACCTGGCGCGCAGAGGTCCCCTACCTGGCGCGCCAACTATCGGCGTTGGGAAATCTGGCCGACGAGTAAATTTAGACTACGCGCTACGGGGGGAGGGGGGTTAATTCGGTGAGTGAGGAAGAACTCGGGGGATTATCCTGGTTCGGGCGATCGAAGCCCTACGTCCAGCAGTTGGTTCGGTTTGTATTGCTCGTAGTAGGGGTTACAAGCTTGGCGAGAGAGGGAAGGCTCCCAAGTCTCTGAGTGTTGTGCGTGCGTGAAGTGAAAAAGTGAGAATGCGGTCCCCCAGCCGCGAGTCAAGCTTCCCCTTTTATCTGTCAAGGGGAAATCGACTGTCCATGTATGGAGGAAAGAAGAAAAAGAAAAGAAAGAGAAAAGGAAGGCTTGGGCTTCACGTTTGAAAGAGATACAGTTGGAGATATGCAGATGTTTGCATATCTTTGACCGTATCTGTTTTGAATTGTCCACGTTTTTGGACAACCCGAGGATGTGTAGACGGGGTTAGTTTCCATGGTCTACTCCGGTGTGAGACAGAGTTTCGACATCATCTCCCTGTTATTCTCCCTCCCAGGCTGTGTGTATTTGGAGAACAGCGGAGAGGTGTTGCTGAAATTCTATCTTGGACCGGAGTAGACCTTAGAAACTAACCCTATCTACGCATCCTCGGGTGGGATTAGGACCTATCTTCACCTATTAGGCATTTTAAACATCGTATAGATGCTAATGAATTTTATATTGCTCGCTGATATGTTAGAGGATAGATGACCATGAGTGGATGTACAAGGGGCGCCCAAGACATGGTTCTGACACGTCACACTCGGACCTTCGATCCCCCAACATTTGGCACCGTCCCGCGAGGCGAACCCACGACCACGATCAACATGGCGAAAACGAAGTCAAAAACAAACGTCAGCGACACACAACGCGCAGAGATCGAAGCTGAAAATGAAAGGCTCGCGAAGGAAGCGGAAGCTAAAAAAGTAAGAGAACAAGAAGAGCGGGATAAAGCCGCACGAGAAGAAGAGGTAGCAAGAGCCGAAGAAATTGCAAGAAAAGAAGAAGCCCTAAGAGCTATGCAAATAAACAACGCCGAAACATCTCAAGCAGGAAGTTTCCAGCAAGAGGACGACGAAACAGGTAACATAACTGAAAGGCTTCGCATCATAGAACAAGAGAGAATCGAAAGAGAGAAGAAGTTGGCCATCATTGAAAAGACAGCGAAGCTAAAAAAAGACATGCTCGAAAAGATAAAGCAAGCCCAACAAGAGATCAACGTAATGGACAGCAAGATAAGCAAATACAATGAGGAAATGGAGAACCTGAAGAAACAAGAACAAGATATGCACCACAAGGCTCGCAAACAAACCGAACACAAGATGGTGTACGAAGTAAGCAGCTCTGGCAAGGACAACCAGCCACGCATCATCTACAACGAGAACTCGCCTTTGAGCGAAGAGCTACAGAGTGAACCTTGGCCAGTCAACTTCAAAATGCCGAAGATAAAGGCATACCAAGGAAAAACATGTCCAAGAGAGTTCCTCATGTCTTTCGAAGCCGCAGTAGAATCAGGCGGAGGATCAAACTCAACGTATGCGAAAGCTTTGGTGATGGCAGTCGAAGGAGTAGCAAAGACATGGTTCTCCACTCTTGAACCAGGATCAATTAATTCTTGGTCCGAATTAAGAAGAGAGTTCATAAACAATTTTCAAGGCTTCCAAGCATCAAAAATTCATCAGGAAAGACTATTTTCTTGCAAACAGAAGACAGACGAAGGCTTAAGGGAATACATGCAGAGATTCATGGAAATAAAGTCAAGAGCAAAGGACGTAGGAGCTTCGACAGTTATCGACGCACTGATGGAAGGCTTGAGGGCTGGCCCTTTTCACTCCGCACTAACAAGGAAGAGACCCAAGACTATCTTCGCACTACTAGACACCTTCGAAAAGTACGTGAGGTCGGATGATGAGTTCCGAAGGAAGAAAGAAGACGAAAAGAAACAATCTCAGCTAATCAAAGATGAAAAGAAGTATAAAGAAGAAAAAGAAGCGAGCCGAAGCAGGAGGCACGACGATAACAGAGACAGTTCAAGAGATCATAACAGTCGAAGGGTACACAACCTCGAAAACAGAGAAGAAAGGGGCGACGAGAAGAGAACCAAAGACGACGAAAGAGGGAAAGAGCGAAGCAACCATGATAGAGATTGCGAAGACAAAAACAAAGAAAACAATCAGAGAAGCAATTCTCGCACTCCATACTGTGAGTTACATGGCGAAGGAAAAGGCCATACAACAAAGCAGTGCCGAAATTTGCAACAGTTCAAACAGGAATGGACTGCAGACAGAGAGGCGAAGAGGGCCATCAGGCATACAAGTAACTATCGCGAAAATTGGTCACAAGGGAACCCAATGTCACTGTACCCTTCGCACTCTGTCAATCATGTTGTCAACTACCCAAGAGAAGCTTCGCATCAGGCACAGCAATACGCCTACTCCCAACCTCAAAGCCTGGCAGCATTGCCACCGCCACCAGAAATAAATCAGCAAAACAATAGAAGAAACACAGAAACAAGCTACACGTCTCAAAGACAAACCATCAACGCTATCTCCGGAGGGTCGACCCAGCAACTAGATTCAAGAAGGGCTAGGAAAGAATACATACGAAGGGTACATAACGTGTCATCAAGGGCTCCGTTTGTAAAAACCAAGTGGTCCCACGTCCTTATCACCTTCGGAAAAGAAGACGCAAGGGACCTGGATCAACCTCACTCAGACCCATTGGTCATCAAGGCAAATATAAAAGGCTTCGACGTACTCAGAATACTTGTCGATGGGGAAAGTTCAGCTGATATCCTCTTCGCCTCTACATATAGAAAGATGAAGCTGGAAAACGAAACGCTACAACCAGCAGGAATACCATTAATCGGCTTCACTGGTAAAGTTAATCTGCCAGTAACCTTCGGCGAAGGAGAGAACGCAAGAACTGAAGATGTGACCTTCGATGTGGTTGACATTGTTTATCCTTACAATGCAATTTTCGGAAGGGGGTCCATCAACAAGTTCGAAGCGGCCATACATCAGGGCTATCTATGCATGAAGATTCCGGGTCCTATCTCTGTGATCAACGTCCTCGGAGACCAACTTCAAGCAAGAAATATTTAAGATGGCGAAACCCCTGGGAGGAAGAATGTCCATTTCATCCGAAGAAAGCAAAAGGCCCTATTACTCAAGATCTTCGGACTGAAAAATTTATCCATGATATAGCAGAGATACATGAGCCGTGTCTACCAAGAACATTTCTTCGGTAGCACGCGCGATAGCTATGTGTAAAAGCACAAAACTCGCGGGGGGTGCACTCTTTTTCCTCACGAGGGTAGCCCTGCGAAGGGTGTGAGGTTTTTCAACGAGGCGCCCTCCAAGACTGTAACACAGTTTTATAATTACTTTTTACCCTCAAAAAATTCCAGAGCAATTTCCTGGGGGGCGCAGAAGAGCCAAGGCTCAAGAAATGAAGCTTCGAGCTCAAAAACGATATCAGGTAAAAGCCTAGAGAATCCGAAGGTTACACCAATTAAGTACTTGGTGTAATCTTAGTTTGGATCGATGTATCACGAGGGATGATACAAAGCCTCCAGACAAGAGTCGAAGGGAAAGATAAGCTAAGAAAGCCTAATCTACCCAAGTATCGACAAACAAAAACCTTCGCAAAAGGAAAAAAACGCGATCCTTCGCACAAAAATGTTCAAATATGAAAGAACGAAAACACGAAAACTTGTGCTCCTTAAAGGAAACACAAGGTCATCGTGCAAGAAGCAGTAAAAGCTTCGAAAGATATTGAAGAAATCTTCTCTCTGGCAAAGACCTTCGAAAGATTACTCTAAAAGAAAAGCTTTATTAAGCAAAAATCATTGTTTAAAGGGAACCATCGTCGGGTTCCTGCTTTACAATAAGACCTAGCTCTAACAGCATTTGATAAATAATGCTATACTCATCAAAGTCAAACCCACTCGAAGGCGAGTAGGGCCTTTGAAAAACAGGGTCGATTACTCCAGACGAAGACATCCGCGCAACATGCGAAGCTGCATCGAATCCATAAGATGAACTTTCGCAGCAAGCCGAGCGACCACGACGACCGCGACCTCCGCCCCTTTTCCTAGAAATCCCTCGGCTAGGAGAAGAAACATCACGAGACTTACGACCCCCAGAAACTTCAGAATCAGGAGGACCAAGTCTGATGACACCAACAAGGCTACCAGGAGGGAAAACATAACCTTCGACCCCTTCGACAGGGGATAGAGGATCAGAGTCAGTAGACAAAACAAATTCCGAAGAAGACGAGCTCAAAATCTCAATAGCATCTTCAACACGAGCCTTCTGAGGAGAAGAAGGCCCAGCAGAAGCAAATTCGCTCAACGAAACCTTTGACGAAGGCTCCGGAGTAGCAAACTCGCTCAAAAAAATATCAGACGAAGCCTAAAGTCCAAAAATCAAGCAAAAATTAATCAAAATAGCATAAAGTTTACAACGATTACAACAATTCTCAACAAGATACAAGTTCGAAGGGATGATGTAATCCCTCTCTCGAAGCAAAAATAAATTGTTTATACCTCACTCTGAGGTAGACGACCGACCGACTGCACTCGGTTCCAGAAGGATTTGTCAAAATGACTGGCGACCTTCATGAGAGCTTCAACCACAGGACGGGGAGTAGAATCAACGGCAAAAAATTTAGAGTCGTCAGAAGCAACCTTCGCCAAAGCATTACTCCCTTCGACATCGAGAGAATGGAGGAGGTCCCGAACAGCCAGATGAACAGCATTGGCAGAGAAGGCCTTACAAGCCTTCACCACGTAAGGAATATTGACAGAGAGCCAAGACTAACGCTGCTAAGTCGAAGCGTCCTCAGGGATCTGATCAGGAGTCGTCCCCACTGAGATAAGAGCGTCCTGAATGTAACCGCAAAGAGTAGACAGGCGAAGCTCTTCAGCCTCAACAAAAGAAGCCGCCTCCTGATCCGCGGTTTCAACTTTTCCACGAAGGACCCTGTTGGCCTCCAAAGCCTCCGCAAGGGACGAATCGAGATCCTCCAGTTGTTTCTCTAGAGAAGCCACCTTCGCCTTAAAATCCTCAGTGGACTTGACAAGGGTCTCCTTCTCAACAGAGAGATCAATCACACGTTTTTCGTTAAGAGCAAGCGCATCTTCTTTCTCCTTGATCTTCGCTTAAAGAGTCGAAAGATCCTTGCGAAGCCGGTCTCGATCAGCCCTTGCCAGAGTCAGCTCATTGAACTGGCGAAGGGAGGCTTGGGTAATAGCAAGCGACTGACGAAAACAAGAGCGAAGTTAGAAAGACAAGCAACTAAGTAGATACAAAAATAACAAACCACTTACCTTCATTTGCGAAGATAGTAAAGACTTGTACAGGGTATCACCACCCTGAAGTACGAGTTCATTCTCCACTTGGGGAAAACGAACCCTCTCTGCAGCAGCAACAAAGGGCGCAGCGGCCCTGGCACTCATAACGAAGGTGTTCGAAGGCACCTCGTCACAAAGAGCTAAAGAAGCCCCAGCAGCTTCGACTGAATCAAAAGTCATGTCAAAAGGGAGAAACTCTCCAAGCATTGCTTCAAAGACTGAGTGTAGGAAAAGGTCACCACCTGCTGAAGGGCTAAGGGGCTCACGAAGCCCGACACCCGGCTCCGAAGGAAGTTGAACCTGGGAGCGATCTGTAAGAGGTCCCAAGTTATCAGCAATTTGACGAAGCTCAGCCATACTAAGAGGTGAGAGACAACCTTGAGCAGAAACTTCGGCTACTCCTTCACCCTGAACAGGGGCGACAGGAGGAATATCAGGACCCTTGACGCAGGTCTTGTCCTGGATCTTAGCCTTCGATCTGGATTTAGTAACAACAGAATCAGCACCCTT
The DNA here is from genome assembly GCA_007726485.1 of Eragrostis curvula. Taxonomy (NCBI): domain Eukaryota; kingdom Viridiplantae; phylum Streptophyta; class Magnoliopsida; order Poales; family Poaceae; genus Eragrostis; species Eragrostis curvula. The sequence continues at coordinate 17,682,067 of CM017445.1, forward strand.
CGAAGCCTTGTCCTGAATCTTGGCCTTCTCAGCGGCACTGGCATCATGGACGTCAACTGTAGAAGCAGAAATATCCTTTGCAACAGAAGAAGAACTCTTCGAAGTAACTTTCTTGGGGGTAGATTGAACTTTAGACCTAGAAGAATTGCTACCCCCATCCTCCGGAATGGAAAACAAATCCAATACGGAGCGAATCACCGGAGGTTTAAAAGCAAAAGATGGCTTCGCTGAATGTGAAGTCTTCGGCTGATTTGCTGAAGGAGCAGCAGCACCCAAAGCTGTCGCATTAGCTTCGCTGACAGCTTTATCGAAGCTGTCCTTCGACGAGGTCTTGTTGGTTTTTAGCTTTTTCTTGGCTTGCTCTTCGCTAGACCTTCAATTACCAGACATCTTGAAAAAGGACGAAAGAAAAGGATCTCCTATTGCGAAAGGGATTGGAATAAGCAAAGGAAAGAAGACGCGCAAGACATACGATTGAAGAAACAGCGCGCCCACGATGAAGATATATAGAAGGGAAACAATTATCGGGAACTGAAAAGAAGTACGGAACGAAAACGACAAGACACCTGCGTGGATCAGAAAGGCACACGGTGTAATCATAAAATAATAAATAAAATTGCCTCTGGTTTTAGTTACACTAATAACACATCATCAACTGAGGGCTAGTGTTGGGAACCACACCGAAGCCCCTCTGACCCACGCGAAGGTCAACAGCCACCAGCGAAGGAAGAATGAAAGAGCAGACGGCACAGGAGCCCAAACTACCAAGCTAAGAGCCATGCGGAAGTAGCCGATGGCATGCATGTAAATATAATCATTCCGCTCCCTATAAATATGGAGGGAGATGATCCTGTAAGGACATCTGGTTTTGGGGGCCTCGAGCCAATGACAATCATTTGCACCGCTCTTGATCCTCTCAACACTCCAAACCCCTTCGCCCGGCATCGCGGGCAAAGGAAGGCTTCGCGCCTCTAACTGCAGGGAACCTGAGCAAGAACATCTTCGTCCGGCATCGCGGACAAGGAAGGAGGGCTTCGCATCATCCAACAAACGACGATATCCACCAAAGAGGGCTTCGCAGGGTAATCCGAAGGCTCTGGTACCCATCGAAGGCTTCGGGCGAGCAAGATTCATGAACACTCCGTTGGAGGGCTTCGACACGTCACACTCGGACCTTCGATCCCCCAACACTTACTACAGGAAATTTACCGATTTTATTACGACAGCCATATCATACGAGTCAATACCCAGACTTAGTGAATCAAATGCTACCCACGTAAGTAAAGCAAGACTAAAGATCTGATCATGCCAGTTAACAAATTGCTTTAAACTTAATCATGGAGTAGAGGTTGCATAAATGATACATACAGGTAACTAACAGAGCAACCATTCATCATCTCCATAGTGGGTAAATCACTAAGCTGAGCATTTTATTCGGAAAACATGGGAAATATTTTTGTTCTTTTTAATTTTTGATTTTTTTTATTGAAACATGGTACGACGATACAACTGGTACAACCATCCAATCAAGCAAGGCAAGGCAAGGCGAGGCAAGGCAAGTAACAGACACGAGGCATAAGACAGGTGAACACATCTTGACAGAACACAGCAGACTAACACATATACATTAAGCGCGGGGCACTCCCCCAAGCTTAGGCCTTTGCAAGGTTTAAGCTTGAGTTATGCGTAGTGGTACTGGTTTGACCAAAATTCCCAATCATTTTGGTCTGGCTGCTGTGATTCTAGAGGAGGGGGTGGCGGCTACGGCGGTTCAGGTTGTACTAAGTTTAGGTCCATGACACGAGCTATGCCATAACAGACGGATTGGGTGTCTTCCGACACCCGACGTGTATAGTCCATGACATTCCCTTGGTAGTTCACTTGTCCTCGAAGGTCATTTATCGCCTCGTGATTTTCATTCACTCCACTAGAGATATGGGAAAGGCTCTCCGTGAAGTTGGAGAAATCCCAGTTTGATGCAAAGCGGGCTGAGCGTGAGGTTCCGACTCGCGGTCCACTGGAATACTCCTGATCATGGTACCCAGGATGCGGCGCGTGCCGATAATACTCCGGGTGTGGAGCATGCTGGTAATGATCTGGATGCGGAGCATACTGGTGTGACTTGGGGTGCGGCGCATACTAGTGCGGCCTCGGTGGTGGTATAGGCTGGAATTGCCTTCCACCAGCGGCGGAATACCCTACGACACGATAGGGATACTGGTTTATGCTATGTGCCCCAAGTGGGGGTGGCCAATTGGGTGAGCCGCTGCGTGGGTTGGACTGGTGCGAACTAGCGCTACTTTCCCCTCGCTCAGGCATAGGCATGGGCGCAGGTTCGGGGGCTGGCCCCTGGTGTTGGGCTCTGGTTCTAGCTCTAGTCGAAGGTCCTCCAACAATGCTGTTGCGGGCTGGTTCAGCTTTCTTTAAGTCTAGCAGGAGTATGGGGGGCTGCGGTAAATCATGCGATACTTTTCCAGGGCGTCTTTACCGGGCATGTGGGCTTGACGAAAGTGGTCACACCCAACAACGACTCGGTTCCCAGGCAAGTATTCTAGGCGTGCTTGTTCCAGTAGACCAAGCCCTCGTGCAATTCTAGTGATATAAGTAGTAAACAGGATAGGGGCTTGGAAGGAGAAAGCTACGCTCAGCCAGTGGTTGATCACACAAAGCAGTGGGTTGATTTTAATCTTTTTAAGCATGGCGAAAAGGTAACCCAAATCAACTCTTGTGACAGCCCTATACTCGTGCCTACCAGTCAATGTCAACCCCAGCATACGATGCAAAACGCGGAGTGAAGGATTATGAATTTCGCCAGAGCGATGCTTAGGTGCATCATGCCCAGCAATTTTCACCCAGAAAACTTGCTCATTAAAATTTGGTAGAGAGTCTATGTTGGTCGGGTAGCTGGATTTAAACCCCAGCAGGTTACTCATTTCTCAAACAGTTTTAGTGAAGTCTTGATTAAACATGTGGAATTTAAACTTAGACTTCGCCAACCCTCCCGTAGTGTCTACCTCCAGGCTAGCCAAAAACTCTATTGCAAGCCAACGAGAGCCTAATTCAGCGGTATTATAAAAATCAGCGAGATGAGTGTACCCGAGGGCGTTCTCGAAGTCGTCGAGGAGGCCGATTGCGTGAAGCAGCTGGGGGTCGAATACTCGTGAATGTTGGAATTCACGTTCGGCCAGCCCAGCGATGCGGTTCCGTTCTTCCTCCGACCTGGGGATGATGTGTTCCTGTCGCTCCAGAACTCGCAGGATCGGCTCACGTGGCGGTGTTGGTTCCAGCGGCTCGATTGCCGGGGGAGGTGCTCCATGTACAGGGGGAAATGATGCTTCCGACCCTGAATTGGAGCCACTCCCCTGGCTCCTTGAGTTGGAGCCACTCCCACGGCTACTCCTGCTGAGCGACCTCTTGAGTCCCGAAAGGAAACTCATCTTGACCCTGCACAGATGACGGGGGGGGGGGGGGGGGGGGGGGGGGGGGCAGCGTGTTGGCTTCTGAGGGTCTTCCGGGTGGACAAAATCTTCCGTACTTTCTTTGCGAGAGCCGTCTTTGGTTCCTTTTTCTTTGGCGCGGATTTCGTCGACTCTTTCTTACTCGGAGTACGGGTCTTTTCTGGAATTTCTTCCTTCTTGGGGGTCACCTTGAAATCCTCACCCTTGATCGTCACGCGACCATTGATCAGTTGGCGCGGGGCATATGGGGGCTTCTCAATGAACTGATAGCAGAAGATGTCTCCCCAGCGGTTGACCATTGTGCCGACAAGTTTCCTTCCTTGGGGCACAGCGGAAGGCTTGATAAGCTTTGCTTTGACTTTTCCCGCGGTCGATGCATCTGGCCTTGTAACTTTTCGCGAAACGATAGCCATGGCTTTTTCGGACGTTTTTATCTTTCCCTCTTGATTTTAAGATTTTCTTTTATTTTCGAAAAGGATAAGATTAAACGGTCACGCATGTGATAGGTTCGTGATAAATATGACGAACATAGATAGCAATCAATGATAATAGGAAAATTCTTATTCTAATGCTTCCCCGGCAATGGCGCCAGAAATGCTTGTTGGTGTTACGTATGCATAATAAAATATTTCCATTCCGCAAGCGCACGGTTCACCATTGTAGCACTTCACCATGGAGTATTCCAGGGTTATCGTATTTATATTTATCCATAGGGAAGCATAGTAAGAATTCCATAAATGTACTATTTAATTCAATCATATGAATCACGTCAAACGATAAGAGTTTGATAAGTGGCACTCATGAAGCAAATCCAAATAAAAGATATTAGCAATTAGATTAGGAGAGCAGCGAATGAAGTGTTAAGATTTCTAAATTATATCCGTACTAATTATCATTCAGCACCCTAATAATCTACATGTATACACTTGAGATCATACAACAGTTCCATTCCTATGTATCGGGGCACACCTACTTCCTTAGCAGCCAACCCGAGAATTAGGTTCGACTATTAAGGACTATACGTGCTATAATTAAGACCCTACTATGCCGACTTTGAACGTGGAGGATTGCAAAGGCCTGAACACGCCTGTCACACGTGGGGCTACCTGTCACCCAAAATGATTCTTTGAACCATACAAACAATCACCTCGGATAGCCTACCCTTAGCTAACAGGATAGACCAACCATGTATAATAAATCTAAGTACATTGTGTAGGCATCCACCAGCAATCAACATACTTATATCTACCACACACAGTCGTGGAACTAACACAGGAACTTCACTATAATAATCACTAAAAGCAATAATGTCGATCAAAGGTAATTCCGAATTAAATAATCAGGGAGAGATATTCATAATAATAATTCTTACAAAAGTAGGAAAGATATAAGAGAGCTTTACCCAACTTCCGAAGACGACTCCGAAATCCCGAGCAGAGCTTTCACTTACACTCTAACTCCCAACTAACTACTAACTACAAAACAAAAGAGTAAATGGATTCTTCAATGAGGTGCAAGTTGAATCTGCGGACACCAGGGGAATTTATAGCCTCCTTAGGACAGGGGGGCTTATGTAGGCGAAGGAGACTTGGCGGGGCCGCCAAGGTAGGCCGGCCGGCCTACACAGGGGGCCGGCCGGCCGTCCACAGTGGCGGTTCGCCACCGCCTCTTGCGTGGACGCTCCAGATCGCTCCCTGATGTCGGTTCGCAAGTCGGTGCCTTCGTGGGGGCGGTTGAGTTGGAGTAAGGGCCAAGTTTAGGCCCACTCAGCCCATCTTCTAGAGTATCTGCAGTAATTCCAGCGTGGGCTTCAATATTCTTCGTGTTTGGGCTTCTTTCTGCCCACTGGAGCAGGCCTGCAGGCTTTGGGCACTGGACAAGGCCGGCCGGCCTCTGTTTTCTCTCACAGAGGCCCATTTTCGGTGTATTTACTCCTGCACTCATAAAATCATCCAAAACTCGTGGAATTGCATTAGTAAAACAAATTAATGCTGAGCATTGGTGATTTACCCTTTTATTTGCCGATAAGTTGACGGTTTATTTCCGGCTTTTACACCGTCAACACCTAGCAGGGTTGGAAATAGCGATTAATTCCCCAGGGTGAACCTGTTGTTCTGGGGTTCATTAAGCCTTGGCATATACATGACCTTAGCTAGAGTGTATAATTTTGTAGAACTAATTGCTATAAATAAATAGATGTAAGATTGACATATATGAATCCTTGCCTCTATATATCTCGTTGTTCTCCCAATATATCTTTTACTCTATCTTTATTTATCTTGGATTATATGGTGAGTGCCACCCTTATCAACCATGTACCTCTTACCCCATCTTGAGTAATATTTTGTTACTTTACGCGACAAATATATACTTTGTTACACTTCAATTTTCTATCACTCTGCCTCCCTCCGGAGATATAAATACGATAATGGAATACTCCAAGGTGAAATGCTAAAATAGTGATCCGTGCGCTTGCGGAATTAATGAATATTAATTAAACCCATAACAACCGCCAACAGGCATACAAGAGTTCGTCAACTGGATGCCATTGTACCCCTAATGGTCGTAAAGTCACAGTTTAGCTTGAGTCAGAACGCCTACAATGTTATGTTGACAGTTATTGGTAGCCTGCTTCCGGAAGGTCACACTGCCAAAAAGCATGTATGAGGCACGTGGGCCCCATGGTAGATGACACATGTCCCCGTCGAGCGCTTCACGGTACGCCATGTTACACTACACGCAGGCGAAGAAAAGCAATGTAAAAAATTACTTGATCGTGGACCCAATGGTGCATGACTTGTGGGATCATGGAGGCTTCATGGTGCGCCACGTACACACGGGCGAACGAAATCAGTGACAAAAGTTACCTGACCGTAGGCCCCATTGATATGCATGGGAAAAAGAATTTTCAGTCAAGCATGTTGTTCAAGTTTGCAGCCACACCAGAATTAATCCGCAAGGTTTGAGCATGCCTGTGGCATATCCTTGGAAAGATATTTAAGTCTAGATTCGTATGCAACAAACAGTGTGATGTTTAGACTTCCGAGCAAAGAGTTATGGTCATTTTAGTGGAAGGTGCCATCCAGCCAAGTGCCTGCGCGAGAATTGAAGAGACTTCTCAAATACTTCATTGAAACAACAGTTCAGGTAATGAAGAGTAAAGAAGACCCTTGGTATGGTGTTTAGCATTCATATTGAAAACTTTCCACATGCATCTTTCATAGTATAAATATCCATGTATCCTTCACATGTAAAAGAGACTTTGATTATGAATACATAGACACCTTGGGTGTGTTCTCCCATGGAGAGAATATTTGGAACTAGTGAGGCATGAGTGTCTTACGAAAATTGTTCTTTCGATTCCTGAGGGGATTGTAGAACACCGAACTTCGGTTCACCCTGTTCGTGCTTCACATCTATATGGTGTGACTGCGTGGGCTGGTTCTCGTCGGTACGTGGAAGGGCGGCTGTCTCGGTAGTTCGTCGCGGGTGCAAGATCTTGTGGTGCACTACCTCTCCGTCAGGTCATGCAACGATACTTATCAAGTTTTTCATGTGTTTCACCGTGAAGATCGGGCCACAAAAGGTTGCTGCACGTATCCATACGTGTGCACACATCATTTGGTATCAAGAGTCTGGTTGCCACGGTGAGAACTAGTTATCCTTGCAAGCTTGCCCGCAGATTTGGAACTTGATTCCTTGATAGTGTTGGGTCTGGCCAGATGCTGATAGGGTGCCTTGAGAGATTTAAACAATAGTTTCCTCTCATTGCGTCGGGTCAATTCGATGGTTTGATTCTCGCTATATGGAGTTGTTGCCTTTTTGCGTCCGAGTTTGTAGTTATCTTGTTCGTGTGGTCAAGTATGTAATTTTTTTTTTTTTTGGAGTGAGTCTCAAATAAACATCAGTCCACTGCTGCTACAACAAGCATGAGTCGAGGACGACTCATTTTGAAGGGAGGGAGAATGATATGCATGGGAAAAAGAATTTTCAGTCAAGCATGTTGTTCAAGTTTGCAGCCACACCAGAATTAATCCGCAAGGTTTGAGCATGCCTGTGGCATATCCTTGGAAAGATATTTAAGTCTAGATTCGTATGCAACAAACAGTGTGATGTTTAGACTTCTGAGCAAAGAGTTATGGTCATTTTAGTGGAAGGTGCCATCCAGCCAAGTGCCTGCGCGAGAATTGAAGAGACTTCTCAAATACTTCATTGAAACAACAGTTCAGGTAATGAAGAGTCAAGAAGACCCTTGGTATGGTGTTTAGCATTCATATTGAAAACTTTTCACATGCATCTTTCATAGTATAAATATCCATGTATCCTTCACATGTAAAAGAGACTTTTGATGATGAATACACACCTTGGGTGTGTTCTCCTCCCATGGAGAGAATATTTGGAACTAGTGAGGCATGAGTGTCTTACGAAAATTGTTCTTTCGATTCCTGAGGGGATTGTAGAACACCGAACTTCGGTTCACCCTGTTCGTGCTTCACATCTATATGGTGTGACTGCGTGGGCTGGCTCTCGTCGGTGCGTGGAAGGGCGGCTGTCTCGGTAGTTCGTCGCGGGTGCAAGATCTTGTGGTGCACTACCTCTCCGTCAGGTCATGCAACGATACTTATCAAGTTTTTCATGTGTTTCACCGTGAAGATCGGGCCACAAAAGGTTGCTGCACGTATCCATACATGTGCACACATCACCCATGGTGCATGACATCTGGGCCCGCTTTTTTTTTGTGGCGTGCCACGTGGTACTACACGCGGGCAAAGAAAATCAGAGACAAAATATACTTGGTCGTTGGATCCCCAGCCCCTGACTCATGGACCCCTTGTGGGCTCTGTAATGCGGCACGCGACATTGTACGCGGTCAAACAAAATTTATGACAAAAATGGTATGACTGTGGGCTCCTGAAAGCCAGACAGATGGGGATCGTCTTGCTGACTGGAATGTCACGCAGGCCAGAAAAGCCCGTGGGGCAGGGTTTATGACAAATAATATAGGCCCTTGTTTGTCGTCGTACTTACAACAGGATTTTTAGTTACGATTCGGCCACCCAAAACAGTCAACTGGTAGCACCGGACGATGCTGTTCACAAATTGCCGTTACTAAATCATCGAGGTATACGGTTTTTCGTTGTAAATATGGCTTGCTAGTGACGGAAGGTATACGGTTTTTCGTCGTAAATATGGCTTGCTAGTGACGAAACACGAAAAACGTCATAAAGTTAGCTTGAAACGGCAAAAAACACTAAAATAGTGACACATGAACAGTAATTTTGTCATAAATCTAGTAGACCTGCAATAGTGATAATAGCTTTCAGGCACATGGTATGCTATGTGTTCGTGGTGTGTATGATGCTTCATGCCTTACCGTGTGTTACCAAGGACCACATGACAGGCGCCCTTTTTGCGGGTTATGGTTCTTTGACGTCCACGACAACGGCAACATTCCGTGCTCAAATTCTCAAGACTATCAACCACCACGAGTGGTCCGGCCATTACGACTCGAAACAAGAATGTCTGACTTTGAATGATCTACCTTTCAGAGGCGCTGTGAACTACATACATATTCAACTTCACCGACAATACTTTTTTATGCAGCCAGTAAGACCCTCGATCAACCAATGCTAGTGCAGCGAGGCCCTCGCATTTCTTCGATAGTCAACCGGTTGGTTGACTCATCTAGTGGTTCCTAGTACCTTGTTTCTATTAAGTATCCACACCCATTTCGAGGTGCTTTTTAATCTAAAGAGAGTGACTCCCTTTGCTCTGGTTTAACATGTTAATATACATGAGTACACTTTTTATGTAAAAAAAAAAACTGAACAGAAACATGATGTCACTGAAGGATGCAACTCGGCATTAGTCAACTGTTCAGGTATTTTTTTTAACTTGTCTAGCAATGGCGGCGACCCTAGCTCAACAGGCTCCTGCATGGCCGCCATCCGTAGCACGCACCTCAAGAGAGCATTCTTCCCCACCACATCTCGTGTTCCAGGAGCACACCAGCTCGGTCCTCTACTCCTCTCGTGGACGGCGCCCTGACACCGGCAAAATGCAAAATGAGAACCACCTTCCACCTAGGCTACATATTATATCCACACCACACATTGTATATATCCGAGATGAACTGCTACATTGCACGGTACTATAGCAATGTATCTCCATCCTTAGATGCACATGATGTATGATGTGAATAACACCTGCAGCTTAGAGTGTGCACAGTAAATCCGCTCTACCCTAACATCGGGCATCCATGTCGTGAACTCCAGCTGCAGCACGTCATTGTCACGGTCCCCTGCAACATGAGCAGGCTCGGTGGCATGGGCGCGACCATCATTTGCTATGACCTGCACGTGCCGCAAGGCGGGTGGGTGAAGCGGCGCGGGTGGAGTCGTTGCGTTGGAGGCGAACGACAGAGCCGGACAGCGGCCAACATCCGAGGGGAGAGAGAGAGGTAATTAATGATGTGGCAACTGACATGTGAGACTCACTGGATGAAATATTTCTCAAAACTGCCCAAAAAGAGGTAATTAAATTCCACCGGGTTGATGAGTTGAGGGAGGCCCCAAACCGCGGCACCGTTGAGGGAGGTAGTAAATACTCCTTCTGTCCCAGAATAATTGTCATTCTAGCTTTCTACCAGGTTCATTAAATATTCTCTCAATCTGGATAATCTGTTTGTCGAGGTTCACTAAACATTACTATTGACAATTAAACGAGGGAATAAGACTTTTCTTATAATCTATTGATTTCACTTTTGTGTCATAATGTCTCTCACCCATGGCATCATTCCTGTCCTGAGTAATGAGAGAAATTGCTAGAAAGTTTTGTTTGGATTACCCGGATCTTTGAGCTTGTCATCTTGATGAGTTTTGGCATGCGGCTCAAAAAAGTTTCAGATGGGTTTTTCTCTTGGAATCGGATTTCTCACGTCGGTTTCAACAGAAATGGAGATTTTTTGGTTGTTTAGGACATAACAAAAAAACAGCAGTTCTGTTAATAATTCTAAAATTGGAAGGCCCTATATAGTTTGCTGGTTAGGGAGCCAATAAAAAAAATACAGTTTCTTATTAACTTGGAAATTCCAGTGCTTTGCTATGAATGATGCACACTGTGGTCATTTCTTATTGGGGCAAGATTTAAGGTCCACATCCTCGTGAATTAATGACAACCGTTTAGTTGAATTGTTTATTATGATCAGCTAGGAGGTGAATAAATTGCGTTCTTGCTAGTTCTGGTAACAGGTAACCCCATGCTAATGTAGGCGATTAGTTTAGTGGTTCTATCATGGTGGATGATCAGCTAAACACATTTTTAGAATTTGTCTGGCTTGTCAATCTAGAACGAAAGGGTGGATTATGCTCCCCAACTGGTAAGCTCGTCTATCATTGGGAGAACGACAGGGACTTGGGATGGTCAACCTTTTCTGTACAATCTTATTTTTCTTCATTACAAGGTATTATTATAATTCTTACGATATTGTAATGTTGCCGATGCACCTAATGAACTGTTCGTTGTTGCATAACCTAAATTCATACTTTGCTCCAAATACTAATTTGCAGTACTTGCTTCCGAAAACTTTCCCCTTTTTTTTCGAATCAACCTTTCCGGTTAATAGAGGTCTGCTGTGATACCGTTGCATTCCTTGAAACTGAAGCTTTTCGGTAACAAGGGAAGCGAGTTCTAGGATGTCACTGTATTAACTGCACAATATGGTCATTTGAAATGCAAGCTTCAGTTTCCTTCCCAGTGTAGTCCTTTCTACAGCCATTGGAATCTGATGACTAAAGTAACACTACATTTTATTTTATTTTTTTGAAACGCGCTACATAAAATGCATGCTCTACTACAACATGGAATATGGATGCATTTCAAGGGATTTGGTACCGAAAAGCTTCAGTTTGTACTGTTTTCAGTACCTCTAAGTTAGAGATCTACAGAGCGAAACATAGGAGAGGAAATATGGTTCTGCAGGAAAAAGAGCCGATAAACACCATGACATCTACAGATTGGCCCAACAAAACGCACTATCAGAAGCAGTATCAAAAGAAGCCATTTCATGGGACTAAAAACTGAAATATGTTCCACAGTCGATGCTCCAGTAAACATACAGGGCCTCATTGTAAAACCATTACTTGACTCCTAAAGCCAGAGCCACATAATTAATACTACTACAGGACTAGCAGCAAATGATACTATCAAGTACGGAGTACTCCGCTTGTGGTAGGACCATCGTGGTCAACTACCTGCAGTTATCGTCAAGTGACAAACGATACTACACTAGGACAGGACATTTTAGGTTGCAAAACAGACACAACTCAAGTACCCTCTACAACGAAATAGGAATTAAACCCTTCGTTACCAGTTCATCATCCTGGTGGGAGTACTACCTACTACTAGACAACACGTTTCAGGTTGTGTTAATTGCAAATCTTTTCATCATCAACCTCCATTGCAGGTACTGCGAGACTGGAATTAAGCCCTCAATGCCACACATAGGTTGCGCAGGAGGATGCCGAAATCGTGGAACTGATCATTTTCAACTCCGAAATTTGCAGGTCCTTTTTGAGCTCGCTTGCTTATGCTTTCCCAATCCTGAAATAGGAATGAGAATATCCGACCACCTGAATCAGGAGCTTCCTGCCTCCCACCATCCTGAAACAGCAAATGAAGGTGGTTCTTCCACTCCATAAACCTAAGACCTTCAGAAATGACAAAGATGAAAACCAAGAGAGCAGTTCTTATTTCCCTGTTTTCGCGACGTCCAGTGTCCTTTAATGTTTCATACGACTGCACTAGAGTAGTGAGGCTCAGCATGGTCTCTGTAAAGACGTTGCCACTGTAGCCTCCCTGGAACCCAATCTTGGTGTGTGCTGGCCCATTCGGTTGATCACCCGTGCCGTTCAGGTCTGCGTCGTCGAAGAGGCGCCACAACCCAGCATCCAAAAACCCAAGAAGATACAGATCCTTGAAGCTGAATGCAAGGGCAAGATCTTGTCCATTGTCAGTATAGTCAACTGGAGGAACGACTAGAATGATGAAGAAACCAGAGCGAGCTGTCAGCCTGTAGGTGTATTCCTGTCCCTCAAACTGATGTGTTTCTGTGGCTTCCAAACCATCCTGTGCTGCACGCTCCTCGAGACGAGCAATGATCCAGTTGATTAAGTTGAGATAAGACTGTGCCATCAGCGCAGGATCAATCTGCCAACGGTACACGCGTGCCTAGCAATTGATTGACAGTTAGTAAACTCCAAGAAGCAAACGAAAATGAAATTTATTACTAGTGCAGAAAAAACAAACAAACTCAACTCCCCCAAAAAGGCTCCTTTTTCTCTCAAGGAAATGGGCAATTTTTCAGTTCAACAAACAAAAATAATACACACTGACACCATAATAATTTATTTTAGTATGCAGAAAATAAACTACTGGTACTACACAGATTTGGCGTGGAATTCATCATATTTCCATGGAGGTTAACCACTGCAGACAAGTCTAATTTTTGTTTTCTACGTAGAATCTTTCAATTTTACATACAGTCCCAGCATGTTTTTAAGTATAAGACTGAAAATATACTATAACCAGCAATAAAGTTTAAAGATAGATAACTAGATGATCAGTCAATTTCAGAGCAGGAGGGCCTGTAGAATTGGTTAGACTCGTTTATCTGCAAATCGGAGAAAAACTGGAGCAATGTGGCTTCTTATCAATTGCACGTCACGTCTGAAGAGTAAAAAAAGCGTCGGCACAGAAGTATTGATATTCAATCGCAAAAACAAAAGTATTGATATTCATCTCTTTATCAAAGAAAATTCCTTTCTGAATACTAAAAGAGTGAGATTTTGTTTTCCTAAAAAAAAAAGAGTGAGCTTTTTAAATGTTTTTTTCTGTTCAAGAAACAAAAATAGTCTGAGAAAATCCCAATCATAAGGAGAGACGACCTTCTTTCTGAGTAGTAAAAGAGTGAGCTTTTTTTTTTTTATTGAGTTGTGCAAACAAAAATAGACTGAGAAGGTCCCAACCATGAGAGACGACCTTCTTTGTGAGAACTAAAAGGGTGAGTAGTAACTAAAGATTCCAAACATGAGGAAAGATGACCTTCTTTCTGAGTACTAGTAATTAAAAGAGTGAGTTTTTTTTTTTCGCTTTTGACCCAGAAGAAAAACATCCTGCTTCGGACAAATAAATACACAGTAAAAGCCGTGGGCACCGAGCAAATTGCAGTGTGGGTAGCGCGCGACAAGCAAGGAGAGAAGAAATCTAGAGTACTAGTCATCAACCAGTAGTATGCAGGCAGACGGCAGTAACTTAAACTAAAATGCCGGCATAGATCTGGGAGAATGGGGACAAGTGTTCTCACCCCAGCAAACATGCGATTGTTTGGTGCCGGGTGTGGCGGGTCCTGCTCGGGCTCGGGCGGCAGGGCGTGCTGGTCGGCGTCGGCGTCGGCCATGATGCAGGCAGGGACCAGGACGAGGAGGAGGAGCCGAGGTGAAAGAAGATCCTGGCGTTTTCCCCAGCCCTCTCTCTCTCTCTCTCTCTCTGGTTTAACTCTGTCGCGGAGTAGGAAGCAAGCAGAGCAAGAAGACGAGCTAAGCTTGGGTAGTGGAGTGGTAGGTGCTGCATTAATATTCGGACCACGCCGGTTTTACTGTGTCCCCACCGGTCAAGCGTGCATGCAGTCTTGTGTTTGTTTTCTTTTTGAGGGTAGTGTGCATGCATGCGAGGCTTTTGGGTGGCCAAGACGTACGACGACCATGCATGCATGCGATGCGATGTGGCTCCGTCGTCAAGCTCCTCGCTCGCTCGTCGGAGCCGTTGCCGCAGTGCTGTCGTGGATCAGTGGATGCATGCTCCGTTCCGTTCAACGAGCGCTAGCTCGATCTTAATTACCGTTGACGAGCGACGACCGTGGTGGCCACTCAGGCAACGACAGTCGACACAAGCATGCCCCGTAGCATAGCAGCATTTATGAGACGCAAACCCGTCCGCTAAGCGCGTCTGGTCTGGCCTGACGGCGGCAGCCTGGCTCCTTTCTGGTCGGGCGCACGCCACCGCACCGTGAACACATCAAGGCGGCAACAGATGAAGTTTGGATGATGCCGCCAGTATAATGATGGTGGTTAATTAAAGAAATCAGAGCCAACGGATGAAGTTTGGATGGTGGATGGTTAGCATTACTGTACCTGTACAGTAATAACAGTACAGTAGAGGAGCCGCGCCCGAACCACTTCGGCATCACACCTGACCAGCAGTAGCTCCAGCTGTCGTTGGCGTAGCTTCGCGTACTGCGCCATCTCGCGCCTTCATCCGCTTCTCCTCCGTCTCCTTTTTGGCCCCCTCGCGGTGAAAGGTTCCAAGGCTGCGAGCTCATCTTTCAGCACAGGGGATTTGCGCTCGTCGGATTCCTTGAGAGAGGAGCAGCGCAGGCGAGGGCCCTGGCCCGGCCCACGGGGCCTCAATGATACAGCGCCGTCCGCTATGATCTAGATCAACGCCGGCGCCGCCGCCGTGGACCAAGAGAACCTGGAAATTATAGGGGGATTCTTTCCGATCCATTGAGGCATGCATGGAAGGTTACTTTCGTCCAAAGCCACGGAAGGTAGACTCCTCCCAAATTAAAATGACTTGTTTTTGTTTGGCTACTCTGTCTTCCTCTCTTAAACAACTTCATTGTTGCTTCGTGTCCGACTCCGTCAGAGTATCGGGGCATGTTTGTTTCAGCGCCAAAGTGTAGGATTTGTATCTGACTAGTCCCCGGCCTCGATTCTCAATCTCGGTCCCATAAAAAAGCCGCTTGGGTACCAGATTCGCGTCACGCCGCGCCCGTCGATCGACCCCAAAAAAACGCTGACCGGAGACCGCCTTCGATCAACATCCACACCAAACAAGCAGCAGCCCAAGCAGCCAATAAGGTACTCCGATCCATGGACTCCGGTGAGGAGTGGGCGGAGCTGGAACCTTTCTTCTTCGACGAGGCGGAGGCGATCGCCGATCACGCGAGGCGGGCGCCGAAAGAGAAGCTCAAGGCCCTGCAACATAAGAAAATCATGACCACCTTAGCTCGGATCAGACAGTACTACCCCAAGCTAGGTCGCGACGTCTACAACAAAATCTACTTCGTCAACCTCATGGCATTCGACTACGACGAGGAGTGTAAGTCTTTCTTTCTTTCTTTCTTGCACCCTCTCGTCAATTATTTACTGAAGCCTTACTACTTAGTACTCCCTCCGTTTTTAAATTGTTGTCGCCATTGACTTTTTTATTTACGTTTGAATGTTCGTCTTATTCAAAATAGTTGTTCGAATATGCAAAATTATAAGTTAGGTTCAAACTTACTTTGAAGATAAAACAAATCATCACAAAATATATGATATTTTTTAAAAAAATTTGAATAAGACGAATGGTCAAAGATAGCAAAAAAAGTCAATAGCGACAACAATTTAAAAACGAAGGGAGTATCACGGTTGTAATTAAACACGAATAATCCAACTTAACTGTAATTCGGTGGGTGAAGTTGCCTGCAAAGAGGGCAAAAAACAGTTTGTCGTTCAAGGTGATCATGAATCCTCAAACGACGTGCTCTCTGTCAAGGCGGCGGTCGCCTCCGATGTCAGTGAAAAACTCTTTGTTCCATGTAACTCTGCAAACTTCCTTTCGGTGAAGATGTCTCCTCTGACGTTGGCTTCCCGATACAAGTATACGGCACTGTCATTGCCAGAGACAGCCTCGATCTAAAGTGTGTTTGGGTGTGTTCGTTTCACCGTTTAGACCCCTCTAAAATTTAACTCTAAAGAGAATTTTATTATTTAGGAGTATTAAATAAAGTCTAATGGCAAAACCTTTTTACATATGGGTACATCTTTACGAGACGAATCTAATGAGCCTAATTAATCTATGTTTTGCTACAGTGATGCTACAGTAAATATCGTCTAATCACGGCTTAACTACCCTCGTTAAATTCGTCTCGTGATTTAGAGGGGGGGTTCTGCAGTTAGTTTTGTAATTAAACTTTATTTAAGACAAGATTCTTTGTGTTTAAACCCCTCTAAATTTTAGACTCTAAAACGCCGAACACGCCCTTTATCTCTTCCGCTGCGACAGAGATCATAGCCACATCGTCCTCAACAAGGTATGTACACAATTGTTTACAGATAACATTTTTATCGTTAATAGCAGTACCATTCTCGATGCTGGTCGGCTCTATAGCATTTTTCTTATTACACCTTTAACAATTAACAGTACCATATGCAGTTACATATTTTGCTAACATGCATAATTTTTTTCACAGGATGAAGAGTTGATCCTTACTGGCCCAAATCGAGGACTTGCACTGATAGATTATATACATATTGAGGTTGATTTGAAGATCAAGGGAGAAGGAAAGCAGAAGAAAGACAAACAACTAAGGGCGTGTTCGTTTCGTTTAGGACTAAAGTTTTTACTATTTAAAGGTATTAAATAAAGTGTAATTACAAAACTTTTTATAGAAATCTGGGCTACTTTGCGAGACGAATCTAATGACGGTAATTAAGCCGTGATTAGACAATGATTACTGTAGCATCACTATAGCAAAACATAGCTTAATTAGGCTCGTTAGATTCGTCTCATAAATTAGCACTCATCTGTAAAAAGATTTTGTAATTAAACTTTATTTAATATTTTTAAATAATAAGATTTTTTAGACTAAACTTTAAGACTAAAGCAAACGAACAGGCCGAAGTAAAAGGTATTTAACATTGAGTGGCGTGTCACGTCGCTTCCGAGACGAGATGGAGGTTGAAACTTACCCTCTTGAGTCTATGCTCAGTACGGTGGTGTTGAGAAGCGTGCGGTGGAAGCCACTATTGAAATAGAAGTTATCATATTATATTATATAAAACTTTTAGTTTCTCCCGTCAGCTACTGTTTCACTGTAAATTTACTGTTTTATTACTGTTTTCATGTAGCGTTAGATCCTGGCCGTTGCGCTGCACTTCGCTCCCGATCGCGGTCGTCCGCTCCAGCCTTATCCTTTCCCCATCGCGTGAGCCCAGCTCCACCCGTCGGGACCATCGTCCTCTCGCCTCGCTCCTGAGCCGCCGCAATCGTCGTCCCCATCGCCCTCTCACCTCGCGGCCGAGCCGCCGCCTTCTCCCCTCGCTCTCGCTGCTCCCTTTGGGCGCCGCATTCCGCCGCGGCGCCGCCCTGCTTCCCAACGCCGCGCGGCTCGCACAGGCCGCTGCTCCTTTGTTCGGCCGCGGTCGGTCACAGGCCGCCGGAAACAATGGTTATCTGCCGGCACGCCGCTCGGATCGACTGATTCTCCGGCCGTGTTGTCAATCGGCCTCCGCGCTTGCGGTCTTCCCCTGCATGCGCCCCCAGCGTCAAATCCTGTTCAGGTCGCCATGTTTCAGAGAGTGGATCGAGGAGGCCACCTCCAGGCTGTTGGTATTGAGGTAAGAAAATCATTCGTTTCCTACTTTCTAACCTTTTCCGTGCTAATATTCCTTCTCCTTATCATCTTCATGTCCGTGCAGTTACGTGCTCTTATTTTTTGAACAGAGGGAATCAACGAGGAAGACCTGCTTATGTTACCAGATTTGAGGGAAGGGATTAACAGTCTTGGGATTTAATTGATGTCTCAGTTTTCTTGGATTGATTGGCACCAGTGGTACGAAAATCCACCCTGTCCTGTCATCTTGCCCTATCTTGCCATCATTCTTATATGTGTTTGTACTGTGATTGATTGACGCTCTATTAGTTTTCGCTGTCTATGTAATCTTAGTTTTAGGATGAGATGCAAAGTTAATAATCGAATAGTAAATACTACTATGCATTACCCATATTTTACTTGCTTTGTTTCCTAATTGCTTCTCCCATTCTTTAGGTACATTCATAGCCATTACTTTTTTTTCCCTGAATGACTTGGTTTGCCCTAACATTTTGTAGCAGCCGGCCATGCAAATAACTGTTGCCTCATATATATCATCATGTAAGCGCAGTGTTGTGGAGCTGCAGAGAGTTAATTGCCTGATCCTTCCATTGTTCCCTGCTCCATCTGTGATTTTCCACAAGATTCAGATCTTGCTCGAGTCTTTTGGAACATCATCAGCTAATGGCCGTCGTAAATGCACGCAGCCTTTGTCAGTATGGTCAAGTAAGTTCAGCGAGCTGTTGTTTTTGTTGCCTGAGATTGTTAATTTTGATACGATAGCGAACTGAGCCTTGAACATTCATCTTTCTGTTTAACTGTAAATTGCAGACCTTGCTCCTGCAGATGGTACTGTGCTAGACCAAGTGCTTCCCATCTGTGGCGATGATTTTTGTGCAGACACCAGGTTCAATTCTACCTGTTCTGTGCGCGCCGTCTATTTACTTGCTCTGATGGTGTGTTTTGCTTATGGTACTTGATCCTTTTTGCTTAAAATAAATTCGTATCTTTGGTACTATGTTTGCTTAGTCATTGGGACTCATCCTTAATTGCCATGGTAACCATAGGTAGGCTGTGCAAGTTTTCTCGGATATTGCTAATTCCCATGAGCAAACAGTTCGCTGTCTTAAACATTAATTTTTCAATTTCCCATAACTTGCAGAGCCTTCCCCTACAGATGATGGTGTGCCAGATGGAGTGTTGTGCAGCCGTGGTGATTATTTCCCCATAGATTTCAGATTCAGTTCTATCTGTTCTGTGCGCTAGAGATTGTCTACTCACTCTAATGGTATGTACCTCTATCATAATATTTGGATTATTTTTTTTTAAAAAAGGTACACTTGATGCTATTTGCTTCTCAATCACATATGTTCCGTGGTGCTTATATTTGTCGCCTTTTGCACGTGATAGAGTTAACTTCATCATTTTGTGAAAGATGTTAACAACACACTTTTCTATTAAGGTTTTTAGTTGATTTGTAAAATGACTTAATAAATGACTTGAGTTTCATATGACATCTATCTTTCATTCTTAATACCATAAATTAAAAAATAATTTGTTTGTACTCTATGAACTTAATTGCTGTTATGGTTCTCCCCCATAGACTTTCTGGTATCTGAAATTTTAGGAAGCAAAGCATAGCATCGAGATGCTACTTTGCTTGGGTCGTGTTCTTTTTTATCCTCAGCTGCACTATGCTTGCTTCATAAATTTGTAAATTATATCCAGCCTTAATTCTATGCATTGTTCATTCTCTATGTTGAATGTAACTGGCCTTTTTTTGTTTTTGATTGATGTTGAATCTGATATCATTGATGAACATATCCTCAAACAAGACTGGTGCTCAGAAGTTTGACAACAGGAATGGAGCACGGTTAAAAGCCTAGCGCTTGAGACGTTCCATGAGTCTATTTGTAGTTGTGTGTTTATTTTCTGAATAATAATATCAGCACTTTTGAACCAGGCTGTCCACAACATGAAGGACCTCTTTGATTGTTTTGTGAAAATAGGTAATTCCAAGGAAATGATATGTTCTCTGCAATCTCTCAAAGGCAGTTTGCCCCCTTCGAATAGTGCCATCCTATATGCACCTTCACTATGATGTAATGAAAAAACTGGATGTGTGCCTTTCTAGGTAATGTATTTGTACCAGGTGCATGTATGAATCTTAATTTCTACTGGGTAATGTATTTGTACCAGATGCATGTATGCATGGTTCTAAACTTTTGTTGTGCTGAAACATTGATGGTTGTTACCTCCACAAGTAATATTATTTTATGTTTAATGAGTATTGGAATAAACAATGACATGTTTGCTCCTCCATAAAATGTGTCCATGCCTCATTTACTGCCTCAACTTGATCTCCTGGATAGTGTGCTTTTGCCATTCACTTATCATGTGTTTGCAATTGTAAATGTTTAGTTTTTCAGACGACTGATACCTGTTACAAGAAATTCGTCTCTTGAACGGCTTATACGACATCAATAATGCACATGTTATGTTTTATATATAGCTAATTTCACTTTCTTTATTCTCTCACTAACTATATGATGCTCAATAATTCCCGCGGCAACGCGCGGGGCCTCAACTAGTTCAGGGAAAATTTTACGGAGAAATCACGGCTTGCACCACCAACATCCAGGATGGCATTGTACTTCATGATAGCAAATTGATAAGTGCAGCAGCAACAACCGGTGGAGCTCTCCCATTGTTGCGTCGCGTCGTAGCTGTCGGTCTGATGGAGAAGCTGATAGTAACTGTTACTCGGGCTGGTGTTTGTAAAGCTGAACGTCAACGCACCATTAAGTTTACTCCAAGAGTCAATAGTGGAGATGAAGCAGAGGTAACCTGTGGTTGCTTGAAGATTCGCATGAAGGTTACTTGGTCGATAATTTCACGCCTGCATTTGGATTGAGATTGATAGGCTTAAATTATCAATAACATAGGCAGGCTTTGATGTATTTAATCGGTGATGTACTGTTATCCTGTGTTATGTCGTAGTAAGAGTCTGCCTTGGAGGCATCTATCTATTATCTTAGTATTTGAAGAGAAAAAGAAGCCACCATGTTCGCTCTCAAGGCTACGAAATTACCACGTTAATCGGAAAAAGAAAAGCTACGAGCCGTTGGATTTTATGAAGATCTAACGGTCTAGATTAAAAAGAGAAATATCCAAGCATTGATTTTGTGGGTCCGAATTATAGCAGTTTGGGTTACTTTGTATGGCTTTTGAAATAGATACGAAATTACCAAGTTAATTCGTATACAAAGAGAAATATCCACGCATTGATTTTGTGGGTCCGAATTATAACAGTTCAGGTTGCTTTGTATAAGGAAACATGAGTCCGTTAACAGATATAGAAGAATCCATCTATACATCAATCAGATAATCAAGTGTCCATATACGTCAAGAACTATATGAGTCCGTATGCAACGGATATAGGAGAGTCCATTTGTATATCACCTAGAAAAGGAAGTGTCCATATACATATTCCTTTTATCTCTACCGTATTGTATGGAGCCTTAAAGCAAAGCCGTGGAATGCCTTTCTTGAACCAGAAGAGGAGGCGAGCAAAATAGAAAAATGCCTTTCCACGAAGAAAGGAAGAGGCACGAGTGCAGATCCCGTCGAGGCCTCCCCTAACCAGCGTCCTTAACGGCGTAGATTAACCAAAGAGTCCATGCCGATTATAGTTTGTAAAATTCGGATTTGGTAAAAGAAGAGCTACACGTATAGGAGGATATTAGAACAGGGACCAAAGAATGTCCATGCCAACTACAATTTGTAAACAGAAAAATGGAAATAGGAAATAAAACGTGGAATATGCAAGTCTGGATAAATAAAGGAAAAAGCTACGCGTACACATTTACATGACATCAAGTGCCCTCATCAACCACGATGCCAAGGGCGCCACGCTCTGCACCATGGTCATCAGCACCCCCGGCAACGGACGCGCTGCTACAGCCGGCCATCGAGTCCGCACGACGCTTCAGGATCCCCGTACGCCACGGCCAATTCCCCGTAGACTACGCCGCGTCCGGCTTGCCGGAAGGCTCAAACAACGGTAGCGCAATTCCCATGGTGCATATGTGGAGCTACTTTCGAGCCATGGCACTCCTCCGCGTGCCGATAGAGACCTACTTCCGCGGCGACTCCAATGGTACTCCTCATCTGGCTTACCGCGAGTCACGGCCCCTGACATGCGTCGTGTCGGACTTCTGCCACTGCTGAACGCCGAAGCTCACGGTGAGCAAGCTGGGCGTCCCGTGGCTCAGCTTCTTCAGCATGTGCGCCTTCTTCCTCCTCTGCCAGCGCAACATTGAGAGGTTCAGGGCCTTTGATGCCGTCCAGGACGACAACCAGGCCATTGTGATGCCAGGATTGGAGAGAAGGTTTGAGGTTAAGAGGGCCCAAGCGTCGCCCATCTTTGGTGCGTAGGAGTGGGAGCACTTTGCGAATGATGTCAAGTGAGAACAGGCCGACGGCGTCATAGTGAGCACCTTCCTTGAACTCGAGCCGGAGTTCATCGCCGGCTATGCCACGTCGAAGGAGACGAAGGTTTGGACAGTCGGATTGGTGTCGCTCTACCACCAGCAGGGCGTGGCGACGGCGTAGCCGGCCTCCGGCGATGACGCCTGCGATAGGGTGCCACGACGGAGCAACCGGATGGCTGCGACATTCATGTTCGAGAGCGGCACCCGACTCCCACCAGGGCCTCCTTCTGTAGCGCTCCGGACGTAGACCACTTCCACAATCCACAGGTTAAGCGAAAGCTGATCGATTAGTTGGCTCATCAACTAGCGAAGATGGACATCAGCTTCCATGCCTGGCCTCTCGACAACATATGGAGCTCACAGTTTTTCAACTGATGAGATATGGACATTGCTGGGTTATGGTGGTGATGACAAAATTAACTAAGATCAGAGTGCATACTAGCAAGAGCCGGTGAATTGGGTGATCGTGTGGGCTACTACCGAACCACCATGGCGTTTGACTTCGCCATCAAAGGCATCCTTAACGTCATCCTCGAAGGCGAGGTGGTTGCTTCACGATTGCGACGGCAAGGTGCCCGGCACGATCGCGTAATGGCAGACTAAGGCTGAGGCCGCCAAACCACATGATCGATCCAATACTACCAAGAAATCGATGGCCATATTTGGATGGATAATGTAGGAAAAAGGAACTCCAGTTGCTCAACATTATATTAACAACAAATTGGCTGCGATCCGTGCTACTATCTCACGTGTTTGATGATGGAGCACCCGGTCGCATTCGAGTATGAGCATGAGACCAAGCTAACATATGATATGATGCAGCTCCAATGTCACGCCCAGCTTCACATGTTTCAACCTTGACCACACTATTTGTCACCCATGGAGAAGTGTCAACTGCACTAGCTAGCCATGATGGGATTCGTGCATGCGGATCTAACTAGCCTCTGTTGTGCGTCTAACACAGGTATCCATCAGTTGGTGCATCTAACGCACACTCCGAGAAGCACCTCAATCAACACGACAAGCACAATAGCCTTTGGTAGTTTTGATGATGATCTGGCAATCCTCATTGCGTGAAACATTGGTTGCATTGGGGGCGGCAGAGGATGGGTTCGAAACATGAATGAGGTAGAGGCAAGAGACATGTTCTTTTGAGCAAATGCAAGAAAGCAATAGAGTTCAATTTTTTTACAGCCTCAAATTAAAGATTTGAAGTGAAGATAATATCAGTCAAGTAGGAAATAAAGAAATGATTAATTAATCAGAGAAGGAAAAAATTCATTAAAATATGGGGTTCGTACTATCCGGGCCTCAACATATTTTTGTATGATGAAAATTTTTGACATGCCTACTACATAATATTATATTCTTTTTATAAATAAAAAACTAAGTTGATGGAGCTAGCCGCGCATGGCCACCTTGCTAGTTATCGTTATATGCTATCAGACTATGTTTGATCCTGAGACTAGCTATATTATGTTAACCTTTACTGTTTTGCCCAGCAGATGAGATTCGTAGGCCGAGGCGGTGGACACGCTCTCCAGTAGGCAGCGCCGTCGCGACGACGGCGTGTGTGCCGTCCCCGAGCCGCGAAGTGGAAGCACTCCGACCAGGCCGGGCGGCGCTTTCCCGAGCGCGTGCAGGGACTTGGCGAGCAACTCCATGACCGCGGCCTCTCCAGCAGCCCGGCCTTGACCACGGCCGACGCCGCCGCCGCCGCCTCGGTTGCTTGCTCTGACGCGGCGGCGGCGAGCGGGACGAGAAGAAGAAGTAGGAGGGCGGAGACGCGTGCGGTGCGGCAGCGACGACCTTTCTTTTGCCGCGCGGGAATCCAGCGCCTCCTCTCTCTCCTGCGAGGCCGAGGCGTTGGAGGACGCCATCTCGTCGCTCGCCGCGGAGTCGGCCACTCGCTCCAGCTCTCGGCGATGGAGTTCGGCCTGCTGCTGACCAAAAGCTGCCCGGCAGGCAGGAGGCTGGACGGAGCGGGGCAGGGGGCGAGACGGGAGAAGCAGGGCGACGGCGAGCAAGCATCCCCGCCGCAGCCCGTGTCCATGACGCCCCGTTTGGATGCCGTGTCCGCGCCGCGAGGGCCACCTCCATGGTTGAAAATTGAAGCGCCGGGGCAGGACCGTGCTGGCCGCTGAGGCCGCGACCGGTCGTCGCCGAGGAGAACCTGGGCGTCGGGCTGCCGGAGCATGGTGGGCAGCTGCCGGTACAGGAGCAGTCGTGCCCACTGCGCTGGAGCGAGCGAGGATAGTCTGATTTGGAGTGAAGAAGAGATACTGCAGCACGCGTAGGTGATGGAGAAGGTGCGGGCAGCCACATGGCGCACAGTTCGACGCGTGCAGGGAGTGTTCGGCCGCGTGGAGTCATGCACAAGCCTGGTGCTCGCCAGCCAGGCAGGGGCAGCTGAGAGAGAGAGAGAAGATGCTGATGACAAGAGCGACGAGCCGATGAAGAATTTTTTTTTTATATATTGTTTCTGGCACAATGAGTCCCTGGTCGATGGTCTCTTAGTAGTACAGTATGGTTTTTATCTAGCTCGACTTTGTATACGGCACAAGCGTGATTCTCTAAAATCCACTCTTGATTACATTTCAGAAAGTTTTTATGACTGTGGCAAAATTTTCATATTGCAAGTCTTTTAAACTTGTGTCATATTTTGTGCTTGCATAAAAAATACTGAAGAATACATTTCACTTGATTGCACTCACAATTATCCTTTAGACTTGAAACCTGTATTTTTAGGTCTTCAAGATGGTCTATCCAAAACTAGATAAAAGTACAAGTATACATGGAGCTAATGTACTATGAATAAAATTATTTGTAACCAAACCTTTTATGATGAAAGGTTAAATTACTTTACGCACATTATAATTTCTATTACTTATATGATGGCCTACTATAAGACTGAATAAAGTATTTGAAAGAAAAAAGAATGTTTGCATTGTATGGTCCAAGTATCCTGAAGATGCAAGGCATAGCATTTTTGAATGTGACGGAGCAGATCATGTATGGCGAGAGGATTGGGCTTGCAAAACGAGATACTCGATGCGACCACTTCTGGTGCAAAGGTGATGGAACTTATTTTGTTTATGCCCATAAAAAAAAGGAAAACTATGTCCTTGGGCAACTTGATTTCCATTACACGGAGCTGTTGGTTGTTGGTACTACATCTGGTGGATCAGGAACAAGCTAAGAAGAGGAGAGCGCGTTGGTACTCCCGTTCAAAATGCTCAGTGAGCGCATACGGTCGTCAAAAGGCATATTCTTGGGCTGAGGATCGATACATCTGGCCGGTTCGAGGTGACGGTCGTGCGGCCGGGTGCTCACATCCGAGTTCACCGGCCACCACCGATCGAGTCGAGATGCGTGGGTGCAGGGGATCGACGACGCGGACCGGGTGGCAAAGACGATCGAGGAGCTGTACGTACAGGGGCATGATGGAGCGAGGCCGCTAGCGGCGGAGGCGGCGTCGAGGAGTACCAAGGAGCTGGAGGAGGCGCTAGGGCCATGCACATAATGACATAAACAGGGAGCGGACCGGACGGACACCTCCGCCGACGACCTCGGTGACCTCGACCGAGTACAGAGACTTCCCCGGCGACCACGTCACGATCTCCGGCGTACGTCGTCGATCACCTCGTCGCGGCAATGTGCGCCTGGGCCTCGACTGGGGCCGATTGAACTCCCGTGCGCCTCCACTTCGCGGACGGCGCTCACCGCCGACCACGTTATCGTCACCGTGCCGCTCAAGGCCCACCGAAGGCCGCCGCGCTGGAGTAGAGGAGGTGGACGGCGGCGGCTTGCCTGCCTCGAGAACCGCTTGAAGACTACCGATGTACTACTCTTGAGCGACATTAATTGGCGCGCGGCGAACGGCTCCGTGCCGTCGCGTTTGTAGTCAAAGCTCCGAGCCGACCAGGCGACCACCGTCCTTCTTCCTCTCTTTTAATAATATATAAATAAAAAATGGGGATTGAGTCCGCGGTAGTAGTATATTCGTTTTTCCTGTGGAGCCCGTTTTCAGAGAGGGAGAGAGAGGGAGAGAGTGACAGTGGACGCCGCCATGGGTACAAACAGAGGTGATCGAGATCAAAGCCCATCTGACGGCCCACAATCGACCGCGACCACCCACACAGAGGGACGGAGGGTTCAAGCAAGGGTTTGGCGGCCGGAGGCTGGACCGGAGGCGGTCGCTACCGGAGCTATGGCGGGCGGCGGCGGCGCAAAGAACCAGCAGGGGAGCCAGGCGCGAGCGGCGGCGACGGCCGACGAGATCTTCGCGAAGGTCCGTCCCGTCCCCATCGCACCGATTAGGCTACCCGCACTGGTGTCCGCTTGGCGTTCCTCCAGGAAACGTTTACCGTAAAATGAGCTGCACCGGTTCCTCTAAACGTTCCTCTAAATCAACGCTTCGGTTCCGGTTCCTCTAAATCAAGCGAAGCAGCGGACGTTCCTCTAAACCAACTGGCCTCCCGCGCGTCTGGAGAGAAGCAGGAGAGAGGTGACAGGTGGTGGGCCCCACTACTTCAACGAACTAAAAAAAGTTTTAACTCACAAACCAAAAACCCAAATCAAATTCCGATTTCACCATTAAATTTGTCTTAATAAATCCTTCAAAACAAGATATCACATGGATATATTTAGATAAAATTACAAGTAAACCCTATTGATGGTAGTTGGAGATGGTTGAATAAAATATTGTGTAGTTGATATAGAGGATGGATATAGAGGAATGATGGGTGCGGAGGAAGTTGATATAGAGGAAAGAATCTCGATGACTAGGACAGAATATTCCTTTTAGAGAAAGGATATAGAGGAATATGAGTGCGGATAGCCTTATAAATGCACCTCCTCTGCTCTGTTCGATCTCCTCCTCTGTTCTTCTGGGACGAACGGCCTATTCCCCGTCACATCATGTCGGAGCATTACAGTGGTGGCACCTACTCTCTCCGAGTAGGAGTATTTTAGTATTTGTGAGATGTCCGTCCGGTCCGGTCCGTGTCGTGTTCGTTGGGGAAACCGTGCCGTGCCGGCTTCGATCCCCGCAGCATGCTTCCAGATTTACTCCCTCCTGCCAAACTCTGGAATTGGATTTTCCGAATGGAAACTGGTTGTGTGATGGAACGCTTGTATAACAAGCTGCCGTTTTTCTGCGCTTATTTACAGCAATGGTTTCTTAAAACAACATTGTTCGAATTAATGACGTGTCATGAAAACCTGGAGTGATACAAATCTGTCGATTCCTTTTATGTCAAATTACTGCTGCATCACGTTCACATTTGATACTAATTGCTTGTGATGGAAACCTCGAGGGGTACAATTATGTGAACTCATTTACATTAATTACTGATGTATTGTTTCAGACTCATATTTGGGAACTGATTGTGTACCTTGCTGTGCATAAAAGGATCCTAGTATTAAGCAAAGCAAAGGTTAAATCTTCATATAGTATCTAGTACTAGTATCATGTCAACTAAGGTTTCCTTTCTCTTGTTTTTCACAGTTCCCACATGTCTTTTTCCGCATGAACGACCACCCTCAAGTTATGGGGCTCAACTACATGAACATGGTGAGGGCCATCATCCAAGCGGCCATAGCCATGTCAGCCAAACAGAACAACGGAAAGGCAAGGTTCATGTACCTCGACGCCTTGACCCTGAAGCCCGTTGAAGAGTCAGCGCCTGGACCAAAGATACAGATGTACCATTCTTGCCAAAAAGTGGTCTCGTGGTTGTCGTGGTGGTGCCGCCCTTGATCATGGACATCTACCAGAGAGATGCGCATGGAAACCTCGTTTTCGACCAGGATGGGACGCCAATCCTCAAGCCATACCTCAAACTTCTGTTCAATCTTGAGGACATATACCTGATGGGTTATCTCTGGAAGCAAAAGTGGAGGCTGTTCTTGAACACCGACCTGAAGGGCTTGATTCCCGGCATTGACATAAACAAGCACACAGTCAAGCTCCGCTACAGCTCAGAGTATGGACATGGTGGCCTGAACAGAAATGTTGGCAGTCTAACGGTGGGGCGTGAAGGATCCTTCTCCAGCTACAGGGTACTTACCGATGTGCAGGATGGCAGGTACAGTGATGGACAGATCAAAGAGGCTCTTGCTTTCTGGTGCCTCAAGGAGGCGCATCATCTACGGCAAGATTCTCGCTGCTTATCTTGAAGAGCGTTGCGATCCTCTGGATACTCTGGAAGACGAAGAAGAAGAAGGTGCTGACCACAAAACTGATCCTTCCATGCTGTCAGTCCACGAGAAACCAGTAGAGAACATCGTTCACACTTGGGTGTCGGACTGCGGGAAGATCAAGGAGGGCATGAGGCTGAAGGAAGGGGTGAGTGACATGCAAAAGAAGAAGTTGGAGGTCGTGCATAGAGCTATTTGCCGTGACATTACCCTGATGAAAGTTCGTGCTAGAGATGACGGTAAATGAGCAGGAATCAAGTTGCTCGGTTTGCTATAATCTGAATATTCCTCTTCATATCATGGGTTAATCTGAATATGCTGAAATGCCTGGTACCAAACGTTCATGTAGTACTGTATATCTGAGTGCTCCTGAGTTGATTTGAACCTCCGTGCTGAGAGATCGCAGTAGTACTAGTATTGTTAATTTTATGATTTGATAGAAGTGGTTCCCTTGCACCTGGGGAAGAGTGTCTTAGACTGAGCTCGAGGCATGTACTGTAGCAAAACGCAGACGCACAGCTCCAATGTCTGTGACTGTGATGCCATACGTGGCAATGAGACATTGCATGACTAGTAGTATAGACCTTGAAAGCACAAGTTTTTATTGACATTTTTGTTTTCCGCTGCATTATTATGGTGGAATGGAAGGTTCACGTAGGATTTTGCTGTACATTTACAAGGTGCATCCCACTTTAATTTGCAACGCACCGCAACCCTGATGAGGAGATGACGATGATGGTCACGCTGCCGTGCCGACTAATACGTACCTACGCCTGCAGTTGGCCCAAATGCCTGCTTCCGCTCGATTGAAGATAGTGTGCAGCTTGAATTGAGCTCGATCGGCGAGGACGCGCTGCGGGCCATGACCGGGGGAACGCGGTGATGGAGAGCGCCACGCGCATGGCATGACTGAAACTCTGTTCCCAAAGAATGTCACTCCGAAGCTGGTACTGTAATCTAAATCCTTAAAAAAGAATCAGTTACGAGGAAAATTGGTTTTACCCTGCCAGATGTTAGCCACCTGTATATCAACCAATGATTTAAATCCCGCCCCCTAATCACAACCACTAGATCAAAAATATGAGCCCACCATGTCACCAGATTGTCACCGGATTATCACCGATGATACAATTAACACACGTTTCATCCCCGCCTCCTCGCGCTAACCACACCCAAGAAAAACTGTACCCGCCCCTGCACCCACTGCCGAGATCAGGCCACGACCCGGTCTCCTTCCGAAAATCATGTTTTTGTCGATCACCTTCCAAATCAACGTCCCTAAAAAAAAAACTTCCAAATTAATGACCTTTTTGAATAATTCGGGTTGCAGGAGGGCGCCTTGGTTTAGGGACACGGAGGCGAATTCCCTTGTACGCAAGCAGAATTGATCGAAGCAGAATTAGTTTCCATATTTTATGATTTGTTTCCTTTCTTTAATTCCTCTCTCACGTACTGAATGACTCCTAATTCCTGATTTGTTTCCTTCCTTTTCTTTCTCTCACGGTAGCAATGAATACCTCCCTATTCCGTAATTGTTTCTTTCCTTCCCTTCCTCCTTCCCAGTAGCAATTCTGAAGAAGGAAGACGACGATGATGGGATCACCCACGATCGTTGTGTGATTGATTTCCGGGGTAAGGTGTGTCGCATTCCAGGGGGCTATTCAGCATTTGCCCCCCTTATCAATGGCCAACATCCATTTGCGTAGGGGAAGGAGAGCGACAGATTTGGCATGCGGAGGGGAGCGTGATGCAATCGCAGATGTGCCTCGACACTGCGGAAGAGGACGACGACATCCCCCTCTCGGCTCCAATCTCTCACCTTCAGCTCCTTGCTCTACCAGGTTCGCTTCCGGATCTCGCCATCCTCCCCCTCCTGATCACCAAAAGATTGGGCGAGCGCTGATGTGATTTGCTTGCGGTTTGTGCTGGGCAGGAAGGGATCCGGAAGGGGGTCGACCTGCTGCGGCGCTGCGACGAGATGGGGATCATTCCTCCGTGCAGTGGTGGGTGCAACTTGTGAGCTGCCGTCGATCCGCGGGAGAGGAAGACATCGGACTATCGGAAGTGGATCTGCCAGCGATCCCCACAGCAGCCGCCGGCGCCTACGCTACCCTCCGCCACCGCGATTGATCTGGGCGGACAACCTTGATCCTGGCGTTGTTGCTTTGGTGCGTGCGATGGAATCAGAGAGTTTGCGATGCTGAGTTGAATGGAAGTGAATCTACCAGAGCATCAATTGGACCAGTACTTTGGTTGACCAGTTGGAGGATACCGTCGTTAGTTTCAATCTCAGGTGATCCTTCACTCTGATTCTAAATAAATGAATGATTTTGCCGTGCCTGGTAGTTGATTGAAAATAGAGAAGGGAAAGGAGAGGGGAAATCGATTGCATGAGTGCTACGTGCCATTTTTTTCTTACTTTTTGACAATTTCATATCAATGTCTGGTAATTAGAATGACAAAAAAGGCAAAACAAATTATTGCAGAGCATTAATCTGTTAGTATTTGTGACATAAGGAATCGATAATGAATGATTACCCTGTTTCATTTGTGCAAGGCAAGCAGACATTTGAGATCCTAATATATAGTATTGTTCTTTTAGTCCGTCAAGATTTCACCCCTGCCACAACAATTCTGGAGCCATGCCTTTGAGGAAATCACTGTCATTTGATACTCGACTTGTGCTAAAATAGGTACCAGTGCATCTGCCCGAACAATATTTGCTTTATTTTGGATATATCTACTGGTATGTATAGAAAAACCAATAAGCTTTGGTTCCAATGCACTTATCAATAGCCACTGGTCCTATGTGTTGGTGCTTAGAGTCACCTTAGTTTTCGTATAGGTTCAGCTGCTAATTGGTTCTGAATTTTGTCACACAACTACTGCAAAAAGCTTGATTCCAGACTTTGGTTTTCTTCAAGGAATAATGCATACCATGCATGCAAAAGAAGTAGGCTTTCGAGTGCACATTACTCCCTTGTACGGCGACGCCCCTGACCACCACGGCGCGCCAGTCGGGAAGGGGAGAAAAGCAAGGCGGCCATATGGGAGAAAAGCGACGATGCTCATGCCCGTACTACAAATCATGGCATCAGGCAGGTCTCCGTGGAAATTGAGGTGAGTGACAAGCAGAACCTTGGTTGCAGTATAGAGTTTTTCAGTTCTTGAATCACAACAATATCTTAGCTGGATGGAACATCATGCCCGTTCTTCAGTACGTCAATCTATTTAGCATTGGTTTTACTAGATGTTATGCTTCTTCCATGGATAAAATTCAATCGATGTGATGTATGTATGTGCCTGTTAAATAGATAGATTGAAATTATGATTTGTGACTCTTCAATTCAATCAAAGCAGCATATTACTTTAAAGTCTTCAATGGATCCCCTGAGAAGCATGCTTTCAATCTATTTGTAGAAGCAACCGAACTATTTTTGTTCTTATGATAAATAAGAACCGTTATATGTTTCGGGCGAAGACACATATAGGAACTGCAATGAATATTCCCAATTTCGGTTCACTGGGCGTTTTGATTTTGTGAGCATAATAATTTCGGTTCACCGGGAGTTTTTATATGGTGAGCATAATTATAATAGGAATTCCTTATTTTATGTAATTGTTAATTTTTTATGCATCATTATTATATTTTAGTGCCCTACAAATTATTTCCTCCTGTGAGAGTTTGATATATGTTCTTTATATGATGTTACTCGCAGATGGTAGGCTCATCTAGGTGGTCATTTGATTGTTGAGGCACTGGCTGATCTGATCACTAAATTTGGCCATTGGAATCAACTTCCTGTCCAAGGTAGACTTTTACTGAACAAAAAATTTTCAGTTCCATGTGAAATGCAAGTCAATACAATTTATGGTGAGATAACATATGTACATGTTGTTTTTGAAAATGTTCCCTACATATAAGAAACCTGTGTTTGATGAATTTTCCTTTCATTGTGCAATTAGCTAGCTGCGCCAATGCATGTATTTTTCACTTAGGAGCCTTCCATATTGCTCTTTGGAAAACTACATGATATGATGGAATTTTTATTTTTCTAGCTATTGTATGTATGATGAAGTTTATTGGTCGACGTATGTTCACCATTAGATTTGATTGTTTTGGACGAGCTGCATATCTGCCTCAAACCCATGGAGTCAATGCATCGTGGTCATTTGGGAAATATATAGGTATTGCGCCGATTCAGTTGAGATCATATAAATTATAGTACCTTGCAAATAGTCTCCGTCCGTAAATTTTCAGGTAGGGTATATTGAAGGACATGTAGATTGGTACAGTTTTTTTATTCTCACGAAACTGGCAGGCCACGGGGCTTGGACATTTTATCCCTTTTTTTCTATATATACTTTGCCTCATAAACACTTTGCTCTCCTGGTAGGACGAGTCACTCTTGTATACTAGAGCAATATCGAAGTCAAAACAGGGAGCTATGATACAATATTTGAAATCTTGGCTGTTGGCATGGCTGAAAGCTATGTAGTAAATGGAGCAGGGATACTCTTACATGCAGAGCACTATCTATTTTGCATGATTATATTCTCCTTGACTTCATCAGGAGCTGAATATAAATTATAAGATTTTAATTTTGTCTGCCATATAAACTCTTCTGCCATATGAACAAACATCGAATCTAAGTTGTTGTTTGCTTTCTAAAAACTCTTCTGCTTGTCTATGTTTCTACAGTGCATTCTAATCGTTGTTTTTATTGCTATGAGGGTGCATACATGATTGACCATCAATGTTTTCATTACTGTGAGTCTTAAATGTTTATAGAAAAGTGTTCGTGGGAATTGGCGGCACTTTCTTCCTTAACGATCTCAGATCCACTTTGATATATTCATATAATAATTTATCATTTTTTTGTGTATCTCGGTAGTTCTGATTGTTAAAAGAATGACACACTGACCAGAGTGTTAACTAACCACATGCCATTTCATATTCCCAGTTCTTAGCTTCATCTATCCCAGGCGAACTGATCGTGGTGGTGCCGAGTAATTTTGCTTTAATTTTTTCGCCGACTCTTAATGACTGTCCTCATTGTAATACATATGACTAAGTTTATTTAAAACATCCAGTCATTTTACTTTGGACGAACCAAATAATGGATTAGTATTTTTCATGTTCTGAAGTATTGTCCTTCTGAAATTATACTAACTCTACCAAAAAAAGATTATGTATGTAATAATTGTTTTTGTTGTTGTTGTTAAAGAAAATAGAGGTTGGTAGTAATTGTTTGCTGATTTTTCATTCTTGTTTCAGGCAACAAAATATAAACATGGTGGTAGTGATTGCACGTCGAATCAGTGCAACAATCCCATGGTTGCAAATAATAGGTGAGCCGCACAATTGATTCATGTTTGGTAGTTCATACTCTTCCAAATGATAAACCATCTATTTGTATTTTTAGTGCATTCTCTAAAGGACAATTGGTCTGGTGAACTATTTATCTTGCTGATCGTGTAGAAGCTTATAGATCACCTACCATATAAAAAATATCACTTGTTTTGGACATCTGTGATGCCCTGAGGTAAGATTTAACCTGGTGGTGATAAATATGTTTGAAAGATGCTATAGAAAATCAACATTTTCGAACAATCTTCGCATGGCATCTGATACTGCTTTGTCATAAACAATAAAATCTAAGTATAAATCCTTTACAATCGAATAGGTTTTCTACTATACATCTATGCTTTCCCTTACCTGCTAGAGTTTTACATGCGTCACCTGATCGAACAACATAAGAGTATGTTCACAATTTGACAACTACATTTTCATGTTTAACCTTGATCTTTTACTGTCCTTTAGCATTCCATGTTTCATTTACCTTGTAACAGCTCCTCCGACTGCCTCTTCCAGCAGGTACAACGACCTGATTCACTTCTGCTTGTTGATTAAAGTTGTCTGTTTTTAATGGGAGTTTGGGAGATGCATGTTGTGTAGGCTGCTGATATGGCGTCCTGATAAACAGGTCAGATTTAGGTTCATTATAGGTACAAGGGCAAGGGTTAGATTCAGGAATTGGCTTACTTTGTTCTTCCATTCTGTTATCTTCAGAGAAATTTTGACTGACAAAGGTGCGAACAAATATTTGCCACTCATGGAAAATTCAATACTTAATACATGCTAATAGTGATGTTATGCTTTTCTCCTGAATTCCTTGAAAAATTATTTGTTAGGTTGAGGTTCCAAAGCTCATGTTTAATTACTGTCAATATTGACCTATAATCACAATATCTTTAATGTTGGTATTGTGTTTATGACTCATTTTTCCTCTCTCTCTTAATCAGGTTGTGGTACAAGAAGGTGCTCCATTTAGTTAAGACTCGTCTAGAAAAGATTTATCTGTACTACCAAGATGTGATGCTTGCTGCTGGGATGGATATATAGGAGCGTTTAGAAGCGGCAGAAAAGAAAGAGAAATTAAAATTAATTGCTTGAGGAAGACTACTAGAAAGTCTTGTTTTCTTCGGATCAAAGAGACATCACTGTCTAACCTGTATCAGTATTCTAATAATTTGAGTGCGATTGTGAAGTGGCTGGTCACTAATTTACTGTTTCGTGTCCCTTCAGAATTACATAAGAGACATTATACTTTGGTTCTTGTGTTGGATGGGAAATTTATACGAGATCAAAAGTGCTCAAGGTTTGTGAAGCCTGGTACATTGTTAGTTCCTTAAAGAATTGTGCAATAAAAGTGCATTTTGTACTAAATAGTAAAGCCTTATACTGTTTAGATCCTTCGAATAATCTTGTTCTTTTAGTTAAATCATTATTTTTGAATATGGAGTTTTTTCTTCGGTCATTGTTTGCGAAAAAAAATTACCAACACCATAATGTGATTTCATAGTGTTTTTAGCCAAACAACAAACAAACCTTGAACTATGCAATCCGAATGACCCGGTGAAGCAGCAATTATGTTTTGGTGACAATTTTCGTCTCCTGTAGCATAGCACTAGCAAACCCTTGTGCTGTATGCTATGTATGCATATCATGCAATTTAGATTTGAAGTTACCATAATGTATCATTTAACTTTATGTATAAAATGGAATTTTAGTTTATGTTGCAAAGATCTTGCCAAGTGAAGCATTTTTTAATCACGTGCGTGGCGCACGTGCATTTTTACTAGTAGTAGAAAAAAAATGACTCTGAAGCTGGTAAAAAGATTTGACGTTAACCAATCAGAGATGTTGTTCGCCGTTGTTGTGAGCGAGCAATGCGCTCTGCGCGGACGCCATGGGAGACGTGCTTAGACCCTCTTTGGCACAGCTTCTAGAGCAGATTTTGTTTCTGTTTATGAAAATAAAAGGCCAAACACTCTACTCGACAGCTTCTCTCCAAAATAATCTGAGAATCCGTTCCAACTTTCACCGTAGAAGCACAAACTAAAAATTCGAGCTTCTTCCGGATTCTGCAAAGACGGGTCCCCCCACCAACGCGCGCAGCTCATTCGCTCACTTGCCTTCCCGACTCACCTCTCACAGGCAGGCCCCACTAATATTTGAAACAACACATTTTAAAAAAAATCCATAGACTACAAATGGAATGACGAATTGCAAATCAATTACACCGTTGAGATCATTGTGATGAGATCTTCAAAACTAGACCACACGACTATATTTTATAATTTTTTTTAACAAAAACACAAACTTAATCTTATAAGTAGTAATCTATTTAATTAACTTTTTTGAAATTATTTTTATTTCAATATGGTACACAATGTGTGGACAAATTGGAGCTTCAACATAAGAGGTATTGTAATCATTTGACATGTATAATCAGTTTCGTATAAAATCAGGATACGTTGTTTTGTCAAACGCCTTGACTAGATAAGCTATTTGACAGATAATTCAGAATAAGTCATAGAATCTGTTTTGTCTCAGAATCTATTGTAAAAATTGTGTTTTTACATAATCTGAAGCCCTATCAAACAAGCTCTTTGTCTTCGATCTGCCAGGTCGACCAACGTGCATGGTTTACGGCGTAGAGCCGCGGACACGTACGGCGATCATTAGGCGGCGCGCACGTACGCTGTATAGGGCGTACATGGAGAGGGTCCAGCATCAGCGGCACGGGATGCACACGGTTACATTGACTGGTCGAACGGGATGCGGCCGAGGGAACAAATCGTCATGTAACTGGGAGATTCCGGCCGGCATACGCCTGTCACTCGCCATCGCCACAGCTTCGACTTCGACAAGCACCATGTCTCCCCTTCCTTTGTACGCCGTTGGACCTGAGGCTGAGGGGGAGCTCCTACACAGGGCGACCTACAGGATTCAAGTTATAGGTCAGCTCAATAGCCCATCAAATCTAGCCCATTTAACTCAATTTTTAAACAACAGTTTCAATATTTTTTTTAAACCTGTGTCAACATTTTTAAGAAAACAGTCAACATTTTCGAAAAAATGTTGACATGGTACATAAAAAATGTTGACATAGTGAAAGAAATGTTGACATGGTACATTCGAAATGTTGACGAAAAAATTAAGTTTCAAAAATTTTCAAAAAATATTCATATTAGATCTTATTTTGTAGAATTAATTCTAAACAACATAATGGTTCAAACGGAATCAAAAACGGACTTTTGCTTTAGGAGAAAAATGTGTTTGAAAATTTAAAATCAATTTGTTTTCTCTCCTCCCACCCGCTCTAACCAGAAGCCAACACGTGACAGCCTCTCAGCCTTCCCCTTCTCCACCCGCGCGAATCTGAACCGTTGCACGAATCTTAAACACTGTTCTATCAAAACTTAAACATAATCCGTCCTATGTATAGGATTGGCCAGGCTGAAGTCCACATCCAGGACCACGAGGATAAGTACGAAGAGCAGGCCCAGGCTCGCAGGGGGTGGTTAGGCTTGTTCTGAAGGTCCCCTAGCCACGTTCTTATCCTTGGGCTGTTAAAGTTCATTTCGCACTAGCCAGTCCATTAAATCCATGAGTTGATCACCATCTTTGTCTAATCTAATCTGAATCAATAAAAACAGTTGGATGGTTCCGAATTTTACCTAACCTATACATCTGTCCTTGATTTAAATTCCACCCCACCTAAGAACCGTCGGATCCTGCCACGTGAACGTTACAATGTCCATATCTCTAGCTGCCATATCTATGCCTGCAACTAGTCTGGGAGCATCTTTACCTTGTGCTTTTTTAACATTGCAGGCACTAATTAAGGGGCTATATGAATGTATTGTTATGTTTTAAGGAAGCTGATTTACCAATCCATGACATATTTGGTGTCACTACCTTCCTCTTCCGGAAGCATAATATTCTTTGAAATGAGTTCTATAGTAACAACAGAAGTGTTGGTTGGTATATTTTGTACTTTTGACATCATTATT
Source organism: Eragrostis curvula (assembly GCA_007726485.1). NCBI lineage: Eukaryota > Viridiplantae > Streptophyta > Magnoliopsida > Poales > Poaceae > Eragrostis > Eragrostis curvula. The sequence continues at coordinate 17,719,998 of CM017445.1, forward strand.
TGTCCAATAACTGTTATATGTCAGCTTAGCAATGGACATGTATTTGAGTCACTCATGTATATTTCGGCAACTTCTGTTATGTCGAACCACAGTTATGTGGAACCCTGTATGTCAATCTTTGCTAAAGTTTGTGCTCAACCACCATATGAGCTAAAACGTAGGAGGTCCAGTCAAGCAAACAACAGTCCACGTGATATTTAGATGTGCTCTTATATTGGGCTTGGATTGCATTTAAATATCACTTAGGCTATTGTTTGGGTTTGAATTATTGCGTGTTGCTTGGTTAGATGAGACTTTATAGGCTGACAGCTTGCGTACATCATGCACCCGTTTGATACCAGGTATCAATATGCAATCTTTGGCTTCCGTGGTATCGCACAAGCATTCAACGAAGTTTTTTTTTAAAAAAAAAAAGAACACGGGCATTCAACTATAGTAGTCTAAAAAACCGTCAAAAATAGTCTAAAGAGAGAGTCAACAACATCGAAAGAAACAAGAGAGAATTTCTTCTATGCCACTGAAAATTTGCTTGTTTCTTTATTTGTCATGGAATTTTTTGAAGTTCCTTATTTGCCATCGACCTTAAATTTTGTTGCCTCTAATGCCACTGTTTATCAGTTTTTGTTTGTTTTTATCATGAAACATGTCAGTTTTTGATATGTTGCCATTGGAGGTGATGGAGGATGGTGACACATGACTTTTTTTTTAATGTTTTTTGTGAGAATATTGTTGCACTATGTTGTTGATATGTGCACTTTTGCCTGCACATTGTCTTCGTTTATTTTCAGAAATTGAATCTGATGATCTTCCTCAAATAATATGTGTGTTATTCTAAGACCAATGTCATCATTACATGCTTCATTTAGCACAGTTTAGATGACCAAATTAACAAAAAAAATGGCACTGGAGGCATCAAAATTTAAGGTTGATGGCAAATAAAAAACTTCAAAAATTTCCATGACAAATAAGGAAACAAACAAATTTTCAATGGCATAGCAGGAATTCTCTCAAGAAACAATGGGGGGCTGCACTGGCTCTAATATCTAATGGGCTTAAATAAAGCAATACATAGGCCGGCCTCCGGACTGGGCTGGCTCTAACAATCCTTTCGTAGACGCCACGGCGTTTCTCCTCCTCTGCGTGCGTATATTATCTCTACAACTAATGAATTGGGATGTTGTCGTCTGCCCAGCTTATTCTGCCCCCGCGAATTTCCAAACCGCCCCCATTCCAAATGCCCGCTCTCCGCTCGACGCGCGCGCTCCGCTTGCAATCCGAAATCCCCGCTCCCTGCGACCCACGCGCGCGCCTGCATTTTGAACTTTCACGCTGACCCGTGGACACGCCACCACGGCCCACCACGCTGTCAACTCCCCGTGATACGCTCCCCCGTTCTGCGTAGTAACTTCCCGGCGATGCCTCCTCTGCGCAATGCCCGCGCCGTCGATCTTCCGCCTCCTCTGCATAGTCAGGTCGCCATCGCCGCAGCGGTGCCGCGCCGCCAACCTAGGAAGGCTGCACAGCTCTTCAACCACGCAGGAACCACGGCGCATGCCGTCGAAGAGGGGAGCCGTCGCCATCGCGCCACGTCAAGGAGTGGAGAAACCATGCCGCACCCCTTCGAGGAGGGGAACCGCCGCCACCATCGCGCTGCGTCAAGGAGTGGAGAAACCATGCCGCACCCCTTCGAGGAGGGGAACCGCGCTCCGCCGCCATCGCGCCGCTGCTGCCGATGAACTGGTCCACGCCACCGCTGCCGCGGCGAAGGTTTCGTCAGCGCCCACGTTGTCAACGCAGCAATCAAACGCTGCGGCACCGATTTGTTTCAGTCCGCCATCTCCGCCAGCACCGTCGCTTGCGATGCTGCTCGCCTCACCACCTTGACGGCCGCCTTCATCAACCTTGCTCCTCCCTGACGGAAGCCTAACCATCACGGCCCATTCCGGCGCCCCATTGCTGACGCCGCTCGACTCCAGGACTGCAGGTTCGCTCACTGGCTCCCATGCGTATTGCGATGGTGCGCTTGTTTACTCCCATGCATATAGGGTGCTCGATGATTTTCCTGAATGAGAGCCTGGCTGGAACAAGTTTTCATTGGCATGGTCATTTGTACAGTATTGCTCTTGTTTGGTGATTGCAGCCCGATGACATAGTTTGCTATCTCCAACCAAGTTTTGATCTATGTGCCTCCTGGTATAGATAACAGAAATTTGTGTTTAATGTGCGTAGCAAAAGCTTGTTGAGTACTATTCTATAGCTGGCCATATATATATATAGCTTGTCATGTACGAATTGAATCTTCCACCCCAGAATTGAAGGTTTGGCGATCCATTCCCTTTCCCTTTTACTTTTGTTTCGATCTGACCCAGAGATGACGCTTGACCCCTAAATAGGTGTGGAGTGCCCAAATAGCATGATTTTTGTCTGCTCTTGTTCTTGTAATGCCCGACTAGCCTGATATCTATCCTCTGTATGATTCTTTTTTTTTTTTCCTCTTGGTCCAATTCCACTGCCATTTAGCCAATCAGGGTTGCGAAGCTTAAAGGTTCAGCTAAAAGGATACCTGAAGCACTGCATTTTGTAAGTCTACTAGAACATATTTTTGTGTTCAAGCTTATATTATCTTTATCAGTTTCGAGTACATAAATTGTTATATGGAACAAAATTAAAATTTCAGGGCTCACTATGCTGCTTTCGTTTCAGAAATTTCATGATCTGGAAATGCTTGCTACTATTTTAAAATGTTGCGCAAGTAGGCCATTATAAAACTTGATACTGCAGACATATGCTTTAGTCATATCTTTTGATAATTTCCTTCAAGCAGCAGGGATTGTTCTGTAAAGTGTGATCCATGGAGGCCAGGGAGTAAACTCTGGAATAAAAAGATTTCCTAGAAGTGTTGTAGTTGATGAGTAGAATATCAGCCGGCAACAATTTGACAAACATTTGCATGGGCACTCTGTAGTTGAATTTTTATTTTTATTTTCAGGTTTATCTTTGGTCTCTACACACTTTTTTTTTTGTTTCAGTTGATTTTGAAAACAATGCAGAGTGTATGCGGTGCTCTTGGCAACTGAAAAATGCTGCACTTTTTATTTTTTATTATAATCTGAAAATAAACATCTGAATTTTTTTCCTTAATACACGTGTTTAATTTGGTCATGCACGAGAGAGGGTAGGAGCAGGGCCACAAGGGTCTACTATACATGTTAAGTCAAGGAGGAAATCACTGTACTTTGGTCTACATTATATACCAATAAAGCTGCTAGGTAGGAATAATTAGATATGGCACACACTATGTGGATAGACAGAACCCTGTTGCTGATTAAGTGCTAAATTGACATTCATTCCTGCAGTTCAAATCTCCCAGGCCTAACTGCCTCCATCTGTCGAGGAACAAGTACGCAAAACGCTACAATCACATTTTGCGTGTCAGGCATGGTAAGCTTATTTGTACTATATCTGCCATCCAATTTTAAATTGTTTTGGTTTCAGACCTCTGTTGTGTAACACTTGTAGTGACAATTGACAAAAGTAAGTTTGTTACATGTTGTATCAATTTGCAGTATTGCGAGTTTGTGAATGATTTTGTGTTTAATGAAATTTAGCCAAAAATTTATTCAACAATGTGGATTCTCAGCAATGGCTGCTGAAGCTTGCAGTGCTGGACCTGAGCTTCAACATTTTTTGTACAATCAAATGTTACTTTAATGTACACACGAGCGGGCATTATAATCTGTTATAGACTATAGAGGGTACCCGTAGCAATGCTTTATCACATCTTTCCAATTATGCATTCTTTTACCACTTTTAGGAATTCATTCTTCATTATTTATTTATTTATTTACTTTAACTTCAATGAAATTATTTAGATAAGAAAACTCTCTCATCTTCTACGATGCTGATAGGATTGTTTATCGTTGTTGGCATCTCAGACCACTGATTAAAACCTCCAATTTCTTGCTATCTAAAGGTTGATCAGACGCTGCAGCATCTCAAGCAAACATGAAGACAACGAGGTGCTAAGCATGCCGATGCAGGGAACATGAACAGAATTGATTTTTTTTTTCTAATAGACATGAGCGAAACATATTTGTTGTTTCATGAAGAAATACATGATATTTGCAATGAGATGCTCGTGGCTTTGCTCACAAGGAACCTTCTAATAATATGAATGAATGTTTATAACTGTCAAAGTATACATTAATTTTGGTCGCTTGATTTGCATGATGAATGTCACTGTAGTGCTGGCATTCATTGTTATGAGCTGTGGAGAGCAAACTTGCTTGATCCATGAAAATGTAGCTTTCATTTAATTTTATATGAAAGGTTTGATATCTATGGTAGCAACCATGATTCTTTGGCTCTCTATAGGTTTTGATCTTATCAACCTGTTGGATTGATAACTGTTGTCCTAATTATTGCATATTAGATTCCCCTTTGGGCCACCATATAGATGCAATTTCTGCCGACTCTCTTGCATTGCAAAATCTTCGGCACCGTAGCAACGAACGGGCATTCATCTAGTTAAGTGTCTAATGCATGAAGAAATCCCTCGTGGGTGAATCGGAGCGATACGCGCTAATCGCGCGTGGACGCGTGCGTTTACGGTTTTACTGCCCAATCAATTCGCGACGTGTCCGTGGCTGTGGCCCCGCACGCTGGGCGAGACGCCGGTCGCGGGCCGTGCCTTCCGAGCTTCTGCGTGCTGCGCCGGCCTGGCTTTTTCTCCCCACCGACGCTCGCTCTTCGGTAATGCGTTCCACACGCAGCTCTTCTGCTGGTCGAGACAGGTCGGCTCCATCGGTTCCCGTGCCGCCGGCGCTCTTCCCTGCCTTGCGTCGCCTCGGTTCCTCCGGCTTTCAGTCTGACTCCTGTTTGCTGCGTCTGCGCGCCGGTTAGCCTTCCAGGTTCCTGCTTCCCTCTTCTGATTTGTTCTGCATTTTACTCCGATTTTGTTCCTCTGCTCTCCTAACGCTCTGGTTCCTTTTATTGACCCCTTCGTTCTGTCCCCATGGCCGCCTCGCCTTCTCCTCTCAACGCCGTCCGTTGTCGGCCGCCTTCTTCAGGTTTGATTCGAGCCCTTTTTGTTCGATGCGATTTGTTTCCCTCCCTTTCTCTTTCGATACGGTTCCTTCACGCTGGTTCTTTTGCCGCATTTAGTTTCGATCTCGGTCTCCACCAATGCTCGTGCTCTTCATCGGCGCTCTGCAGGTATGAGGACGGCGGCTGGGAGCCCCGGCCAAGACCATGTGGACCGTAGGGGAGGCTTCGCACACCATGCTAACGCATGATCCACGGTGACACAAGCGCGGGCCGATGATTGCAGTGCTGGTGGATTCGGCGCCACGCGATCGAGGCAGCGCGCGTGTGGCGGCGGCCGAGCGACGCGGCGTGGGAGGGCTGCTGGCGTCGCACCACGCGGCGACGGTGCTGTGCGGATGGCGACAGCCGGACAACCGGGGCGTCGTCGTTACGGCTAAGTTGGCGGGCGCGGTGTGCCTGCAGACATGCAAGGCGGCTTGCGTCGCGGCATTGGATGGCCGATGCGGCGAACCGGCGAGGTAGCAGCCGGACGGTTCGTCGATTTCTAGGTTGCCCTGGTGGCTGGTACTATGGATTTGTTTAGTTCCCTTCTCCAGCGCCATCTCAGGTTTGTTCCTCCGCCCTTCCATTATTTGTTGATCTTTTCCCTGTAAATCAAGCCTGTTGTCTTCATCTAATTTCTTACCGCGTCTGTGCATGCCTTCCTGTGTTGGTTCGTTCTTCGTCCCGTTCCGATGCCTCATATGTTTTGTTCTTTCATATCATATTCCCTATGTTTGCTTCGGTGCTTACAGTTTCTGCTGCATTTTTGGTTACTTATTTCACATGTGTGCGCTCCTACTTCTGTTGTTTATGATGAAGTCAACCAATATATGGCTGACAAAGTTCCAGGTAATGCAAGAGAGTATCTGATCTATGACTGCATTCCCAATTCTACATAGCAGCAATGAATTCAAATTCATCATTTGCTTTGCTATCGAGTCTGCTTTACAATGACCTACAACTTTTGGTTGAAAGTAAAATAAATGTGTCACTGGTTAAGCCAGGTTGGGCTCCAAAGGGAAAATCAGTTCAGTTGATGATAGATTCTTGGATTTTGGGCGAGTGTTACTGTTTATTTCTTATTCCTGTTGCTGATATTGGTTGTGTGTCTGTATGTTGTTTGTCTCTCAAGGATGCACAAAAAATGCAATTGTTATGAGATTTTATGTTTTCTGACAGGTAGACAATCATTATTGCGTGTTAGTACTGATGCTTCACATTAGGACTGAGGTATCATCGGTGAGCATGTTTAGTTGATAATGGCTCAGCAAGCTCCTGGCCTTAATTTTATCCCAACACATCTTTTGATAACTTCTCTGTGTTCCATCTTACCAGTTGTGACTCTTGAAGAGACACCGAGGCCTTTCCTTTGTTAAGAGAACAAGAAGAATACACAATAAAGTTACCATATTTCAGACTGCCCTATTCATTTTTCTTTGATTGGTATTCGGATATTTTCTGCATCTCAAGTTTGCATTGCTACTGTACACTATATTTGAATCATCCCTAAAAAAGATTATGGGACAATAATTAGGCTTTCAAAAAAATTTATTGGTGAATTATGTTTGTCTTCCTCTCCCCTTATTTAGCACCAAGTGAATGAGTTCACATTCTTATTTCAAAATTTCGTTGTGGTGTTATTAAGTTTGTAAGCTGAATCATTATGATGCATGTGTTTTCATATCCATGGTTCATGTACTGACATTGGTGAAACATCTATGATAGGGAAGCTGCACCAACCGTGTTCGTCTGGCTGCTTTGCAGCAGCTGTTTTGCAGCAGCTACAGTGTTTTAGTTATTGTTTCTGCAGCCGTTACAGTGTTTCTGCAGCCTCTACAGTGTTCGCAGTTATTTTTCTGTAGCCGCAGCTGCAGCCTGCCGAACAGCCTGAGAATTAGCATTTGTTCCTGCTTCTCATTCGCCATTGCAGGTATTGCAGAGTTCTGTGCCGCAAGAATGCTAGCTAGGAATACAATCTCAATTTTGTTTGACGCAATTTTGTTTCCCAAGATACTTGGGGATATTCTCCATCTTTAAAGATATTGCATACAACCGATGCCATACAAAAAGTGGATCATGGGAAGTTACATAAATTCTTTTGTTCTGTCAATTAGGTTCATCGTTTGCCATAGCAGAAAAAAGATTGATCATGTAAAGTCAAAAGCCGAGCAAGCCATCGGGTTGAAAACAGATTTTGGCATCAGACCATCAGACTCTGCTTTTTTTTAGAGAGAAGAAAATTAGGGACGTTCCTGTACTACCCCCAAGGCTTACCATTTAAGAGGAAAGGAACATCTACTTTTTTTTTCAGCTTTCTACTCGCCACCTCATGAAATATTTGTAGAAAATATCCAGTGCAGAAACGGTTGTCTACTCATTCCATTTTTGTGATTTTATATTGGGAATTTGGACAACTAATTGCTTTCCTGTTTTTCTCAACATAGTTCAGTTTATCTATATTCTCTTTTTTCTAATTCTCTTATTTTGAATTATAATTTGCTTCAATGGCCCAGGACCTCCAGGTGGTACTTCTGCTCTGGCCGATATGCAAAATGGTCATCATGACTGGATATTTCCTACAAATAAGATGACAACTAACTAGCTGTTGAAAATAGTATTATGTATGGACAGACCAATGCAGTGCAATGAAGAACCCTTTATTTTACCATTGTGCGTGCAGATGCGTACACTTAATGGGAGTGGGGTTCATGAATTGATTACTACAATTCTTTCGGCGAGTATATTTACAGATATGTGTAATTACAAATGTATCACCAAACAATTGTTTGCACTGAAAATTGTCTGCTTACTACAAAAATAAAAAGACTGGAGTCGGTCAAAGCAGCAAGCACGTATGCTTTATAAGAACGAAAGACCAACCTTATTCTTATCCAGTGCAAATTAATTAAACCCTTTTTTTATCAGAAAATCATTATCGTGCTATGCCTTCTCCTATGCAGCATGGTGCTTAGATCAAACTGGCCTGACGCCCACAACTGTTTCGCACAAACCCCGAGCCAGCCCGGGCGCGGCGGAGCGCGCGGCTCTTCCTAGTATTGATAAGAGAGGAGGGGATCACGGCCCTCTCACTCTTGTTTGTGTGCCCTAGACACATCGGTTTCCCCCTTTTCCGATTTCCGCCGAGCGGCCGCGGGCGTCCGCGGGGACGATGGGATGAGGCCTTTGTACTTTGAGACGTACCGCGGGCGTTCGCGGAGAAGGTTCTCGTGGGGGTGGCGTCGGGTTGCGGCGGCGGCGGCGGATGCGGGGAAAGACAGCCGGATGGAGGTGGCGGCGGCGGATGCGGGGAAGGACAGCCGGATGGAGGCGGCGGCGGCGGCGGATGCGGGGAAGGACAGCCGGATGGAGGCGGCGGCGGCGGCGGCGGATGAGGGGAAGGACAGCCTGATGGCGTGGAGGGATGAACGCCTGCGCGGTGGCTTGTCAGCGGCGGCGGTGGCCCCCGCGGGCGTCAGCAGGGGCGATCAGCCGGTGGCCTTGACGAGGAAGCAGAAGCGGAGGGATGCAGTCCAGCGCAGGCCCCTTGAGGATCGGATTCGCGACTACGAGCCCAAGCAGACATCCAGGGACACAAGAGTGCTGACGGATGACGAGGAGTGGGCGGAGCTGGAACCTTTCTTCTTCGACGAGGCGGAGGCGATCGCCGATCACGCGAGGCGGGCGCCGAGAGAGAAGCTCAAGGCCCTGCGACGTCAGAAAATCGTAACCACCTTAGATCGGATCCAACAGTACGACCCCAAGCTTGGTCGCGTCGTCTACAACAAAATCTACTTCGTCGACCTCAGGTCATTCGACCACGACGAGGAGTGTAAGCCTTTCTTTCTTTCTTTCTTTCTTTCTTTCTTTCTTGCACTCCGTCAATTAAGCACCCATCCATTCTCGTTCGATTCCGAATACACTATCGCATCTTATAGTTATTTGCCACATCCTTAATCTTGTTCTATGCCGTTTAAAATAGATTGGGTAATGCTATTCGTACTTGTTTTTATTGTACCGTAATCTTCTTCTGTCAATTAAAGAAACGTAATTCTTTATTTCCCAGTTGCCTATATGCCTAAATAACATACTTAGCTGTGCCTTTTTACAGCCCTTGCGTGGTATCAAAATCATACCATATAGGTGGTACCGAAGTTTGGTATCAGAGTTACTTATCTCGGTATAAACATGAATCCAACTTTTAATGTTTTTCTTTTGTTCGACTGCAGCACCTCTTGGTCCAATGAGAGACACGGAGGCATCAATTGATATGGTGGATGGCAGTGTCTGCAAAGAGGGTAAAAAACAGCTTGTCATTCAAGGTGATCATGAATCTTCAATCGACGCCCTCTCTGTGAAGGCAGTGTCCACCTCAGATGTTAGTGAAAAACTGTTTGTTCCATGTAACTCTGCAAACGTTCTTCGGGTGAAGATAGTCTCCTCTGACGTTGGCTTCCCGATACAAGTGTATGGCACTGTCGTTGCCAGAGACATGCTCGATCAAAAGCCAGATCGTCCTCAACAAGGTACTTACATTGGACCACAATTCTCATTACTTTGCTTGGAACAAGTACTTAACTGCTAGTGTATGCTTATTAATTTTGTGGGATAACTTCCGATTGCATTGCCTTGTTGCTACATTTGATGTCTATTTGATCATCAGCAGAGCTTGCTAGTAGTTATCAATAGGCAACTGCAGTCCGCTAGCTAGGCGATAGTAATTCTGCGTTGCTTAATTGGTGGTCCGTAATAGAATTTTTCTCATTTTCCGTTGCTGGAGTTGTGATTTCAAAACTTGAATACATACACCTTACTTGTCGATAGTCAGAAAACAATGATCATGCATTGATGCAATGTGTTAATTTGTATAAAATAAAGCTTATGCTTGCGATGCTGCTTTCAGACATGATGCAGTTATGGTAGAGCTATGTAGATAGTGCAACATAATCTGTTATGAAGTTTTTTTTTTTATCATATCTGTTATGATATGAAGTTTTGCATGCAACTATACATGGATCTGGCTGTTATGGTTTTCATGTGGTATGAAAATAAGACTGATGCTGACTTAGCAGCTTGATCTTCATTGTTCTACAGTTTCAATATGCAGTTACGTATTTTGCTAACACCTTTTTTCACAGGATGAAGAGTTGATCCTGACTGGCCCAAAGCGAGGACTTGCACTTATAGATGCTATATATATTGAGGTTGATTTGATGATCAAGGGAGAAGGAAAGCGGAAGAAAGACAAACAACTAAGTAAAGGTTATTTAACATTGACTGGCTTGGCACGCCACTTCCGAGACGAGATGGAGGTTGAAAGTTACACTATTGAGTCTATGCTCAGTAAGGTGGTGGTGATGTGTGGTGTTGAGAAGCGTGCGGTGGAAGCCACTATTGAAATAGAAGTTGTCCAGGGAAAATTTTACGGAGAAATCACGGCTTGCACCACCAACATCCAGGATGGCATTGTACTTCATGATAGCAAATTGATAAGTGCAGCAGCAACGACCCGTGGAGCTCTCCCATTGTTGCGTCGCGTTGTAGCTGTTGGTCTGATGGAGAAGCTGATAGTAACTGTTGCTCGGGCTGGTGTTTGTAAAGCTGAACGTCAACGCACCATTAAGTTTACTCCAAGAGTCAATAGTGGAGATGAAGCAGAGGTAACCTGTGGTTGCTTGAAGATGCGCATGAAGGTTACTTGGTCGATAATTTCACGCCTGCATTTGGATTGTGATTGATAGGCTTAAATTATCAATAACATAGGCAGGCTTTGATGTATTTAATCGGTGATGTACTGTTATCCTGTGTTATGTCATAGTAAGAGTCTGCCTTGGAGGCATTATCGTTATATGCTATCAGACTATGTTTGATGCTGAGACTAGCTATAATATGTTAACCTTTACTGTTTTGCCCAGCAGATGAGATTCGTAATTATTTCTTGTGAATGCTGCGTTTCAATTGGAAGAACTATTTCGGTGTGAACATGTTGATGTCGATTGTTAGCCATGAAGCTGTACTGAAATTGATATTCGTATGCTCAGCTTAGATACCTATTCAATGCTGAATATAGTTGCAGGCTGCAATACTATTGCCAAGGAACAATAAATAAAAAGACTCCAGATGCCAGGAGTGTGCCGGCCCCGAGCTTCTCTTCTTCGAGGAACTACGCCGAAACCTTTGACAAGGATGCACCACCCTATGGACCAATGAGGAGACTAAGGCGCAAATCCATCTGCTGCAATGCTGCACGGCTCTTTAAACGCCTTCTAGTGTTCTCGGATGTCGTTTTAGTAATAAAAAAAAAAATTATTCTTTCCGTGCGAACGTCCTCTCAATGAAGATAATAGTCCCCTTTGATTTTGGTTCTCCATCAATGTGTACCGTTAGTGTGTTTTTCTCTTCAACCCTGTGATGTCCATGGTACATGGGAACCACATTGCTTGAAACAAATCCTTAACTGTCAGTGAACTTGTTTGGCCAGTTACCCGTGGCTTCTAGCGAACTACAATAGATGGGATATTCTTGAATGGCCGCCAAAGAAAATTCAGTAGTGCCATAGCCACAAGCTGAGAGGTGAGAGTAATGCAATTGGATGAGAGGTGAGAATAATGCAAATGGATTCCTAATCCAATGTTGCCGTAGGAAAACACAGATCATGAAATAACTGCGTCGATAAGCTGTGCAAGCCTCCGAAATGCACACCGGATGCTACCCAGCCCAGAAAACCGCACTAAAAAAAAGCAATAGCTGCTGGTTGTAGCAACAGTCAGCGAGGATAAATAATCAAAGTCACGAACAATGAGATAACAAATGGAGCAGTACTTGTTATAATACCACCTTAATCAACAAAACGATGTGATGTCCCAGGACCACAGAACCCACAACAGCTCAGAGCATTCGCCGAATTCATGACAGGTAACACATTTCAACCACACAAAAACTCGTTTCTAACTTATTAGACAGGTTCAGCTCATGTAACACCAATGTCAACGCAGCTAAGAGGACTCTGACTTGGTGTAGATCCTAACAGCGACAGCCAAACCCAAGATGGCGAGGGGAACCAAGAACTGGAGGATCTTGATGATGAACTCGGGGGTCTTGTCTTGGTTGTAGTGTGGTTGCTTGGGGGGAACATACTTTGTCCTGGCAGGGATTGTAGATGAGTCGATGTCGCCCAAGTAGTACTCATCCATCATCGCACGGGCAGTGGTACTGTGCCCAACGTCCTCAAAGTCATCAGTCGCGTCCTTGGCTGTACAAGGTCAGAATGGGCGCCAAATTGTAAGTTTAAGCATAACCATTGCAACCTTACTCACTGATAGAAGTGTGCAGAGGCAAAAATGGCATACCAGTCGAGGACAACAGGACATCATCACCTCCAGGGTGATCTTCCAGAAACTTTGTCACATCGTACACCTACACAGAAAACACAGTTTTGGTAAGGTTACTCTATAGAAAGGATAAACTTTCTGATTATTAAAGAGTATTACTGTAAAACTAGTGACATCATTGAAGGATCTAACATCATATCTAACGCAAAAAATAAAGCAATACTTACAAAAGTGGTAAAAGTCTGGTCTATTACAGTTATCTCAGTCACTTTACAATTATGAATGCGGAAAAACTGTCTTAGTCAAAATATGGTTATCTGCCCCGTGCAAAAAGGATAAGGATTTCAGGCTGTGTCAATATCAATCAAATATGCTTATTCAATCAGGCTTTGGCAACTGGGAAAAAGGGAACATATTACAGAAGGTTTCTGTGTGGGGAAAACAGCACAATAGGTATTAAACTTCCATATTAATCTAAAAGCTTCATATCCCTTTAATAAAACTACTGACTTGTTGGTTTAAAATGGTGTTTTAAGGTTGTTGATTTCACTAGCAGAACAGAGATACAACACCTAGATAACTAGTAATTTACCAAGAGCTTGTGCAAAGGGACTTGAAAAGTGATGTGCTACAAACCTCGAGACCCAGCAATCATCTAAAATCATGGACAATTTGAGGTGGATTATACCAAGGTTGCTGAATTAGAGAAGGAACAAATATCTAGAACTCATTCCATATGCAGTTTATCAAGGAATTGTCACTGTGATTACACTAGCGCATCTCCCGAAAAAGAAGAAACTACAGACAGAGATACGGGAGGACATGGTTAAGTACCCCTCACAATCGAACAGGTCTTAAGAGTGCTCTGCCATTATACAAAACTAGTCATAATATCGTATTTACCGTTTGCGCAAAGAGCGATTGCACTAACACAAAATATCAAGATGAAACATGACATGGCAATAAGTGGGCATAAAGAAAATATAAGATTTTGTTCTGAGAAAAAGGAAAGCAACTAAAGGAAGGGATCTACTTTCAGTTTGGAAGCAAACAAGTCCTCCAAGATTGAAGTCCTCCAAGATTCGACTGTAATCGAACTGAAAAGGCCAAGCACAGGTGGAAAATTCACACCATGTGAAGGTTTAATCTGGCAAACCGAAATTATCAGCCAAAGAACCAGGATCGTGTTATCCTGACCCCAACAAACAATTGGCCCAGCAGAATCTACAAGTAAGAAGCAATAAGATACCGGATCTGCATCCTCGTATGGGATAATTGCCGTCACAGCAGCCTACCAGACAGAATCAAAGAACCCACAAAGCAGGGCGAAACAGAGCTACTGACAGATACTAAACATTCTTTGAAGTAAAATTCAGTGAAAAAGACATGAGAATTTCGGCGGTCATCATCAGCTGGCTAATACAAGCGAAATTATGCGAAACTGACAGGATTAGGGGCTCGCTGCCCATGGCTACCGCTCGCAAAGACTAAATCTTGGGCAGGAATTTCGGGATCAGCCATGACTGATGATGGATGAGGACAAGAGAAGCGAGATGTCTATACCTTGCCGCCGATGATGAGCCAGCAGTCGTCCTTGGAGTTGTGCTTGGCCACCTCCTCCAGGGTGAACACCTTGGTCGACGACATCTCTGCTCCTCTCCGCCGCGGGATGGATGGGATCTGGATGGGCGGCGGCGGGGCAGCTGCTGCAGATCCGAGATGCACCCAAGAAGGCAAGGATTGGGAAATCGATGGAGACTGCCAAGGCAGAGGAGAAGAGAGGGGATTGGGCCCTTTTAAAACGGGACGCAAAGCAAACAACAACTGATCGCGCTTGGTTCGACCAAAAAAGAAGAAAAACTGCTCCGGCCGACTCCACCTACCCCCGCCCCACCAAACACTCCCGTCGGCCCTACCTGTCAGCGGCGGTGTGCAACCATGGCTTTTCATGTTGTTTTACCATTGCGTCACAATTCGAATACCATGCAGATCGGTCAATCTGAAATCACCACGAAAATAACATGACGACGTAAATGTGCATATTTATTGTGCATGATCTTATTAATAATCGTTTTCATTGCTTGAAAGTTTCAAAATGGTAGTCAATTTTTTGACATCTTGTCTAACTTATGAGTCGACTATAGTCTAACGTGTGTCCAAGATTTCAGAAGTTTATCAACCTATCTAGGTAAATGTAAACACACATATATGATCGGACTGACAGTGTCATGGCACCAAAGCCTCGAACGATAGGTGGGGGTTGTGCGAGTTTAGGCTAAAGGGGATAGTGATTTCATATGAGGTTGAAGGTTTATGACATCCAATGCCCTGGCCTCCTCATTATTAGTTCTGTGGTTGTGCGACGTTGGGCTAAAGGGCATTATACTGAAGGCAACAGTCACTCTCATATTTTGATCCCTCTACTCTATAAGGTTGACATTCATTATAGTGGAGCTAATGTTTCAAGTTTTAAGACTATAATACATCAAGTCTTCAAGCTTTAAATTGAAGAAAGCTTAGAATTGGCTATTCTAGATGACCAATTCCACGTTGAAGATGTTTTGAAACCAATCAAAACTGTGAATAGGAAAGTACAATAGAGACTTGCATGACGTCCATACTTTGTAAGGTTCACTACTAACAGCAAATTATGTTTGACATTGGTACTTAAAAACCTACGACCAATGAATAATAAAACAAGAACATATTTTTTGCGAAGGAAAAACAAGAACATATGGGTGATTTGTGAATTTTGTTATACGACCTGCACAGGATCTAAATGTAGACATTATTCCAAACGATTCTTCTATAAATGTCATGAGCAGGGTAACCATAGCAATAAGTTTTGTATAGTTATTTTATTACAATTTTTTTTGTTTCCATATCTAGATCCTCGTTTTGTTCTCCGATCCAGATCTTCAGTTAGACTGCACTCCACAGTCCAACACGAATACTAAATTAATAGAAGATCTCCATTTGGCCTGTATTGCACACAGCATTTTCCATTTTATAAAATAAGACACCAAATCGGGGCTTCACTACCAGGATCCCCACTTTTCCCGAGTGCCTGGCACACTCGGGAAAGCCCACTCGACGTTTCTGTACTCGGGGAAGGCCACCTTTCCCGAGTGTCTTTTTTCGGGCACTCGGGAAAAGCTTTCCCGAGTGTAAAACAGGCAGGCACTCGGGAAAGACTCCCCCCTTTTCCTGAGTGTAATTTAAATTACACTCGGGTTCTCGGGAAAGACCCCCCCCTCTCTCGTCTGCCATTATGCTTGAGCTGCACCAATCATGAACAGTAGATGCAAAAATATGTAAGACAATTGCTGCAAAAATATATGGCAGCAATGATAGAACAATAAATTTGTATGAAGAAGTTCTCGCCCTATCATAACCATATGGCAGCAATTATAGAACAACAAATCTGTATGAAGAAGTTCTCGCCCTATCATAATCAGAATATTTAAGTCAAAGTGTAAGATTCAGCAAATATATGAAAATGGCAACACAGACCAGCTTAGACCACTTAAATTCAAGCCAATGAATCACATGAACAACCATTCTAATCAATCAAAGCTGGTAAAATAGATACAAACAAGATACTTTGATATGCTCTGCAAAATCATAACACAGGGATATCAGCTTACAGTTTACCTCAAATACTATAATGTGGTAGTTTCAGTCTTCAGTAGCCTTCACTTCTCAGCTAATCACATTTTGCAAAATGACTTGTGAAGTCCTGTTAAAGTAGACAATTATTGTCAGGGCATAAGCACACTGACATAGCAGCATTTACACTTTCATAAAAAGAGCATTTCATCTTCAAGAGTCTCGCAGAAGCAATTTGATACACATGTAAATTGGAGAAGGGCTCAAGTTATTGTTAACACTTATTTTCTTATTGTTGAAGTACATCGGTAAACATTTCTGTGTGTCAAGCAGGTGACCTGTACAGTGCCAAGCAGGTGACCTGTACAGTGTACATCCAGCCTACACTTGTTCAGTTTGCACATGTATTCAGTTTTAACCACAGAAACTCGAACATGTATTCAGAGGGGGATGCAACCAAAATAAAACAAGGTGCTACTCAAACAAAGGGATTTAATTAACTAATCATGATTATATGGCAAAGAACACAACCAAGCAACTAGATTAGACGAGCATGTATCAGAGAACACCCATTAAGTGAGAATTCTCTAAGTTGCAGTCTCACTGATTAAACCAACCTGACTTTTGCTATGGAAACCAAGTACTGCCTGCCGTATGTCTTCAGACCTGAAACAAACAGAGCAATAGAGAGCCAGTTTACATAGTAGAAATTTTTATTGTACTCTTTCAAAGATATCACACTGACACATGCAATTGCTACTGAAATTTTCATTGTACTCTTTCAACACAGGGCATTACTTGCAATAGAGATTTTCATTGTACTCTTTCAAATTTCGTCTAAGCTATGTCATCAACAATACTGTCATCAGATAGTAAAACAATGTCAATTTGGAACAGAGCGCGGATCAGTGAAGTAGTAAAATTTGCCACAATACCAAACATATCACACTAACACATGCAATTGCTACTGAATGTCGATGCTCTGCCATGTTGATGCTCTGTTGCACGGAAAAAAATCACCATTTCTGAAGATATTGTCACAGGTTTCCTAATGTGGTTACTATTACTAGTGAACCATATAGTACATGTAATTTCGCGAATCAGTGAACAAAATTACAACTAATTGCTCACTGCACGGAAATAAACAGAATTGAAAAAAAAAAAGAACCACGGTCAGCTCACCTTGCCGGAGGTGGAGAAGAACGCCGGGGAGGAGGGCGGCGACGGGGCAGGAGGGTCGGGGCCGGGTACTGGCAGGAGAGGAGCCAGGACCGGGGGCCCGCGACGGCGTCGCCTGCCGTGGGTCCGGGCCGAGGCGGCGCGCCGCGACCGGGGCCGCCGAGTGCGGGGGCAAGGCCGGGGCAGAGGGGCGGGGAGTCGTCGACAGCGTCGGGTGGCCGGGACTTCGTCGGGGAGGTGAGGCGGAGGCGGGGGCCGGAGCACATGCCGGAGCAGCGGGGGCGGGGGCGGGGGCGAGATCTGCGGCGGAGGCGGGGGAGGGCGACGGAGGCGGTGGAGGGCGGTGGACGGCGGCAGGCGTTGGGTCGCGGAGGCGGGAGAAGCGGTGGAGGGCGGCGGAGGCGGTGGAGGGCGCGGGAGGCGTGGGGAGGGCGGCGGGTGACGGCGGCTGCGGTATTTCGAAGGAGGAAAGATAGGGATGGGCGCGAGAGGAGGAAGAAGATTTTGGCTAAGCCCCACCCCCCACCCCCCTCCCCCCTCCCCCACCTTTCCCGAGTGTGGACACTCGGGAAAGGTGGGGTGGGGGCTTCTCCGAGCGTACTTTCAACAGGCACTCGGGAAATAATTTTCTTGAACAACTTAAAAAATTATAAAATAGCAAACAAATTGGAAAAATCTCCAAAATTTTGGAATTACACTGTCTACATAATCTAGTGTCTGTTAAAAATAGGTTTCAAGTCAAATTCAATTTTGACACACCATTTGTCTTCGAATCATAATAACCTAATCTAAACTCTATGTCTCTTCTTCGAAGATTCTCTGTTTTGTGAACAACATACATGACAACTTAAGCGGATCATCTTCTATTTTTTATCACAACATCCCCGTATGATATCGTGACATCTTGACAAATCTCGCAATTTTTTGACAATATTTGTATTTTATACAATTTTAAAACAAATCGATCACACGCTCGAAATGATATTTCATCAACAAAAATTGTGAAATTTCATTTCATCTCCTGGACACGGTGTCAAGATCAACTCAGTAACATGAATATCATTTTTTCATTACCTCAATTCCATTATTCGAGCGACTTGCAGTTCAATTTTGACTTATCATCAAAAAATACAATTAAAGAAAATAAATTACTAAATTTAGTAAACGGTTCGTGAAATTAACAAAATTTCAATATGAAGTATATTGAAGTGCATAATTGACAAGAAAAAAGTTTGGTAGCCAAAATGTGAAAAAAATAATAGTTTTCCCGAGTGCATGATGGTGGCACTCAGGAAAAGTTCCTCCCCGCCGTCAAAACCAACGCCCGCTAGTTGGCGCGGGACCCAGCTCTAGCTTTTCCCGAATGTGTCTAAAAAATACACTCGGGAAAAGTTCATTTTCCCGAGTGTCTTACCTTTCCCGAGTGTATCCTCCGTGGGACACTCGGGAAAAGTCGATTTTCCCGAGTGTCAAACTTTTCCCGAGTGTATTTTTTTTTGACACTCGGGAAAGGTAAGTTCCCGAGTGCCTGATAAAGTACACTCGGAAAAGGTTGAGACACTCGAGAAAAAACCGATTTCTGGTAGTCTTGTGGACGATGCAGTTGAGAAGAGGTAGGAGGAGATGTTCATGGTGGGTTGGTGTGCCCGTTGCCTTCCATGGACTAGTATTTGAACAAGGAGCTGGACATAGCTACCTACCGCCAAGATACCGGACCATGTTACATGGCAACAGTAGTTTTTCAGCCCGGCGGGCGTGGGGGCATGCATGCGTAATTGCGTATGTATGGCGCTGATGGGAAAGTTCTGTGTCAATGGATTGTTCCAGCTGCACAAAATGCAACCTCTACAATAATAATGTAATTTCGACAACCAATTACGCTCCATAGCTGTTAGTCTGTAACAAGTATGGCCATGATCTTAAAATTTTTCAATCTCTGCTGTGCAGCTGCTGTGGAATTACTGGATTCGTTGGGGCTAGCTGGTCCATGAAGTAAATACCAGGAAGCTTCTAGAATAGGAGATGGTAGTTGGGCAATGCTACTGCTTTCATGTACCGAATGTGGCGAATAGGGGAAAGAAGTGAAGAAGGATCGGTGGGCTGGTGGGTGTGGCTCGCCGCGTTTTGTTTCATTTGCTGGTGGCGCCCCCGGATTTGTGCATGGTCCAACCTTTCGCAGTGTAAGTACTTGGCAAAATTGACCTGGACACCTATCGTCACTAGTTAGAGTTGACAAACACTTGGGTTCTCTTCTCTGTGTTTACATCACCTTTCTTTTTTAAAAATATCCTGACTTTTTGACGGCCCCAAGATGCCTCAGCTAAAGAACGCGATTGCACAAACCAATATGCATGTTCTTTCAACAAATAAGACTGTTAGTTGGACCAGTCTTCTTTTTTGCGACGGTCTCGCAAAAGAAAAATAAAACACTGCACTCTCTGTTCCGTTTTTATTAGGACTACCACAGATATGTATCCGTTTTGTCCCCCGAGAACGCTGAAACTTATGCTTGTTTCATGGATTGCAGCTTCAATCATGATAATTGAATTTGGTTCTTTTTTTTTTAGAACAATTGAATTTGGTTCTTGATGGTTGATGCATGATAGGTGATATAGTATCAAATAATATAATGGAAGCATGCATTTTTTTTGTTTGCCATTTGCTCCACATTTTATTACTAGAGGACTGCACTGTTTTCCTCGTGGTGGTTTCCATGCATATGCATCTTTTCCCTTAACGTCGCTCTCTAAACTTAAGCAGTTACGTACAGAGAAGGCTGGACATTGTTTAAAAAGCCAGGCGAACCATGGAGATAAATGGCTGCCGCCTGCCGGAGAACTGGAGTTTAGTGCCCGGAGAGTGCCTGCCTGCCTTCTCTGTGTTTCCATCCACTTACATTTTAATACTTCTTCCGTTCCAAATTATAAGGCATCTTTTATTTTTAGAGATTATGTTTGACCGCGTGTCTTATAAAAAAAACTATGCAAATATTAAATCAAACCACAATAAAATTTTGAACGGAGAGAGTAGTGAATTGATCACGTATCACGTATGTACGTATATTCAACACGTCCTGAAGGACATTACCTACAGCTACATTTATTAGCATGGCAAGCTTAAATCTTGACTGCGTTGGACTGTTGGCCCCTGCAGCTGCAGTCAAGTGATGTATACTACAGGGTGCACGGGTCAGAGCTTGCTCAATCAAATTCATATCCAAAAGAAAATGCTGTTTCAAACACAGATAATAAATTTAAAGAAACCAAGATCAAATATGTATCCAATAAAAAGCAGTGTAAATTAAAGGTTTATTATTTCATCCATTATTATTTCGTGGACGGATCATTGAATCAGCATAATGTGTTGAATATGAGATTAAAAAAAAGTTCGTTACTTGAAGCCTTCGCTTGGATTGTACTACAGTCTTGTGCTATTTGGGATTGATCCACCTCAGGCAGTATCTCTGTTGACCTCTCATCTTAATTTTGCCATATCTCTGTTGACCTCTCATCTTAATTGTGCCGGATGCTGAAAAGCCTGAGACATGTGCTTACATGACATGTACGAGGTACACTTCAGAGACAGGTTTTATTCCATTCATCAGTTGAACCAAATAAAGGGAGACACAAGCATGGATCTTGTGCCTTCATTTCTCTGCTCTGCTCTGGGGCTAGAGAGATCGAATAACAACACACTCAAAGAAAATAAAGAAAGAAAAACTCGTAAAAATTCAACAGGAATGACGTCGATTGAAGTGGATGATGAGTAATTAAGGTTTCCTTGAAAGTTTGGCCGATGAGAATGCCTGCATGGTCGTGGAGGATCGGTCACTCGATCAGTGGTCCTTGGTCGGGTAGGACGCCATCTTGTTGATGCCGCAGAGCCCCTCGTGCTTGCCGGTGCCCCTCTTCATGCGGATGTACCCCTTCTCCCCCCAGTGCGGGCCCCACGAGTTCTTGACGATGATGTGGTCGGGGCCGTACCCGACGGCGGCGACGCCGTGGTCGAGCTCGGCGCCGCATGGCCCGTCGAAGACGCCGCCCTTGTAGAACTGGAAGTGGCGGCCTGAGGCCTCGATGGCGACGCTGACGGGCTGGTGCGCGAGCGCCTTGACCAGCGCCTGCTCGTCGTTGGCCGGCACGTCCTCGTACCCGGAGATGGTCACCACCACGGCGCCGTCGTCATCGCCGGATTTCTGGTCGCAGTCGCCTTCCTCCATGAGGTACGGGTACGCCTCCTCCGTGTGCAGGCCGCCGCTGCCGGCGATGTAGGAGAAGGCGTAGTCCATCATGCCGCCGTTGCAGCCGTTGTTGCCGTCCGTGCTGCAGTCGATGAGCTCCTGCTCTGAGAGAGAGGTGAGGTTGCCGGTCACGATCTGGTTGATGCCCTCCACCGCCGCCACCGTCGAGAACGCCCAGCAGCTGCCGCACTGCCCCTGGTTCTTCACCTCCGTCACGGCGCCCTTCTTCCTCCAGTCCACCGCCTTCGGAAGCTCGTCGCCGTTCACCTCGCCGTACCTGAAGGAGAAGCTCCTCTGGCTGCTGCTCCGGGGGGAAGGCTTGAGGCCGAGGTAGGAGGCCTTGAACTCGTCGTGTGTGAGGTCGGCGAACTCGTTGAGGCCCAGCCAGTAGCTGCTCACCTTCTTGTTCACCTCGTCGATGTGGTGCAGGTTGTCCTTGAACACCTCGAACCGGTGCAGCTTCTCCTCGAAGCTCGCGTACGCCTTGCGGTACTTGGCCACCCACTCCTCGAACAGCTTGATCAGGCGGTCGTGGCTCTGCAGGTCCTCGGGGGCGTACCCGACGATGGAGAAGTCGCCGTCGTGGGGACGAGCCTCGGCGGCGACCCACGCCACGGCGGCGGCGCACATGACGATCGCCACGGAGATCGACAGCGACAGCTTCGTCGTCGCCATTCTTCTTCTTCTCAGCTGTTCAGTGCTTGCTGCCAATTCAGTGGGACTGAAGGAGAAGAGGTTGCTGTTTTGGATGCGAGATCGGAGCAGACGATGCATGTATATGTAGCCATTCCGGGCAATCGCTTCCAAGCAAAGCCATGGCACTGAAAAGTAAGAATATGGCGCAGGCCGGCCAAATGAGTGTTTCCTGAATCATGCCAAGGCTTCAAGCTTTGGTCTCTTATCTGATAGACTTTGCTTACAAGCATGCCGGGTGCAGAGAGAAAACTCGCATGCGTTGCGTTGCTTGGTTCCCTAAAAAGTTCAGAGACAAATCTCTCACCTTGTTCATTCAGGGAAAGCAATCTCAAGTCTGAACTGAAGGAGAATTGTACGTCGAACAAACGGCAACCTGACGGATGGGCTATCTTTTTCCAGTGTCTGGAGTTCTTTCGAAGCTAATGTTTCGTGTCACTGCTGAATGTAGCATACCGCAATGGTTTCCGTAGTTGTTCACACTTTACCAGATTATCTCAGGGCTCTAGTATGTAGTACAAACTGCTTTCGGTTTCATACAGAAAGGGAGCGTCGTTTCTTGGACCACGGTTGCTACTTGGAGTAAAACAGGGGCATCTGATGCATCATGCTGTGTCATGTGCGTAGATCATATCCCTTGCAGCCCACACAAAACTCCAAACTAACATATCTCACTGCTTCCTTATGCAATACATTTGTCCGACTTCTTTCAAAAATACATTTGTCCGAGTGAACAATGTTCAGAAAATATTTCTCCCTGAAGGTTCATGTTCATGATAGCAGTCTAAAATGATAAGGTTCTGCAGGAGAGTCCAATCGTAAGTGGCCATTTCATAACACCAGAATTCACAACAGAAATACATATGACATGCAGTGTACTCTGTTAAAAGGAAACTAATTGAAGCCTCAATGTGTCACACCACCTGATGCATTAACGAGCATAACGGCTCACATAAGAGTTGTAGGACAGAACGAATCACAATATTTTCTCATACAAGATGCTTAATTCTAGCTTGACACTTATCATGTTTATCATCTACATTGAACGCCCATTTCATAACGCCAGAATTCACAGCAGAAATACATATGCCATGCACTGTACTAACTTCAAAGCAAAGCTGACACCGCTGGACGCATTAATCAGCAAAACTGATCACTCAAGACTTGTGGAACAGAACAAATCACAGTATTTTCTCATCCAAGACGCTTATTATTTGTCGAGCACCACGACTGAGACATGGCATCCATCCAATGTATAATAGTAGTTCTACACAGCTATGACCCAAAGATAACTCTGAATGGAGGGTGACAATGGAAATGCAGGATAAAATAGAATTATCCTTGTGGCTTCTCATAACTGTTCTGATCCCTGAACTCTGCTATCTTACTTCTGATGAACTCTGCCACATGAGGCTGCACAAACATGTGTGTAGGATCAAGCATGTGCACAATGAACCTCTCCGATGCAGGCATAGAGGCATTCAGATTAACTATGAACTGTGCCATTGGTACATCGCTGGGGAAAACAAAGATTGACAAGAGCTTGGATTGTTATGAACAACTTCAAGGAGAGCAAAAAAGGGAACAAACGATGGGTTCAGATGTATAAGGAGCTTACCATGAGATGAACAGGCCCTTGATTGCATTAACCATCTTTTTGGAGCTCTGGACACTACAAAATTACCTGATGGGCAAATGGTAAAAAATAATGTCAGCTGGAGAAGCATCAAAATTCCAAATATCCTGCAAATTTTCATCAAAAGCTAAAAGCCAACTCATCCAAGAGGCATCTACATCACATAATGGATGGTGTGCCATTATGTTAATGTGGTGAGTTTTGTGCGAAGTTGAAGTTCAATGCACCTCCTCTCGGGCATAATCAGGTGATGTGATAACAGGAACAAACAAAACAAATCCTGCTTGCCACAAATACCATGGTACAATAGGACACAGGGATGTTGAGAATCAATGAGACACTTTGCCCTGCTACATAATTTACAACAATTACACTAGCACAGTTTGCCCACCAAATGATTATTTCCCCTTCACTGGTTAACAGTACAAAATATTATTGCACACCAAATGGCATGGAAAATGAAAACACAAATGTGAAGTATTAGATAGAGGAACCAACGACATTATGGACAGTAGCATACTGTAAATGAGCAGAATAACGCGAGGGAACTTTGTTCTGTTTAAGCTATGCCCCTGTTACAGCCAAATAATAGCTGCATGTTCCTGCGCGCATAATCTAGCAGCCATCTACTAATCCATTATGTAAGGGGACTCGTAAATCGACGGGATTGTCATATGAATCATGTCGAATGTCCAAATAACCTATGGATTCCACTGGCAACCAGATCATAAAATTAAAAAGAAAAGGGCATGTTCCATGAACAAGCAGATCAATCAATCAGGAATCATTCAACTAATCCTTTCAATAGCTCCATCCCGCCTACACTGTAGTCACCCTTGTCGATTCGAAACGGAAAATTGAGAAGTTCAGATTGGGCGGGAAGTAGGCACTCACCGCGGCTTGACCTCGACGGACGGCGCAAAGGTCGTGGTGCAGCGTCCCCCTCCGCTTCCTTGCCGGTCTCAGCCCTGTCCCTTCCGCGACAACACCAAGGTCCAAGGCTGCCCTAGCTCGCCGGCGCCACTAGCGGCACCTCGCCCAGTCGCCCGCGCCGCAACCCTCCCTCTCGTTTTTCCTCTCTTTTGTTCTTTTTTTATTATTATTATTTTGAGCAAACTCTCTTTTGTTCTTTGAGAGTGCCATTTTGTTTAGATCATCTCCAGCAAAAGACCTTAAATCAAGGCATCTATTTCCATTTTACAGGCCGACATATAAAAATAGAAGACTAAAAACTTACTTCAACTCCAGCAGTTGTGGCCCAAAGACCCTATTTCGTGTGGGACCACTTGTCAGAGTTAAAAAAAAAATCGATCGTCTTCCTCCCCGCACCGCTCGCCCACTGTTCTGGCTTGCCCGTCGCCCGCCCACCGCCGTGACGCCCGCCCTGACGCTGCTCCGCCCGCCTCCCCCGTCAGAGCATCTTCTTGTTCGTCGTCTGTGACGAATTTGCCTGTGCCTGGGTTGATGGCTGCGGCGAAGAAGAAGAGGATGCTGAAGAGGAGGAGCGGCTCGATCTTGTTGATGGGCACGCCGGTCTCGATGTTGAGCTGCGCGAGCCATCTCCCGCTCCAATAACAGCTCACTGCTAGTCCGAGAAAGATGGAAGCGTGCACGGGAATGACCTCGCCACGGACGTCGACAAGCTCAGCTATGAGATCTTCTCCCTCCTCGAGAGCAAGTTCCTATTCGGCGCCGGCGGTGACTGCCTGTCTTGTTCTGGAACACCCGTGACAGAGCTTGTCAGCGACGGGCGCGTGCGGGTGTTGTCCATCGACGGCTGCGGCGCAGCTGCGGAGGACGCGCTTCTTGCCGTTGCAGCGCTCGCACAGCTCGAGGTTGGGCTACGGAAGCAAGCTGGGGATCCCGACGCGCGCGTGGCCGACTTCTTCGACGTTGCGGTGGGCGCCGGCGCCTGGGGCGTGCTGGCGGCGATGCTGTTCCTGAGGGGCGCCGACGGGCGCCCGCGGTACTCTGCAGAGGAGGCGCTCGTGTTCGTGACTGAAAACGTCGGGAGGAAGAACTGGGGCGGACGGCGCGGGAGGAGGCGCTCCCTTGCCCGTCACGGCCTCGCCCAACAGGGACGCCGCGAAGCCCAGCATGGCCGCCTTCCGCGTGGGGAGAGGCGGCGCGGGAGAGGGGCGACGGCGGCGGGGGGAGAGACGGCGCGCGGCCGACAGTGGTGGCGACCGGAGATGGCGCGGGGGAAGAGGGGCGATGGCGAGCAGGCGGCGGGGAGAGGGCCGAGGGCGGGCGAGGGAGGGGCGGCGCGCGGCGGGGGGGAGAGGCGGCGCGCCCGGTGAGATGGCGGCGGTGGCGTGCGGGAGGAGGAGGGAGAAGAGAGAAAAAAGGAAAAAGAAGAGAAAAAAAGAAAAGGAAAATAAAAATGGTGGGACCTATGGATGAGGGGGGAGATTGAAGGACCCTGGGAATTGGTGCCTGCAGATGGAGTTTGAGGGGCATGCAAAATGAGGGGCCAAGTAAGGTCCCTGCTGGAGTTTATTTTTTTTTTCTTAAGCTTCTAAAAAGTGAAGTAGGATCCCAAGTAAGAGCCCTGCTGGAGTTGCTTTTAGAGAGAGGAAGTGACTGTTTAGTGTTTATTTGAGGGCGTATTTTAATGTTGTCCCAATCCACTCGGCCCATACTCAGGCCTACTCAGCTGCACGGCTCAATATTTTCGTCCTCTGTTCCTCCTCCAGTCGTCGTCCTCCTCAGTAGCCAACGGTTCCTGAATCCTGCCTGACAGACAATGTAGTGATGCAGTTGAGTGCAAAGCTTTAACCTTTGACAGTGTAATGTTGCTTTCTTGATTATGTTCTGATTTTTCCACTTACAGAGAGAGAGGTAGTAGCGACTTCTGACTATGCCTGCTTGATGGATAAGGATCACGTGCACTGCAATGCATGCCATGTGGCCGCTGACCCTGTCTTCTGGCTATGTAAAAGCTGTAGATACGACCCAGCTGTCCGACTTCTTTGCAACCCGCATGATATGCGACTGCATCAGTCGCGGGAATGCATCAATCGACGTTACAGTGTTCGTCTCGCTGCAGCGGTTACAGTGTTCGCAGTTATTTCTTCAACAACTGTTACAGTATTTTCAGCAGCAACTACAGTGCTCGCAGTTATTTTTCTGCAGCCGCAGCCGCAACTGCAGCGGAACGAACAGCCCAGAATTCAATCTTTGAGTCGGACGTGAGTCGGTGAATCCAGTCGGACCTGTAGCTGTAGCAGCACTCTTTCTATCCAGGTATGGTCCCTACACAAAATCTACAGGCTCCTCCCTGCACGACCGAACCCATAATACTTACCCGATGCCGTCCAAATATGCATTTAGGGAATCATACATAAAGGAGAGCCACATGTACCGTGGGGCATATGCCCTATGGTACAAAACAATTTTCACTTGTTAATAGTAATATACTTAATTGAATATTATTTAAAATATAGATAAAAGAGATTAGATTTTTCATCGGAGACAAAAGAGCTTATAGATTTCATATAATCATCCAATATGGTTGCGGTTGCATTTTTACCCACCTGAACCTGGTTTTAGAATATACTCCTAGAAGAAAACATCAAAATAATTCAAGAATTTTCTTATTCCAAGAGATAAGAGCGTTCCAAGTGGAAGATCATGTTCTTTCAATTGTTCTGCAATCGTATCTAGTATGTAGGTGTGCCTATGGTGAAAATATCAAACTCTAAGGTGTGTGGGTTTTGTAAATTTTTTTTGTTTTGTAATTACATATTTACAGTGAAACTAGTTGTAATAAATTACTGTCGGGAATGCAATGCCCATCACCTAGAAAATATGGCATGTACGATTCAGGGCTTGTCGGCTTGAAGAGTAAATAAGTGTTTGAATAGTTTATCAAACAAACCATGACCTGGTGTGAGTTAGCTTCAGTATTTGGAGTGATCGATTCACCTATATACCCCTGAAAAGTAAATCTCTTACATTTGCTTCGAGCAAGAAAAAAATATTTTACATTTAGGGCAGGAAGTGATATTACATTTTTCCTTCTTTTTGTGATAAACAAGGACTCCATGTCGTGGTAAACCCAGGGTATGCCGTCGAACACATGTAGAGAAACTCTCAGACATTGAACTCGGCCATAATACTCTGAAATTTTGACGAGGCAGTTTTCCTTCCAATTTACAAGCTCCCTTCAAAGGATATAAAAGGTTCGTGCAAGATACAGGACAAGTGACACTACTGATGCTGAAAACAACCTCTATCGTCACATGAGAGAGACACACGGTAACATCCGTTCTGTTAACAACCGACAAATATATAAACGTGCGCGTCTTCTTCGGATGCAGGGAATGGGACTGGAGTTGGAGGCCGGAACAGCAACGATATATCCTTCATTGCGGCTTCAAGTAAGTGTTGTGCTTCCTGAACTCCTCTACTTTGCTCTTGATCATCCCCGCGACGTGAGGCAGCACAAGCATGTGCGTCGGGTCGAGCATGCGAATGATGAACCTCTCCGAGGCAGGCATCGAAGCATTCAGGTTGACAATGAACTGAGCCATCGGTACATCACTGAAAAAGAAGAGGGGGAAAAACAAAGGGATTATTAGTATGGAGAACTTTAAACAGAGGAAATCCTGCTAGTAAAGACGAGAGAGGGAAAGTGTGGCATTGAGTTGTATGTATAAGGGGGTAGCAGAGGTTAATTACCAGGAGACGAGCACCCCCTTGAACGCATCAACCATCTTTTCCGAGCACTGGAACTGAACTGAATCAACTCGAGTCACAAGGTCGAAGGCCAGTGGCGACTGCTAGCTTCTTGAATCGGAAGGTGTCACCTGGCTGGCTGGCTCACCCCAAAACAGATCTGAGCGTGAGAGACACAATGCAGGCAGGGCCTGATGATACTCACGGATATATATAGGGGCGCGCGGCGTGACACAATGCAGGCACGGCGGCCAGACGCCGAACCAGACTCGAACTCGGACAGGAAGCGGAGTCCGTGTACAAACTGGACTTGACCAGACGATTCCTCCTCTTTGCATGCAGAGAAGAAGCGTGAAACAGCTGAGGTCGGTTACAAGCGCCACCGAGACGAGATATATGGATGGACGGCCACATGTTGTTCAAAAGCAGCAGCAGCAGCAGCAGCAGCTTTCGCCGCCACCGTCCTCGACAGATCCTTCGACGCCGCGCGCACTTTGACAGCAAGCAGCGCAGCACGTCCCAAGAAAGGAACACGCGCGTGCTGTGGCGGTCCAGGAACACGCGGCCGCGTCCGATCGATTTCGTCCTTAAGACGCTGCTCGCCGGCATCTATTCTCCGGCGAGGGCGAGTTGTTCGCCGACACTGGAAGAGCCTCGATGTCGCGCACGTCGAGGAAGAGCCTCCTCCGTGGGAAACTTCGGGCGCCGCGGGCAACGTCATCCGCCGACGACGTTGCCCGCGCGGCCGGTCGGGGCACCGGCAATGGTAGAACGCAGGGACGACGAGCCGGGGTAGAACGCAATGGTAGAATGCTGCTTGTTTCGAATAGCGATCACCTGGTCGCCATTTCGTCCTGGCCGCCGGATCTGGTTTGTGCGGTCCGGGTTTGCGCCGTGGGAAGGCAAAAGCAGAGGAAGCCCCTACCCTGCTCTGTTCTGTTCCTCCTTCCTCGCTCGCTCCACCGCACGGCGTGGGCGTTCATCTCCCAAGCGAACCGGCGGAAGCTTCCAGAACCTTCCAGGTGATAGCGCTAGAGAAGCTTCGCGTCGAGCCGCTCCAGGGTTCGGGCAATGGCTGGCTGCGCGTGACCTCCGCCGGCCGGGACCCCCTGATGCAAGAGCGGGAGACGCTGCTTGCTTTCTTCCGTTTCGGCGCCGACTTCCTCCTTCCGCGCGCACTGCTGTCGCCGAACTAGATGCGCCAACGTTGTGGGCTCGCACCCATCCATCGACCAGCTTGCTTGGCCTTCACAATCGTACCCCACAGACCCAAAAAAATTGATCAAAGGCCACGACTGTTGCAGTCTGTCAGTCACCGTAAATTCAAACTCTTCTACTTTTTTTTTTAGGCAATACAAACTCTTCTAGTAAGAGTGGTTATATGAGAGTACGCAATGGATCATCCTCTAATTTTATCGCTGCAAGTACCATGGTTGAGCGCCTGAATTCCTCCGATTCGGTTGATTTTATTGAAAGAGTAAAGTCCACCAAACAACCCCATGCCATGGTTTTGGTTGGTTGGATTCGGTTTCAGTATTTGCCATGTTCAATGTTTTACGTTGTGGCCTTGTGGGATTAGTATATGAAGTGAAAATAGCATTATGTTTTCTTGTTCACCGTCGAATACACAAATTACAGAAATTTTGATATGTATACAAATCAAATTTCAGAAAATGGATATAAATAGTTGCAGCCTCAACGCACAAAACTACCCAACGCGCGACTGGTACAAGGGTCATTCAAGCAAGCGACGGGACAAGAAGAATTGTTGGCATACACCAGCCATTCCATCAAGATTTCAAGCTAAATATGATGGATATTAATCTACTGAGCGGAGATTGACACGGGAATTGCAGGAACAACAGCTACGATCCATCACTGCGGCTTCAAATAACTGTTCTGCTTCCTGAACACGTCGACCTTGCTTTTGATCATCTCCGCGACGTGAGGCAGCACGAACATGTGCGTTGGGTCAAGCATCTGCACGATGAACCTCTCTGATGCAGGCATTGAAGCGTTCAGATTCACAATGAACTGCGCCATTGGTTCGTCACTGGAAAGTGGGGGGAAAAAAGATTATGACCAACTTGAACGAGATCAAAGGCAGGCGGAGTAAAATATCGCGTTCAGTTCTCACCAGGAGATGAACAAGCCCTTGATTGCATTAACCATGTTTTAATCAGTGCAGTGATCCACAGAACCGTGCTGTTTTCAAGAGGGTCACGACTGCAGGGAGGAAATTAAGACTGAACTCGCCAGAAATCAGGATCCGATCGGCAGAAATCCAACTGGATTAAGAATGAAGGGGGCTCGCCCTCCTTTGTATTAGTAGGAGGCAAAACAAAACCTGAGATAATGGTTCCCTAGCTAACCAAATATATAGGGTAACCGGCATCCCGGACGCTGAAACCGACTTGGAATCCAACTCGACCAAGCCTCCAGGCCGTCAAGCCTCTTCCATGGGCCCAACAGGCCCATGACTATGGATATGAGCCGGACCAGCTTAACGGACCCCAAGCACAGAAGATGCGGCCCAATTTGGTAATCATGGCCCGCAGTAGTTTTTTTCTTCAGAATCGTCATTTGTAGTTCTTGTGCTTCTCTGTCTTTCTATTCGTCTCTGTCGATTTTTACATCAAGAGCATCTCAAAAATACACTGAGGAGTGAACACGACATGCCCGCTCAGCACGCACAAAGGGCGGCCCTTGTGGCTTGTACGAGCTGTCGTTGGTGCTGGTGCACGTACTCTGCTGTCTGCTCCGGCGGCCCATAAAGGTAGGAAAAACTGTTGAACGGTTCGCGTTTTTTGCAGAGTGCTGTAGGCGCTTCCCTGGATGTAGCCATTGAAACTGAAAGCCCGTTTAGAGTAATTTTACTGCTGCTGACGGACGTGAGAACTGAAGCTTGGCTGGTGCCTTCGATTGGTGAGTTTTCCTCGTGGCTCAAGCTTGCTTATTCAGGTTGATCACGTCAAATTCTAATGACTGCAGCCGTCACATATACGCCCATAAGTTTCAGGTAGCGTGATTTGCGTGCTTCTTTGCACATGTGTTCCATGCTGGATTCCTCCTTTTATGCTAGCTACTAGCATATCTTTGTTGATTCAGATGCTGGGAATGTTGGGTGTAAGCCCGTGAAAGTGATGCTGTTGAGTGCTAGGTTGATAATGACATATTTTGACCGAGACTTTATCCCTTGATTGTTGCATCTTTTGGTCTGATTGTTTAATTACATGCATGTTCGTTCTCCTAATACTCATCATGGGGTAAATGCCTTTTCCCTGCAATGCCTATCCGTGCCACATCCCACATACAAGCAAATGCTCCTCCTGAAACATGAAAGAAAGGTGATTCAGTCAGTCCCTACAATATCAAAAAAAAAAAAAAAAAAAAGGTTTCTCAACCTTCCAAGGAAAGGTGATTCAGTCACAACGGTAGTAGCTAATATAACTGTTCGAAAACACAGCATGCATGTTTCAAGCATCACACTCCTTCGCCGCAGCAAGAGATCACCAGCTCGTCTGTGCAGAGTCGTTGCAAGAGAGAAGCACCAGCTGCTGTTGCTTGGAACGGGGCGAAGCATTCCTCCATCCCCGAGGCAAGGGAGTAGCTCTTCTAAATGCTTGTCACTGAACTACAATGGGATGATGATAAACGCTGTGACATGTTGCCAGAAAAAGGAAAAAAAAAAGGCAACTTTGCGAGACACATCGCGTGAGGAGAAAAGAAGATGACCACCGTACCCACAGAATGCACCACTTGTGTTGAAAGCTTGCAAAAAGGGCCGGCAACGCGACGTGTCACCGATGGTCCACGGCACCCCGTATTTTGTTAACTGATCGATCGGCGGCTATATGTCCAAAGGCATCCTAAGAAAAAGCATCCACGATCTTTCTTTATTACCTTAAAAAATATATTTTTCATATAGGGCCCATAAATATTGTACACTCACGCAGATGGAAAACAGCTTCATCTCTTTTTTTTTTCGTTAACAAATATATCTTTGCGTATGGAGCCAGCCACATTTCTTTTCGTTTAAATACATCAGTAGAATCTTCTTCCTATAACTGATCAATGCTAACATGCATGGCCCATAGAAAAACAATTGAATACAAGCGAAGGAAGAATACAAATACATGCATATATGTATTTGATATGACATGTGTATAAGCTAGCTGTCTGCTGATGAGTACGTACACACCGCTGATCAGATGCATTGCGTAATAAACTGGCGATCTCTGAGCTGGGTGCAACATGCATGTCAATTTGTCAATGGCTAGGGAATATATATTGATGTAGTGAGAAGTAAGAAATACTACTAAGGGTTTCTTGCATGCTGAGTCACACAGTTCGTACTACATACTCCTACGTAGACGCATATGATGACAAGGTTATCCATCAATTTGATTTGAAGTGAGGCATATGCAGGGACAAGGCAACCAGGTTGGCCAGGCACATGGACAAACGCTAGTGGTTGCTGGAGCCTGGAACCCACCAAGGGACCCTTGTCCGCTGATCCCGGGCACAAACCATGCATACGCCATCTCGACGGTGTCATGGAGTATAAACTAAACAAGACAGCTTCACATACTTCCATGCTAGCTAGCCACTTCACCGTCAGAAGCATCGGATTAAACTTGGAAGAATAGTATCTTGGATCACAAGCCTAATCTAAAATATGCTTAGTTTTTAATCCTCCTCCTGTACTAATTTTGTTGCTCAAGAAAGGCATCAAGGTTCAGAAATGCAGTAACAATTAAGCTACTGCAGTACTAGTTTATTTATTGTGCTAATTGTGGAAGTCAAGTCAAACTGTAGGTATTTGCAGGGTCCAAGCAATACTAAACACATGCAACTAACAGATGGTGTTTTGACCAAACTACTGTCAAGTCTGAATTCTGAAACACATAGCAGGAAAGGGATCAAAGAAATGCGTTAAGTCAGGAATCCACTGGGCTGTCAGGACTGTATGCATAGGTTGAAACAAAGATAGGTGTTGTGCTTAGACAGATTGTCACAACAGCTTTGACCGGGACAATGGGGACTCGGCTAATGACCAACCTGCTTATATGTGGTTTACTCCCACCATTGTTGAATATTCGACATTGACATTCAGGGTCAGGCAGTAGCAACGAACTACAACTACTGTTCCAACGGCAAGCATTCAAAAACAGAGGAAGGAAAGTTTCACATTTCTTGAACAAACGATCCATGTCTTCCTGTTTTTTTTTTCCCTATTTCTTGTTCTATGTGTATTGCTTTGACAGTATAAATTTAAGCATGGCTGGAGCTTTATTGAACAAGAACCTGGAATTAAAAACCAGCTCGACATTGCATAACTATAAAAGAACATTCCAATTATGTAGAGTGAAGAGGCCAATATGTTTCCAGTGTGTGTATATTAATACATCGCAAAAGAATCGTGAAGACAAATGGCACCGATCACAGGTAGTATAAACCCATTTCCCTTTTGTTAACAAATCCTTGATTGGCACCAGCTATCCAACAGATGCAAGCTGGTAGCAAGGGAACAAAATGGATGATCATTGTTCATCCCCCAATCTTCCTTCATTGTTTTCCCATGATGGAATCTTACAGCCTTTTTTGGCATCTCACCAACACACACTCGATCGTATGGAAGATACACAAACATATAAAGAAATGAAAAGACAGCCTTGCAAAATTTGTCATGACAGGCTCATCGTAATGCCGAAACTCGTCATGCATGCATGCAGTTACACTGTTCCCTTTTTTCGTGAAAATGGTAAGGCGCAGTTTGTTGGACACACGATAGTTTATTTTGGCAGGCTCGGCCTCAAGGTGAACCTGGTAGTTAGTATGAGACATGGGTCACATAGGATGCTCTAGGTAAGGTAGGTAGGTTAATATACAATGTGATAAACAAAGATTAATCAGCCGTGGGGCAAGAGGGGATTAGGGTGGTGGATCCAATCTGTCACCTTTTGCGGTGGCATTGTTTTTTTTTTTTTTCTTGGATCAGTCAGGCAGCTGATGAGTCAGTCCACAACTGCTGCAGCATGCACTGGAACCCACTCTGTGTCTCCCCCGCTCCCATGTGCCTCCCACCCAACACATTGCACCGCACAGCAGCTGTCTCTCTCAAATCATGTGTGGGATCCCTAGCTAATCAGTTAGTAGCAGCATGCAGTAAGATCTCCTTCCTTCCTATCTTGTCAATCATATTCTCCACAAGTTACAGTGCTCTTCTTTTTTTTTTTGAAGGAACCTTAACATATTGATGAACATGTATATATATGTATGTATAGAAAAAAGTCAACATCCAGTTAGACAGCTGCTCTCTTCATCAGTTCTGTTACCCCCTTTCACACATGTTGTACAGGTTGTGATTGAACTCTCCGATCACTGAACAATGCAACAGGAATGTGAATACAAGCTGTAGCTAGAAGTGCACAATGAATGAGTCTCTTGAAGAATTGATTGATTATATCCAGTAATAGTTATATATATATATTTGGGTTTCCCAAAAATTACAAAATGAAAGAAAAAATTTCTTACTCTCAATTGAGTTCACATTTTTGATCGACCGCGTTCGACAGATCACAACATGGTAGCAGACCCAGGTAGCTCGATGAATGATCAGTCGAGCTTCCATGCGTAGAGGTACAAGCAGAATCCGGCAGTGGAGGAGACGGCGCCGTCGGCGGCGAGCATCATCGTTCCTGATGGCGCGGAGGCGCTGGAGAGGACGATGGGTCTGAAGATGAAGAGCGCCGGTCGCGTTCCCGCGCTGAACAGCCAGTCGTGCACGTCCCAGTACACCTCCACTTTCGCCCGGCTGAACGTCACCGACTGGTTGCCCCTGAACTTCCACTGCAGGTGCTTCACCTGCACCGCCTCCTCGCCGTCGATGGCGATGCTCATCTCGACGTCGCCGTTGCCGTCGCCGCCTCCCTCGCCGCCGCAGCACTCGATGGCGACGTCGTGCGGCGAGCCGTGCTCGTGGAACCGCAGCGCCTTGGCCGCGAACCGCCGCCGCCCGAACACGTGCTCCCGCCGCGCCACGGGCACCGCCTCCGCCTCCGCGGGCGGCGCCGGCGCCGCCCGCCGGAGCGCGTCGCGCCGCATGTCGCCCTGCACGAGGACCACCTCGCCGGCGGCCTCCAGCGCCACGAAGTACCCCGACCGGGGCTCCGCCGCGGCGCCGCCGAACCGCGCGTGCCGGAGGTCCCACAGCACGCGCACCGTCACGGGGAGGGACGAGTACGCGCCGCCGCGGAGCTCCACGCGCCGCGAGCCCGCGCGCCGCCAGAACTGCCACGGCCGGAGCTCCACCCGGCACTCCGCGGCGGCGCCGTCGGCGCCGGAGATGGCGACGGTGAAGGCGTGGGAGAGGAGGTCGCGGGACCAGGAGACGGTGACCACGCGCGAGTGGCCCGCGATCTTGGCGCGGTACACCGACGCGGTCACCGCCTTGCCGGGCTTGTGGTGCCCGT
Organism: Eragrostis curvula; assembly: GCA_007726485.1. Classification (NCBI taxonomy): domain Eukaryota; kingdom Viridiplantae; phylum Streptophyta; class Magnoliopsida; order Poales; family Poaceae; genus Eragrostis; species Eragrostis curvula. The sequence continues at coordinate 17,755,926 of CM017445.1, forward strand.
TCACCGGCACGTCGTCCACGGCGGCGATCAGGTCGCTGCAGGACGACGGCGCCGCCGCCTGCTCGCCGCTCCGCCTGGTCATGTACACGTGATCCTGCATGGCTACTAGATAGCTAGGTAGCTGCTACAGCCTGCTGATCATGTGCTCACATTCACGGCTCTAAACTCTTTATCGATCAACAAGCTATTGAAGAAGAAGGAAAGGGAGAGGGGAGAGGAGGGCGCCGGGGAGAAGAAGGGAGGGTTATATAGTGTGTGGAGATCACGTACTGGAGAGAGAATGTGCTTATGGCGAATGACATGAACGAACAGAACATGTTGCATGATAGGGTAGGTGATGACCAAACTATATAGCTAGCTAGCTAGCCCTGTAATGTGCGTGTCTTCCGGGGGCGTGATAAGCTCAGCTCAGCTGGTGACAGGCAAAATGCATCCATAATTGCACTGGATTCATGCACTTGAATAATACTACTATTCCAATCAGCAAGCAGTATGGTGTTTATTTTGGGATCGATTATTTTGTTCTGTTGCTCTTGTTTGCATCCTTTTAACTAGTTGATTTTCTCGCTCCTTGGTTGACGTTGATATCATCGTTCAGGCCAAAAGAGGAGCAGTGTGCTGAATGTTCCTTGTTTTCTTCCGTGTGCATCTGGGCATGTTTCTCAGTGTCATGCACGCACTGAATCCACGAAAGTGGCATGTCGGCGCACACCATCACTATATTGACACACATAATATGCAGGCGACAGTGGACACTGCAAGCAAAAGGTTACCTATATAATCCGAGAGACACAGACCCCTCATCAATACTACTATAGTAGACATTTGAGTTTCAAAGCCATTTCAATGCCAAACAATCCTGTTTCAATATGCTAACAGCGAGATGGATAGACAACCTGTACACATGTATCTAATGGAAATCTTGTGTATTTCATCTGCTTCTTCTTTTCTTTTGTTTAATTAGCGAACTGGGTCAACCTGCACTGTGCCCTATTAATCTCCCTCAACGAGTTCTGATGGTCAACAAGTTTCCACATCCCTTCCATACATAAACGGGGTTTGATTTCTTAAGATATGGTGGACAGTGTAGCATCGGAGGATGGCCCCCTGTCACTCCCACTGTGACACAGATCCAAATTCTGTGTGCACCATTCCTAACCTAACCAGCTGGGTTGGAGAGCCTCAGGTTTCAAGTACACAGATTCAGATGCGCCACTCAAAAGATGTGAAGAAAGAAATATAAATGTCACAGAAAACTGGGGCGTGCATGTGAGAGATGCTGCTGGAGCATGTGTTGCACAAACACTTGTTTATCATCAACTGGCCACTACAGATCTGCCGATGAGTGGGAGTGGAGAGTTCCACAGCTTCAGCCTGTCTTCATGGCACACTTGCAATTAACAATTATATATATTCATGAATGTGTGTGTGCAGACAATCAGAGAAATGAATGAGTCAAGTTTTGCACACATACAGCTCTGAGAGCTTGGGCAAGCATGTGATCTACAACATTATGGAAACAATTGAACATTAACTCTGTCATTGCAGGTTTGCTACAGCTCAAACATTGATGATGTATATCCTTAACAAGTCAAGGTACAAAAAATCGTATAAAAGAAAGGAGGCACTACTTATGAACAATTCAGGCATAGAGCAGCAACATGGTATCCGCAGATTCCGTTTGGGAGCAGAAACCTTCTCTTGCCTTCAAAAACCTCCAGACATCATAGACCACTGTCATAGTACTTGCTCAGTGATTACACAAGCACTTCCAGCCTCTCCATTATACCAAAAAAGAACAGTGAAAACGCTGGAATGCCTGTTTGCACGGCAAAGACTACCTCCTTTTTGCACAACAACGATGCTAAACAACTCAATTCTGCCAGTACAATCTAAAAACACACAGAGAAGATGAACAAGAAACAATTTAGCTAAAGTTGGTTTGCTTTGTTTTTCTGATCCACCTTCAAGCGGCACCTAGTCAACGTTTCTTCACGATCCTCTGTAGGTACGCTATTCAAGATAGCTTCTATGTCTGCCTTATGCTTCCTTTGCAGTGCATTGAGCTCCTCTTGCTGCTGCGCTAACAAGTTTTCCAACCTCTCAGTAACATCTGCTGAAATGCATTGCCCCTCAACTTCAGAAGAGTGAGGGCTAGTACCAACAGAAACTCCTCCATCTATCCTGTCATCAACATCACTCCTTTTCACTATCCCATTTGAAACACTGTCGCCTGTTTGTGGGTTGGCCACCAGTGGAGGTATTTCATTGTCTCTCCTGGGTGAGTCCGACCAGTACTTTCGTCCAGAAGGAAGCTGTTCCTGTACAAAGCCATTATGTCCAGCATCAGGCTCATCACGTAATTCTGAGGTTCCCTCGTCATCATCTGAACTGTGGGTCTCAGAATGAGCAGCTTCATCCCCTTGATTGTCCATTGATTCCTCTACTGCCCAATCAGGAATATGAGCACGTATTTCAGCATCTATCATTTCTGCAATCGCTGTTACATCTTGGTCAGTGAGATCCAACTGCACGACCATCTCAGTTGCAACACTGATTGAAGTGTCTGCTTCAATATCAAATGGGAAGTGGATGTTTTGGGCATGACCTGCATATTGGGACGAAAGAAACGGATTAAGTGAAGGATTATCAAGACAATGATAATTACAATATGATTCATGGTGCCTCTAAAAAAAGGTTGCCTCTAAAAAATACAATATGATTGATCACAAAAACCTGTTGAATCAGCAATCCGCAGCTTCAAAAATATTGTATTCAAATCCTTCCGTTGACTCTCAACTGTGATAATTCGACCAGTTGCGGCATGAGGATCCATGGAGTCATGTATATAGTGACCACTAGGACGTGAACCTGTTATGCTTCCTGCATTTCAGAACAAGGTTCACATATTAACAGGAGAAAAGCCTCATATCTTAAAAGCGTATCACATTTGATTTGTCGGTTCAGTGCCCTTTGGAAAGGATATACCTGTGTGGTCATGGCGGCCAATAGATGCCACTCTGTCATATCTGTAACTCGTGCTTGGGTTTGAATTGCCAGCAGTATCTGTCATGTTTATTTTAAGATTATTCACGAAAGGGAGCAAGTTTAACTGAAATATACATGTGTAATATGAGACACCTGCAGCTCAATCATTTACCTGGTGCATTATTGTTTTGATGCAATGGATAAAATATCTTCTCGTCATCAACGTCCAGGAGAAAGGGATCCAATAATAAGTCTTTTGCTGAGAGTCTTTGAGGAGCTTTGGCGATGCACTTCTCTATAAAGAATTTCACTTGAGGATCATCGATCTTAGCCAGTGAACTAGGCTTTTCACCCTGCATACCAGTATCGATAGGTTATGAAGCGAAACAGTCTAATGCTATAATGTCACTTAACATTGATACAATGAGGAATGCATTGCCTATGACATTTGTACAACATGAATAGTGAAATAAATATTTTTAGTGGTGCAGATTGTGCACCAATCTAGCGCATGCATTGTCTGTAACTCTGTATATGTGTTCAAAAGAAATATAACAAAGAAAAACTTATTCCTATAAAACTTGAAGTTGCCATGAATTACCCAATTGGAATAAGTCACTAACTGGTATTGTTGTACATCTTGTGATGAAGAAAATCTGTGAGTTATTTGATCATAATGCCATCCAACTGTGTGATGGTATTGCCAGAGTGATAACTGATAACAGGATGAGAACCTAATGGACAAGGCAATTTACTTGAATACAATGGAAACAGATAGACTGATCACAAATACGATACTGCACTACAATTAGCGATGCTTTCAGTAAGATGTTAGCTGCTTCAAACAAAGATGGGAATTCTCAAACTGGCATGCAAAGCACAAAACACTGACAAGGGTCCTTTATGTGGAAGAAACCAAAAAAGAAAAGAAAAAGAAATGCGCTTCTCATAAATGGATCTATTTAACTAACGCTTCATTATGAAGTCAGATATAGGACGTACAATTTCCTTATTTTTCCCTCTTATTGACAACTGTAATAGTAAGATTTGAAAGCTCTAGTCTAATAACTGCATTGGTAAGTCCAACAAGATATAACATAATTCTCAGTAAACAGAAATCGAGAAATCATAGTAAAACATTGTAGATATGTCCAAACATTTCCCAAACAGAAATGGATAAGTAGGACATCAGTTAAATATTTTTTGATACCAAAACTATAGTTAACAAGTTAAGTAGTTCAATTCGTACGACAGTCTATGTCATGTGGGGTCGGCACTACTCCAGGCGATCCAAGAAGGCGCAAGAGGAGTAGAACCTTCTCCCGGGTTTGCTTGCCAATTAAGTTAGAATCGAGTCAGTTTTAGATTCAGTTAGTTCAGGATTCTGTTATGAGTCGTTTGTTAGTTGGATTCTAGTTTCGTTGTTTAGGTCGGTCTCTATATAAGAGCACCATGAATCATCAAATAAAGGCAAGCATGAATTAAGAACTACTTTCCCTCTCCAATTCTACTTCTACCCTCTTATAATCCCAAGCTCACGGGGAGCATAAGCCCAAGTTACCCTGCGCACACAACATCTGGTATCAGATTGCTCTTGTTTTCGATCCCGGCGTCTCGCTTCGATCTGCAACATGGTGGACGACGGCAAGAAACCCACGGAGCAACAAGCCGACGACGTCAAGGACATGATGAAAGCCATCCTTGGCAAGCTCGACTGCCTCACCGCCATGGAGGACAAGCTGGCGGAAATCGACCTCCAGCAACGCACCCAGGGCCGCCTCATCCAGCGCCTGGAGAACCAGCAACGTCAAGAGTCCGAACGCTCCGCCAACGGCGGCCGCGACGAGGACTGGCGCTTCCGCGATCGGCGGCCCGACGACGACGACTGGCGGTTCCGCGACAACGATCGTCCACCTCCACGACACCAGAAGTGGGACTTTCCCAAATTCGACGGCAAAAGCGATCCGCTCCCATTCATCAACAAGTGCGAGTCCTTCTTCCGCGCCCAGCGCGTTCCGGAGGAGGACCGTGTTTGGATGGCGTCGCACAACCTCAACGATGCGGCGCACCTCTGGTTCATGCGAATCGAGCGGCAGGAGAACCCGCTGTCCTGGCGTCGCTTCGCCGAGCTCCTCAACACCCGCTACGGGCCGCCGCTCCGCTCCAATCCGCTGGGCGAACTCGCCGCGTGCCGTCGCACCACAACGGTCGACGAGTACCTGGAGCGCTTCCTCGAGCTCCTCGCCCGCGCGGGACCCCTCACCGAGCCGCAGCAGATCCAGCTCTTCACCATCGGCCTCCAAGAGCCCTTGAGCTTGGATGTGCAGCTCCAGAACCCGCAGACGCTCGACGTCGCCATGAGTTTGGTGCGTTCCTTTGAGCGGCGCGAGCAAGCAGCCAAGCTGGCTCAAGCCAACAGGACCCCGGCGCACCAGCGCGGCATCCTGGCCCTGCCCTCGACGCCGGCCTCTGGCTCGACATCAGCCACGCCAGCAGCTGCCCTCTCCGCCCCGCCAAGCTCGTCGGTCACTGTGGCGGGCCGAACTATTCGACGCCTCACCACACAACAGTCTAACATTCCAGATGAGTCATATAGCAGTGTGGGACTCTGGGGAAGCCAACATTAAGCAGGTACTCTATTATTTCCTATCTTGGACCTTAAAATGGATAAAAGAAAAGAAAAATAACTAGACAACTATAATTGCTGTTTTCACATGTACAATGGAATCAAACAAGTTACTACTTTCATGTAACGTATTTTGATCTATAAAAAAATATAGGCCTCTTAATTACCCAGTGACAATGTAGAACAAATAATTTCATATGAAGAAGATTAAAAAAGTAAGGGGATGAATAGGCAAACTAACATCAGTAACTTTCTTGTATATCTGTGCCGCATTTGAACATTCACAATATGGGTATTCAAACGTGACAAGCTCCAATAAACACATCCCAAATGCATAAATGTCAACAAGCTCATTATATTCTTCATCGTAGAGTTCTGGCGCCATGAATTCCGGTGTACCTATAATAAAGAGATGTTAAATGAGAACTATTAAAAAGTTACAACAAACTTAAGTCTGCGGTTTTAAACAAATGAATCCGTACCAATAATACTATGGGCTGAGCGTGCATGATCCAGGATTGTTGCTAATCCAAGGTCTCCAATTTTTACCTCACCCTGGTTTCCATTCACAAATATGTTGTCACATTTTAAGTCTCTGTGGATTACAGGTGGATCGTGGCTGTGAAGGTAGTAAAGACCACTCAAGATTTGCCTGGACCATTTCTTTAAAGCTCTAATGTCTACCTTCTTGTGTTTAATGCGGTACCTAAAACAAAAAGAATAGAAGTGGGTAAAAGGCTCAACAAGAGAAAGCACAAGCATTTGGGAAGACCTAAGATGTATCTGGCAAGTTAATTTAGTTTAGTACAATACTGCCTGCTTTAATTATTGATGCAAACATGCCAGGATTCAAGAGATGTCAGGGAAGCATGTGTCATTTTTAAATCATGATACTGACATATCTAACAGAATGATGACAATAATGTTAAACCAAATCGAGTCAGGAGATTTAGTACAGCTTGTGCATAATATTCTAAGGGCAGTAATTAGAATAAGAGGGCACAGGAGCACGAACTGGCGCAGTGTCCCTGATGTGAAGACCTCCGTGATGAAATTTATGTTATTGTTTTTCTTGTCCAGCCATGAATTGTAGAACTTGATTATATTCTTATGCTTGAGGGTCTTGAGCAACCGCACTTCTGATCTCAGCCTCTCCAAATCATCGTTGTTCCGAAGTAAATCGCCGACTTTGATCTGGTTCCAAGCAACTTCTAGCCCTTCCAGTTGATCAAAAGCCTTGTATCTATGCCGATAGATTGTAAATTAAGGATCCCAAATCCATAGAAAAACTGGAAGGGTCAATTGCACAAGATAGACAGTTAATGGAGCAGAGTTCCACTTGTACAGGTTTACCATGTACCGGACATCACAACAGGTCTGATGCACCAAACAGCAAAGAAAGAAGAACACATCGAAAATATAAAATGAAGGTCAGCAGGTATAGAGGAAATGAAAATGCAGCGAGCAATCAGAGCAGAGCAATGCCGGTGGCACATAGAAATGAATGAATTTCAACACACAGGCAAAAAGTGTTAGAGCATCTGAAGGCTGAAGCCCGAAAAGACACCATACACAGACGCAAGGCTAGATTAGAAATTGAACTGATCACCGCATCAGAAGGAATGGAGGCAAAATCGAATCTTTAGCCAATCGGGACGAGTCAAAGGACCCCCTCGCCGGAGAAATCCAAATCAGACAAAAGTTATGAAAGGATACACCGTCTTGAAGGCGCCCTTGCCAAGAACCTCCGTGTACTGCAGGGAGCCGCATGCATCGTCAAGGAGAGATCAGGGAAAGAAGAGGCTGCATCAGAGAGAAAGAGAGAGGCGAGGGAGGAGAGAAAGGTTGGATCAGGGGAGAGACAGAGGCATTACCCGTCCGTAGCGGCCGGTGGGGTCGAGCTCCACGAACTCCGGCTCCGTCTCCGACTCCGGCGGCGAGGGCGGCATCTTGGCGGGTGGCGGCGACGGGCGGTTTGACGGGCGGGTAGCGGTTTGGGAGTTTGCCGTTTTGGGGCGTCGCTTAATTGGGGTCACAGGGGTCTCGTCGTCTCGCGGCTTCGCCCTTTCTGAACCGAAAGCAACCCATGACTGTCGCTCGGGTGATATTAACGGCATAGACTTTGCTGATGAAATTTCTACTTCCTGCTGATCCCTGCACAGAAAAAAAAATATATATCTTTGATTACTGTCCATTTTTTTATAAAAAAAAAAGCTAGTATCAACTTAACTACTGTTCATTTTATATCAGAAGAAATCCAAAGTCAGACTGCACCTGGTACAGATCAGCTGTCCCTTGCAAACAAACCAAATTTGGCACGAGGGATCCGCTCTCTGCATAACTTCGATTGCTGTCTTGGACTTTGGTTTGTCCATCTTTCTGAAAACAAACACGACACGTCATATAACTTTGATGTTAGTACTACTATATATGATGACGTGTCGTAACTTTCTGATGAGTCCACTAAGAGCAAAGCGCCGTACAGTATATTATTTACAGCATTCGGTTAACTTAGGTAGTATTACCTTGAGTAGTGCTTATCTGCAGCAGCTGAAATTACTAGCTTAGTGACTCCATGCGAGGCGATAAGATCGATCAAGCCGGCTACCACATCGTCGTTCTCAAAAACTAGTTTCTCGCATTTCACCTGAAATTTACAAACAGTCAGTGGCTGGTCAACCATCTGTCCATCTCTAACAGTTTTATTTTAAGCTCTGGCGTGATGTAATTTGCCGGTTATTGAGGAGTAACTGTTAAAAGTAGTCGACGTCAACATCAAGCTAAAAAAGGTACTGACAAGGTGAGTGAGACATGAAACTCATCGAAAGCAAGAGTAGAAAGTCACCTTCATTTTGGAACACTGACGGACGTAGTCGTTTAACATCTTGTTCACCTTTCCAAGCTCAGACCATCTGAACAGGGTTACTTGCTCTGGGCTTAATTTACTAGCAGGAAATTTGGCTCCCACTGAGATTACAACAGAATTAAAAAAAAATGTTACAGGTTGAATTTGTAGTGTTCTGAAATAAATCATGGAGCTATCTTCCCCGATAGGGGTTATTTCCACATCAAAAGAAATGGATCGATGTTGAACTGATTCCTTTGAAAAAAAATCACTAGAGCAATGGCCCTGATCAAAATTGGGGTGAAGAGAATTTTCTAAGGGTTAGATTGCCATTTTTCACATCAACATCAAATTCCACTAAAAGAATAAACATTTTTTTAAGTCATATGGTATAGCCATACAGTGTCATTTTAGATTGGACATGCTTCACCATTTTGGGTCACGAAAGTGGGCAAACTACAGGAACAACAGTTGACTATTATCATTAATTCAACACGGTCGTCAGTTCCCCCAAATTCTCGTGGGTAGGATTACATATGCATTATACTGAACAAGCAATGTCAAGCAAATTCTCATCAGCATGGAGAGATGTCGATAATTGAACACTTACTCACTGGAATCATCTTCGACGGGACATGAACATGCGCGATCACGATCGTGGATCCACCGCCGGCGAAATGGCTGAGCGCCCACGACAGCGTCGACTGCCCCGCCTTGAACTCCGCCGGCAACGCCACGAACACCTTCTCCTCCTCCTCCTCCGCCGCCGCCATCTTCTTCGCGGAGCTCGCTTCTCGCCGCCTTGATCGGCCAGGAAGAACAGAGTTTCCCCGTGTGCAAGAAGCAGGAGGCTTCGGGCGCGGGAGGAGCCGTGCGAGGAGGAAGACAACCACCTCTTATGACAGGGAGACGGCTTGCACTTCCCTGGCACCCGCAGGTTCCAATTAGGTACGGCACATGGAGTATATCAACACTTGTCGCATGACTGAAATTTGCTTGTTCAATTATGCCTCGTGCAGTTGACTGGTAATCCATGTTTCTTTTTCTTGGGTTCAAATTTCAAACTGATTGGGTTGAAGCAGAGCACACGGAAAGCATATTCAGGAAGGGCATCTCGGAATATCTCTGATAACCCTATAGTCTTGGAGTTACACAAGTATTAATATGCGTTGAAAGATGGTACAACTTCCGTAGTCTGAAGAGTTGGGCGATGTTTTCTACATGGAGCTGATTATAAAAGCAGAGGCTCGTATCATTGGCACAGAGATAAGTAGCAATCACGCAATAAACAAGCATTATCATAATTCAACATCACTGAAACTTCGAAGCAAAACATTTGCCCCACCTGGAGGTCAGCTGTTACTGGTACGATCGAAACAACATCATGGTGACATAACATAAATGGTTGGTGTGTACCAAAAATACAGACGCCAGAAACTGGGTCGTGAGATTATATAAGTCTGCAGTTGACCAGTGATGTTGCATAGCATGTGGACACTAGAATAAAAGCTCCATCTGATAGAATACGCTATATCATGTGAAAAGAAAAGGATCGTAAATGAGGTGTCAGCTAAAAACACACTGTGATCAACTGATAATAGGAGGACACCTTCCAAATGATCTTACCGTGGCTACTTCAAGGCAATCCGAAAGGCCTTAAAACTCTCTTGGCACCAGGAACCACCAACCTCATTCCCTTGAACTTCATTGAGTTGCAAGAACTAGTACACCGTCTACCTTATTTTTTTTTTTCAAAACAGTAGGAGAGTTACCTTTAAATTTAGAAAAGGAGAACAGAGTTACAGATGACAAAGGCCGAAAAACTCAAAAAACAAAGTACAAAAGAAATTTGGAAATGAATAATACTACTAGAGTACAAAATTGCAAGGACCATCTGGTTATCTATTTGGAGCTGTTATACTGTAGCGGCTGAATCGCAACTGTTATATTGTAGCGGCTGCGGAAGAAATAACTGTGAACACTGTAGTGACTGCTAAAAAAATAACTGCGAACACTGTAGGTGCTGCATTGCAGCTACTGCAATGCAGCCAGGCGAACAAGCTGGCCGGCCCAGTAAGGAAAATACCTCCTTAGCAGCCTTAAGAATGTAGCATAAAAGATAGGTGAACAGACTTAAAGGCATGATATCCGGATATCTCTTTTTAGAGATCATCAGAGAGTTAGATCAGTACAACGAATGACTATGGAAACTCGAACTAGACAACAAAAGTGGTCTAATGTATACTAATGCACGGGAAAGTGACAACAAAAGAGATCTAATATGGCCATGAGGCAAGATGTTTCCACACCATGAAACGTCACTAGTATGCTAATACATCATTATCTATCAGTTGCTTGACCCTGCACGACTGCAGCTGCAGAAAAATAACTGCGAACTAGCAGCTGCAGAAACACTGTAACTGCTGCAGAAGAAATAATTGCGAACACTGTAGCTGCTGCAAAGCAGCGAGACGAACACGGTAATATGGCCATATCACTGCTGATTTTACCCCCTTTTTTTTTTCATTTGACGTCAGAATAGGGGAGAAGGACGCTACCTTCCATGCTCATAAACCTCTGACTTGTACACAAACTGCACGAGCCTCCAAAAGCAGTAAAGAAAACTGAATTTAACCGGTGCAGTTTGCTAAAAAGGAAGGATCAAGGTTTACCAGCCAGGTTGACATGGCATGGAATGGAAGAGTCACAAGCACAAGAAAGGTAAACACGAACCGCAATGGTGAAAATTTGGTTGCCACTTGCCAGACAGTTTTCTGGCGGGTTTTAGCCATGGAATGAATATTCTAAAGGTCATCTCCTCTATAATTTACAAGCATATGGCGATATTACTGCTTTTTGTTTTTGTTTTTTGTTTTTATATGATTCCATGAGAAGAATACGCAAGAAAGGCGCTACCTATCTTTGACTCGTACCCAAACTGAACAAGCCATCAAAATCAGTAAGAAAAAAACTGAATCCAACAGATGCAGTTTGCCAAGGTTTATCCAGGTTGACATGACATGAGATGGCATGGAGCTGTCACAACCACAAGCCACGTACAGAACCAGTTTCACCGCAAAAATAGGAGTATAAAATTAGAAGGGTCGACAACTTGACATTCGTTGAAAACTGACAATTTTGTGATGGGTTTTAGTTATACAGAGGTGAATTGAAGGGTGGTTGCGTTTGGTCAAGCCAGGTAAACAAACAATCCCCTTTCCGAAGAACATGCGCCCATGCGGTTTTGTTTGGTTGCGGAGCCTGGCCCGGCACGGGACGGGGAGGACACGTTCTTCTTCACCAGCGCACCACGTACGGCTCGAGGAGACCGAGGGGAGAGGTCATCTACATCTATCTGTCTCGGTGGTGGGCCATTCCAAGGGATCGGACGGCGGCGTCGCTCGGGGATCGCATCGGACGGCGGCCGTCCCCGTGACCGGCGTCCACGTCGGGGCGCCAGGTTTCCGCGGTTGGTTGGCCGGTGGTGTGCTGGTGCTGGTGCCGTCCCCTCTTCTCCTCTCTCCTCTCCTTGTCGTCGCCAACTTTCCCTTCCCTCCTCGCCGTGTTCCATCGATTCCATTGCCGCGCTCACGAGTTCCGCCCTCCCTCTCCTCCCAACAATCGCGGGCGCATCCCCTGCACGTGCGCCCTCCCGCCCGCGCGCTCAGCTCTTCTCTCCTCGGACCCTGATAAACCGCCGCCGCCGCCGCCGCCGCATCGACGCCGGTGGCTGATCGGGCCGGGGTTCTGCGCCTGCGGCTCCTGATTGGAACACCGGCGCCGCCGGATTCAGACCCCGTCGGGGAGCTCGCGCCGTTGAGGTTTGCTGCCCAAGCTTCCTCCTTTCTGACGCTTTGATTTGGTTCGATTCGTCGTACTAGAATAATATCGTTCCGTCGTCCAAAGAAGATCCTTTTCGTTCCCCTTTTTTTACTTAACTAAGAAGCAATCAGAAAAAAAAAGAGTGATTTTTTAAGCGCCGGGTAGGGGTAGGTGATCTAGCTGGATCATGCAATTGGGATTTCAGATGGAACCTTGCTACTTGATACAGCTGTTAACATTAGAATATTCTCAACTGGGAAAACAAAATTTAATGGGGGCTTTTTTCCGGTTGGTTTGGAGCTCCAGTGTTTATTGCCGTCCTAAACAAACTAGTTAATTAAGCGTTTCTACTCTGTACTTGGGCATCAAAGTAGGAGTAACTGTAATTCAATAGATAAACCATGTAACTGAACTTGACGGCAAGGGGAAAAAAGAACTGCTTCGCAGCTGTTCATTCTACAAATAATTCTGTGATTCTAGATTAATTGTAAGTCACTGCTTGTTAGATTGAACTGCAACTGAGAGAAACAGAGTCTTTGTTTTAAGGGCATTGCTCACAGCTTGAAGCAGTACAAATCTCCTGGTTTATCTTTCGTTTTTTATGCACAATGCACTAATTCGATACACGCGCAAAGCATATTTGTAGGCTTTTAACCCTGAACTGCCGCTGTGTTTCCTGCAGGTTTCCAATTTGTTTGCTACACCACCATTCATCTAAACCCGCTGACATTATGATCTCATCAAACAATGCGTAGTGCCTGTCAGTTGCAGGTGTCTGCTTACTCTAGCTGCATACTTGTAGTAGAGCATGGCGAAACTCGCAACTCTTGGTCGCAGGTTTGTATGCCTATTCTTGTGTTCACTTCAGCAATGCATGTTGCTGCAAGCTAATCTTGTGGCATGTTTGTGCTGGCAGCATACTTAGGTTTCCAAATGAAAGCATGAGGCTTGTTATGGTAACAATTATTGGAGCAGTCTTTGGTTTCTTGATTGGAATTTCATTCCCTTCGGTCAACATAACTAAGGTACAGCAAGACCAATGTCAACTAAACTGCAATATTTTGATTAACTCAAAAGGAAATAACATGTCTGTTTGAATATGTCAGCTTCACTTTCCAGCTAGCTTTAATTCAAACTCAGGGCTCACAACCCAGGCTATAATTAATCACGCCTGGACTTCTGCCAGAAATGCAAAGGGAGACCACACTGGACAGAGTTCAAATACTACTTTAAAGGTTTGTTGAATGACTTGGGCCACTTGGCTAGCCTACTAGTTTAGTTGTATACGATGGGCCATTTGAATGATATCCGTTTAACACAATTCTATCCACAAATGCCTGATACTTGTGAATGAATTAACAAAAAGTCAATGTAACTGTTTCTCTCATATATATTAGCTCATTCTGACATATCTTTTGATGATTTGTAGATTTATGTCCCAACAAACCCAAAGGGTGCAGAGAGACTGGCACCAGGTATCGTTGTATCAGAATCTGACTTCCATTTGCGCCGGTTATGGGGAGACCCGAGTGAGGTATATTTCCCCATTGGTACCATACTCTCACCATGCTGTCAATCTCCTCCTAGTGCATTTGAAGTACTTATAACTGAACATGTTGATAAAATACCCTGATAACCCAAATTTCGGCTCTTCAATAATTCTTTAAAAACATGCTACAAACATATGTTCATGCTTGTTCATTCTTTGTTTGATTCCTTTTTCAAATATTTTTGCAACTTGTGGTTAACACCATTATTTTATGTTTGGTTTATTAGTAATTGGAAACAACATATGTAACTTTACACTGCTCCATGATCTGTTGGTTGCAATGTTGGATGCTGATATTTGTTTCGATTATGCAGGACCTACCATTCAAACCAAAATACCTTGTTACTTTTACTGTTGGATATGCTCAGAAAGAAAATATTAACAAAGCAGTGAAGAAGGTACTTTTGCCAACAACACTACTGAGCTGAAGAAAAATAACAGTGCCTTCCCAATTTTGATGACAGTGAAGCTTTGACTTCCTGATTATTTTGTTTTTTGTGATGCAGTTTTCTGATGATTTCGCAATTATGTTGTTCCATTATGATGGTCGGGTGAGTGAATGGGAAGAATTTGAGTGGTCAAAGCGAGCCATCCACATAAGTGTCAGGAAACAAACTAAATGGTGTGTTTCTGAGCTCTAGTACTGGTCATACTTTGATGTTCTTAAATACTTGAAATTCTAAATTTTTTGTTTCTGCACACACCTCAAGGTGGTACGCCAAGAGATTTTTGCATCCTGATATTGTGGCAGCATATGAATACATATTCATCTGGGATGAGGACCTTGGGGTGGAGCATTTCAATGCAGAGGAGTATGCCTTCACTATCCTCACTTCCCTTGAAAGCTTTTTCGTGCGACTCTCTTACATATATATGTGTGTTGAATTACAGGTACATCAAACTTGTTAAGAAGTATGGTCTGGACATATCTCAACCAGGATTAGAGCCTGATCGGGGTCTGACATGGCAGATGACCAAAAGAAGAGGTGATCGTGAGGTTCACAAGTGAGTGTAGATGTAATCTGAGGCAGATATTTATGTTATTCTTTTGAGGTCTAGTGTGTATTTTAACATAATTATTGTTGTAGGGATACAGAGGAGCGACCAGGCTGGTGCTCTAACCCTCATCTTCCACCTTGTGCTGCGTATGTGATTATTGCGCTTTTACTGTGTTTTCTCCTCAATATATCTCTCTGTTACCATCAGATTACCACCTGTTACATAGAGAAAGTCACACATGTATCTCTGATTTACAGGTTTGTTGAAATAATGGCTCCAGTCTTCTCTAGAGAAGCATGGAGATGTGTGTGGCATATGATTCAGGTTTGTCTGTTGAACTGACACTTCTATCTTCCTATTTCTTTCCTTTACATAATTGCTTGATATTGTTTATTGATGTAGAATGACTTGGTTCATGGATGGGGTCTGGATTTCGCTCTAAGGAAATGTGTGGAGGTATCTCACGGTTATGAAGTTGTACAGCCACTCTAGCTGCCTACCACTCTGACTTTGCTCACTAATGCCATTATTGTTTGTTACAGCCTGCTCATGAAAGGATCGGAGTCGTTGATTCGCAGTGGATAGTTCACCAGGTGGTTCCTTCTCTCGGGAACCAGGTAAAGAAAAACTCTTATTAAGTTTTATTTTGTTTGGGAGTGTCACGACTTTGCATTTCTGATCCTTCTTCCCGCTCTTTTGTATTGGACAACTCACAGGGCCAACCAGAGAACGGGAAAGCTCCATGGGTAGGGGTACGTGTATCATCTGCAAACTATTACTGAATTTCTTTGAGAGGAGCAATTTGCTTATATTTTCCAGCAGTTTGCTGGTGACCCTCTGGTAATCTTGTTCTTGGGCGCTCACCATAGTTATTGATTTGTCATTCAGGTGAGGGCACGGTGCAGGAAGGAATGGGGCATTTTCCAGACAAGGATGGCAGAGGCTGAAAAAGCATATTACAAGATGATGGGCATCACCCCTCCAAACTCCACACTTGTTTAGCTCGGTCCCTAAGGATAATTCTTCTTCCCTGGCGAATATTTGCTTCTTGGAATGGTGGCGGTGACCTGCTGATGAGAAGATTGTTTTACGTGATGTAGAGTTAGGACGGTGGGTGCAAGTTATAGGTGGTCAGAGGGGGTGTAAATATATAGTGTGACCCGATGATGAGAGCATGTACACACGACGATATTCTTACCTGACGTATCAATTGATCGTTCTGCAGCTGTTGTCTGAGCTTGCTTTGATGCTCTTTGGCGCTCCTGTTACCTTAGATAGAGCGACTGTTGGAATAAAGGCCTTCAGTTTTGAAATAGCAAAAGCCTGTTAAAGTTTGTTCCTGCACATGCCTGTAGATGGTTTGCCGTTAGATTCTTGAAACTTAATATTGCGGCTGCTTACGAGTACCATTTTGTTATCTGAGATGAGGACTTTGGTGTGGACATTTTGCAGAGTGTGCCTTCATTTAAGCTTTGGCGTCTTGATATGGTTCGAATTGTTTGTTTCATTTTTGGGAAAAACATGTATGTAATGGTTTACAGGTACGTCAAGCTCGTC
The DNA here is from genome assembly GCA_007726485.1 of Eragrostis curvula. NCBI lineage: Eukaryota > Viridiplantae > Streptophyta > Magnoliopsida > Poales > Poaceae > Eragrostis > Eragrostis curvula. The sequence goes on from CM017445.1 coordinate 17,772,312, forward strand.
TGGGCATGCCTCAACCTGGGTTAGAGCCTGGTCGGGGGGTTGACATGGCTGATAAGTGATAACAGCCAAAAGAAGAGGTGAAGGATCATGAAGTTGACAAGGGAGTGCCGTCCCTGTTTCCTGGGAACGGCAGCATGCTCTGTGACCCACAAACACCGGATTCAGTCGGAATGCCTAGCTAGGTGTTGTGGTTTGGTATCATCGTCCAATGCTGAGAAGATTTGCTGCCCTTTCGGTCATCGTCTTCGTCCTAATAGTTTTTTTCTTGCTGCCCGCAAACGAGGAGCGGAGCAGCCCCGTGATCTTGAGCAGCCGGAGAAGGGGGACCCGTGGGATGGAGCAGGACGCGCGGAGTTCAAAAGCGGCAGCGCCACCTCGCCGCCGCAACGGATGCTGGCATTGTTCATTCAAATTTTTTTTAAAAAAAAACGGCTGCTGGCATTTTCACATGACACCTGGTTTGGATCGTGATTAATAGACGATCTAACTATTTAAGAAAAACCTCCTTTCTTGGATTGTAACTCGTAATCGAGATCCAAATATTTTGCAAAAAGCCCCCTGGTTCCGTTCGGTACCCTGCCTTCTCTCTGCCCCGCCGGGCGCCGTCGTGCTCCACGCCTAGCTCGCGTGACCCCGTACAACCCTCCCCTTGTCTGAATCAGCAGCAAGGACACGAGGCCGCTGATCCGTTCTCTACGGGAACGATGAGCTCTTGCCGTTGAACTCCAGAGATCGGCCGAGCGCCGTACAAGGCCGTGGCGAGACGCCTGTGTACTACTCCCTCTGTTTTTAATTATAAGACACCGTTGACTTTTTTCGTTACTTTGACCATTCGTCTTATTTATAAATATTTATGTAAATAGCTAAATGTATAAGTTAATCTTAAAGTGCTTTTGATGATAGATCCAACAATATATATTTTACGTTAAATAACTAATTATTTTCACATATATTTTTTATTAAATATTAATAAAAAATTAACAGTATCATATAATTAAAAACGAACGGAGTATGTTCAGTAGCCGCAAGCACGGCATCCCCGGACATGTCCGTCACAGTACTGCTGCAGAATGACAGGGCTCGTCAGCGTCCCAATCAGAACGAAGGCAACAGCAATCCCAGGTGGTGAACAGGGCAACCCTGCTCCCGTGTTCTATGGAACGTGCCAGAAGCTTCATCCTTGGTTTTCTTTGTCCTCGAAAATTGTTAGATAAATTCGAAATCGTTCTCAACCTTTCCAAGATCATTTTTGATGAACTTGATTTGTTCCTTAACGATAAATGCTGCAGATTTTTGTGGTGGTTTATAGTCGCACTGAAGACTGAACTAAGATACTGATGAAAAATAGCACCACATATCTCAGTCAATCCAAAATGCTAGGTGGTACGATGTGACCCCTTTCCGAAATTCTAGTAAACTTGCCCTTTTTTATGTTCAGCGCAGTATGCTGGCTTGAAAATGTTCAGTGCCGAAAACATCTGCTGGCAGCTGTTGGACATTTTTCACTGCTGATTGACTGACTGCTCACTGTTGCTCATTTGATGAAAATTTGTTTGTCACCTGGAAAGAAGTTTATCAATGGACAGTGTCTACAAAAGGTCTTATCAACTGACAGTGTACCACGACCGTTTATGGACTGGTGATTTAGTAACGAAATCAAAATTTTCATTTTTTAGATGCTTATCAACTGGTAATCTGCATGCTTGGACAATGCCTCTGCACTCTGACAGCTAGATAAGCTCAACTTGAACCATTCAACAGCAATATGAGTTGGTTGTCTAGTGACAGCATTGCATTACACTATCAAACATTTTAGGTTAATAGTGACAACTCTATAGCTACAAAACCCCGGGAAATTGAGTTGTTAACCATCACGTCTATTTCAGCCTCGAGATCGCAAGAGTTTTCTCACCTTAATCCTACCACAGCTATCTCTCGATGCCTGACATGAGAACAAGTGAGCTTTTGCTTAACCGAAGTGCCAGAAGTACTGACGTGTTCAAGAGAATCAAAGGAAGGGGTAACTGAAAATTATATGTTATATATCTGAACATTATATATGTTTGCTGAAATTTAATCTGAACATGTGTCTAAACGATTCTGCAGCTAATAGAGGTTCAGTTAATTCAGTTCCAGTTTCAGATGAGGTTTGGTCTTTTTGGCTGCGCTCTTCTGCTGCCACAGAGGACGTCGTGTTCATCAATAAGCCCAAAAAGGTAACGCCTTTTCCCCCGGTTAATTAGTCTGGCACCACTCATAAGAGGTGGAGTCCAGAAAACAACATTACTAAAAATAGAGTCCTCCAAACACATCCACGAGTCAGTCCGTCAACACCCGCCACCACACAGCCCGTTTCCTGTCATTTTCTTTTTTTTTAATTGCCAAAACGCGTAGGGAAATGACGCCCTTGCCCCTGGCTCTCTGTTTCCGTCCTCCTCGAATTGCGGGCCGTCACGCAAGCGGGGCGAGCTGAACCCTAGCTGCTCGGCTGCGGCGCCCCTACAGCGGCAGCGGGAGCGGGGCTCGCCTGAGGGCGAATCGTGCGGCGGCAGCCTGCGGCGCGCTAATTTGGCGGCAGCGCGACTCAGGCAAGAGGAGGAGGCAGCGCGCAGGGGAGCAGGAAGCAGCGCGCATGCAGGAGATTGGTGCGCACCTGCAGCGATTTTCTAATTTTCCGATTTTTCAGCAACGATTTCCTCACATTTTTTCCCATCCTGTACTGTGCGCAGCCAAGAAAACCAGCCAGGGGTAGAAACGTCTTTTCCGAGCCAATTGCTATTTTGGGACTCTCAAGTGGTGGCTACGCTCGAACGCCACTCAGCAGATGGGCTTCTCTAAAATAGAACTTATAACATGTATGCTATTATGTGCTCCTGCAAGTCATTTCCTTTTGTTTTATTGACTCACAGCCATTGTAAAAGATTAAATTGCCCCTCTTTGAGATTGTTAGCTCTACTTAGCGTCTGGTTCGTGCGCCGGGCTGTACTTGAGCCGCCTGGCTGTACGTGAGCATCATTTTTTAATGAAAAAAAAATCAAGTGACAGCAGTTCGGTACAGCACATAAAAAATCCATCACAGCTTGTTTGTGCACACAGATAGGCAATAGATTGCTCAAACTCAGAAAATAAATGATTCGCACAAGTAGTTAAATATTACCAATTCAACTCCAAATATTAGATAGTTTGACCAAGCCAAGACAAATAAGTTCATATTAAGAATATTACAAAATAGGTCCACGTCTAACTTAGACAAAGCAAATAAGATAATATGGCTACAGCTCAAGTTGTTGGCTTCTTCGGAGTCATCTTTTTTCGGAGCACTTGAAATTGTTGGGGGCTGTGAACTTGATGCATCCTGAGAAGTGCCTTCTCCCATCAACAAAGCAAGGCACCTATATGAGAGAGATGTTAGTTTGTCATTGCTTGAATAAAATGCACATAAATTGAGAACAAGTGATGTTTGTACCTTCTAGTCACAATTCCAAGACTCTCTTGCAATATTGTTTCCCTAATAGGCCTATTCGGTGTTTGTTGCTGGTTGCCCTCTAACACTTTAGGACTCCATAAATCCAAAGGCAATGGGGTACATTCAATTGTGACCATCAATACTAGTAGCTGCAGCTATATCACCCGGCCATCTTCCATTCAGTTTGCTGGTGTCTATACCAATGAATGGCCTACATCCTGATCGGAAACCCTCAATGTAAGGACCAAGTGCACAAAAAAACCTGTGGAAGTAAACCCGACCTCCAACCTCCAATGTATCAATCTCAATAACACTATCCGGTGACCTTTTCAAGACCTCTGTCCTCTAATTGTATAGCAGCTGAAAACTATCCTCCCATCCACCATACAACAATTCCAAAGCCATGCTAGGATTGTCCTTGTCATACACAAATACCGTCTCCTCTGGAATATAATCATCCACAACGATAGCTGCACCTTCCGTACCTTCCATATTAGGTACTCCACCATTATTTCTTCCATTGTTTGTTGGGTTAGTGGCACCCCCTCTCGCCATTTGCTCTGCCTCATCCTCATCTCCCAAGCCCAGCAGCATATAAAGTTGTTGTTCATTACAAACTGCCATCCTTCCTTCCTCTTGATTTGTTTCTTGGACAATTAGAGAATCCCAATCAACTAATGGACCTAATGGCTCATCTCTGCCACCAAGGCACCAACATCAGAGCCTACCATCTCCATATCAAGCCCATTCAAGCTCCAGTCAAAATCAACGGGTTCCTCACTGTCCATGCCTTAAAACCTAACCTAGGGTTTAAGCAAAATCTAAAATTTTAATAACCAACGTTCTGAATGGAACCTACACCTTGAGAGTGCATTCAAAAGTCGCTGACCTTGCAACTTTGGAGCCGCGGACGACGAGATCTGAAGGAGGAGGACGGGCGGGTCGCGCGCTGGGAAGACGGCGGGTCGCGCGCGGGGACGACGAGCGGATGTGGGGTCGCGCACGGGGAGGTCCGCGGGGAGGTGCGCTCACCGCCGGCCGCCGCCTGGCCGAGCTCCGGTCGCCGCCGCCATGAGTTGCGCCTGGAACGGAGAGGAGCGCTCGAGCGTTTCAGAATACGAAGTGAGAGGAGAAAGAACGCGTTCTGAACTTCTGATGTGATTCGTTCTGATGCAATTGGGCCAAGGGTACTTTGGTCAATTTGTGAGGGAAAAAAAGATAAGAGAAAAGAAAATTTATTTAATAATATGAAAATAGCATAAGGGAGAAGCCCACATGTTATAAGTCCTATTTTAGAGAAGCCCATCTCCTGAGTAGCGTTCGAGCGAAGCCACCACTTGTGAGTCCCAAAATAGCAATTGGCTCCGTCTTTTCCTGTTTCTAGTCTTGCTTTAAAATAAATAAAAACAAGAGAAAAGAGAGGCATTTGTATTTTCTATAGGCAACCACTTTTACTAATGGTGTTTGAAAGACTCCATCTTTACTAATGTTGTTTCCTGAACTCCACTTTTTATAAGTGGTGTCAAACCAATTAACCCCCTTTTCCCCTCCCCTTTGCAGCAACATTACTAGGTTGCCGCCTGTGAGATTAAATTTGCAGTATATCTGACGCACCAATGGTAATTACTTTCATAAATGTGTGCGATTAGTGCAAAATTATAAAGATCTACCAATCCATTATCGACCAAGTGACATGAAGCAGCATCTGAGTGTCACCAACAAAAAATTCAAATTTCTCTCCACCACAAACCTTGGGAGCTAAGTCAACACTCTTAGGGCACGTTTGGTTGCCTGGATGAGGCTTCGGCCAGGCCCGCTGCATGCAAGTTCGGACGATTGGTTGCCTGCACGAACGTCTGGGCCTGGCTCCCGAGATGCAAAAGCCAGCCCGTAGCCTGGCTCTGTAGAAACGAAATTCATTTGCGTTTCTGGCGGGCCTGGCTCGGGGGATGTAGCTGACTAGCTTATAACGGTGTCATTAGCACACTGATTAGTACATATCAAGTCATATTGATTTATTTTAAATCGGATTAAGGTTTGATATGGTAAAATAAGTGATGGAATAGATACAAACAAAGAAAATATAATTTTATTATTTATTTTCCTTTTTTTAATCTGATACAATACATACACATGCATGCAACCAAACAACTGCTCTACTCATCCTGTATGCATTGATACAGGCAACCAAACAACACCATGTTGCACACAGCTAGCCTGGCTCCGCGCGGCCTGGCTGGCAGATACGGGCCAGGCTCTCCTGAGAAGGAAACCAAACACGCCGTTTCACCGTCACCAGCAACAATAGTCACTTCCAGCATCTCCTTCAGGTACACAGATATGACGGGTTGCAAAAGTGGGATGCATCCATTACCATCGGCAATCACGGTACCAGCCACCTTGCTATCATAAAGCACAAGGCTCTCCTTGATGCTGGTGGCGCAGGCAGTAATTTTTCCATCAAAATCTCCCTGTATAACTTCAATTGCAAGGGTACCCTCCACTGCATCTTTCACCACTCCATACGTCACGTTCACAGTACTGAGCCTGGTAGCAAGGGAGCCAATTTCCAGCTCGCATTTCTTCAAGGTTCGACGTGCTATGCCCCTAATAGTTAAAATTCCTTTACTAAGTTGTTTGTCCTGCTCCCCATCGTCCTTGATCTTCAGATCAGTCTCAACATATGCATCACTTATTAGCGCAAGTCCTCGTTTTGGGCCAGTCAAGATCAACGAATCCTCCTAAGAAAAAAATGACATGATAAGTGTTTATGTTTCTGTAAAGAGTACTGTGTAACGGAACTAGAAGTAACATCCATCTACACAGCATAAGCAATATTGCCACAGATGAAATTGTTAATTGTCTAGAACTCTTTATGTATTGTAGCATCCCACCTCAAATTAATGAGGGGTTTGCTAACCAGGATCTTAATCGGGGGATACTTGGCGAAGCAAATATGCATAGACCACACACATAAGCATAAGTAAAATAATTTTACATTGAGTTTAGTTATTACATTGGTTCCAAACTTAACATAAGATATCCAGTTCGAAGTTCGATTTATTTTACATAAAAGAGTTCGAAATTCGATTACATAACGCGAGCGGAAGCGAAACACACGACGATACATATATACAATGAAACCATGTCCGGCCCGTAGACACGATCTCACTCACCTTGCTCCTGGCTGGGAGAAGAGGGAACCCACTCAATGGACCAGTTCTTGGGCGGTTCACCCTCCCACACTACTTTACCACAACACCCGCAGAAATTGCAATTTGGAATACCTGCAGTAAAATTTTAAACAACGAAACCCTGAGCAACTAATACTCAGCAAGTCTTACCCGTCAAAATGGCCATCTAAGACCGACTTCTAATATGCAGGGGGTTGACCAGGGTGTGAAATTTAATTGCAAAAACGGCACTAATAATTGATCCTTATTTTCATATTTTAGCCAAATTAAAAGGGTTCTTGCATTAATATAAATATTAGCAACCTAACTAAGCAATACATGGTTGCAAAACAATTAATTGAAGTACAGAAGCATATAACATCATCATGTGCACTTCTTACTACGATGTGACGCAATGAACAAGTGGTACTCAATAACCGCGAGGGACGGCGATTCGAATCGATTTACACCTGCAGGCGAAACCCGAATACACGACGTACGCCACTCGAAAGAGTCACGCACGGCAACTTTTCACAAGACATCGTAAGGTCGAGCCGATTTCACCTCTCCCGGACACACGTCCTCCACGCGATACCCGCGCCAGGCAATCCGTGGTTAGCCCGTGTGCCCTCCCTTCCTACACAAACCCGCAACCACCATTCCATCTTCATCACCAAAAGAGAGGGGGTGCACCGTCCAACACATACAACATCGAGCTACTCAGTTTACTAGTTCCCATTCTACTAGCATGCACTCGGTACTGTTCAAACTTGCTCAGCGGGGCCACAACGAACGGTCCTCAATCGACACAAACGGGGCTATGGCGAACAAGGCGAGCCTTGTCACCTCAACCTACACATGAAACTTTCCCGTTCGGTCTCAAATTCATTATCATCATCAGGTGAGAGCATAAAGTAAATCCGACCCCACTTACACCGAGCGGTCTCCATACCACTCGATTTTCTATCGATGACTCGATATTAAGCATAGCAAAACTAACGAGCGGCTGTACCATCTGAACCAACCCATAGGAATAAGGATCTCTAGTGCATCTACGGTTTCATACAACTCCTAAAACTTAAATGCACAATTCATGACTCGAAGTACATGTGAGAAAAGGTAAAAACTTTGTAAACATAGGAGTGCACCGGGGCTTGCTTTGGGGCTGGTGGTTAGCACACTCGAGCACGTTCAAGTCAGTGCCGGTCTCCTCGGCCACGATCTCCACGTCCTCGAGTCCGGCTTCGGTTCCTAAATGAATGCAACAATATACACAAAATCAAAGATAGTTCATGGAACTTCCTTGACAAATATGACATGGTGATGCTATGATGCAAATGCAACATGCTGGCAGGGCCATTATTAGGTTTTTGCATTCTGGTCCCAAATGAGTTACACAAATTATTTTGAACTTAGGAATTTCCTTACGCGCACATAAGGGATCCTCTTCTAAATTCTTTAAAAAGGGGTTCAGAAAGATCTAAAATTACATTTTCATTTTTATTTAGCATCCTACCCTTACGTACAGTAACATATCCAAAATTTGGTGCAAAAAGGTGCAGGAATAAAACAATAAAAAAGATTCTTCTAGAAACTGAAAACTGAAATTACTCCTAAAAGAGGGTGCATTTCAAGATACCACTTGGTGGGATGTTCAGTGAACCTATTAGGAGTGTGAATGCCAAAATTCAGAATTTTTGCACTTACAGATCTTTTTATACAAATTATTTCCTGACTCTCTTCTTTGAATTTTAAAAAATTAACTGAGACGAATTCAGATGTTTATGTTGTACCACTGGATAGTTCTGCTCATAAGGAAACCAACAAATTTTGTTTTGGATTTTTCGGAGCTGTATTCGAATTTCTATCGATTTTACAAGTTTGACCAAAATTCTGAGAAAACAAAAAGGAAAAAGAAAACGCGGCACTGTAGCAGTGCCATGGCATGGCGGGTGCGCGCGCGACAGGGCGACGGCGAGGTCGCCGTTCCGGCTAAACGGCGGCAAGTCTCACGCGACGGTCATCGGCAACGTGTAGAGGGCATCGAGGCGACCCTAACGCAAGTTGGTGTGCACGTGCGCGCGGCCGGGAAGGAGGTCGGCGGCGATGGCGGCGGCGGCGAGCGGCGGCGCGCGGTGTTCCGGCGAGAGGAGGCAGCGAGGGAGTGAGTTAGGGCGCGCATGAGCTTCACGGAGTGAAGGCGAAGCTCACCGTAGCACGTGTGCACGTGGAGGAAGGCCGGAAGGGGGACTTCGTCGGAGGGGCGGCGCGGTCCGGTGAACGGCGGCGGAGAAGAAGACGATTCCGGCGATTTCACTGCGTGAACTGCGACGAGGTCAGCACTGGAGAGTGCGCATGTGGGGTGTGCATCACCCAGAGCGAGGAATCGAGAAGTGGCTCACCGAGATGGTCGAATTTTGCGCTGAGCTCGACGACGGTCACCCGGCGGCCATGGTTGGACTTCGCGTCGATTCTCTCTGCAGGGTGGGGGAACTTGGAGTTTGTGTTGGGCGTAGGCTAGAGGAACTCGTAGCGCACGTTTTCTCTGTTGGGACCGAGCTCAGAGAGTGACGGGGGTGGCGGCGAGCTCGAGCTCTGTGGGGAGGCGGCAATGGCGGCTCGTCGATGGGCGGCTGTCCCTGGCGCGTGAGCTAACGGAGAGAGCGAGAGGGAGCGCAAGCTGGAGTCCAGAGGGGGGTTGAACCGGTCCTCGACGCTGTGCTGCGCTGACGGCGGCCACAGTCCCGGCGGGATGGGCAGCGGAGGAAGGAGCGACGGCGACGACGACACCTGCCGCTACAGTGCGTTTTTTGAATTTTTCAATTAAATTTGCACGTGCTGATTTGATTTGATTGAAACCAAACTTTACTGTGCTCCAAAAAATCTGATAAAATCAGTTCTGGAAGGTTTCACTGAGATGAACATTTTTCCTTATTACAACTTTTCCTAATTCGATTTAGATTTTGAATTACAATTCAATTAAGACAGATTTTGAATAAATGAACTTTGATTTATTTGAGCCCATTTCCTTTTGTAGAAAAATCCACAAAATTCTCCAAAAAATTATTTTTGGCCCTGAATGTCAATGAAATTTTCAAATGGGCCCACTTGCATACAAAGTTTTGAATTTCTAGTTCAAGTTCATATTTGACTATTTTCAAATGATTTGCTTTTAAATAAGTTTTCCAAAGTGATCATTAGCATTTGTGATAAAAATACACTAATCATCAGATTTGGGTCTTCATTAGGGTGGGATGTTACATGTATAGCTGGGATTTCCATAAAATGTCACAAAATGTGTTCAAAGTTTTTTTCTGTTCCATACCACATTCAAACTTTATACTCCCGTCCCAGAAAAATGTACTTTTATATATGACAGTCACATCCGTGCATAACTATCTCATAGAACTCCATAACAGAAACGAAGTTGCATCATCTTGCTGTACAAATACTAAAATGCACCCACATATGCCTTACACAAACAAGAACTCAAAACAAACGTATAACAAGTATATGCGCTTCAGTCTGAACATCCGTCTTTGACTAACAAGCAACACGATATTATCATCTAACATCTGATGAACAATGATAGGTCAGTAAAGTTAAATTTCCAATATTCAGCAATAACCACCACTAGCTAGCAGTTATATTGTCTATGAATAGGAATCAATTGCAGGACAGTATTTTATCAATATATGAAAGAAAGACACAATCTTTGACCACATGTACTAGCAATGCATACTAGCAGCTGTGTTATCAATATAAGCAAGAAAAAAAACAATTTTATTCTCCTGTGCACGTACCTCAGAGTTGATGAGTTGTGTATTATCTCTATCGCAGATAAACACACTTCTTGTCAAGGCTGTCTCTGGCAATGACGGTGCCATAGACGTGGATGGGGAAGCCAACATCTGAAGAGGCTATCTTGACAGAGAAGATGTTTATTCCCTCACATAGTTCATAATCACCCTTGTTTATGTAGACAGCATTAGTGAATCGCATTGGACCACGGGGCGCTGCAGTGCAAAGAACTAGAAAAATTAGACAATTGAAGATGATACGATACGGGAGTGATTAGTTACGCTTAAGAGACTGAAATTAGGATTGCAATTTGATTTGAGCAGTCACCGGCCAATTAATTAACCTAACCAACATGATTTTCCATCAAGGTGATCGACAAGAGATTGAGAACCGAATCCTACGTGTCGAGGGAAGGGACTTACACTCCTCGTCGAGGTCGAATGTTGCGTGGTCGACGAAGTACAATCGGTTGTAGTAGATGCCGTCCTGCTTGGGATCGAAGTCTAGGATGCGAGCACAGGCTCGCTTCCGTCGAGCTCGGGTTTCATCTTCCATGAGGCGCGCTTCCTCGAGCGCCTCCTGCCTCAGCCTCTCCGCCCTCGACGCTCGCTCCTCCTCGCCCATGCTTGGGTCAAAAGAGAAATCCCTCACCTTGTAGGTCGTTCCCGGGATGAACTCATCGAGCCCCAACCCCTCGTACACGCCGCAGGTCGACATGGAAACCCCGCCGCCGAGATCAGCCATCATCGACTTGCTGCAGCGGCTAGGGTTCTTGAATTCCTCTCTTCCTTTTGCTTCGGGACGGAGGAGAAAATAATATAACTAGCGGAGTATCATTCTTATAGGTTAGCACAGGACTTGCTTGTCTTTTTTTCTTTTGATAGATGCTTGTCTTTTTTTGTTATTAATCCAGAATAAAAACTGGATATTTCTTCCTCGTACTAACTTTTATTTTTTGCGAGGGTCCTCGTACTCTGTACTAACTTCAAATTTGATTATTCCTTTTTTTGAGTTTTTACTAAAATCAAGCTCTTTCATCTGATACTGTCTGTTTGCATCTTAATTGCTATGTATACTGTCTCATTTTCATATAACTTTCTTTTTCCTATCGAAGAGAAAGTAGAACCAATATATCTCAATGGCAAAAAAAAAAAGAAAAACATGGGCCACCGCACCCCTTTACCCTCTAAACCACGGGGAGAAAAATCAGCATACAGAAAATTGAGTATATATGGATCATATCTTTTTTGTGATTATACAGTACAACTCAGACACTCACAACGCACGTACACTCACCCTTATGAACGCACATACGTAAACCCTACTCCTATGAGCATCTTCGAAGATTGAGCAGGGTAAATCATCGAGATTGACGAAGTCACCACTGACGTCTCGCTGTCGACGGCCACGTCACGTACCGCCGAAAACATGAAGCCATTAAATCATAGAAAATTCGCTCACACGGGAAGTCGAACCCAGCACCTCAGAGATCATTTTACATCTGAAAAAGTATTAAACAAACATACAACTTCTATTAAAACTTCGTAACAATGTCTCAGTGACCCAAATGTGTTACAATTCAACTGGCAACAATACTTTTTCTTTAAAAAGCATGTGGAGTATGCACAGGAAGGTAGGCTACCCGATAAAATGGAGGCCATATTAAAAAAACGTACTAAATTCGTTGCGTAACGTACAGTTACAAACCTGTCATCAAACTAATGGCTAATAGTTTTAAGAAATAATGGTCATTAATTTTGAACTAATGGCTATTATTTTGGAAGTAAACGGCCCTTAAAAAAACTTCCATCTTACAATCACTATATATGTATAGATAGAGACAGATCCCATCCATGCTACCAAGCGCGAGTACTATCCAACATTCATCAAGAATTGACATGATGGCGGGGCGGGAAGAAGTCGACGAAACTGCTATTCCCGTTGATCCTCCTGACGGTCATCCTCGTCGCCTCCCGTAAGAGCATTTTCGATCTCCGAATTGTAGTGATTGTCAATCCGCTGCTAAGGCGCTAACCATCTCCTCTGGTTTGGTTGGGTCCCTACACGGATGGACGCAGAGGAGGACATGGTCATGCGGGTCATCGGCGATGATAGTCCTTGCGGGACCTTCGGAGATGCGCGTTGCGCGGCGCGCTGCTTAAGGCCGGGCAAGTGCGACGAGTGCTGCAAGAACCTGGGCTTCGACCATGGCACATGCATCTGGCTCGCCTGCTATTGCTGCAACAGAGAATAAAAGCAACAAACTAGCACCCCGTGCGTTGCGTTGCGCGGGCATGGCAATCAAGCAAATCACTAAAGTTTGACTCCAAATTCATAAGAACACCAATTTTCCATGGGAACTATAGCTTTTATGCCATGTTTTATCATAAGAACACCAATTTTATGCCATGTTTCTTATTAATGAATTGATAATTTTTGTAACATTTTGGATAATCCGTATGGAAAATATTGACATAGGAAATGGTATATGACTGGTTTGTTCAGAAACATCACCCAACGCATAAAAGATAGATGATGTTGCAGAAAGCAAGTAACAACGTCCATATAAAGTAGTGGGATGTCATAACATAATTTTGTGATGAGAAGATAAACAACATATCTGTATGTAGGTTTTATTTATGGAGGAGGAAAATGGAACTTTTAGAGTAGGAAGATATGTAGAAGCCTAACATGGCAGTGAACACACAAAAAGTTGCCCTGGAAGCGCTACCCTCGACTGTAGTATCTACAAGAGAATGGGACACTTGTCAAGACGGAGGAGAAGAGCAGTGGCGGACGCTAGACAAGGTTACAGGTGGGGCTCGACAAGCTTATGGACTTTTTTTTTAGCATCATGGACTTTAATTAGAGCCCATTGCGGGCTAGCTAGAAAACCTTCAATGGTTGGCCCAACTTCGTTTCAAGCAGCCCAAAACACAAACATGAACCTTCTTCAACCTCTATTCTTTCTCTGTTTTCTCATCCATGGCTGCCAAATGCTCCAAAAATTCAAGGGGCCCCCCGTCCCCTCGTTGGATCCGCCACTAGAGAAGAGGGTGATGCAAAGAAGGATATCAAATCAAAACCAACGGAACGTGTGTCCTATACATAGCCCGTGCTGCCGGAAGCTTTGTATGTAACGTGGCCCATCACGGCTTGTTAAATCGGGCGTGCGGCCCACCTTTGAATTTTCTTCGTGCGCGCTGGATTTGCGGACGCAGAAGCGCAATTTGCTTTGTCCATGCTCGGGCATTGGCTGCACGAGGAAGCCCGATTCTCTCCATGCACGGTCCGACACGGAACCTAGATTTGTTTATCCACTCGCTGACTTTTTTTGATAGATTTTTCTTGCACGTTAATTTTCTTTGAATGTGAACATTTTCTGTCCAAAAATATCATATATGGAGCCGGTTTAACAAGAGTTAGGTGCAGTAGGAAAGCAAAAGTTTCAACAATTTTTAAAAATAAACTCAACAAATTTAAAACTTCAATGTGGTTACGGGTGTGTAGACGTTTTATTTGTCCGTTCATCACGCAAGCTGCGCCCGACAAATTTTTTTTGGCAAGCTGCGCCCAACTACTATAGCGGAAGCCGACACGTGACACTGCAACATATGTCAATCTATCAAAATTAGCTGGAACAATCAGTTGTATCAGCTGGAACAATTCATAAAATGAGTTGGAACAAATTATCACATCAGCTGGAACAAATTATCACATCAGTTAGAACAATTCATCACATCAACTAGAACAATTAGTTTCTCTTCTTAAAACATTTAGTTAAAAAGACTAGAACAATTGGTTTTTCTTCTTCGAACGTTTGGGTAAGACGGCTAGAACAATTAATTGTAATGGCTGAAACATTTAGTTTCTCTTCTTAAAACATTTGATTAAGAAATCTAGAACAAATGATTGTAATTGCTGGATCAATCGGTTTTTCTTCTTATAACATTTTGTTAACAAGGCTAGAACATTTCGTTGTAATTTTTAGAACAATGTTAAAGCAATACATTTAAAATATTGATTTTCAAAATTTAAAAAATATATCTATGTGTGATTTTGTTTTGTTGTATTAATTCTAAGGATCACAAAGGTTTAAACGGATTCGAAAACGGAGTTACGGTTGAAGAGAAAAATTAATTTAAAATTTGTAAGCAAAACATTTATCCCCCTGCCCACTAACAAGTCAATACGTGTCATACTTTCAGAGTTTGTTTGGTCTGCGCCATAAAACAGCTCGCCGCAAGTGCGGCTGCGCCGCGAGAGCGGCGAACCGCCACACTTTTGGTGGGTGTTGGTGTTGATTTTGAACTGGCTCGTTGTGGCGTATCTTGGCGTCACGAAGTTGCGGCAAAATGCGTTTGGTTGCCGCCACACGCCTCATTTGCGGCACGGCGAGCTGTGACATGGTTTGGCTATGATCCAAACACGCCCTCATTTCCCTTCCCAGTCGTCCGCTGCACGTCGTCCTTTCCCGCGCATACTGCATTTACGCCGTTAGCTATATGATACTCCTTTTGTTTTTAATTATATAACGCCGTTGATTTTTTTGTTGAACTTTGACCAATAATATATGTGAAAATAATTAGTTGTTTAAAGTAAAATATATATTGTTGGATCTATCATCAAAAGCACTTTAAATTTAATTTATACATTTAACTATTTACATAAATATTTATAAATAAGACGAAAAAGTCAACGACGTCATATAATTAAAAGCGGAGGGAGTAGCATGCATCTCAAAGCGCGCTGCATAAGAATCGCCACGGAAACGTGGGCCTTAGTCTACTGGATCCCGGATAGACCAGATAAACAGCCCAGAGTAGCCCAAGCTAGTCAAAGTGTTTTTTCTTGCCCGTTTTGCAGTCACAAGGTTATCGGGGCCGTCCATCTCCGATCGAACGGCCAGGCCGCACGATAACGCTTGCGCGCCCCAGAGGGAGTGAGATGCTCGTCCGAGGCGTGACCATGGCGGCGGCGGTGCTGCTGTCCTCCTCGCCGTCGCCGCTGCTCCGCCGCCTTCCCCGCCGCTTCCTCTCTCTCACTGCCACCCCCTACCCACTCTACTATGACCTAATCGTCCACCGCCCCGCCGACCCAAAGCCCCCGAAATCCTCCGCCGCTGACGCCGGCGCCGACCGCCCGCCGGCCCCCGACGAGCAGCCGCTCGACCGCGCCAAGCGCCGGTACCTCCGCAAGCGCCGCAGCCGCCTCCTCCCCGACCCCGACGCCACCACGGGCACCAAGCCCTCGTCTTCCACCAACGAGTTCGTCGAGCTCCGGCCGGAGGTGGTGGACTTCCCGCGGCTGCACGCGCGCGAGGAGGCGCTCTACTTCCACGACGCCTTCGCCATGCCCTGGGAGAAGGACAAGCACTACCGCATGCTCTACCGCCTCGAGAAGAAGTACTTCCCCCACCAGTCGCTCGACAACGCATTCGTCCCCGCCGATGCCGGGCCCACCTCCGACGCCGACAGGGGCCTCGTCTTCTTCGACGACGAGAAGAAGGACGATGATGGAGAGGACCGGGTGGCCAAGAAGAAGGACGACGACAACAGCAAAGGGGAAGTGCTGGAGAGGAAGGTGGAGGACTTCTTCAGGTCCCTGAAGAAGGGCCCCGGTGAACCTCAGGCGAAGGCCAAGAGAACAGTCGGAGGGGAGTCGCCAAGGCAGACGAGGCGCGAGATGACAAGGGAGGAGGAGCGACCGCAGCCGTATCTTGTGACCAGGACGACGGAGCTGCCGCCCAGGTGGGACGGGCCGGCCGGGACCGTCGTGCTCATCGACAAGCCCAAAGGTGATGTTGCCTTTCCCCTCCCCTTTGCAGCATTGAAGATTCTCATATCCTCACAGGAATGCCTTGCTATTCTGTCTGATGCATCACAGAAAATTCGTTTCATGAAATGTGTGTGTTTAGTGCAACAATTACATGGCAGTGAGGCACTCCTGCAGCTTCCTGCTTGAGTTCGTATTGTGTTTGCTACCTGGAGAGCTATTCTTGAAAATTTCCTATCAAGGAAGATTAATTAGTTAATGTGCAAACAGGATTACCTTGGGACATTGCTTTATTATACCCTGTTGCCTTCCATCCTGATTTTTTTTTTCTATCTGAACTTGTCTTTCTGCTAATCAGGATGGACTTCATTTACTGTTTGTGGAAAGTTGCGGCGCTTAGTAAAAGTGCAAAAGGTGATACCAGGGGTTTTGATGATATCAGGATTTGCTCTTACCTCTTAGCACTAAGTTTGTTGTTTGCAATATCTGTGGTGGCAGGTCGGACATGCTGGTACACTGGACCCCATGGCAACTGGATTGTTGATTGTTTGTGTAGGGAAAGCAACCAAAATAGTTGATAGGTAACGTCCTATAACCTTTTAGGGAAAGTTTATTCTTGGGGACAACCGTCCTGTGGCGTATCTTATTTCAAATTTTCTCTATTACATTAGATTTCTTTTGGATAAAATAAAAAATGTTGGACCCAGGAAGAATTGGTTTGAATGTTATTGCTGCTTGTCGCCCCTTTGTTTCCAGCACTTTATTATAAATTATTATTTTGAATGAATGTTTGCTCTAAATTCTTCTTTTGAACAAATGGTCTCATGCATCTGAAGCTACCAAGGAATGGTTAAAGGCTACAGCGGTGTCTTCCGACTTGGAGAAGCCACATCGACCTGGGATGCAGATTCACCAGTATGTATCTTAGCATCTCTATGATGATCCTCTAAACATTCTTCTTCTGTTCATGGATTGCGAATGGGACTACTTAATTGCAAACCGGTCTTCTGTTCTCTATGATGATCTGCCAAATACCGTTTTGTTAGATTCACAGTCAATGCTTATGTTTCATGTTGCACGAAAATTATATTGAAAGAGTCTATCCTGCCAATTAGTTCATCTCGTTATCGGCAAATTGCTGACTTTTAGCTCTGCAAGAATTTGTTTGATCCCATCCTTACGACTGTGAGAAATTTAAAACTCTATTTTTCGGATATTACTAGTTGATTGTGCCGCAAATGTCATAAATTACGAACTCTATTTTCAGATCTTGTGTGCAATCTCAATATTTTCATATGAAATAATTAATTTAAATTCATTTGCGCTCCTGCAAATATGATTTTGCATACTTAATCTTTTAAGTTTTGTTTGTATTTTTGCAGTTCTACTCAAATGAAAATTTATTCTTACCATTCTTCTATGATCAGGTTATCCAAAGGGAACCATGGGAACACATCAAAGATGAGGATATTAGAAAGGCTGTAGCATCATTCAAGGGTGAGATATGGCAAGTGCCTCCGATGTTTTCTGCCATTAAGGTACACTATCCTTGTATCTAAATCTCCTTTTATCATTTAATTTACTTAAGAGAATGTTGCTAGAGTTGTTTGTTGGAGTATCTGTTATCCATGAATGACGATTTGCTCAGCAGTTTTACACTTTTGGATAATAAGCTACAAACCACATGAAGTGTATTGTTGATTCTGTGAAACAAAAAATGAATAGATAAGGTGCATATGGGTTAGAGTTGTCACACTATCTGAGAGCTTATTTATGTACTGTGCTTGCTTAAATAATGACACAAATATTTGATTGTGGTACAACTTGATATTACTGTTAGATATTCAGTGTGTAGTCACGCTGCCTATTTGTTAATATTTATAAACAATGACATCACGAGTTCAAAAGTTGTGTTATTTTCTTATGGTTGATAATGGATTTCAGGTTGGTGGCGAAAAGATGTATGACAAAGCAAGGAGGGGTGAAACAGTGGAGCTTTCACCAAGACGTATATCAATATACAAGTTTGACATTGAGCGCAGTTTGGAAGACAGGTATTCTTACTTTCCTCGTTTCCTACCTTTGAACAGTAGTGGATAAAACATGTCTTTTTAGTGTTGTATGATTGCCTGAACCCCTCTTGATATCTTTTTTTTTTTTTTGTTATCATTTCTACAGACAGAATTTGATATTTCGAGTTACTTGCTCAAAAGGAACATATATTCGATCCCTCTGTGCGGACTTGGGAAAAGCACTTGGAAGGTTTGATCAATTATTCTTATACTAGCCTTATTTTCCTTTTCTTTCTGTGTGGGCAGTTAGCATAAATGAATAACAGGTATAATGTACTACAACTGAATTGAAAAGGTGTTAGGATTACATTCAGATTTTCCTTTTCAGTTTCTATAAAGGTTTGAGTCGTTAAGATTGTCCAATATACCTATGCTTACTGTCATCCTCTTATGTTACCAAATTCATTGAACACCCTAGACCCAATACTCCATGCCCAGCCCCGCCCGCATGTGTCTGGGGCCTATGCTTGGACACTCTGCTTATACTTTCTCTGTCAGTTTGCTTGAAAGGTTTAATCAGCTGTAACATTTGGGCTAATTGGCATATACATACTAACACTGCTCACTTTAAACTTCCCCCATAGTAAGGGCTGAAGTAAGGCATTTTTCCCCCTCAAAAAAAAAAGTTTTTACATTTCATATTTTATAAGTATTTGTGTGTCATTGGATTGGAGTTTTTTTTACTGTAGTTGACTAGTGTTATCTGTTCCACTGAGATTTAACATCATAAATGCTTATTCCTTCTCAATTTCTGGATGTAGCTTTTTTTTTTTTTTTTTTGTTTTTGTTTTTTGTTTTTGAGAATCAAGAGCTGGGATTACAATCATGTTGCAAACATTGCAACAAAAAAGGGGGAGGATTGTTCCACGAAAACAAAGCCCTATGACGTGATGCATGTTGAGCACATAAGTGTGCGGCCCAGTTTGCATCGCGCTTTACAAATTCTATTGAGAAGAAAGAGAAATTAACACAAAGCTCTTCAATATCTGCAAGAAATTAACACAAATTTCTGGATGTAGCTTGATATGCATATCTTTTAGTTGTAGATTAACTCCATGCTGTTTGTTTTTCTGTTTTAATTTTAGTTACTATTCTTATCCATCATCTCTTTCATGCTTATACATTTTGGTTACTAAATTCAACCCATACATTTTGCTGCAGCTGTGCTCATTTAACTGCCTTGCGGAGAGACTCAATAGGTAAATATTTAAGCTGTGCATCTCGGCTACTGTCCACATGTTTCAACAGTTCTAATCAAGTGAGAATGTGTTTCGTGTGATGGTTTCTAACTCATACTGTGCAGGTGAATACTCAGCCAATGACGCTTGGAACTTCGATGAACTTGAAGAACAAATTACCAAGGGATACTTATGAGCATTAACCATGCCTTCTGGAAGATTTCATCGAGCTAAATGCAGCTTGCAATCAGTGCATATGGCATGACAACAGTGAAGTGGTGCCCTGAGTAGACGTGGCAGTCATCTCGCTGCCAAGGCTGCAGCGCTGAACTGAAGAAATGCATCCTCGATGAGTTCATTATCATAGAGAAAGAACAAAGAACACGAACTTAGTGACAGATAGCAAGCCAATTTGCATTTATCTGAAACGTTGATTTTTCCGAACCAACATCCCATTCTCAATTAAGAAGGGGGGCGTTTGTTAACTTACGAGAAAAGTTACCGATGTGTATGGATAATTAAGACAACTACTTATTTGATACTGTAACCCGTCAATATTTGATATTCCATTTATTTGATGTTTCTTAACTTATCAGGAAAAAGGTAATACATTAGTTTGGATGCATGAGTAGAATTGCCAGTGCAAGAAGTGAGATGGAACTATTTGTTGATGAGAATACTGGGATAGAAGGGGTCATGATCGGGCGCTATGTATTGTGGCCTTAAGTAAAGTTTATCTATCGATGTGGATTTGCCTTGCCCACATTTCATGGAAGAGATCATATGTACCATCCTACTCACATACTTTCATATCCATATATTTTCAAGATTCGCTGCGCCCGTTCAAACTTGAACTTGAGGCCCTCGTAACTCTCGTGGTGGCCATTCGATTCAAGCGGCTGGGGCGCCCGTTCAAGCTACTCCTATGTGCTTGGTAGGGTTGCTGTTGTGCAACGTGCCGTGCGGCCACTGAAGAAACGCCTTCTGTTGCTCAAAACATGATACAAGCAGAGCGACCACTGAGGGTGGCGTTGGAGTGTACGTACTGCGTAGGAATATAAGCATCAGTTTCATGATTTGCAGGTACATATCTAGTTCAGTAATGCAGGCACACATCTCCCAACGATGCTTAACAACAAACAAAATCATGTATTGTTACACAAAAAACATGTACACCTGTCAATGATAAGTACTTAACAATGAGCCGATCGATCCAAAGTCTCAGTCAGGGTTCCATTATCGACCAAGCAACCTTCACGCGCATCTCAGTGGCACCAATACTGATTAAAACTTGGCATCCACCGCCGCCCCTTGGAGTAAATGAAATGCGTACGCATTTACCAGCAGATGACTTCACACCAATTATCAACTTTTCCTTCAAACAGACAGACACAACAGGTCTCATGAGCTGGATAATATTCCATGATCATCACCACTCGTGCCACCAGCCACTTTGCTATCATAGAGCACAAGCCTCTTTTGGGCAGTGATTCTTCCATCAAACTCTCCCCGCAGAAGTTCAACTGCGATAGTTGCCTCCACTGCACGCTTCACAACACCACACAAGACATCCACAGTACTTAGCCTGGTAGCAATAGATATTGTTTCAACCTCACATTCCATCGATCGACCTCTTATGCCACTGATCATTGAGATTCCTTTACTGAGTTCTCGGTCCTGCCCTTGATGATCCTTGATCTTGAGATCAGTTTCAACATAGTTATTATATCTATCAACACAAGCCCTCGTTTCGGTCCAGTCAAGATCAATGGTTCATCCTGCAAAAATGTTCACGCGACAGGTTACAAGGGTTGTGATGGAACTAGCTAGACGCCTGAGGAAACTTTTAAGCGCCCTGCAAATTTTACCTTAGAGTTGATAAGTTGGCAATGGTCTCTATCGCGTCGGAAGAGATAAAGACACTTTTCGTCAATGCTGTCTCTCGCAATGACAGTGCCGTAGACTTGGATCGGGAAGCCAACGTCGGAGCAGGCTATCTTGACAGACAAGATGTTTACTGCTTGGCACACGCTGAATCTGTTGGTTTTGTAGACTGTATCCGTAAATCTCATCGGACCAAGGGGTGCTGTTGTTGATGCCGGGGCATCAAAAAGCACAAAAGAAGTAATTAGGTAGGTCAGATTGATGCATGAACACAGTAAACAAATGCACACAAAGCTAGCGCTGAACGTCAAATTTAATCAGTACTATTTCATATAGATTGGGCCATATAGAAGCACGATCGATCATTTGTCATTTGGCACTTACACTCCTCGTCGATGTCGAATTCTGGGCAGTCGCCGAGGTGGAAGCGGTTGTAGTAGCTGCCGCCCTGCTTGGGATCGAAGTCGACGACGGCGGCGACACGTTCCTGCATCCAGAAGTAAGGGTCCCCCTCCAGCTCGAGGCGGCGCGCCTCCTCCAAGGCTTGCCGCCTCATCCTCTCCGCCTCGACCACCCGCTCGGCCTCGCTCATGCCGGAGTAGTCAGGCTCCCTATCCACCAGCGGTGCGAGGCGGTGGAACTCCGCCACCAAGGCCACTCGCTCCTCCTCCGCCGCGGCCTTTTTCGCCTCGCGCTCGGCCTCGCTCAAGCCTGACATGAACTTCTCGTCCTTGATCGCCGAGCAGAGGTCCCCAATCTTCTTACAGATCAAGGACACGCGCTCCCCCATCGCCCGCGCCTCCATCTCGTGCACCTCTACCCATGTCGGCGCCTTCGCCTTCGACTCCGCCTCCGACATGGTGACCCGAACAGAACACGCCGACCAAGGGGTCGGCGCCGTCGACCGGTTTATGCTGAAAGAGAGTTTATATGGATCGGATTAGGAGTCACCCTTTCTTCAACGGCCCACAATCTCGGGCCCAATAAAACGCTACGAGCAATTGGAGGATTCCAAGTTGCCAAATAGACAGGGTAAATTCGCTCAAAAAAAAAAAAACAGAGTAAATATTGCTCCAAAAAAAAAAAAAAAAAAACAGAGTTGGTGTCTTGAAATCCAAGAGTGGTTGGAAAAAACAGAGCATATGTTAAGAACTTGAAAACTCTCTAAAAACCGTGCTTAATTACAACTTTTCAAATAAATCTTTCAAAAAAAAAAAAATCAGAGTTGGTGTCGTATGATGGTTTCATTTCAAGATTAGGAAAGAATCGGCATCCTTTGCGACAGAAAAAAAATGACAAATATAGCAGTATATATGCACAAAATAACAAACATTTGCAGATATGCACAAAATGACAAATGTTTGTATAGATGAGGAGACTTTGAAATGCTCCAGTGCCCATCAATCAGCAGCCAGATGTGGATCATGAGGTAGTATAGCAGTACTGACTACTGCCGGCCTATAGAGTCTACAAACAAAGTGCTAGGAAACAAACTCGTGGCAACTATATGCTTCACTCTGAACGTTTATATTTTATACATGAGTTCAAACAAGAAAGGAGGATGAGTGAGAGGAACTGAAAATCAGGTAGGGTTATACAAACATGTACATCTGTCAATGATAAGTAGTTAACAATGAACCGATCCAATGTCTCAGTCAGGGGTCCATGATTGACCAAGCAACCTTCACGCGCATCTTAGTGGCACCAAGAGTGATTGGAACTGTTTCTCCACTGTTGCCTTTTGGAGTAAACTCAAGGCGTACAGATTCACCAGCTGACGTCTTTGCATCAATTATCAGCATGTCCTTCACATAGACAGATACAACCGATCTCATCAGTTGGATAACTCCATGATCATCACCAGTCTTGGCAGCAGCCACTTCGCTGTCATAAAGCACAATCCTGTTCAAGATGCTGGTGGTGTGGGCAGTGATCGTTCCGTAAAATTCTCCCTTAACAACTTTAGCTGCAATAGTCCCCTCCACTGCACGTTTCATAACAGCATACAACACATCCACGGTACTAAGCCTGGTGGCAATAGATCCTCTTTCAACCTCACATTTCTTCAATGATCGACCTGCTATGCCCCTGATCGTTAAGATTCCTTTACTCAGTTCTCTGTCCTTCCCTTCATGATCCTTGATCTTCAGATCAGTCTCAACATAATTATCATCTAACAATGCAAGTCCTCGTTTTGGGCCAGTCAAGAGCAATGGTTCATCCTGCAAAAAAAAACAAAATGACAGGTTAGCAGCGCCGACAGCCTGAGGAAACCTTTAAATAGACCAATGATCAATCAGCAGCAACCAGATAGAATTATCTAGTTGTACCAACACTATCATGCACATACTGCATTTCAGCTAACCGTGCCTACAGACAATCAATGAAAAACAAGCCCATTGCCTGTTTTGTTTTATATGCTTTATTCTGAACATATATATCAGAAACAAACACATGGGGAGTAAATATGCTTCATTCTGGACATGTATTTTAAACAAGTAAATATGCTTCATAGTGACATGATGATGGTTACAACACAGTCGTCCAATATGATGATTTTGATTTCAAACAAGAACAGAGGATGGGAGTCAAGTGCAGCTGCATGCGTATTGACAGCATCTGGTGGATGTGGATCCAATGTCGATAACAGATATTTGCAGGTTGTCGATCAGTTTATTGATTTTAGCCTTTTGTCCTCCATACAAAATAAAGGTGATGCGATCTTGGGTGAACAGAGGCATGATGCTGCATAGCAGGGAGGGGGAAGTTGCATGTACCTTAGAGCTGATGAGTTGGCAATGGTCTCTATCACGGCGGAAGAGATAGACGCACTTGTAGTCGATGCTGTCCGTGGCAATAACAGAGCCATAGACTTGGATCGGGAAGCCAACATCCGAGCAGGCTATCTCGACAGACAAGACGTTTACTGCCTCACAAGCCTCGGCTGTTTCGTTTCCGTAGGTTTTGTACGTGAACCTCACTGGACCAAAGGGCGACTCCTCGTCGTGGTCGAACGTTGCCAGGTCGGCGAAGTAGAGACGGTTGAAATACATGCCCCGCTGCTTGGGATCGAAGTCCATGATGCGCGCCAGGCGTTCCTGCTCCCAACCATTGATGGCGTCCCCTTCCAGCTTGAGGCGCCGCGCCTCCTCCAGGGCCTCATGCCTAATCCTGTCGGCCTCGGTCATGCCAGAGTAGTCCGGCGTCTTGATCTCAGACGCGACGCGCAAGAACTCACGCGTCAAGCCCGCCCGCTCCTGCTTCGCCTCTCGCTCGGCCTCGCTCATGCCTGACAAAGAGTCTTCGTCGGCCGCCAAGACGAGGTCCTTCCACTGCTTCCGGATCAAGGACAGTTGCTTCTCCTTTTCCCGCATCTCTATCGCCTGCACCTCCCACGGACGAGGCGCCTTCGCCGCCTCCGCAGCCGACCAAGGGTTCCCCATATTTTGTTCTCGAACCAAGAAAGAGAAAAAAAAAAACACCTTTAATTTGAACCACCAGGGCAGAGACAACCTTCCTTATAGGTGGGTCAGTCAGGAGGACATCGAATCGGACATGGGAAAAGCTAATCAACGCAATGCAACAAAATGTGAGTTATGGGGTGAACCTCTCGTTGCATCAAATCGGACGATGGCTTCGACGACAGAATCAATGGCGGCAAGTTCATCGTATTTGCGTATTTTCAACATTCACAAATGTTTTTGTTCTTTGAAACTTTGATTTCGTTTTTCAGACTTCTTAACAAGTTCTTGGACCTAACTAGATGAGAACTCGAGACAAGTTAAAGGACCGAAAAATTAACTTTTGAGAGTACCGGGACCTAGTTGAAAACTAAAACAAGTTCGAGGACTCCTGATGCATTTCACTTAAAAAAATAAATGTACAAGGCAAGCTGAACTGAAAATTTAATCAATAGTTGACTTAATTAATCATATGGATCAGGCCGCGGTACCCAGAAGTCAAGCATAATATGGGCCCAGTACATGGAAACAGGCCCACGAGTTAAGCGAGCAGCAGACTGGAAAGCCCACCATCACAGATTCGCTATTTTAGCAGAATCTAATTAGTCCTAAAAAAAGCAGAATCTAATTATTCCCCTAAAAAAAGCAGAATCTAATTATATATATATATATATATGCTATACTACACCTAGGGTGTAGAATAAGTTATTCTACACCTAGAGACAAACCAACCCAGCCAGGCTAGCCAAACCAACCGGTCAGACTCAGCCAACCCACCCACATGCTCCGCGCGCCCCGCGCTACCGGGCCCGCTGCCCGTTCGGGCGCGACCCGCTAACTCGACCCGCACACCCCGCCCGCATATAAATAGCAGCCCACCCGCTTCGCCCTTTTTTTTCTCTTCGTCTTCCAGTTTCGTCCCCGGGTGCGGTTACTGTAGCAGCAAGGCGGCGGCGCGGCGATGGCGGTTTCTGCGGTGACGGCGAGCGGGAGCGCGTCTTCCACGGTGGCGTGTGGTTTGAAGGCGCGGGCGTGCGGGGCGCGGTTGGAAGGCGCGGGCGTGCGGCGGGGCTCGTGTTCACCAAACCCTAGCCTCCTCCGCGACGGGCAAGGCGAGGCGACGCGGGAGGCGGAGCGTGACCCCGGCCATCCTCGGCGTCCGCGGGTGTGAGGAATCTCCTCAGAGCTCGGGTTCACGGAACCCTAGCTTCCTGCGTGGCGTGCGGAGGCGAGGTGAGCAGTGCGGGCGTCGACAAGGCCGCGAAGCGCTTCCCCGTGCATCCTCACTGTCCGCGGGTCATCGTCTCGCGCGCGCATCAGGGAGGAAGAACAACCCACGCGGAGGGTCTCGTCGTGTGCTTCCCCTTCGTCCCCATCTGCAGAAGTTGCTCACGTCTTCGTCAATGGATTCCTCTTCGAATTGAACTGTGAGCCCCAAATCACCTTCCCCTTCCTCAAAATGCATAGTACCCTCTATTTCTGTTTCTAATTTGGGTCCGATTTGATGATTTGTGGTTGAATTGTTGGATCGATTCGAGCCGATTCATTTTGGAGCAGAGGATTTGACTCAGATTTTGGTTAGTTGTCGCCGTTTAGTACCCTAGTTCATCGATTAGGTAGTGGATTTCGTGATTTGGTAGTAGCGGTTGATGTTGATCTGATGCAATTACGAGTGGGCTTTGGGATGGGCCGTTGAATTGATTTTCTTCATTTCTACCTAGCTTGATCTGTAGTCAAGGAAGTGATTTGTGTTTCTTCTGAAGCTCGCAATGTCCCTGCATATTATTGAATCCGGAAAAAAGCAGCTACTGCATCCCCTCCCTGTTTCCCCTCCTTGTTGTTTCGCCCAGCTCAATGTGCACTGAATGAAGCTATTGGGCACCCAATGTTCGTCGTAGGAATGAAAAACTAATTGCTGTTGTAGAAGGTTGGTCTGAATTTTACACTACTGTATACAATACTTGGCTGGATCCTTGTGTTTTTTTTTTTGAGTCTGTTGATTTACAGAATGCGGTTGCTACATTCGTGCCAACAAAATGAAATTTGTATTGATGTACTGAATGCAGAATCATTTAGGCATGTTCGATTTATTTAATTGAGGCTCTGCAAATTTGCATGTAGGAAGTAACCGTGAACTGCGTCACAGCAGCACCTGCAGCGGCATGCTCGATATCCGTGGTTAAAGCCTCTCAACAGGTAATCTATTGTTTTCTCCATGTGGAATTGGTAATCCCACCCCTAAACTATGTGTGTCATGGTGTGCTAGTTTACTGTATGAGTCTGATACATGTACACTGAGCAAGCCTATTTTAGTAACTAAGCATGTGTTTGTGACATGTGATTATTTCTTTGTTGGCAAAAGAGCATGTGCAATATTTTGTCACGGTTATTGACATGCAAGTACATGACATTGTTTTGGGTTCGACTTCAGTAGCTGTTTATGGTAGATGAACGAGTGGTTCTGTTCTCCGATTTTATTTTCCTGTGAACTGGGCTTCAGATTTTCAAACATATTTTTCTGTTCTGTGATGTCTGAAGCTAGGTTCATATTTACTGACGGTATTTTTGTGGTTAGCTTCTTGTTAAAAGTGAGAACTATTGCACCTAACAATTTCTACTTACTGACTGGTCTATTCTTATTGGTTCAGTAGTTACAAACCGGTACCCTTCCGTAAATAACTAGACCTTAACTTCAGTAATTTCACTTTGAAAATGCTTTGGTAGTTTCGCACCGGCACCCTACAAATAACAAGGCATCGACTTCAGTAATTTCACTTTGAAAATGCTAGTTTCGCACCGCTACCCTTCAGTAAATAATAAGGCATCTACTTCAGTAAATTCACTTCGAAAATGCTTTTGGTAGTTTCACACCCTTCAGTAAATAACAAGGCATCTACTTCAGAAATTTCAATTTGAAAATGCTTTGATAATTTTTCACTATTCTTTCATTCATTTTCATTCAGTAAAATAACTAGACATCTACTTCAGTAATATCACTTTGAAAATGCTTTAGTAGTTTCATACCGGTTCCCTTACAGTAAATAATGAGGCATCTACTTCAGTAATTTCACATTGAAAATGCTTTGATAATGTTTTTAGTAGTTTCACATCAGTAACCTTCAGTAAATAACAAGCCATTTACATTAGTGATTTCATTTAAAAAATGCTTTGATAGTTTCAAATAAATCGTGTAGTCAGTTTCATTCAGTAAATTCACTTTGGCCCACTTCAGTAATTTCATTTTCAAAATCTTCAGTAACTACATGACTATTTCTGGTTTGCTGCTAGTATCATCGTTTAGTAGTTAACAAAATACCACTTCAGTAAATTCACTTTGGCCCCCTTCAGTAACTTTATTTTGAATATCTTCAGTAATTTCACTTTGGCCTCACTTCAGTAACTTCATTTTGAAAATTTTCAGTAATTTCACTTTGGCCCCCACTTCAGTAACTTCATTTTGAAAGTCTTCAGTAATTACATGATTCTTTGGAGTCTATCGGTAGTATCATCATCCAATAATTAACAAAAAACCTACTTTAGTGAATTCCGTTGTCCCACTTCAGTAATTTCATTTTGAAAATCTTCAAGAGTTTTACCAAGATTTTACTGCATAGTTTGGCACACAGTAAATTATTTTCCTTTGCTTCAGTAATTTACTTTCTCTCACATTATACTAAATGCTTTTTGGCAGCAGATTCAATTTTACAAAGTTTTAGCTTTATTGTATCATCTGTCAGTAATTTATTATATCATTTGTCAGTAATTTATTGTCAACATATTAATTGACAACAATAATTGTTGAAAAATGCAGGAAGCTGTGGAGAAATAATTGTTATTGCATAATGCACAAGAGATGCGGAGTACTATGTGATATTTCCTACAATGGTTCCTGAAATCACTTTTGGATCCTTCAGCTCCGACCACAACAAAGTCAAGCTCTAACCAGAAAATAGCCAGTGCCATGATAGATGTGCATGGAAGGAAGGCCTTTTGTTTCCTTTTATGTAATATCACAGGCTGTGCGTGGAAGTAGTGCAATAAGGATGCTTGTATGTGATGATGTAATCTTGGAGGCCTGTGTAAAACTAGGTTGTATTGTGTTGTACTGTAATCACATATTCAGGTTATGATAATATTCAGGCCGATGTCAAATTATGTTGTGTTGTGATATAATCTTGGAGTCCTATGATAATTTTTGGTACCCTGCATTTGTAACATGTGTTTGTAAGCTTCCTATTCCGGCAATGGTATAAGATGCCGGCCATCATTGATTGATTCGTGCTCGGCTCCATAGTTGACAACTGCAACTTTCTCAGATGAAACCAGAGCTGCCATCGAGCAGCTAGCTAGTCATCCGTTGTTTGTGTCTGTTGTTAGGTGGATTTATGGTCGATTTTGAGTGATTGTTTGTGGTACAGTAATTGCACGAGTGGCTCTGTCCGGTTCCCCAACATTTTGTTCAGTTTTTTTGGCTTTGCAGTGACTTGGGTTGCTCTGGATTTCAGTTTGGCATGAGCCATTGGCTTTGATTCTGTTGTGTTGTACTATAAGCACATATTTCTTTTATTTCTCTTGGCATTGTCCCAAAACCTGAATCTATACCCTGCTTGGAAGCTTTTCCTATTCTGGCTATGGTACAAGGTGCCGAACATTTTTTATCTAATTGTGCTCGGCTCCATAGTTTGACCAATACAACTTTGGTGCTTGATCAGTACATCTGTAGTCTTTCATTTTTCCTTTGGAAATTGTTACAAAAACTATTTTATAACGAGGACTATTAGTAACAATTATTTAGCCTAATCATCTTGTGCCTGAATAGACATCATCTCCGTGCAAAGTCTGCACCACCTACAGATCTTGCCTGCTTGCCGAGCTCGTCATTGCACTAGGAATTGTGGGTGCTTTGTATGTCGAGATTTATTCAATAATTATTGTGTCAGTAATTATTTCTCTTTTAGCAAATTCATGCTTCTGCACTACAAGCTCATAGAAAACTTGGACTCTCATATCAGCTTCAAGGTAAACTTTAATGTACAAGCCATAGTGAAATGGAACATCACTTTTGCTGCAAACAAACATATCTTTGTCTTCCTGCCTGGTCAGACTCTACCACAATTGCTAGCGAGCATTCATCTCCAGTTAATTCAATCATATATGCTGGAGTTGATTCCTTACAAAAGTTAATTCTACACAGCCTGGTTGAGGATGGGACTGACGCTATCGAGCAACATATACAGGAGAAGCACCTCTTTGGCAATATATCGAACACTTGAGCTGCACTCCCGCACCCACATCCGTGCTTTCGGCATCACAAACACAGGAAGAAGATTACTCTATGGGAATCTCTAAAGCACTTGTGTTGTTATGCATCAGATGAGCAACACTGATTTTTCCATCCCGTTTCGAACATCAATTTTTGCCTCTTACCGCTGCCTACTTCCTCTGTCTGAGCACCTAGCCCACCAAAAATGGCAGCGAATTAATCCTCAAGTGCCCCTCAATTCAGACAACAATGGTTTTAGATCTTGGGTAATTCATTCCTCCCCTGCGATTTTCTGTTGTTGAACCGCTGTCATTGTTGAGCTAAGCACAGATGCGAGACTACAGCGACACAGCAGAGGACGCCGCTCTAGCATCAACGGGAAGAAGAGGAAGTTGGGACTGAGCTCGCCGTGGTGAAGCTTGCGCGACGGGGCGGGGAAGACGCTCCACGGCCGGGCTGCGGCAGCGTACCATGGGTCCTCGACCAGGCTCGTCCGCGCGCAGGGCCAGAGGAGCGACGTGCTGCTCGCAGGGGAGGATTGACGGGGATGCGTCGTCGCAGAGCTCGCGCCCCTCCACCGGGGACGGGGAAGAAGGAAGGCGGATCCCACGGGTGCTACGCGCGCAGGACGCCGCCCCAGCGGCGATGAAGGCCGGGATGGACTTGGTCGCGCCGCCATGTCCGCGGCCGACGAGGAAGAAGGCCGGGATCCCTGGATGCTGCGCGCGGAGGCCGCCGCTCCCGCGGCGATGAAGGCCGAGATGGACTAGGAAGCCCCGCCGCAGAGCTCGTCGCCGCTCCCGCGGCCGACGGGGATGAAGGCCGGGATGGATGGGCGGGCGCGTGGGGTTGGTGGGTTGTCGGGTTGATCCGCTTCGTATAGGCGGAAGGCTGGCGCGTGGGTTGGTTGGTCTGCTCAGCTGGCTCAGTCAGAGGGGTGCCGGTTGGCTCATGGTGTAGAATAAGCTATTCTACACCTAGGGTGTAGAATAGCGCTGTCGTATATATATATATATATATATATATATATATATATATATATATATCTACTCATTTGTTTTCCTTTTTCCTAGCAATGCACAGACGGCACGGCACGCACGTGATAAAAAAAAGGAGCACTTTGAGAAAGCCAACAAGTCTATGAGTACGCCTAAAAGTTATACGCAAGGAGTATAATGAAATTTTGATTTCCTCTACAGACGTCGCAAAAACCAAAAACAGTAGAATTTCGAGCCATTCCCGCGGTATACGACCGGCCACGCTAAATGGAGCATGATCACCTCTTACAAATCTCACTACACCGCGCTTCCATCTGCGCTTATAAATTTGTTTTATAACAGGCAAATTATGCTAGGTTGTGCATGGTAAGAAATGGGTCGGACAGGCACAATGTTCTACTCAAGATGAACAGGAGTATTAAGGGGTACCTAACTATATTACCTTACAATCTGGAACAAATGGCCAATGGGTGTTTGGCCAAATGCCCTTCCAATCTGGAACAAATGGCGTTGGGCCAAATGCTTAAATTTCTTCCTCCTCTATTATCTGCCAGAACTGGGAAAAATTAAACGGACTTGAACAATCAGAGGTCACTCCAAGCTCATGCAAAGTGATATTGACCAATCAGCTCACAGCAGTCACCAGCCAAACCAGAACAGGTAAGAGCAAATTAAGCACGCGATTAATATACACTTTAACAAAGGTATTGCATAAGTTTATCATACAAAACCAGCACGTTAGACAGCAGATCAACATAATCAGACCAACACAGTTCCCTCAAATAAGCAGACGACAGAACAATTTACACACACCACTACTTGTTTAGAGTCCACATGTCTCGCATAACCTAACGATAACAGCACTTCAAGATCACCGAATCCAGATGCCAATCATGCTTAAAATAAATCTATCCAACGTCTCAGTCAGGGGTCCATTATAGACCAAGCAACCTTCATACGCATCTTAATGGCACCAAGAGTGCTTACAACTTTTCTTTCTTTGTTTCCCCTTGGAGTAAATTCATTGCGCACAGTTTCACCTCGATGAGTCTTTGCTTCAATTATCAGCATATCCTTCACATTGACAGATACAACAGATCGCATCAGTTGGATAACTCCATCACCAGTCACGTCACCAGCCACCTTGCTGTCATAAAGCACAAGTCTCTCCTGGATGCTGGTGGTGTGGGCAGTAATTATTCCATCAAACTCTGCCGGTAAAACTCTAACTGTAATAGTCGCCTCCACTGCACGCTCCACAACAGCATACATGACATCCACAGTACTAAGCCTGGTAGCAACAGATCTTCTTTCAACCTCACATTTGTTCAATGGACCTGTTAAGCCCCTGATCATTAAGATTCCTTTACTAAGTTCTCGGTCTTGCCCTTCATGATCCATGATTTTCAGATTAGTCTCAACATAATTATCATCAAACAATACAAGTCCTCGTTTTGGACCAGTCAAGATCAACGGTTCATCCTGCAAATAATGTTTACATGACAGATTAGTGGCTTATGTTTCCAAAAATCTTACAAGACAGATTAGTGGCTTATGTTTCCAAAAATTATAGGGTTATGATGGTACTAGACGTCTGAGGGAACTTTTAATCGTTCAGTGCTCCATCAGCAAGCAGATAGAATCTAGCTGTACAGGTTAGCTATCATGCACATATAGCATTTTGGCCCAGTGCCCCAGCATGCTGAATACCTATATTTTACTTGCTGCAATTAGGATACTATCATATAATATAGACAGTAATAATTAACGGCACCTAAGCCATCAACTTCCATCCTCATACGAATTGAAACAAGAATGGAGGATGGGAATTCCATATGCTTATTGGCAACATCTGGTCGGTCATAATTACAGGTCAGCAGATAGATTTTAGCCATTCCTCCACACGAAAGAAACTGGTGCAATCTGGAGTTAACAGGCACATAACGCGTAGCAGGAAGGGGAAGTTGGACCTTAGACTTGATGAGTTGGCACTGGTCTCTGTCGAGGCGGAAGAGGTAGACACTTACGGTCGATGCTGTCTCTCGCAATGACAGTGCCGTAGACTTGGATCGGGAAGCCAACATCGGAGCAGGCTATCTTGACAGACAAGATGTTTACTGCCTCGCAAACCTTGAATCTGTTGGTTTCGTAGACCGTGTCTGTAAATCTCATCGGACCAAGGGGCGCTGTTATTATGCCAAAAGCACAAGGTCGTTTAGATTCATCATCCATGGTCAGAGTAAATAGATGCACACAGAGGCTGAACCTAAAACTTAATCAATATTTGTGTGAATGAATTTATTATGGATTGGACCCGAAGCACAGTACTAATCGAAGGGCGGTGGACTCTAGGACTTACACTCATCATCCAAGTCGAATTCTGGGTAGTCGGCGTAGTGGAAGCGGTTGTAGTACCTGCCGCCCTGCTTGGGATCGAAGTCGACGACGGCGGCGACACGTTCCTGCAGCCAGAAGTAGGGGTTCCCCTCCAGCTTGAGGCTGCGCGCCTTCTCCATGGCTTGCTGCTTCATCCTCTCCGCCTCCGCCGCCCGCTCGGCCTCGCTCATGCCGGAGTAGTCCGGTACCTTATCTACCTCCGGGGCGAGGCGGTGGAACTCCGCCAACAAGGCAACTCGCTCCTCCTTCGCCGCGGCCTTCTTCGCCTCGCGCTCGGCCTCGCTCATGCCTAACAAGTTCTCGTCCTTGGTCGCCACGGAGAGGTCCCCAATCTTCTTCAAGATCAAGGACACGCGCTCCTGCATCGCCCGTGCCTCCATCTCGTGCGCCTCTACCCATGTCGGCGCTTTCGCCTTCGTCTCCGCCTCCAGCATGGTGATCCGTGATCCGAACAGAACAGGCCGACCAAGGGCTTTGCGCCGTCGACTGGTTTATGCTGAGTTGCTGACAGAGTTTATATATTTTTTTTTAGGTGCTGCTGACAGAGTTTTTTTTTTTGAGCAATTTTGACAGAGTTTATATGGTCAGGGGTCAGTGCCACCCTCCCTTCAACGGCCCACAATGGCACAATCCCAGGCCCAATAAAACGCTACGAGCAATAGGAGGAGGATTTCAAGTTGCCAATAAAGCGTTGGAGCTGCTCAAGATTTACAAGGTGAACGCCAAGAGCTGCCTCGCCGGATACGACTCCAAGACCACCCACATCATGCTCTTCTGAAGAAACCGAGGCTTGCCATCCCGTGCTGGTGATCAGATGGATTCGGTCCATCAACTGAACTGCGTGGAACAGGGGATCACGTTCTTGATCCTGTGTCCCTTCTTGATTTCTTTTTTATTTCTTCATGTAATTCGATAGAGAAACAAAGAATTGGTTCGTGGAGGGGAGAAGAACAATAATCTGTACATGTGCTGGGAGTTTTGACAGCAAAACTAAAAGGCAAGGGGAAAAATCAACCAAAGAGTTGATTTTTAGGCCACAAAATTGCGACTGATTACTTCCTGAAACTGAAATGATCAGTCGCAATTTTGTTTCTAAAGTGTAATGAATGGCAGCAAACTGAAATGATGAAATTGCAGGTCCAATCATTGAGCATCATGAACACCGCTCTAATAGCAATAAGAATTTTATGCTACCTTCTGATCAATTTTCTTTGCTCGAGAAACGACATCAACAAAGTATGCCAAACTTACATTCGACTGGATTCAACAACTAAAAATAAGAAAACAAATTACCCACAAATATGTTGGCACCATGCATGAACAAATCCAACATCTGTGAACCATGTGAACAAACAGACATCAGGAGCGTTGATGAGGAACATCTAAAAAAGCCCCCATGTTCTCTCCCAATTTACTCTTGCCTCTTCATGGGCCAAAAATGAAAACCTGAAATGGTCACAACTAATAAGTTCTTGCTTTGGAAAGTTTCCTGTTCCTTTCTTTGGATGTCAAAAATATTTGGATTATTTACACAACGATAGCATCCATTGGTTAGTGGTACAATACTACAAGTGGATTTTTTGGTGCACGACTCGTATCACAAATCAGGATTCATGCTATGACTGAAATAGTGCCTTGTAAGTTGCCTATCGGCAGGAAAATTCTACCACAACATAATTTAGAACGTCGCAGCCTGTACTGTCAAACATACTCCCTCCGTTTCAAAATAAGTGTCGTTTTTGACTTTGAGACATCACGTTTAACCGTTCGTCTTATTCAAAAATTTTGCACAAATATTATTAATTTTTTATAACATGTTTTATCATTAAAGAAACTTTGATGAAGACATATTTGTTTTATTATTTGCACAAAAAAATTGAATAAAACGAACGGTCAAACGTGATGTCCAAAAGTAAAAAACGACACTTATTTTGAAACGGAGGGAGTACATATTTGTAACCTGAAAGCAAATTGATACGGCAAATGTAAAACTGATTTTAGCTTCGTGTGGCGCTGAAAAAAAACTTTGCTTTTGGATTAAAACTGATTTTAGCTCGGTGTTGCAAGACCAAATTTTCTTAACAAGGTTGATTCATTAGGAACTTTACCAAAATCTAGATAAATCACCAAAGTTATACCTTGTGATGCAGATTATGGGGGAATGAATTCTCCAAGGTGTGTTATTCTTTGTTGAATAAAAAAAAAGAGATTTTTTTGGACATTTACTTGAACGGTTCAAATTCAATTTTGTTTAAAAGCTGAAATTCATTAAATTTATTTGTACATTTTTCCAAACAGCCTATCATATTCTGGGCATCGCACGTGCATTTTTGCTAGTAGTAAAATAATTACCTTCTTGGGGGTGAGACCGTGAGAGGATATGTTAAGAACTTGAAAACTCTCTAAAAACCGTGCTAATTAGAATTTGCCAAATATCTTTTTTTAAAAACAAAAATCAGAGTTCCTGTTGTATGATGGCTTCATACAAGAATTTCATGG
Organism: Eragrostis curvula; assembly: GCA_007726485.1. Lineage (NCBI taxonomy): Eukaryota > Viridiplantae > Streptophyta > Magnoliopsida > Poales > Poaceae > Eragrostis > Eragrostis curvula. The sequence continues at coordinate 17,808,279 of CM017445.1, forward strand.
CAAGAATCGACATCTTTGTGACAGAAAAAATAACAAATATCTGGCAGAATATATGCCCAAAATAACAAACATTTGCGCACAAAACGACAAATGTTTGTATAGATCAGGAGACTTTAAATGCTCCAGTGCTCATCAATCAGCAGCCAGATGTGGATCATGAGGAAGTACCGATACTACTGACTACTGCCGGCCCACAGAGTCTACAAACAAAGTTCTAGAGAAACAAACTCGTGGCAAGCAAGGTTTGCAAAGCCGGTGCAAACCGGACCAGTAACCGGAAAATCCGAAAAAACCGGTCCAGTCTGGTTAGCAAAACCGTCCGGTTTTTTTATAAAACCAACACAGTGTTTTGGAGGAAAATTGTAAACCGTCCGGTTTTCCCAGTTTACCGGACCGGTTTTTTCGATAGCGGTTTTCCCGATTTTTTTTGAAATTACAAACCTTGGAGGCAAGTATATATGCTTCATTCTCAATTAGGGGCTCATTATCGACCAAGCAACCTTCACGCGCATCTTAGTGGCACCAAGAGTGATTGGAATTGTTTCTCCACTGTTGCCTTTAGGAGTAAACTCAAGTCGTACAGATTTACAGGCCGACGTCTTTTTTTATTTTGAGGGCAAATCACAAGAGCTTTATTAACTTACGACAGAGTTACAATCCTTGGATAAAATCCCCATTAGCCAGTCCGGGGTGTACCCAACACACGACCACATCCTACTTTCAGCGCTAGGCTTCTTCGCGCAACAATGTGCAGCAGAATTAGCTTCACGCCTTACAAACTGAATGCGAAAAGAAATAAACGATCTGCCGAGCTCTTGGATCTCATGCCATAACCCGCTAATCAATGACTGGTCTTCCACACTGGAGGGGAGGGAGTTTGCCAAAGTGAGATTGTCGACCTCCAAAATGACTTGATTGTAGCCCAACGCCACAACTAACAATAAGCCGTTCCTGGCCGCCATCGCCTCAACTGTCAAGGGGTCAGCCATGTGTTTTAGCCATCGTCCTTCAGCCGCCAGCAGCACACCGAGCTCATCTCGTAGAACTGCACCTGAGGCCCCGGTAGCTGATGCTATGCCAAAGGCTCCATCCGTGTTCACTTTGACCCAACCTTGATCAGGCGGTTTCCATCTCTCCTGGATCCTTACTTTTTCAGGTTCATTGTAAGTCTCCATGCACACCAGATCCTCAAGCATTTTAGCTATATGCTTGACTGCCGCCGTCGCATTCCAATGACTTTTTCCGTGGTTCCTTGCGTTTCTGCCTGACCACAGCGACCATGCACCACACACAATCACATTTGCATCAGCTAAAGAGCAGACCTGCCCCGAGATGATGTCTTTCGCCCAAGTCAGAGGATGGAGATCCGGAAGTTTAACACCCATGACTTCCTGAACAGCTTCCCAGAACCTCTTTGCATATGAACATTCCATTGTGATATGGAACAGGTTCTCAGCTGGATCACCGCATGCCTCACAATGGCTCTCTTTCAGCACGTGGCGTCTCTTCAGTTCCGCCTTGCTCGGCATGAAATTGTTGATTACACGCCACCAGAACACCCGTACCTTTGGGGGGATTTTCATCTTCCATAAAACTTTCCACCATTGGCTGTCATCAGAAGCACCGGCTGCATTCTCTTGGATGAGTTGTCAGTCTTCTTGCTCCTGTTTAAGGGCCCGATATGCAGAGCGCACTGAGTAGTAACCATTCCTCTCAAAAGCCCAAGCATAATGATCATCAATCCAATGCCAAGCAGGTTGAATTTTGAGAATCTCTTCTGCATCCATTGCAATGAACGACTCCCTGATAAGTGGTTCGTTCCATACTCTGGTCCCCGGGATAAATAAATCATTCACCACATTGACTTGTGCTTCCTCGAGTCTAACCCGTGGTTTCAGATTACCGATTCCAGGGATCCAGTTCTCTTCCCATATATTGATTATTGCGCCTGCTCCTACTCTCTTGATCATCCCTCTTTTCAGAATGTCCCTTCCATGGATCATGGCTTTCCATGTTTCAGAGCAGTTCCTCTTCCTCGACGCCGAGAGGTAATCTCCATTGGGGAAGTATTTACCTTTGATAACCCGTGTGCATAATGCGTCTGGGTGTGTCATCAACCTCCAACCCTGCTTGCTTAACATAGCTTTGTTGAAGAGATGGAAGTCACGAAAGCCCATTCCTCCTTGGCCTTTCGGTAGAGTAAGCTTGGACCATCATTGCCAGTGGATTTTATGGCTGTCAATGGAGCTACCCCACCAGAAATTAGAAATATAAGTCTTCATTTTATCACAAACTTTGGCCGGAAGCTTAAAGCAACTCATCGGGTACGTAGGCACGGCTTGTGCATTTGCTTTCAGCAACACTTCTCTCGCTGCACAACTCATAGTATCCTCGCCCCAGCCACAAACAAAACCTCAAACCCTGTCTGCCACATAATCAATGGTGCCATCAGCAGCAGTTCCAACCGCAGTCGGTAGTCCAAGATACTTCTCACCGAGGGCTTCAGTGTCGATCTGCAATGCTTCATGCACCATTACTTTAATCTCAACTTCACAATTCGCACTAAAGAACACTGCTGATTTCTGTTTGTTAACCAGCTGGCCCGAACCTTCATTGTAGTCGGCCAAAATACCAGCAACTCGTGTGGCACTTCTTTGAGATGCTTCCATGAAAATCAAGCAATCATCAGAGAACAACAAATGAGAAAAAATGAGAAATCCATGGCGAATGGTGGCTCACCTGGATTCCTCTAGAGATATAAGCGGGTCCATTGAATTTTAGCATACTAGATAGTCCTTCTGCACAAAGAAGGAAAAGATACGGTGAGATGGGATCACCTTGTCTGATACCTCGAGTGGGCGTGAAGGCTAGAGAGAAGTAGCCATTAACCGGACTGAAAAGGAGACTGATGTCACACATTTCATCACCAGTTCCCTCCATTTATCAGAAAAACCCAATGTCTGCATCACCTTATCGAGATATCCCACTCAACTCTATCATAAGCTTTAGCTGTGTCCAATTTGAGCGCACATGCTCCTTGCTTCCCTTTTCTATTTCTTAGATAGTGGATACATTCATATGCGATCACAGCATTATCCGTAACAAGCCGACCTGGTACAAAAGCGCTCTGTTCTTCTGAGACAACCTTGTCAAGGATGGGTCGTAACTTGTTAGCCATAGCTTTAGAACAAATTTTGTAGAGCACAGTACATAGAAATATAGGACGAAATTGGGTTAGTTCCTGTGGGTACTAGAAATGTAGCACCTTTGGAATTAGAACCAGTAACATCTTGTTAACAACTTGCATTTCTCCTCCATTTAAAAATCCCAAAACTGCATCCAGGACACTTGATTTAACCAGGTTCCAGTGCTTTTGAAAGAATCCTGCCATGAACCCATCGGCGCCAGGTGCTTTGTTTGGTTTCATATTGAACGATGCATCTTCCACTTCCTTTGGCATAAAAGGCCGATCCAGTTCCTCATTCGTCTGGGCTGAAACCTTCCTGGGCACAAACCTGCACACCATGTCCGGTTGGAGATTTTCCTGAGCTGAGAATAACTGTTGGTAGAACGTTGCTGCCATACTCTCCTGTTCGTCCTGCTTGTCAGCCCATGTGCCGTCCGGACACCGCAAGCGTGTGATCTTATTTGTTCTTGCCACTGCCCGCGACTTGGCCTGGAAGTATTCGGTGTTCTGATCACCTTCCCGTAACCATTGGACCCGAGAGTGCTGATGCTCCATTGCTTCCTCTCTTGCCAGTCAACTCTGAGAGTTGGCGCATCAGAATCTTCTCCCGATCTGTTCGGCCCCTGTAGTATGTATTTCCTCTTTCTGTCTCCAGCTTTTTAGGTAGCCACGCAAGTTGCTTCCGTACCGAGCCAAACACTTCTCTGTCCCAGCTCTTAAGGGAACCTTGCAGGGACAACAGGGAGCTAGCGATCTTATTTAAGTCACAAGAGCCAATTCCAGGGTCCCATGTATTATGGATAAATGCATCATATTCGCCATGACGCTGCCACATGTTCTCGTATCGGAAAGGTTTTCCCTTACACCTCCCGCCCATTCTTACACCATCATTGGCACTAGCTTTGATTGAGATCAGCAATGCACAATGATCAGATTCGGATAGCTGAATATGCTGCACTGTCGTATCACCCCACTCCGTTAGGAACTTGCTGTTCCCCAACGCTCGATCGAGCCTTACTTTGACATTCCTCGCACCTTCTTGCCTGTTGTCCCATGTGTACGGGAGTCCATGGAACCCCAAGTCAAAAAGGTCGCAATCTGCCACAACATCCTGGAAACCGACCATCTGCCATTGTCCGGCCATTGCCTCCAATTTGTTCTTCCGCCTGCAGCACCTCGTTAAAATCCCCCGCACACAACCAAGGAAGGTCAGTGCGCGCGAAGGAATCTAAGCAGGTACCAACTCTCCTTTCGCATCTCACGACGTGGTTCTCCATAGAAACCTGTGAATCGCCATTGCCACCCATTTAACTGATCGCTGGACAGCACCACATCTATGTGTGATTTTGACATATTCTGGAGACACACCACAACATCCCTTCTCCAGAATAGAGCCAAACCACCCCCCAATCCCTGGGCCCCCACAGCTAGTCCATTCAGAAAGCCCAGCCGTTGTTTGAGACTCATTGCACGATCTTTGCATATCTTGGTCTCCATCAAGAAGACCACAACGGGCTTGTGTGTCTCCACCAGCAGGTGGAGTTCTTGAACTGCCTCGGACTGCCCGCAGCCCCGGCAGTTCACACTTAGGAGATTCATTGTGGCCGGTGGGGCTGCCTCGCAGCCTCCACTGATTTTGCAATTTGTAAGTTTTCGGCAACCTTCTGTTTCTTATTCAGTTCCTCATGGGCTTGATCACCAGGAGTGTCGGTACCGTCCACTGATTTTGCAGTTTGTAAGTTTTTGGCAACCTTCTATTTCTTATTCAGTTCCTCATGGGCTTGATCCCCAGGAGTGTCGGTACCGTCCATCTGGTGAACCCGAGTACTAACAATGCTAGCCAGTACCATGCCGATGTGTCCATTGCCAGTAGGTTTAGATCCGGCGTTGTGGAGGAGTTGGCTCCAACCCCTTTGCATTTTCTCTTCTGCACTAGCATCCTTTCCATTTCCTTTGCCTGAGATAGGTCATGGCGCGGGCCACTGTCTGGTGCACCTTTTCCTTTGATGTTCCCGGTGCCCCAGCTTTAACGGGCGACGTGGCGTCATCATCGGCATCCTTCCCGGTTCCACTACCGGCGGAAGCTGACTTCTGTGATTTATCAGCATTAGGCTTCGAGCGGCGTTTGTCCCCATGCATGTGGTTGTTCCACGAGGATGATGAACCACTGCCAAAGGATTCTGCAGCTGCCTCGGCGAAGCTCTGGGGTTTCCTTCTCCTGTCATCAGCAGCCCTCAATGGGATCTCAGTTTGATACGGCGGCCTCCCTCCCTCCTTTCTCGGTACTGGAGATGAACACTCCAATTCAGAGTGGCCCATAATCCCACAGAAGAAACAGAAAAAGGGCAGCATCTCGTACTGTGCATCGAACCACCTAGGGTCATCGTTCCTGCTCATACGCAGCATGACACCGTGCTTGATTGGCTTCTCGACCTCAATGGAAATCCTTGCACGTAAGTACGCGCCACTAGCCTTCCCATTGGCATCCACATCCATTTTCACAACAGTTCCAAGCAAGCTCATGGCACGAGTTCCTTTCTGCTCATTCATCCAGCCCAACGGGAGGTTTAGGATCCTCGCCAAAATTTCCATTCGTTCAAAGCTGATCTCTGAAGCACTCAAGCGTTCATCATATTCCTTCATCAACACCGAGTACTTCCCTACAATCCATGGGAATCCACCCAAAGAACGATCCCGATCAATTTTGCACCCAAACTCTGCCAAGAACAGATTGTCTGCCTTCACTCCGATCGAACGGAATTTCAGGCCATATGGGTTGCCCCAACCCGGTCGCATCGCCGCTGTGATCGTGTTGATACTCAGTGGTACCAGGGAGAGCACTTTCCCCACAAGTACCCACTCCGCCACCACCGTTACCTCCTCCTCTTCGTCATCGCTGAAATCCGCCACGGCAACCTCCTCTGCCATCAGGTTGAGTTTTTGCATCAGGTCAGCAACGCTAGGATTCGGATGATCTCCCTCCCGATGTGGGGCCTCGCCCCCTCCCGCGATCCCCTCCTCCGGTCGAAGCCATGATAGCCCGGCGCGGATGGGAAAAAGAAGTGCCGCAATCGATTTATGATTGTACACAAGAACACGATCCCAACAACTAGATCCTAAGCGGCACTAGAACACAGTGGGAAGAGACTTGGGTTTCAATCTGGTGGTCGGCGACGCCGGAATGGCTAACCGACGATATGCGGGTGGCCGGCGACGACTGGGCGTCGTCGTCGGGGCGTGGGCGCCGGGGGGTCGGAGTGGCCACCGGCGTTGCAGTCCAGTTCTCGCCGGAGAGGCGAGCTAGACAGGGATCGTGATCGAGATCGCCTTCCGCATCGCTACCGAAATCGCCTCTAGGAAACGGGGAGACATAACGTCGCTCCACACTCACCATTTACCGGCTGACGTCTTTGCATCAATGATCAGCATGTCCTTCACATAGACAGATACAACAGATCTCATCAGTTGGATAACTCCGTGACCATCACCAGTCTTGGCACCAGCCACTTCGCTGTCATAGAGCACAATCCTGTTCAAGATGCTGGTGGTGTGGGTAGTGATCGTTCCGTAAAATTCTCCCTTAAGAGCATCTCCAAGAGAACCCCATAAAATTGGCCCCATAAACTTATTTTTAGGAGTAATCAAAAAATTATAAGGGAAATTTGTCCTCCCTTCTTCAACAGTCCCTCCCTAAAAGTTGATCAAAACAAATTTGATTAGGCCACATCAGCATTTGAGGTCACAGAAACATTAAATTTAGTGGAAAAAGAAGGAATGACCCCCCAATTCTTCCCCTGTTTGTAGTTGGGGGTTGTTTTGGGGCCCTGTTGGAGATAGTTTTTTTTGCCTAAAATCCTAATAACTAAATTTAAGGGAGGTTTATGGGGCTCTTTTGGAGATGCTCTAACAACTTTAATTGCAATAGTCCCCTCGACTGCACTTTTCATAACAGCATACAACACATCAACGGTACTAAGCCTGGTAGCAATAGCCAATAGATTCTCTTTCAACCTCACATTTCTTCAATGATCGACCTGCTATGCCCCTGATCGTTAAGATTCCTTTACTGAGTTCTCTATCCTTCCCTTCACGATCCTTTTATCTTCAGATCAGTCTCAACATAATTATCATCTAACAATGCAGGTTCATCCTGGGGGAAAAAAAGACAGGTTAGCAGCGTATATTTTCAACATTTATAAGGCAAAAGCTCAGCGACACAGCGCGCACCATTTGCATGAGAAAACTTTTGAATACGCCATAGAATCATCTAGTAGTACCAACACTATCATGCACATATACATCTGGTGGAAAAACAAGCGCATGGCAAATATATGCTTCATTCTGAAAATATGTATGAAAAACAAACACCTGGAAAATATATGCTTCAGTCTGGACATATGCATTTTAGTGACATGATGATGACTACGATACAGTCGTCAAATATGATGATTTTTTTTGTGTTAAATCTTCAATTTCCATCTTTATATGTATTCCAAAACAAGAACAGCGGATGAGAGTTGCATATGCTTATGCTTATTGACAACATCTGGTGGATCCATTCTCGATAACAAATATTTGCAGGTCGCCGATCAGTTTATTGATTTTAGCCTTTGTCCTCCATACAAAATAAAGGCGATGCGATCTGGGGTGAACAGAGATGATGCTGCATAGCAGGGAGGGGAAAGTTGCATGTACCTTAGAGCTGATGAGTTGGCAATGGTCTCTATCAGGTCGGAAGAGATACGAGATCTTTTACGGTGTTTGCGAATAATATAGGCCATCCGTTGCCTTAAATCTAACGCTCCACAATCAAAGGTACCTACCAAAAGGTACAAAAGTATTGATAAAAGTATTTAAGTATAAAAGATAAAAAAGTAATTTCGGATGACGAGTAAATATGGAACGACAGGGCAAAGAGGAAACAAATCACCGAGCCTTCCTCTATTTACGTTGTTTTATTGTCATTTACTTGGTAGGCCCTCCGATAGCCACGTTGCATTCCTAATTTATATTATTTAGCTATGATTTACTTAGTTTCAAAAAATTTACTTGTTTCCTTAGCTTGTAGGATGTCACTAATCCGTCAACACTTTTCTCGTAATAATGGTGAGGCCATGGATTCACTGGTTCCTCTAGCCATATAATTAAGAGCTCATTGCAGAGATCACAAATGAGTTAAGTGACGACATTCATGTGTCCTTCTCATCCATCTCCAAGACCGCGATCTCAAAAAATTCAATCAAATAACAAAAACAAAATCATGTAAACCATAGTATTTTCATGTAAGCAACGCTAGTGGTCGCACGTAGTAGATAAGTACATGGCTGGCTTGCGTACATTTCACAAATGGATTAGAAAAACATGTTACCTTCTATTATTGTTGCCTCAATTTACAAATTAGGCATTAAATGTTGGATGGACTGTCATGAGTGATTAAGATCATTTACTAAGTTATTATCCTCCTGCCATAATTATCATATCTTTCATTCCATACCTTGCCCCTCTATTAATCAACGGTCTATGATTTGAAACCTCTCAGTACCTCTAGGTACCTCACAAACAACGTAAAATTTCTCAAGAGATACACACAGTTGTGGTCGATGCTGTCTCTGGCAATGACAGAGCCATAGACTTGGATCGGGAAGTCAACATCCGAGCAGGCTATCTTGACAGACAAGATGTTTACTGCCTCACATGCCTCGGCTGTTTCGTTTTCATAGGTTTTGTACGTAAACCTCATTGGACCAAAGGGCGTTGTGGTGCCATGCCAGGGAAAGAATATATGGTAGAAGATCAGGTTCAAGCTCACAACACAAGACTTCAAATTAGGACCGATCGAGGAGCGTACTCCAAACAAGCAGTATAATCCCCAAAACAAAAGCAATCGTGTGAACAAATTAATTTAGCACAGGTTGAAGTAGATTGCAGAATCGAGGAAAGAGATCAGATCAAGTACTCATGTAGGAGTAAAAAAGTCTAGCTCCATTTTTTAATGATAGAGAATGTGATGATGTATATTTGCGCCAATTTTCAATTCCTAATGTATTCTAACTATATGAGATAAAAAAGTTAAAATTAATTGTTAAACAGTCAATGTGTGTAATAGACAATTGTCAGAGATTCATAATGTGTCTCGGACGAATTCGACTTTGACAGTGTGTTGTGGATAATTCCACGCTTTCTCGGTGTGCTCCAGACAAATTTGCCATAAACAAATTGCAAAAAGTTGTACTCCTACAGGATACTAACATATGAAAACTAACCAATTGTAATTTTTGCTCCCGATAATATCAGGAATTAAGTCAAAACCAAATCTAGTTGTAACATGCATGACAATATATATTACTTCATAGATAGATTTCAACTAAAAACTAATCATTTTTAAGTGATAGATTTTTCAATAACTTTATATTTGAAAAATTATTCTTATGTTTGTATGACTTTTTTTTTATTGTCACAATACTTCATCTTTTTGTCTTCTCGCAAGTGACGACCTAGGTATGGCAACTCCACTTGAATCCACAAACCATGATACATGAGCACAACCAAGTGATGACTTGGTTTGATGGATTAATTCTCGCTCGGACGACGCCCTTCCTTGCTGACTATAAAGACTATGAGCATCTAGTAATGCGCGCAATAGATGATGGGGACTTCTTCAAGCTATATATAATCATGTGCTCTCTATGAAGTTCTTGGCTCCTGCGAGCGAATATTAAGATGTACCACTTGCCTTCTCTTTAGAAGACCTGTATCTATTGAGGTTTCTTCATGTGAGAGTTTATGGCATTTTTACAGTGATGTCGGACTAAACTACAGTGAACACAGGATCCTGTATGACGAGCACATCAATTAGTTGGATAGGCTACTACATCGTCTTTAGGAGGCTACGGCTAAGTCTTTGAAATGGTGCTGGTGGGGACCTAGGATCTCACCTCACAACGAGTCTCTTTTGCACTACCTCCACAGGGACAAAATGAAGCCCGACGGGCTATTTTTCATAATACTATTGTTGTTCCAAAGGCAAAACGATTCCCCTAGTGGTGCGTACATAAGGACAAAATGCAATTGATGGATGCTTTTTCAAGGCGCTATTCAAAAACTAGATTGTGTCTTCAAAGGTCCACACAACTATGGTCTATCATAACGTTTTTGGGGCCTAGGCAAAGTAGATATTTGAGGCCCTAGATATAGGTATATGAAACAAACTTTCCTAAATTATTGTAAATTATAAGTTCTTAGCGACTTGCCGCAAGAACGACTATGTATTAAAAATCATAAATTTTGTGAGCTGAGATTGACGAACTACGGTTTCTGTGGAGTTTGCCTTTTGAGTTACAGGGTTCGGCTCTATTATAGTACCTTTGTATCCTCATCGATCTGACAGCCTTGTCTCTCACAAGCATTACAAGCATAAAGTGTGTGCATATGTGAGTAGTGCGCATCAATGTTTGTAATTTGTTTAACAAAATAATCATGATTTTTTTTAGGAGTAATGTCCTTTTCATGAAAGCTCTCTCGCTAGTACCTTTGTTGTGTAGCATTAATAGGCAATGATCCCTTTGAGATATTTAATATGTGGATTGTTAGTTTTTTTCAAAATAAATTTGCAAGAGAGGATATTTTTATTCTGAGTAATATAAGAATATTCTGAAACAAAAAAAATATCAATAGATTACTACATCATATATTCTATGACATCTTGCAACACTTGCTTGTATTATTTTAGGTTGCAGAATGTTGGATTACTTCTTTAACTTTTTTAACTTGTGGCTAAACAATGAAATATGGATTCACATTTAGGCTGTCATTTATGCAAAATTCAAGTCGAACAACCTTATAGCATTGGCAAGCTAGGAATCAGCTGTTGCTAGTTGTTTTTGTCTAGCAAGTCTTGTTGAGTATTAATTTCTCAAGGCGATATCTTTGTTTGTTCTTTCAGGTAAATGTGAACACTTGTGTTTGTGATGGGAAACATCATTGGGAGGGGCAGCAACCTGATTGCCGGAACCTCCAGTTGGAGCCTTGCATGCTGCCATGTTGATGTGTTTGTTGCTAAGTGGTGCATTGATGAGCACAATGCATTGATGTTTTTTTAGATGATACTAATCCAATTTGCTATGGCAAAGGCCTGGCTGCGCCGTCACGTGTCCTCATCTTCTCGTTGTTGCTCTCGTTAGATTGACCTGTTGTCCCGGCGACAAATACCATTCAATTTCATGGCGATGCATTCCCAGACGCCGATCATGTCTTTGGCGTGGCTTCGGACCCTCACCAGTATCGTGTCATCGCCTGCTGCCTCGAGCCCCAGTAAGCAGAGCGTAAGTGCGTGTGCCGTCCGGAACCAGTCTCAACAGGGTCATCTTTCAGCGCTGTAGTGAAGACGGGTGGAGACGTCTTTGACAACCCTCTTTGCTCGCCCTTGTCGGCGGCAAAAGCAGAGCGAACATGAGGCGTGGCCCCTAAGACGACGCCGTGCAGCTGCGTCATCCGCAGACTGTAGCTGCCTACGGCCGACCACTGGTGCCTCGCGTCCCTAGCCACCGGCATCGGATGAGAAGCACCGTGCCACACAGTGAAGCTGTGGCGGTTGTGACACCCCGTGTCACCAATGCCCAACTGAGGCACACTCACAAACTGAAACGAACTTGGAACCATTTCAAATTCAAAATTCGAAATTTCAAAGTTCAAACAATGTTCAAACCATAGCTTGTGAAGGAAGTCAAATTTTTGCACAACAACTCGAGCAACCAAAAATACCAGTGTGTAGCCCTTCTGAAATAAGAATTTTGGAGAATTTTTGGTGATTTTTGAAATTCATTTCGATGCTCAAATAAATCCCCAAAGTTCCAAAAATGTCCAACTTTGACTAGCTGCCATTTGAATTCTATTTCGAATTGAGATGTGCATGTTATGTCACTGGAAAGAGAATTTCATGATCTTTCGAATGCAACTAGTTTCACAATTTTTGGAGTTCGTTTGCTAGTTCAAATTGCGCGCCAAAGATTGGGGAAAATTCAGTTTGAATTAATTCGGGAAAATGAGAAGATGCTGTGGGACCCGCTTGTCAGTGGCCGTTGTCTCACTGCGCGCGTCGGAGCTTTGCCTCCACGTCGCCGACGACGAGCGGCGTCTCTCCGCGGCGCCCTGGCCCGCTCCTCGGGCGCGCGACGTCGACAAAAGGCGTCCCAGCTCCTCTCCTCGCTTCCTCTCCTTCATTTCCTCGTCGCCCTCCTCGCAAACCCTAGCGCCACCGCCATTGCCGCCCTCCGGTCGAGCAATCCACCGCACCGCCGCTCCGAAGCCCCTTCCGGCTATTGGTTGGTGCGGGTGTGTGCGCTGAGGAGTCATGGAGCTCCCCGGAGACGCCGCCCCTGCTTCCCCGGGTTGAAGCGCGCCAACTCGAGGACTTCTTCCCCGAGACCGGCAGCCGAGCTCCACCACCTCGCCGCAGAAATTGTCCCTCTCCGGTGAGCCCGAGCTCGATTCAGCGCAGCTGTAGCTCCCCAGATGGGTCGCGCACCACTCGAGCCTCACGTTTCCTTGCTTGGCGCAGCCATCTCGCAGGATTAGGAGTTTTCCCCGCCGCCGGTCAACCTCACCGCCGCCTCCCTCTCCGGTGAAACCCCTCCTCCGAGCCCCCTCGTCGTCTACGTGTTGGTCGCCGAGCTTCCCCGCATCTCCGTGAAGCTCTCGGACCACACCGTGAAGCTTCTCGTCGCCTGCAACGACTCCACGACATCGCCGGTCGTCTTCCTTCCGCCGCTCCTCGCCGGCGACACTGCTCCGGTCATCCCCGCCCTTCTCCGTTGTTCGAGGTGAATCCCTCACCTTTCCCTCTTCCTTCCCGCGCTGTCAGTCAAGCGCGCGAGCCACCGGAGCTCACTCCGGTGAGCTGCGCCGCCGCACTCCGGCGATGGCGCCGGCCAGCGCATCATGGACCACACGGCCATGATCCCGTGTGGCCACGCGGGATCGCGTGCGGCTGGCCCTGTGGCCCTCCGTGTGTTTCCACACGCGAGTGGCTGGATCTGGTGTGGCCAGCCCAGATCCAGTGCGGCCCCGACTCTGCGGCCCAGTTGTGGCCCAGATCTGATTGGCTGGCCCAATCTTTATTCTTTTATCGAATTCTTTAAATCTCCAGAAATTCATAGAAATTTGTAAAATCGATAGAAAATTGAATACATCTCAGAAAAATACAAATCCAATTTCTTTGGACTCCATGTAACATCCTCTGTCCAGAAAAAATACCAAAACGCACTTTTGCAGATTGTGTATTTTCTGGAAAATACATCTGTCCAGATATTGTTTAATTCATTATAAATTATCTGTTGCCCAATAAATCCTGAACTCTTGCATGCCTGTTAAGAATCTGATAACACACCTACAGAGCATTTTTCCACTGTCACCTGTTGCCTAATTATTTTCTTATGATTTAAATCATGTTCTGCACTGTATAAATTATTATAAATAACCTACTCTGCAATAAATCATGAAACTTCACCATAAATTACTTCCAGTGGCACTCTTCACCAGAAAAATGCCACTGGACATAAATCAACTTTCGAAATCACATTGTTCATTTAACTTGCCTAAGTTGATTAATGGTAAACTTAATTAAAAGTTAAGGAAGGAAATACTCCAGACGAAATTAATTAACAAAGTTAATCATTTGCACTTACAGTGTAAATGACTGTCCTATCAAGTAATTAAATCATTAATTGCATCATATTCTTGCATCTAACTTTGCATTATTTTCCTTGTCATAACGTGTAGTGACAGAGACGACTCCGGAGCCACTGGACTTCCAGCTGCCGGAGGAGCAGACCCAGGAGGTGCAGGAGGAGCAGCCGCAGCAGGACACTGACCCCGCTGACCCTGTTAGCTACGCTCCTGAGCCAGGCAAGCCCCGGTGCATGCCTCCCTATTTAGGATTTTATTTTCGCACTTGATTGGGGCTAGAAATTGATTGTGCATTAGGTTTATTAGGAGTTGATGTGAAACCTTAGAACTGCATTAGGATTACCCTTTTTATATCCTACCTTGTGTCCTATTTTTGTAGATGTGGTCTAGGTTGCGTTAGAACTTGCTATGCTTAGGGACTAGCGAATGGTAGAAGTCGAGTGGTAGGTCCCACTCGCAAGTTAGGAATTATCCTGGATTGTACTAGATGGATTTAGGATTTGTTGAGACCGGACGGGGAATTGTTTGTGTAGGAGGGTTGGAGAAGGCTGGGCCTTCACGGTGGTGTAGCCCCGTCTGTGTCGATTGAGGACCGTTCGTTGTTGGCCCTATTGAGCAAGTTCGAACGTACTGATCACATGCTAGTGTTTTTATGGGCCTAGTAAACCTAGTAGCCTGTGACGCCCTGATGTCTAGCGGATACTTGCACTTTCTATCATGGTACTTGGGAGAGAAGGGATGCCTCCCAATCGGGGCGTACGTCTGGGACGGGGACCGTGCGGGAGGGCCTTTCTCGGGAGGTGTGAGACCCAGCCAGCTTTAGGGGGGATCAGCGTAAGCGGTTGCTGCATACGACTTTTGCGCGTGTGTGGCGTGTGGTCAGGTTTTTCTCCTGCAGGATGTACATCGATGCCGCCGCTCTCGGTCAAGAGCAACCTTGCTCAGTGCGCCACATCGTAGTGTGATATGATTGATGATGATGACTAGTACTTATATTTATTGTATCTCATTACTGCTATATTGATGATATGATGTATTGTTACTTATATCTGTTTTAGCTAGATGCACATTGCTTTATTGGATAAGTACTTAATTGAGAATTAAAACTTGAAAGTAAGGACCAAGTATTTAGTGCGGTTTTATGCTATCGAGTCAGCCACCCCTTTTGTAGCCTTGCATATTAGGAGTCGGCTGTAGTTAGCCTTTTGACGGGTAAGTCTTGCTGAGTATTAGTTGCTCAGGGTTTGGCTCTTTATGATTTTATTGCAGGTAGCACCTTTATCCCCGACTCTACGGGTGGAGGTGGACAGTGGGATGGCCAGCTTCCCTATGGTTGGACAGCCCACTGGGAGACTGAGGAGTGATCTCCTCTCGAGTCCGCATCTTCATGGTTTTGGATGCGGGTTCTTGTGTATCGTGAGCGCGTGCGCTTGTACCTTTATTTCTAGACTTGTATCGTTATTTCCGCTGTGCGACTCTGTGTTTTAAATGGATTAATGTAACTACTTAAAGACTTAATTTGTGCTTTTTATATGCTGTACTGTTGCGTCTGTTCATCAGCGCTTGACCGACTCGATCCTGCGAAAAGCGGAGACGCTTCAGCGGTTGTAGATGACGAGCAGGCAATTGGCCGACATTGATCGTCGTACCTTGAGCAGCGAGCATGCGTACAATCATGTGGCAACTTTTTTTAATCCTGATCCGCAAATATTAGACGCTAATCAAGTGCAGTCCCAACATGATCATACAAAAACCTCATAGCTAGCTAGCTAGAAAACAGTCTAAATTAAGAAATTGTTGTCATCAGCAGCTGCTTCACGAACTCGACCCACTGCAGCCTCTCCTCAGTGTCCTGCTTCGAAGCATCATCATTCATCGCCCTCTCATCTGGCCTACTGGAAGAAAGAAACTGTTCCGATTCAGCAAAGCGTCATAGCACCAACAGTATCCATTGTTAGTTTCAAGTTCAGACAGTGTTGCAGAGTGCTTTCGTACCGTCGATGATCAGGGATGGGTGAACCATCGGCCTCCTCCGCAACTTCACCGAGACTAGAAACCCCTGGGGGAACGCGGCAAATGAACTGCCAGAGCAGTGGATCAGCTGGAGTAGGATCTGGAGCTTGCCTGCACCTGCCGCAGTTTGAAGGTTCTTCAAACTCGGAGTCCTCGTCTCCTGCATCGTCCCGCAGTAGTGTAGCAACTTTCAAGCTAACACAGGTGAGGTATGTACTTAATTAGTACAAATCTCGGGATGTCCTGTCCTTGAAGAGCGATGCTTTTAAATTAGGCAAAATTTTCTGAATATTGGTCTTTTGTAGTGGACACAACTCAAGTTTAATTTTTATAATAGGCACTATTTTGTTGTGCCAATTAGCTAATGGACACTCAAGGAATTAGAATATGACTTTTCTTGCATACAGGTGAGAGATGACTAAGATGCTTGTGTCTACTCGGTCAACTGACTCAACATGTCACGATAAAATTAATAAATCTTCTGAAATGTAATAATTAATAATGCTTATGAAAAATAATTAGCACTTTTTACGGAAAAATATTAATACCATTTATAACATATATAATTAACAAAGAAATGTGGCTATGTGTCATATGTGCTAAAACTGGCAGCAAGGGCAATATGATCATTTGTGGGGGTTCTCTTTCTCCTCCCTACAAGATAATCAATATTCTAATGACTTGGATGTCTATTAGCTAATTACCACAATTTAGTAGTGTCTTCTAGCAAAGCTAAACTTGAATAGTGTCCACTAGCAAATGCTAACATTGAAGGATGTTCATGAACAAATTTTGCCTTTAAATTAGTAGGTTCCCTTCCAATTTGAAAGCAAGAGCAAGACTCTTAATTCTATCTAGCAAGGTTTCTACGGAGGAGAAATAAGCCTCTGGTTCGACCATTGAAACACCTCAACAAGGATCGAGAAGTTTAAGGGAGAATTATTTCGTAATTATTTTAGCTATATTTTAAATAACATTTGCGTAAGATAAGCACGTGCAAGGGGATGTAGCTCAATTGGTAGAGCACTATTCAATGCTTGATAGAGGCTCGGGGTTCGATTCCTCGCATCTCCAATATTCACAAAAGTTTTGTCCTCTCAACAAATGATTTTAATCGAGGAAATTATGTTCGCGTAAATGGAGTATCTGCTACGTACCTTATATTATTTAATGAAATCAAGAAAAAAACAATTCGGGGATGTAGCTCAAATGGTAGAGCGCTCGCTTTGCATGCGAGAGGCACGGGGTTCGATCCCCCGCATCTCCATTTTCACTTTTTTTTTACCTCTTTTTCATCTTCAGGAAATGTAGAAATAAACAAAAATGGCAAGGAAGTTGTACAGGATTTTCAGAATTAAACCTACGAACAAGAACCATGTACATCATCTTCAGATACACTCGTCCAGATTAGTTAGCTCGAACAAAGGCATGCCCGGCTCTTTACAAAGGGCCAAATCTCACACTCAAAAGTCCATTATCGACCACGTAACCTTCACTCGCATCACAGTGACGCCAACAGTAATTTCCTCTTCATCATTGCCGTTGACCCTTGGAGTAAATTCAATGCTGGTGCCTTCATAATTATCATCACCAATCCGGACGCCGATTATCAGCTTATCCTCCACGTAGACGCATATGATGGGTCGCATAAGTTGGATAACCTGCCTGTTGCCATCATCAGCCATGGTGACACCACACAATTTGCTGTCATGAATCACGAGCCTTTCCTGGATGCTGGTGGTGTGGGCAGTGATTTCTCCAGCAAAATCTCCCTCAAGACCTTCTACGGCAATGGTAGCCTCCACAGCACGTTTCATGACTGCATACATCACATCCACTGTGCTGAGCCGGGTAGCAAGAGATTTGCTCTCGACCTCTGCATTTCTTCAAGAGTCGACGTGGTACGCCCTTGATCTTTATGTATCCTTTGCTGAGTTCTTTGTCCCGTCCCTCGTGATCCTTGATCTTCAGATCAATCTCAACATGATCGTCATCCAGCAGTACGAGTCCTCGTTTTGGGCCAGTCAACATCAACGATTCGTCCTGCAAATAAAAAAAATTAAGATTGATTTTTCACGATATATTTAATTAGTATCATGCATGTTCGTGGTGTGAATATATTGTGTTGCGATCACAGTCACAGTACAATCAGTAACTTCTTATTAATTATTGGTTTGTTAAAAGTCAACTGAGGAAAGTCATCATCGATCATGTACGTACCTCAGAGTTGATGGGTTGGCAATGGTCTCTATCCCGGCGGAACAGATAAAGGCACTTGTTGTCAATGGTGTCTCTGGTGATGACGGTGCCATAGACATGGATTGGGAACCCAACATCTGATGTGCTAATCTTCACGGAGAAGACGTTTATCCCTGCACATGTCGCGTATTCACTTCCGTCATCCTTGCTCACTCTGTCAGTGTATCTCATTGGGCCGAGGGGTGCTGCGCTTGAGGTAAGGAGTTAAATAAAGTTATTATCTACAGACTAAAAATGTATGAAAACATATGTAATTGAAGATTCAGGCACACGCAGAATAGTAGTATAGGAATGTTAGTTAGACTGCATGCTAGCTAGGCTTAAACTAGGACACGTATGCACAGATCTAATGCAAGCATGTGATGTGAATATGTGATCGATCAGTCAGAGCCGAAGAAGTATAATAATTAGGAGAAGACGAAGCCATATATGATGTTATAATTACGTACACTCCTCGTCGAGGTCGAAGGTTGCATGGTCGACGCAGTAGATTCGGTTGAAGTAGTCGCCGCCCTGCTTGGGATCAAAGTTGACGATGCGAGCCTTGCCGCGGAGAAACAGAGCACGGTGACGCGCTATGTCCGGCGCCGTCGTCCGCTCCCGGGCGATCTGCTGCTCCAACTCGCGCGCCTCCGCCTCTCCACCGCCGCCAATCGCTCTGCCTCCGTCATGCTCATGCCCATGCTGCCGCCGGAGAAATCACTCTCCTCCATCACGATTCAATTATGATCGACGATGCAGGCCGGCCTAGGTCCAGGCGGCGAGTTCCGTATCCGCCATGTACTTGGTGACCTCGGTCAGAGCAAAACAAGGACACGTATCCGAATGCGATCCGATCTGTACTACACCATCGGTTTTCTGCATCATGACGAGCAAGGCTCTCCGTAATCCTCTGTCCAGGGTTCCACACGGAGGAGGAATTAAGCCTCACACTCGGCCATTAAAACAACAACTCAACTGGGGGATTGAGAAGTTATTAAGAGAGAATGATTCCATATTTCAATAATCATATTTTTATCTTCAATAATCATTTTTCCAATTAAAATAAATACCGTCTGTAGTTAGAAGGGACGTGCATGGGGATGTAGCTCAATTGGTAGAGCACTATTCAATGCTTGATAGAGGCACGGGGTTCGATTCCTCGCATCTCCAGTTTTTTTTTTTCCAATCTGTTTTCTCAATCAATGGATTTTATAAAGGATTTAATGTTTCTGATAATCGGACAAATTGGTTATATAAACTTATTGAGAAAATTTATCACTTCGGGGATGTAGCTCAAATGGTAGAGCGCATGCGAGAGGCACGGGGTTCGATCCCCCGCATCTCCATTTTTTGACAATTTTTTTCACTCTGTCTGGGTATGCTTTTGTGGTTGGAGCGTGACTTGATAAGTTCTCGTCCAGATGCGAATAACTTTTTTTTTCAGAACACAAACCAAACGAAATTAGCTGATTTTTTGGTGCATGTATAACATGCCACACGGTAGCCTGATCTCATTGCTAGCTTGTAAGTTTGTTTCGCGGCAGAGAATTCAAATCGAATCTCACATATTCAGAACCAACCTCTTACAGTCTCACCTTGTCAAAGCAAGACTATAGTCATCACACGGTGTGCAGACAGGACTAAGATGCATCTGTTCTATTTCTGCTCCCGAAAGTTGATAAACTGAAGCAGTAGCCAAACGAGTACGCAGGAAGTAGCAGAAAACCGGCGTCTGTTCGTTTTACGAATTACTGGTCTCTCTAGGTGGATGCTGCTTTGCAAACGCTGGATGCTTGCCTGTGATGATATGACAAGAAATCCTGTAGCTTGGTTATCTCCCCAAAAAAAAGGGGTCTTGTTGAGGTCTCTGATTGACATCGAATCGAACAAGGAAACAAGTTGAGCTCTTGGCCTTCACCTTGATGAGTTAATTATTATTCATGGTCAAGTGAAATCATACACACAAGTCTCAAGCAAGCATAGGCACTAAATAGAGCGTCTCTGTGTCGCGGCATGGTTGATGAAGCTGCCGGGGATCTTCCGCGAGGCCTTCATCAACACTCTGACGAGCCGTGCCATGGATGCTGCGGACGCTGTGGTGTTCGCTATTAGAAACGGCGACCTGGTCTGGTGATCGTTATTCGATGCAGCGACAGCTTTGTTGAGCGTGCTCCCCTTGCCACTCACCACGATGAGCAGGTGCCTGCCATGGACCCCGCCGTCCTCTGTTCTGTCCTGAGCGAGCCGGTGGACAACCAGTATCCAGTTCAGTTGACCACTGTCGCCAGCATCTGCCTGTCTTTGGTCAGTGGCTCAGTGCCTCTGGCTGGTGCCTACTGGAAATTGAAACCATTCAGCACCTGAAACAAATTACTGCTTTATTAACCCAACCTCAAGCCAGGCCTCCTGCGCATGATCCATCCTCTCATGCTGGTAAGTTTGTTTTGCATCAGACCAAGGTTCGAAATACCGACGGTTACCGCTCGGTAATCGCGGTTACCGGACTAACCGGTCCGTTCCGGTTAGTCCGATACCCAGGTTTCGAAATTTGAAATTTGAAAAATTTTGAAAATTTAAAACAAAAAAATGTAAAAAAAACTAGACGTTATTTGTAACACATTGGTGGAAACCATACACGAAAACTCATTCGTTTGATGGGACCAAAAATCGCAGAACATTTCTGGGCGAGAAAAAATGAAAAAAAATAGAAAATTTACCTTATCCATTCCCCTACCGACGCCTCCCTCGGTCCCCAGGCCACCAACGACACCGCTCGGTCCCCTATCTCACACCTGCTCGGTGCCCCACTCGCAGCCGCGCCGAATCCGCCGCTCGCCGTCGACGTCGGGTCGCCGGAGCCGCTCCCGTTTGCGAATCGACGCTGGGCCGCCGCCGAATCGACGCCTGGACGACGGATTCGTCGATTTGCAGCCGGTTACCGCTCGGGAGAGGTCGGTAACCGAGCGGGTTCACCGATTCGCCAGGGCGCCGCGGGCCGCGTCGTCTTACCGATGTAACCGACCGGTTAGCAGACGTGTAGCCGCGGTAACCGGGAGAAACCGGCCGGTTTGAGGCCGCGCGACGCCGGGACCACGTGATATCTTTTTTATTTTTCTGTTTTCCATTTGATTGATGCAGATTGTAGACTTGTAGAGGTGCAATTTAGTGCTGCAATGTAGTAGTAGAGCAATTGAGAGGCAATATAGAGGCAATTTGTGATACAATCAAAATTTGTTCGTAGGCAATTTAGAGCCAATTTAGGGGATTGTGAAATTGGCAATCTTATGCATTGGTTGTATGTAGTAGTAGAGCATTGTGAATTGTGTTAGTAAGAGTATATTGCACTTACGCTATCTATTGAACATGGCATTTGTGGATGTGAGTTTCTTGCAGTCACGATGAGTGATCGTGATAAAGATAGTGTATGGGAGCATGGTGAGAATAGGGTTCCTGGATGGATATGCAAGTATTGCAAGTTAGAGAGGAAGGGTGGTGGCGCCACAAGGTTGAAGGAGCACTTGGCAGGACGTGGAAGTAATGTGGTGCATTGCATGTTCATTCCAAAAGAGGTTTGTGAGTACTATCGGCGTGAGATAGATAGAACTAAAGAGAAGACTAAGCAAAGAAAAAGGGATAAAATCAGAGCGGAGGATATTGCTAGAGAGGGAAATGTGAGCACCGATGAGGAGGACGATGAGTTGCAGGCTGCCATGCATGCTTCTCGACAACAACATGAATATGAGACGCGTTCACGTGCACACGGAGGGCAATACGAGCACGGTGGTGGTTCATCTCAGGGAGGGGCCAGCAAAAAAAGTGGTGGGATCATGGGATTCTTAGAAAGTCATTCTCAACAAGGGAAAGTGGTTCATCTGAGCCGAGCTATCAACTAAGGATTGACACAGTGCTGCTGTCAGAGAAGAAGAAGAATGCAAGGAGGGCAATTGGTAAGGCTTGGGCGAAATGGATGCACATAGAAGCCGTTGCTGGTCATAAGGCTGATAGTCCTTACTCCAGTGCCGCTATCAAGGAGACACAGAGATGAGGTAAGCACTTATATATTGTTGTCCAATCATTGAAAGTGACATCACTTCGAGATTATAACATTGTCGTACTTGCAGGTGAGGGCGTCCAAAGCCCGACAGGGCGAGAGATAAACGGCGTTTATTTAGATGTAACTGAAGCAGATATAAAGAAATAGTTTGCCCAGTTCAAACTAGAGTGGCCCAACTATGGTGTAACTCTGATGTGTGATTCATGGACGGGTCCAACCAAGATGAGCCTTATCAACTTCATGATTTATTCCAATGGTGTCATGTTTTTCCACAGCCAAGATGTATATTTCATTTTTAAGGTACTTCCCTTGCTATTGGTTCTGATTATCTTTTTGGACTATGTGATAATCCAATAAACTAATCGTTGTCTCTCTTGACTATGTTGCAGGAAATGGTTAAAGTGTTGAAGGAACTTGGCCCAGAACAAGTTATGCAGATCATCACCGATCCCTTCTGCTTTGGTGCTACAAGAAACAGAACAATTGGAAGGCATCAATCTTGGTGAGTCCGTTGTTTCGTGGGCGGAGGACACCGTGGGCGACACACACATAGGCAAGAGGAAACACCAAACCACATCAACAAAAAAGAAAGGTAAAAAGCAGAAGAGGGTTGATGCATCGGTGGTCGCTGGCGATGCCTCCACCGATGAGGATGGTAACAAGAGTCCCCCATTGGAGGGCGATGACGGTGGCAACACGACCGGCGCGGTACACACATCGCAGCCGCCACCTTCTCCGATCCACTTCACAAGTACCGTTATAGCACATATCTTTCTTAACAGTTCATCATCTACATTGTTTAGTAACTCTTCATTACCATTTGCAGGTGAGACCTACTTCACTCATGCTACCCAGGATCAAGACCATAGCGCTCCTACCGAGCAGAGGACAACAATGCCGGGATCGGGGGACACAAGTAGGCAACATCGTCATGGCTACGGAAGTGAGTCCTCACACTCTTACCATTACCGCTACTACTCTCATCCTGAATCAAGTGATACCTCAACTAACTATGGACATGGAGGTAGTCATTGCTCAAATGATTATTACTCGTACTCTATTCCTGAAGTGAATCAGCAACCACGGGAAAAATGTGTCTTTGAGTGGGTAGAGCCTGATTTTTATAACATGTTGCTATCACAATGGTAAACAAACCATGCTTGGAACAATCAAAGTTGGAGTGAGTTCAAGGTACACTTGTTGGCTACACAAGGAATTAACGTCATGTCAATTGATGAATACAATGCCATGAACAATCCGCAATCCGACGTCATACGGTCTTGAGATGTATGCTTGTATCCATTGTTGTATGTTGATGTGCACAAAACTACGTGTATTATGTTCAAAACTATGTTGTATGTTAAATTTCGTCAAGAACTATGTATCGGATAATTTATGTTGGACTTTGTATGAATTGT
The DNA here is from genome assembly GCA_007726485.1 of Eragrostis curvula. Classification (NCBI taxonomy): domain Eukaryota; kingdom Viridiplantae; phylum Streptophyta; class Magnoliopsida; order Poales; family Poaceae; genus Eragrostis; species Eragrostis curvula. Next base: position 17,831,875 of record CM017445.1, read on the forward strand.
GGTATGTTGTATGAGATTGATTGGTGCAATATTTTATGAATTCTATGTTGTCAATGTCTGGTTAACCATTATTAGAATATTTCAGCAAAGTTTATGCCAAAATTTCCAACTTTTTGAGCATATTTTCGCAATTTCCAATCAAACCGGTAAAACCGACCAAACCGGTCGGTTTTCACAGCAAACCGGTCGGTAACCGAGTTTTTGAATTCAAATTTTGATTTTTGAATTCTTGGTCGGTTTCCGAGCGGTTACCGCGGTAACCGGTAAAACCGGAGTAACCGATGCGAGTCGGTTGGAACGGTTGTAACGGTAATGTAAATCTTGCATCAGACAAATCCAACCTTGTCATATTCGTAAAAAACTTTTCTATCAGTCAGTCATGACGCCCGTCTTGTGCTCCCTGCTGCTTCTCCTCTTCCTGCACTTGTGCTCCCATGGCTCCGCCGCCGCCCAGGCCCGGGGAGCGGCGTCGCCGGACTGCAGCTTCGACAGGCTGCAGGCGCTGGAACCTCTTCTCAAGGTGCAGTCGGAGGCCGGGTACGTGGACTACTTCGATCAGTACGGAGAGGCGGACGACCAGCTCCGGTGCGCCGGTGTGTTCCCCATCCGCGTCGTCGTCGATCCTCGGGGCCTCCTCCTGCCGCGCTGCGCCAACGTCCACGGCCTCGTCTACATCCTCCAAGGTACTGAATTGAACAATGAATCACCACGAATATATATACATACTTGCGCATCGATCGTGAGTTACAGTATTTCTCTGTTGAATGAAGAGTGAAAACAGAGCAATTGTTGACATCCAAATTCTGACAGGGAGGGGCGTCGTGGGGTACTCGTTTCCGTTGAGCAGTAGTACCTGTCACCAGCAATTCCAGTTCGGAGAAGGAGACGTGGTGGCCATGCCGGCCGGCGCTCAGCACTGGCTGTACAGCGACGGCGACCAACCCGTCGTTGCCCTCTACGTTTTCGACATAAGCAACAACTTCAACCAACTCGAACCTGGAGCGCGGGTACGAACTGCTGACACACTTACTTATGTAATCTGATTCAATTATTAATTTACCTGACGAGCACCCCATACTGATCATTTTCTGTGTTACTCGAAACAAAACGGGTTCCAGAAATTCTTGTTGGCTGGGAGCTTCGGAAAAGATCAGGCTCACTACTCGGAGAGCATCTTCAAAGGGTTCAGTGTTGAGATGCTCAGCGAAACCTTGGGCGTCAGTGCTGACGTGGCCAGGAAGCTTCAGAGCCCGGACGATGGACGGGGTGAGATCGTTCGTGTGGAGCACGGCCTTCAGCTCGCTACCTGGCCACGGCGACGACATGCGTCAGCAGAACATGAACATGTTTCTTTTGATGATGAGAGCGTCTGTACCATGGAGGTAGCGCACAACATCGAGAATCCTGATCGTGCCGACATCTACAGGCCTGGTGTTGGAAGGATCACGCGTCTCAACAACCATAAGTTTCCCATCCTGAAACTGATACAAATGAGGGCAACAAGAGTAGACCTGTACCAGGAACTACATATATACTGCAATTCCTTCATTTCAACAATCATTTCTGTCAGTGACGCGTAATCTTCCTCCTTATAATGAAGACCAATTGTTATTGCAGAATGCTAGCCTTTCACCGTTCTGGAACCTCAACGCTCACAGCGTGATGTATGCGATCCACGGCCGTGCCAGGGTTCAGGTTGTCAATAACCACGGGGCATGTGTGTTTGACGACGTGCTTCGTGCTGGGCAGCTGCACATCATACCGCAGAACTTCGTCGTCGCTGAGAAAGCGGAAGACGAAGGGTTTCAGTACATATCGTTCAAGACGAACCCTAACGCTTGGTGAGCCACATCGCCAAGATGAAGAACTCTGTGTTTGGCGCAATGCCGGACAATGTCATTGCGAGCTCGTATGGCATCTCGAGGGACGACGCCACAGAGCTGAAGAGCAACAGTGCGTTTGCTCCTAGATACCACCAGACGAGCAATGCTGGTATTGCCTATGAACAATGATTAAAAAAGCGGCCGCGTAGGTTAATATGCAACGTTAATTAAGCATTTTTTTCTCTATTTTCCTAATACATATGTGTTAATATGCAATGTTTGCATTATTTTTCTCTATTTTTTAATATTTATTTGCTAAAAGTACAAACGCCTAGAACCGCCTAGAACCGCTTAAGCATTGCCTAGGCGCTTGGTGGTGCTCAACTGCCCTCTTAGTTCCTCCACTTCTTAAAACACTGCCTATGAATATCGTCAAACACTTCACATGTAAAAAATTTAAACCATGTCAAAGAGTTTTCTACGGACACGTCCTTCATGCATGAGTTTATTTCTCATGTCCTTCAGGTCAACAAATTATATGCTTGCCACGTGCTTTCTCATGGCATCACAAGAACATTCTTTCTTTCTCGCCGCAACCAATAAGCAGAATATTCGGATCTAATACCCTTCCTGTGAGTTTGTTTCTTAAAAATAATTAATTACATTCCAAAATAAAAAATGGAAATATAATAAAGGTTGTTATAGGTGAAGTCTTGCAAGAGTTTATCTTTTGCCTTGAGATCTATTTAAATGGACGATTCACGGTTATTTGAGACTATCGTAACAAATCCCTAACAAAAATAGGAAGCGTATGCAAACTTTGGATTAAAAACTGCAAAATTTATATCCAGCACTATGGAACTTGGAAAAATGATCATCTATTTAATTTTTTTTTTCATAAATCAATATAACATCAATCTGAAAAACTAGCTATACTGCAGTTTATTGAAATCAGATGTTTGACTATGTGTGTAACACTGTAATATACAGTTTACCAGCTACCCTTGTGGAATAGTAACCAAGGGCGCACCATGTACCATGGCTGTCATATAGCAAAACTCTACAGTTCCGAAAGCTCTCTACTCACCAATAAACAACATATAATTCCCAGGTTATATTCCAAAAAAAAAGGAAAGGGGGGGGGGGGGGGGGGGGGGGGCGCATGAGAACCGATTGACAGCTGAGTTGGTATAGTCTCCCGTGCAGGAGACAACCCACCCAGGAGCTCGTTATGGGATGATGGTACATGGCCTTTACTTTTTAATGCTTGCATCGAAACTCTGAACTTAAGAGAACTAGAATTATCACGTCGAAAGTTCACATGGGCCAATTCTGCAGAGGTCCCAACTTTTGAAAAACTCGATAGAATTCTGGTTAGTACAGAGTGGGAGCAAAAATTTCCTTTATCCACGGTGGAAGCCCTTACTAGAGAAATTTCTGACCACACTCCTTTATTACTAAATACTGTAAATGCTTCTCATAGAGAGAACAACCCTATGTTCAAATTTGAATTGGGTTGGCTCACTAAAGAAGGTTTTCATGAGTTGGTAACAAAGGGTATGGCAGAGAGAGACTCGTGGGACAGCACCAATGCAATGTTGGCAAAATAAAATTAGATCGCTTCGTAGATATCTTAAAGGTTGGGCCAAAAATAATGTAGGCAAAAATAGGAAAAGAAAGTCCTTTTTACTTACCGAGTTGGATTTTCTAGATAGAAAAGCGGAGGTTGTGATGCTAAGGCCACTTGAGATGGAATATAAGCATTGTCTCTCCTCAGAGTTAAAAAAGTTGTCAAGAGAGGAGGAACTATATTGGTTCCAACGATCGAAAGCAACTAAACTTCTCAAAGGAGACGACAATACGAAATATTTTCAAATTTTGGCGAATGGCAGGCACCGTAAAACTAAAATTTACCAGCTCAAACAGGACGAAGGGATCATAGTAGGAAAGGAGAACCTGAAGTCTTACATTACGAATTTTTATAAGAACTTGTTTGGGGCGCATGATAGTAATCATTTAAGTTTAGACGAGATGGAAAGAAATGATATCCCCCAAGTTTCAGAATTAGGGAATAAATTACTTACAGATGCTTTCACTGAAAAAGAGATTAAAGAGGCAATTTTCCAAATGGAACATAATAAAGCTCCTGGGCCAGCCCTGCTGAGTTCTATCAAAACTTCTGGGAGATAATCAAGCCAGATCTTCAAGAGCTTTATAATGAATTTCATTTGGAAATTTACTACTTCATAGTCTGAATTTTGGTGTCATCATTCTAATTCCAAAGAAGGCAGAAGATGTGAAAATTCAGCAGTTTAGACCGATTTGCCTTTTAAACGTTAGCTTTAAAATTTTCACTAAGCTTCTCACTAATAGAATTACGGTAGTTGCTCATAAAGTGATTAGACCCTCTCAGCCTGCTTTCTTGCCATGCAGATATATTCTAGAAGGCGTAGTAGTTTTGCATGAAACCATCCACGAGATGCCCAAGAAGAAAAAGAATGGTGTCATTTTAAAATTAGATTTTAAAAAGGCATACGACAAGGTGAAATGGCCTTTTCTACAATAAGTGTTGAGAATGAAAGGTTTTTCACCACGTTGGTGTTCGTGGATTAATCAAGTAGTCTCTAAAGGTAGTGTTGGGATAAAAGTAAACGATGATGTAGGTCACTACTTTCAAACAAAAAAGGAGTTAGACAAGGAGACCCTTTATCGCCCATCCTCTTTAACATTATAGTTGATATGCTTGCAATATTAATAGCTCGTTCTAACGAGAATGGTCAAATAAGGGGTAGTATCTCATTTGGTTGATGATGGTCTATCGATCTTACAATATGCTGATGACACAATAATTTTTAAGGAGAATGATCAAGAGGAGGCTAAGAATATGAAGCTAGTGCTTTGCGCTTTTTAGCAATTATCTGGCCTCAAGATCAATTTTCATAAAAATGAGTTATTTTGTTATGGGGAAGCCAAAGATTTTGAAAGTGCATACTCCCAAATCTTCGGATGTGACATGGGGTTGTTCCCTTTCAGATATCTTTTCTTTTTCTGGGTTTTATGCCCGTATTATGAGATATTGGCTTCGTTATCTTTAGCGAAGCTTTCTATCTTTTTTCTGGGTTTTGAACCCGTAATAGATAGTGGTTTCGCAATCCTTAGCAAAGTTTGCTATCATTTTTTTTCTAGGCTTTATACCTGAAACTTTATTGCGAGATAGGGGCTTCGTAATTTTTAACGAAGCTAACTATCTTTTCTTTTTCGTCGTTGAGCCTTAGTGTTCAGACGTCTTTTCTGCATTTATTTCTCTGCCTTCCAATTTTGGCGAATACCATTTTTTGCCTTTGAAGGCAAATCTTTTGCTATCGCTGTGAAACTCCGGGTCGTATTTTCATCTTGTTCTTGGATACAACAAGGCTTTCTTCCTTTAAGAAATTAATTTTTTGAAAAAAGATATTCTTGTGAGCTTCCTTCTGGAATCTTCTTTTACACTATATATATTTGAGATGTTCCTGATCGCCTGAGTTGTCATTGATACTGCTTGTTGTCTTGCTCAATATGGAATCTCTGTGGGATCGGCTTCCTCGGGGTATTGTGAAGGATCTTTTTCGCGGAGGCTTCAAACGCGGGAATGTTCATCCTCAGGAGCTTGTCGACCACTTCGCGGAGCTTGACAGATTGACTGGAAGGCTTTCGTTGGTCGAAACTCCAACTGAGCCAGTGCCTCTTGCTGTTGTTTCACCGGGGGTGATCATTATTAGTGATGATGAAGATTCTGGAGATCGTTCTGTTAGGCCTTCACAAGGCTCTGAAGTTGCAAGTCGTACTCGCAGCAATACGAAGAAGTAGCTTGGCTGTCTGATTAACTGTCTGAAACATCCCTTTGCGACTGCCCTTTCCTGTTGTCTCATTGGTTCGAATGAGTGCTTATATGGCTTCGTGAGACTTTCCTCGTTGCCATGTACTTTGTAAGTCTACTCATTTGGATAATATTGGCTGTTTTGGCAATGTTTTTTGCTTCGCCAAAAGTATCTTCTGGTTCAAAGTTTTTTCTGCCCGGATAACTTAGTTGAATGCCTTTGGTGTTTCTCGGACAGCTGGTCCGAAGCCCTCACTGCTGAAGTTTCTTGATTTTTGTTTCGACATTATTTTCTTGGTATCTGCTGTCTGCCTAAGTCGCTTCGTTTCTGTTTTACTTGTTGGCCTCTCAGAGCTTCCTCCCTTCTAGTATCTTTCCGTCTAGCGGTTTCCTCCTCTTCGAGCCTTGCAGCATTGGTCGTTCCTCTCCTTCTCTAGCGATTCTAGCCTTTTTCTCCTCTCTGGCGAGTCTTGCCTTTTCACCTTCGATCTCGGCGTGATGTGCTTCCGTGTCGGTTGTTTTGTTTGATCTTCCTTTTGCAATTATCTTGACTTGTCATGGGTTCCGCCCACGGTCGGCGCCAAATGTTGGGAGAACAGGATCCCTTATAGGTGAAGCGAAGTCCCCAACGGGTTATGACTGTTCTGTCCTGATGAGGCGAAGCCCTCTGAACATGTTCTGATGTCTAGTTATCTTGTGCGAAGCCCTCCTTCCTGCCCACGCCGCTGGACGAAGAAGCCGAGAGCCCTGGCTGTACCCTTGGGTCTCCTGTGCTGTTGTGCGGCGAAGCCCTCTATCGCCCGCGGAGCCGGGCAAAGAGTGTTGAGACGACAGAGATTTCCAGACGGAGTAAATGATGTATTTGGCTCGTGGTCCAAAAAAACCGATGTCCTTACAGTGAGGTCTGGTCATATTTATAGACCTACTTGCAGTATTATATTTGGAGATATTTCGTTACACCCTTCAGATGTCTACCTATAACTTCTTCACCCTTCGCTATCTTGTTTTTGCTCCCTTCGCCTCCCTTAAACCCTTTGCTGGCATAGAATCGTAGCCATCTTTCCCAACAATAGTGATGGCCGAACTTTTGTGTTATCCAATTTTCGTGTGCTACAGTTTTTTTATTCGTCTTGTAACAATGAACAGCTACATGCATTGGTCGATGCAGAGGCTGGAATATTGAAATAATATTCCCTTTTCTAAAAGAAAAAAGAGCTCGTTATGGGTACCTCCCTGTGAAATCTGGTTGTATGTAATCCTAGCCAGCTAGGGTTAAGTGGGTTAATTGGTTTGACACCATCTATAAGGAGTGTAGTCCAGGAAACAATATTAGTAAAGATGGAGTCCTTCAAACACCACTAATAAAGATGGTTGCCTATAGAAAATACAAATGCCCTTCTTTTTTTGTTTTTATTTGGTTTAAAGCAAGAATGGCGACAGGAAAAGACGTTTCTACCCCTGGCTGAGTTTTTGTTGCTGCGCACAGCACAAGAGGGGAAAAACGGTGAAAACGCCAATAGCTGCAGATCCGCTCCAATCTTCTCCGGCACCAGCGCCTGCAGATGCGCCCCCATCTAGCCCTGCACCCGGCGCGCACACCCCACAAGCAGATGCCCCCGGCGCGCTGCCTCCGCTGCTGCCAGGGCCTGCTGCCGCGCTGCTCAACCCGCCGTCGGGGGATGATGACACAATGACCTCCGCCGCGCCGCCAAAGGATGAGGGCGCAGGGAGGGGGATGATGAGGGCGCATGACCGCGCCACCGGAGGTCCCCTGCGCAGACGAGCCGCGCCGCCACACGAACCAATTTGGATCGGTTTCACTCGGTTCTAGAAGGAAGAAAGGTACGGTACAGAGGTAGGGGCATCGATGTCTTTTCCCCCCACGTTTTGACAAAAAGAAAAAGGAAAATGATGGGAAAAGGGTGTAGTGCTAACGGGTGTTTGATGGGAAGGTTTACTAGTGGTGTTTGAAAGACACCATCTTTACTAATGTTGTTTCTTGGACTCCACCCTTTATGGATGGTGTCAAACCAATTAACCCGGGTTAAGTCCCAACCTACCCAAAAATATCAAAGCCCACAGATGGCGCCAAATGTTAGGGATGTAAAGTCCTCAACATAAGTTTTTACGAAGATTAGTCGTGGTCAAAGCCTCTTTGTGGTCCACGGTGTTGGACGAAAGGTACTAAGTTGATGAAGCCCTTAAGTCTGGTCGAAGTCAGGGCGGTTGAAGCCCACCTTACGTCCACGGTTCTAGACGAAGGATGTCGGAGATTGCATGGAAATTAAGTTTGGATAAATGCCAGCCTAGCTTGTGGCCCGAAAAATCATTGCCATTTCAGAATTCCCCTCCCCTATTTATAATAGAAGAAGAAATCATAATTACATATGGGTCCTTGATTAACTGCATTACGTCTATTTATAGTTCGCTTCCAACCCCCCCCCCCCCCCCCCCCCCCCCCCTTCTTCCATACAGGAGTACGTCTGTAAACTTTTGTGCGTGCGCCAGCACCCTTCGTTGTTGACGGGTAAGGCTTCGTATCTTCTGGTATGCTTCGGCGTTATCTCCTACAGACCGTGCTCCCCTTGCCACTCACCACGATGAGCAGGTGCCTGCCATGGTCGCCGCCGTCCGGTTAAAAGCTCAAGTCTCTCCCGCGACATGACATGGCACACGCATCCAAACCTGAGTGGACAAGATAGACTGCAAACCTATGGCTCGTCGGCGGCGCGTTCTGGCTGCCCCCCTCATCGTCCTTGTCTGTATATGGCAACTCCTGCTGCAAGGGCAGGGCGCCTAGTCGTTTCGTCACCGTCGCATCTGGTCTGGTGGGCGCTTCAATGTCCTCTGTTTTGTCCTGAGCGAGCCGGTGGACAACCAGTATCCAGTTCAGTTGACCACTGTCTCCAGCATCTGCCTGCCTTTGGTGGGTGCCTCTTGCTGGTGCCTACAAGCAACTGAAACCATTAAGCACCAGAAACAAACTTTGTCATATTAACCCAACCTCAAGCCAAGCCTCCCGCGCATGATCCATCCTCTCCCATGCTGGTAAGTTTGTTTCGCATCAGACAAATCCAACCTTGTCATATTCATAACAAACCTTTCTATCTCCTTCATGGATCAAGAAGCAAAGACCAAACCTGAGTCATCACAAGACACGCACCTAGCACCTCTGTATCTTCAGATTTCTTCCGTTCTTATCAGCTAACAGAGCGACCCGTCCGGCCTTGCAAACTCTGCACAAATTCATCAGTCAGTCATGGCACCCTCCTTGTGCTCGCTGCTGCTTCTCCTCCTTCTGCACTTCTGCTTCCATGGCTCCACCGCAGCCTCCGGGGAGCAGCGCCGCGGACTGCAGCTTCGACAGGCTGCAGCCGCTGGAGCCGCCTTTCAAGGTGCAGTCGGAGGCCGGGTACGTGGACTACTTCAATCGGTATGGGGAGTGGGACGACCAGCTCCGGTGCGCCGGCGTGTTCCCCATCCGCGTCGTCGTCGAACCTCGGGGCCTCCTCCTGCCTCGATACACCAACGTCCACGCGCTCGTCTACATCCTCCAAGGTACTAAAACTCTGACCCAAACTAAGTTACGCATCTAGTTACATATTCACCATGAACAAATATCTACTACTTGTGAATGAAGAGAATGGAGATAAGCAATTGTTGACATCCGAAAACTGACAGGGAAGGGCGTCGTGGGGTTTTCGTTTCCCGGATGCCCCCCGGATACTAGTAGTACCTACCACTACCAGCAGTGTGGTGGGTTCAGAGAAGAGCAGCAGCAGCAGATGCACCGGTTCGGAGAAGGGGACGTGGTGGTGATGCCGGGCGGTACTCAGCGATGGATGTACAACGACGGCGAGCAGCCCGTCGTCGCCGTCTATATTTTCGACGTTAGCAACAGCTTCAACCAGCTCGATCCTGAACCGCGGGTACGAATTGCTGATATACTTACTTATGTAATCTGATTAAATTATCAATTTACCTGACGAGCACCCCATACTGATCCATTTCTTTGTTACCCAAAACAAAATGGGTTCCAGAAATTCTTGTTAGCTGGGAGCTTCAAGAAGGATGAGGATCACAACTACTCGGAGAATATCTTCAAAGGATTCAGTGTCGAGATGCTCAGCGAAACCTTGGGCGTCACTGCAGACGTGGCCAGGAAACTGCAGAGGCAGAACGATGGCCGGGGTGAGATCGTTCGTGTGGAGCATGGCCTTCAGCTCGCTTGTAGGCCACGGCGCCAAGCGACAGCACAAGATGAACATGTTTCTTTCGAGGATGAGAGTGTTTGTACCATGGAGGTAGTGCACAACGTCGAGAACCCTGATCACGTCGACTTCTACAGCCCTGGTGTTGGAAGGATCACGCGTCTCAACAACCAAAAGTTCCCCATCCTGAACCTCATACAGATGAGCGCGACGCGAGTAGACCTATATCAGGTACTACATAGTTAAACTGCAAAATTTCTTCATCTCACCAAGATTTTTTTTTGCTAGTGATACGTTTTTTCCTCCTGATAAAATACATCATTTGTGATTGCAGAATGCCAGCCTTTCACCGTTCTGGAACCTCAACGCTCACAGCGTCATGTACGCGATCCACGGCCGTGCCAGGGTTCAGGTTGTCAATAACAACGGGACATGTGTGTTTGACGGCGTGCTTCGTGCTGGGCAGCTGCTCATCATACCGCAGAACTACGTCGTCGCTGAGAAAGCGGAAGACGAAGGGTTTCAGTACATATCGTTCAAGACCAACCCCAACTCTTTGGTGAGCCACATCTCCAGGATGAAGAACTCCGTGTTTGGCGTGATGCCGGACCAAGTCATTGCGAGCTCGTATGGAATCTCGAGGGACGAAGCCACAGAGCTGAAGGGCAACAGTGCGTTTGCTCCTAGATACCACCAGACGAGCAATGCTGGTATTGCCTAAGAATAGGCGGCAGTTCCAGCGATCATCAGAAAAATAAGTAACATAGGTGGATCAACGTAATAAAACATTTTGCAGGCTGAAGTTCTACTGTTCTATGTCCCCATGTTTTTTTTTCCTTTCATTGTGACGTAAAGGACGAAAGTCCAATTTGTTGCAGTGCTCTAGCTTTTTTAGGCACCGCGCACCCTGCTTCCTCAGCTATTTGACCGTGGGCCCTAAGGGCGTTTTACAGTGCACTACGTGGTATTTTACACGGTCAAATGAAATTAGTGACCAAAATTTTATGACCGTGGCCTCACGGTGTTTAACATGTGAGCCCGCAGAGTGCTTCATGATCCGTGGGCCAATTGCCTTTACGCCACTACTAAGCAGAGGAAGCTCTAAAAGACCATTAGTAAAGAGTGGAAGCTCCCCGATGCCACTAGTAAGATGTGTTGTCTAACATCAATGCCCAAATCTTCATTTTCAGCCTAAGACAGACAAAATTCGTGACCATCTTGCCCCTGCCTGGTTTTCCAAAAAAACGTGAGAAATTGCAAATCTTTGAATTCCTGACCTGAAAATTCTGATGTGCTCATTGAATAATTCCAGAAATTCAAATAAATAGGAAAAAATCATTTCTGAAACGAAAATAATTTCCCCCATGGCGATGCAGGCTCCTTCTTCCCATGGCATTGCAGGTTCCTTCTTCCCAATGGCGCCAGACGGGACGAGCAGGCCGTGCCCGCGCTGGCCTTTCACACCCGTGCGCGCTGGCTCGCGCCGTGTAGGGACGCGCCGCACGCGTTGCCTCCCCGCCAGGCCGCACCGAGAACCGCGCGCGCTGCCTCCCCGCTAGGTCGCGCCGAGCGCCGCCCCCGAGCTGCATTGGATCGATGCGCCAGAGCTGCCTGCGCCGAGCCGGGCCACGCCGAGCGCCGCGATGCGCCGCTACGGGACGCACCCATGGAATCCGCCGCCTCGTTGCCCTGGACGACTGGATCGCCGCCGTCACCGCCGCCGCCAAAATGTAGATGCGGTAAGGTTTGGTTCGAGGGAGAGAGTCACGGGCATGGGGCGTGATTCGATTTCCTCACGGGCACTCGTCTAGATGCGGGACAGGTAGAAGGGCAACGGGGTCTTTTCGCACAAGGCTTGGTATTTTGGAGCTTCCAGTGTTTACTAAGGGCCTTTTGGAGCTTCCAACGCTTACCAGTGGCATGGAGGCAAATAACCCATGATCCGCTACGTGGCATTTTACACGGTCAAACAAAATTAGTGACGAAAATTACTTGACCATGGGCCTATGGTGCTTGACATGTGGGCCCACGAAAGTGCTTTATGGTCCGCCATGTGGCATTTGACGCGGTCAAACAAAATCAGTGATAAAAATTACTTGACCGTGGGTCCTAATAGTGCTTGACATGTGGGTCCGTGGAGTGCTTCATGGTCAAGCACTCCGTCATGTGGCATTTTATGCGGTCAAAGAAATCATTGACGAAAATGGCTTGATCGTGGGTCTCATGGTGCTTGACTTGTGGGCCTGCGAAGTGCTTCATGGTTCATAACATGGACACTTTCGAGGTCAAACAAAATTAGTGATGAAAATAGTTTGATTGTGGGCCTCGTGAAGCCTGACACATGGGTCCTCTCTTGCTGAATAGGATGCCACTTAGGCTAGAAATGTCCGTTGGTCGTCATACTTGCAATTGGATTTTTAGTGATGAATCGGCCACACCCAAAACAGTAAACCAGTGACACCGGACGACACTGTTCACGAGTTGCTGACAATATAAATCATCGAGAGGTATACGGTTTTTCGTCACAAATATAGTTTGCTAGTAACGGAACATGAAGAAGTCATAAAGTAGGCCGAAAACGGAGAAAAACCCCAAAATAGTGACGGATGAACAAATTTCATCATAAATTAGCAGATCTGACAGATGTATCACAGGCAATTCATTAGTTGTTTATCCAAATGCTTTCGCTGGTTTATACGGTGACTACATTGTTGTTCAAGCGAAAACGCGAAGGAGGCCACAACTTTATTTTTTAATTATAAATATGTCGACTTTAAATATAAATATATTTTATTATATGAGAAGATTACACGACAAGCTAGAAGACTAACATAAAAAGATTACGGTTGTGTTTATTATGATTTTCTAGATGTTTTGGTTTTCTAAAAAAGCTAAAAGACAACCATAGAGACCAGCTTTCTCACATGTGCTTTCAGAAAAGCTCCTTTGGTGTAGTTCAATTTTCACAACAGGGAAAAAGGTGATTTGAGCAGGCAGTGGATGGGTAAGTTCGCGTTATTTAGCCACGGTGGCAGCTTGGGAGGCGGAGGCAGGCGGGTCGCACAGCCACAGGAGCCCGCGCGTGGCGGCATGGAGCGGCGGCGACATGGTGTCCGAACGCCGCAAGCCCATCCTGCCACCGCGAGCGTGCTTAGAGTTGGGGATGTAGGAGCTGAAGCAGCGGATCAAGTAGATGGCCACCCATGAATGTGTGTGTCTCCGGTAACAGACCGTCGCCGTACGCCACCTGATATATGCACGGTCACCGCCGCAGGTCGCAGCTTCTTGATTCCAGCCGCCGCGGCGAGGAACAGTCCACTTCGTCGTACGAGCTCGAGCTCCTCCTGCTGCTCCCTTGGTGCCGTTGGCCGCCGACCGCCGCGGCGAGGAACAGTCCACTTCGTCGTACGAGCTCGAGCTCCTCCTGCTGCTCCCTTGGTGCCGTTGGCCGCCGAGCCCAGGCAAGATCCTGCTCCTCCTCCTTGGTCCTCTTCCGGCACAGGAAACAGAAGAGAAGAAATAAGGAATTGGTATGTTCAAAACCTGTGGCAGTGAGTAATTTCACCGAACTTGTCCCTTCCACAGTCGGAGAAAGCACGGAGAGAGGTGCTGTGAGTTTTGTATTAAGAAGAAAAATTGTTTTTGGCTGTGGCTGTGGAGAAGCAAAAGCAACACCCAAATGCCAAACCAAAGACATCTTTAAACTTTTGATCCTTTTTTTGGGGACTGGTTTTTACAATTTTTGCGAAAACTGGACTAACCGGTCCAGTTTTGATCTTCCTTTTCTGGACTAACTGTATTTTTGTGAAAGTTTTTTGATCTTCTTTTTTCATATTAGTTGATGCATGCCTATTTTGGGCTATTTGCATCCATATCATCAATTTAGGTTCAGTTCTTATCTATACCATCACTATGTGTCAATGACATCTAGAGGTATGGTCCTACATGCCATTGCATTGCTGATATGGATGGAATTTTCTGTATTTTAATATTGCTCTCAGTCAAACGGGGTGGACTGCAGACCTGATGATTTTCTGCCGTCGGCTCAACTATTGGGTCTTCGAAAATTTCAAGGATATAATGCATGCTACTCTCTACACACTTTTGAATAAATAGAAAGAGTTACGCATTTTATGGTTTCATATTGAATTTAATAATATCATTCTGTATTATCCATCTTAACTATATTGTTTTTAGTAAATAGTGACGAATTTCTATTTTTTAAGTCCCAGCATCCTTTTGGAAATATTTTGAGCTAGCTTAGAGTGACTATGCATTTTGTATGTGTTGACGCTTTTGGACTTGCAATGGTGAATCTTTTGCCTCGTTTGATGTATAACACTGTAGTTAAGGTCGGGACCAATATATGTGGTTGTGTAATGCAATGAATCTATTATATATATAATTGACCACGAAACGGAGCCATCACGTTAGCTCTAAAATGCTAAAAATTCCCTCGTTAATCCGAGAAAATTACCCAACACTGCTATTATGAAACATTTTAGTCAAAAATACCCTTAAACCTATTTCTAAATTACACACCATGCCATTATGAGTCAAAAAATAGCTAATTTAGAATAATAAAAAATAGACAAAAATACCCTTCACATCTATTTCTAAATTACCCACCATGCTATTATGAGTAAAAAATTAACTAAATTCGTTCTAATAAAAATCACCAAAAATACCCCTCACACCTATTTCTAAATCACCCACCATGCCATTATGAATCAAAAAAAAAAATCAGAATAATAAAAAATAGCCCAAAATACACTTAATTCCTATTTAAAATTTAAGCACCACACCATTATGAGTCCAAAAATAATTAAATTTAGAGTAATAAAAGTAGCAAAAAAATACAACTAATTACTATTTCTAGAATACTCACTTTTTCAAATTTAGATTAATAAAGAAATCTATTTTATATTCCAAACACAGATGAAAAATAAAATTCAAATGAAAGAGAATATAATTTCACTTTAAATTGTAGGAAATACACCTTAGAAAAGCACATATAAAATATAAACAATAATAAATTAAATCTTATCTTTATCTAAAACTTTACATGCAATGCACCTTTCATTAGGGTGCAAAGCCTTCCTTGACCCAGATGTAACTTAGGATGTGTTTGGTTAGGTTTTTTAGTGTTTTTGCTTATAAGAAAAGTCAGAAGTTCAACCAAAGAGACCGGCTTTCATCTAGGTGCTGCGGGAGAAAGCAGCTTTCTCCCAAGCCTTTTATCACAGCACCCCGCACCCTGCTTTTCTCGGCTGTGAGATGGATACTTCAATGAAAATTACCCGCACTGCCACTGGTTATGTTGCTTCGTACCGCTTCGTTCTTTTCTTCCCCTCTCGATTGCCCTCCCCCATCCTCCCCACCAGGCAAGTGGAAACGATGGCGCTAGGGCTAGACCTTGCCCGGCGGCGCAGCTCGCCCCTCAGCCCAGCGCCCCAGCGCGAGCGACGCCCTATCCTCCCCCGCTTCTCTCACCCGCAGCGCGAGGGTGCTCCGACCAACACCCGCTCTCTCCTCTCTATCTGCTCCTCACCGGATTTGGTCCCATCCGGCGTGGCAGCCCAAGCCAGCGAGAGGCAACGGGAACTGCTGAAAACAATTCCTCTCCTGGACTGAACGGCACGATGTCCTCTTCTAGCCTGTTGCGAAACAATTCTCTAAACAGAACAACGTTTTACTATTAATTTATGTGTTAATGGTGGATGTAAAATTTTAATACATTAAGATTTCTTTTAACAAATAATCTCTAAACAGAACAACGTTTTACTATTAATTTCATATATACATAACAATGTTTTAAGATTTAAATGTTAATCTCTAAACAGAACAATGTTTTACTATTAATTTCCATATATGCATAGTTTTTCAGACCATTTAAGGACATTATAGACATTTCCACAATTTTTCCACAGCCACAGCAGTTTTACCAAACGGCTTTCAGCTTTCTCAGCTCACAGCAGCTTCTACAGCCCACAGCAGCTTTTTCTCATAGCCACAGCACAACCAAACACACCCTTAGTTTGAAACATGAGTTGTAATTGCATTGTTTTTTAAATATGTAGTGCCTTATGGTTAAACACTAAAAATATTTATTTTCAATCAATAAATATATAATAGACATGCGTACACGTGTCTATCAAAGAAAGAAACAAAGAAAAATAATTGACAAAGTGTAAAGATTAATTTTAACGTGACAATATTATAGAACTTTAAGACCATACACCTATTACTTTTGAAAAATAATCTCAATATATAAACATACATGATGGATAAAGTCTGGATGACTTTGAGCAACCATAACAATTGAACTCCGAGGATGCACGTGAGCATGATCCCATCTGCTTACATATGACCGCGATAATCGTTGGCAGCGTTAAATAGACCTCTTTAGCGTAAGGTCATAGATATGATATGTAACCAATCATAACATATATGTACCTTTTATTAAACAAAACCAGTTGCCACAATAACGATCATTACATGCTATTTATAAATATTTGTTATTTAAATATGGCATTCAGGTTAATGATGACTCGTCACACACTCAAATTGACAGAGTTGGTGAGCAATTTTTCTAATCAATTTTAGCTATGTTAGAAATGTATTATAATAAAAAATAATAAAGTATGTTTAACTCTTGAAATAATATACAAATAATTTAAATACTTTAAGAAATCTAACAGCCATACTAGTCTTTATACTCTTGTTATTTGGCTTCCGAGTTCACTCCCGTGCGCGTGCGTCGCGCGTCTCCAAATCAAATATTCGGCGCCGACAGGTGGGACCCACCCCGTGACTAAAAAAAAGGAAAGCGCAGGCGCTCTCCGCTCGCTGGCTCCGCCCGTCGCCGCCACCGCCCTCCACCTCCTTTTCCGACTGCACAAGGCATCGAGATCCGGCTGGCCGGAGCCGCCTCCTCTCCGAGCTCCCGTCCCCGTCTCGGCGTTCGCCGCCGTGGTCGCCCGCCTCTCCGCCGTCCGCGCGTGGCTCCATACCGCCTGCTCGCACGTACGCTCGCCTCCCCTCCCCAACCCTGACTCATCTTCGCCTCCCCTCCTCTGCCGGCGCCGCGTGCCGCCGACCCTCGCGGCCGGGCTGGGCCCTCCGCAGCCGACGCGCCCTGATGGGTTCTTCGACTGGTTGCGCTCGAACGGGCTGCCGCAAGGCAAGGTGCCCATCCGGGAGCGGCCCGTGCCCTGCTCCGGCGAGGGCAAGGACCGGCCTCTGCGCAACGTCACCGCCGGTGAGGACCTCTAGATTGGGAAGGGCTGGACGGGTTGATTTCCAGTAGTAACAAGCACAATTTCTCGGTTCCTTTGCAACAAGATGTGTTTGGGGGGGGGGGGGGGGGGGGGTGATCGATGGCAGTTGGGTATAAAATCGATCTGAATTTGGAATCACAGCCAGTTGATGGCCATCGCCCTCCAGGTTTGGTTGCAGTCATGTTATTTGAAATTCAATTCCTTGCATTCATTGCTTCGTCTGACCTTTTTTTTGTGATTGATACAGTTCAAAGTATATCCATGACAGGCCACATACAAGCTCATCCATCTCCGGGTCTGAATATTCATAGCAAGCGACCAATTGACAGGTGCAATCGTTTTTCCATTTCAATCTGAACAAGCATTTTTTTCGAGTTCATCTGACAATGATTCATGTGCCTTTATTGATTTTTGTAGTCAGAAATGCTTAGATGTAAGCTGACATTGAAGTGAAATATTTGGCTTTGCACAGGCTCATAGCATCCTGTTTTCAATTGTTTTTTTTTTTTTTTTTTGACAACAGAAGTTTTAGTTCATCACTAAAATGATTTCCTTCTGGCTGATACTATTGTGGGAAGTATTCTGAATCTGAAGTAACCCTTTGTTTAATTTTATTGTTAAAGTGCAGTCTCTTATAGTTGCTTTACCGGTATAAAACATACTGCAAATCTGATGTACTGTCCAAGGTATTTCAACTAAGTAAGAGCATTAAATTTTGCTAAAACATTCTTACTGATCTTATCAATGCTTGCAGCTACTTAATTAAATACTTGTAACTGGACTAAATGCAGCAGATTACCTCAAATCAGGGACTTCCGAATTGTCTTGATTAGTTTTGTTACTGATTTCTTGATTAGTTCATGAGGCATCATGTCTTCCTGATTTATTATGCTTATTTTCAAATGAACAATGAAATTGATGCAATGTTAGGGAAGGAGGAGGCAATGTGGGTTTGATTTGTTTGTCTCTCTGAATATAACTGTGACATCAAGGATAGTCATAGTTCCTGAACTTGCCAGCTCCGTGCCTTCCTGCCTAATTCTTTGCCTGTCCATTACATTCATCAATCGATTCCACCCTTTTCTAGAGCCTACCTGTTGTGCGTGCTCCTGTTTGGGCACTGAATTGATTGCCCATGCGCCCGTGTGATTATCCTCTATTGCCATCTTAGTCAAAGCTTGTTCCTTTCTGTTGCTTTGATCGTGTTCTTCACAGAATATGGTTGACAGTTAATTATATTTGATTACAGGAATAACAACCCTGTCATTCGAATCATTACAAGCTATCTTTAACCATGCTTTTACTGTCATGTTTGGTACATAGCCCCCCTCATGTTTCATCCATTCATCTCTGTAAAAGTATTTTACTACTGTTCATTGGTCAGTACCTGTTTAACTACATTCCATCGTGATACTGGACCATATGATATTTTTTGTCCATGATTAAATTCGCAGGGTTGTGAAATTCCAATTGTTCACCCTGTGACGAATGTAATAAATAGTCTACCGCAACTGTCTCATGTTCTTCAATGATCTTCTTACTGCAAGCAAGGTAACTACTTTCCTGATCCTTTTCCCAAACAGAGGGCATCCTTATTTCTGCATCATCAATTTTAATTTTTTTACAAGACAGTTGATATGTTGTGCTAAAAAAATTAACTTACTGTTATGAACCATTTTAAAAAATTGTTCACATTAACCAAGTATTTGGAGTTCGTGGTGTTCCTTTTTATAAACAAATTGTTTGATTTTATATTGTAGTGTCACTGGATCCTAAAATAGATTGTGCTTGCTTCTGGTTTAGCTGATACATGAATTTGTTGGATTAACGGTCGGTTCTGGAATTCATCCATAGTTAGCTAAGTTGATTTATCAAATATTCGTCTCAAGTGGTTGTGTTTTAGCTTATGAGGAGTCAGACCATGAACTCATAATCCCAATAACCTTTTTTTTTTTTGGCGACAGTTGAGAGTATGTGTTGCATCCACTCAGATTTGGATTTCTGTTGCATGCATTAGGGCATGTGCACCTGATCTGCTGTTATTCCAAGAAACTAAAAAAGACCATGTAAAGTGTGATTGAATCACTTGAATCAAAGCTGATTCTGATGTTTAAATATGGTTTTACGGATGTTGTTAGTGGAAATGACTTAATGGTGCACTACGCATATGCTATTCACTTATCTCGGGAATACATTTCTCTGAATGTCTTGTGGCTTTTTCTTTTTGACTTCAGTTGTGACGCACGGGCACATATTCAACTTGATTTTTGATCCAGGTTAATTCCATTATGATTTTTGTGTTAGCGTTGTCTCAGATCAGTTTGCCTGTTCATATCGAGCAGTTCCACGATTCTTTCTTCATGATCCCTGTAGGATTTGTCTCACATGAAGAAGACGCTGCCCAAGAAAACTGGAATGCGCCCTATACAGATGGAGGTACGACCAATTGTAGACACTGTTGAGGTTGTTATTCGGGTGGATTATATCAGTGCAATTTGTTTTTGTCAGATGAGGAATAGTGTTTTATTGTGGTCCACGAGCATGAGCTAGGCTACAAATTCACTTATGTTCTTACCAGCAACATATGCATGTCCTGATTTTCTGAACCCCACATGGCAATGGTAGTCAAACATTGCCCTTTTGTTTCTTTTGGCACTAAAACAACCTTAGATACCCATGATAGAGAGCCTTAATTTTCTGGCATCACTTGGGATTCAATTGTGATCAGATAATATCTTTCAAATATTTTCAGCTAATTCCTCAAGTTAGAAACTAAAATTGTACTAAATAGCGATCAGTTCAAATGTGTTTCTCTACATATACTATACATCCATTTTCAGGATGGAGGGAGTATATGTTTTCATATCTCTCTTACGGTGTCTTATGAATTCTGTGCTCAGTATGTATTTGGGTCTGCAAATGATCCAAGACAACTCTATCTTTATACGACTTGTAGGTGATCCATCAGGGCACCATGACGAGAACTGATGTCCGGTTTGTGAAAACACAAAGCATTTTGTTTGTGCTTAATACATTGCAGAATAGAGTATTGTGATATTAAGCTGAACGCTAAGCACTTTGCCTCTTTTTAAAAGTCCATTATGAATGGTTATTCATTTTTTTCTTGATTTCATCAGAACGGCAGGAGTCTTTAAGCCTATCTATGGATGCCCACCTCAACGATGGAAGCTGAACAAAGCAAAGGGGAGTCTAATCCTTCAACTACGAGCATCTAATCCTTCAGTACTTGGTGTTTTCAGTTTGCAAATTAGTTGATGCTGCCAGCAGATTAGATGCTTTACTCTGCTGGGGCATGTGAGGTATTCTTGATTAGATGCTTTACTCCAATTGTAATTGTTAGCATCTGACTGATCAATCAACGTGTTAGGTGTCATTTAGAGCAGGCTGAGATGAAAGTATCGAATACTGCCATTAGATTTATGATGCTTTACTTCAAGTAGTGGAGCTGTAGGAAGATAATTAACGGACCTCATATGCACTTGTCTCCGATTTCTTGTTTCAAAGAGCAATCTAGCAATTTCAAAGATGAAATCTATGTGCATCAGTCCCAGAGAAATAATAAAAGATGTCACACACTTCAACCCATAATTTTCATTTCTGATACGGTTTCAATGTTTAGAGGTGATGGCCAATCTGTTTTGGGAAGGGTTTGTGGAAGTCGAGCAATCAAAGGTTGCAGTGCGAGAAGCGGGACATGGCAGTTAGGATTTTTTGTGGTAGGGGTAGGGGGGATGAAGTTCATTCTGCCATTGTACAATGTCTTTCCTGATAATGGTTGTCAGCATATCAAACGTTTCCCATGAAGTTTAGTCTATCAGATGTACGGTTTGTGTTTTCCCCATGTATAGTGCCAATTATTGGTTATGTTGTACATAAAACAAACTTGGGAATTATGAATCTTCGACTAACACCATGAATCTTTACATGGAGTATTTTAAATATTACAGATATTGTCTATTACTTTATCATAAAGTTGTGAATCATTAAGTTTCAAACAAATATAGTATGGTTGTGTAAATAACAATATCGAGTTTTTTTTCTGGCTATCCCGTGGCAACGCATGGGCACTTTTGCTAGTTACTTATTATTCATGGTCAAGTTAAATCATACACACAAGCGTAGGCGCTAAATAGAGCGTCTCTGTGTGGCGGAGTGGTCGATGAAGTTGCCGGAGATCTTCCACGAGGCACTCCGACAAGCCATGCCACGGAGGCTGCGGACCCTGTGGTGTTCGCTATTTCAAACAGCGACCTGGTCTGGTGATCGTTATTCCAAGCAGCGACTGCCTTGTTGAGCGTGCTCCCGTTGCCACTCACCACGATGAGCAGGTGCCTGCCATGGACGCCGCCGTCCGGTTGAAAGCTCATGCCTCTCCCGCGACATGACATGGCACGCGCGACGCGCCCAAACCTGAGTCGACAAGATAGACTGCAAAGCAATGGCTCGTCGGCGGCGCGTTCTGGCTGCCCCATTCATCCTTGTCTGTATATGGCAACTCTGCTGCAAGGGCAGGCGGCTGGTCTGGTGGGCGCTTCAACAGCCGGCGTCCTCTGTTTTGTCCTGAGCGAGCCGGTGGGCGGTGGACAACGAGTATCCAGTTCAGTTGACCACGGTCCCCAGCATCTGCCTTTCTTTTGGTAGGTGCCTCTGGCTGGTGCCTACAAGCAACTGAAACCATTCAGCACCAGAAAAAAAAATTGCTTTATTAACAAAACCCAAGCCTCCCGCGCATGATCCATCCTCATGCTGGTAAGTTTGTTTCGCATCAGACAAATCCAACTTTGTCATATTGGTAACAAACCTTCCTATCTCCTCCGTTCATCAAAAAGCCAAAAAGAACAAACCTGAGTCATCAACAGACACGCACCCAGCACCTTTGTATCTTCTCAGATTTGTTCCGTTCTCATCAGCTACTAGTATATATGAGTAAAACAGAGAGAACAAACTCTGCACAACTTCATCAGTCAGTCATGGCACCCGCCTTGTGCTCGCTGCTGCTGCTTCTCCTCCTGCACTTCTGCTCCCATGGCTCCGCCGCCGCCCAGGCCCAGCACCCGTGGGGCAGCGGCTCCCGGGGAGCAGCGCC
Source organism: Eragrostis curvula (assembly GCA_007726485.1). Taxonomy (NCBI): domain Eukaryota; kingdom Viridiplantae; phylum Streptophyta; class Magnoliopsida; order Poales; family Poaceae; genus Eragrostis; species Eragrostis curvula. The sequence goes on from CM017445.1 coordinate 17,854,152, forward strand.
GCCGCACTGCAGCTTCGATAGGCTGCAGCCGTGGGAGCCGCTTCTCAAGGTGCAGTCGGAGGCCGGGTACGTGGACTACTTCAATCGGTACGGGGAGACGAACGAGCAGCTCCGGTGCGCCGGCGTGTACCCCATCCGCGTTGTCATCGACCCTCGGGGACTCCTGCTGCCGCGTTACACCAATGTCCATGCCCTCATGTACATCCTCCAAGGTACTAAAATACTTAACCACGAATATATATATACTTGTGCATCGATCGTGAGTTACAGTATTTCTCTGCTGAATGAAGAGTGAAAACAGAGCAATTGTTGACATCCAAAAATTGACAGGGAGGGGCGTCGTGGGGTTCTCGTTTCCGGGATGCCCCTCAGATAGTACTAGTACCTACCAGCAGTGTGGTGGGTTCAGAGACGACCACAACCAGCAGATGCACCGGTTCGGAGAAGGGGACGTGGTGGCGATGCCGGCGGGTGCTCAGCGCTGGATGTACAACGACGGCGACCAGACCGTCGTCGCCGTCTATGTTTTCGACATAAGCAACAGCTTCAACCAGCTCCAACCTTGGCCGCGGGTACGAATTGCTGACACACTTACTTTTGTAATCTGATTCAATTATTGATTTCCCTACAAACACCCCATACTGATCGACTTCTCTTGCCAGAAATTCATGTTGGCTGGGAGCTTCCAGAAGGATCAGGATCACTACTCGGAGACAATCTTCAAAGGCTTCAGTGTCGAGATGCTCAGCGAAACCTTGGGCGTCAGTGCAGACGTGGCGAGGAAGCTTCAGAACCAGAACGACGGCCGGGGTGAGATCGTTCGTGTGGAGCATGGCCTTCAGCTCGCTTCCTGCCGGCCACGGCGACATGCGTCAGCACAAGATGAACATGTTTCTTTCGATGATGAGAGCGTCTGTACCATGGAGGTAGCGCACAACATCGAGAATCCTGATCTTATCAACTTCTACAGCCCAGGTGTTGGGAGGATCACGCGCCTCAACAACCAAAAGCTCCCCATCCTGAACCTCATACATATGAGCGCGACGCGAGTAGACCTGTACCAGGTATGAAGATGCAGCCCTTTAGCATTTTCAGATTGCTGTCATCTTTTGTTTCTCAATACGTTTCATATAGTAACACGTTCTTAAACAAAACCAACTCTGACTGCAGAATGCCAGCCTTTCACCGTTCTGGAACCTCAACGCTCACAGCGTGATGTACGCGATCCAGGGCCGTGCCAGGGTTCAGGTTGTCAATAACAACGGAACGTGTGTGTTTGACGGCGCGCTTCGTGCTGGGCAGCTGCTCGTCATACCGCAGAACTTCGTCGTCGCGGAGAAAGCAGAAGATGAAGGGTTTCAGTACATATCCTTCAAGACGAACCCCAACTCCCTGGTGAGCCACATCGCCAGGATGAAAAACTCGGTGTTTGGCACGATGCCGGACCAAGTCATTGCGAGCTCCTATGGCATCTCGAGGGAGGAAGCCACAGAGATGAAGAGCAACAATGCGTTTGCTCCTAGATACCACCAGACGAGCAATGCTGGTATTGCCTATGAATAGGCGGCAGTTCCAGTGAGCATAAGAAGAATAAGGGTCTGTTTGCTTCGCGTCCTGGCCTGGGCTGCCTGCCCCAGGCAGCAATCTCAGCCGCAGGCACTCGAAATCGAGCGCCTGGCATGGCTGCCTGGCCCAGGCAATATTCTGAGGATGAGAAGCAAACAAGCCCTAAGTTCATAAGGGGATCATCATAATAAAATGTTGCTGGCAGGCTGAAGTTCTAATGTTCTGTGTCCCCATGTTATGGTTTCCTTTCATCTATCTATCTATTATATATATAATTGACCACAAAACAGAGTCACCACGTTTGCTCTCAAGGCCTAGAAATTTTCACGTTAATACTAGAAAATAAGAAGAGAAAATTACTCATCACTGCCATTATGAAAAAATTAGTCATAAAAGCCCTACAAATATTTATTAAAAAGCTAAATTCAGAATAATGAAAAATAGACAAAATACCTGGCATATCTAAATTACCCACCATGCCATTCTGAGTTAAAAAATAGCTAAATTAGGAATAATAAGAATACCAAAAAATACCCTTCACACCTATTTCTAAATTACCCCGCATGCCATTATAGGTCAAAAAAATAACTAAATTTGGATTAAAAAAGGCTAAAAATATCACTAATTCTTATTTCTAACTTACCCACCATACCATCATGAGTCCAAAATAGCTAAATTTTGAAACAATAAAAATCCAAAGTACACTTAATTCCTATTTCTAAATACACTGTTATAAAAATACACCTCCGTGTCTAGCTAGCACGGTAGGTTCTTTTATTTTAGCATGATATATTTTCTTTAAAATATTTATTTGTAACACGACACGTTCTTTTTTCCTATCATGTTTAGCATGGCATGTTTGAACCCCTTCTAAAACAAAATCAGGTCCTTTGGGGCTCTACATTGATCTCTTTATAAACAATTCAAAATAAAAAATAATAAAAATAATTATGGATAAATCCGTGCAACCTAGGAGGTAAGATGTCATTTAAGGTCTTGAAATCTACTCAAATATATTCTGCGGTGACAAGGTAATATTTATAACTTAAGTACCATGAGTTCATAACATAGTTATTATTTTATATGGTAGTCGTGATTCATCTGGTATTCTAACACACTTACAACATACTTACCTGCTCACTATTTCGATACTAAATTCTTGCTAGCCAGTTCTCACAATATTGGTCTTACGCGCTACTTCTATCTCTTGAAAGTTGAATATATGAACACTACATGCTATACTCCTATTACATCGGTTGAATCCTATAATTGAATCAAGCTCCAATTAGATTATAAATCGAATACAATAGGTGACTTAAGACACAATCCAAGATAAATAATGATGACTCATCTTACACTCAATGTTAGGGATGGTGAAAAATTCTCCAATCTACTTCAACCTCTTAAGCGGCGCTTAAGCGCTGAGCGGTGCTCCACCACTTCGCTTTCATGAAAGTTGTGGTTATTAAGCGGCCAAACGCTTAAGCGTTCAAAAGCAAGCTTTCTAGCTCTTATTCCCGCTTTTTAGCATGGGCTAAGCACCAATTCTGCTGAGTATAATGCTTCTCAAACCGGTTTCATTACCATATCTTCCGTTTCTCTCTACCCCACTGTACCAAAACACGTGTTGCCATTCACATCCTGTCCAGCAGCTTCATTCCCGCCGGCAGTTGTCTAGTCGTCATCGAGCTCTCCTCTCCGGTTGTCCATCAGTGCATGATGTCATTGAATTTGAAGATGTATGCATTGAAACAGTGGGTAGTGAAGTATTCATTCTAGCAAAATTTTAAAAATGTGCAATATAAAAAAAATAGTATGCATTTCGCTCCACTCTTATAGAAACGCCTAGAACGCTTAAGCGGCATAGACGCTAGGCGGTGCTCCTCCGCTCGCTTTTCCTACCGCTTTTTTAAGCACTGATAATAATATAAAAATATTGTAAATAGTGTAATAAGTTTAGCCGCGCAAATGCACGGGCGGTCATACTAGTGATATATATAATTGACCAAGAACAGAATTCTCCACATTCACTCTCAAGGCCTAGAAATTACCTCGTTAATCTGAGAAAATAAGAAGAGAAAATTACCCACCATTACCATAAAACAATTAGACAAATATACCCTCCACGTGTTTTAATAATTACACCATCTTTTTTTTTCATAGACAAATATTTGTCTAGATTTAATGATCTATCTACGTGAGGGATATTTAAGAATTTGTACAGCCTACGTATTGGTAACTTCAACACGTCAATAGATCAATCTCCAAAAACGTTTTTTATATTACTATGACGTGTCCACATTATAAAGATGCGCATATCCACTTGATGAGAACTTGATCCATCAGTGATGCACTATAAAAGATGCGCAAGCAACCGACCGGCCGGCCTGCACCTACGCATGTACGACTGTGCCGAAGAAAGAAACACGTACGAGCAGTGCATTCGGCTGTGGTGCAGATTGACCATGGATGGTCAAGTCTCGAGACCGTGCTGGGTACTTGCAGACGACGATAATTAAGCTGAAATGTTTCTGATTAGGATATGGTCAAATCATGCTGCTCACTTTGTCTCTCGAACCGTACGTCTCCACTCTCCATGGCTGCACTTGTTTGTTTGCTCTCTACTCGCCCACAGGCCGCACTGGACAACCAACAACGAACACAGTTTGCACAGCGCCTCTCCTTTTGTCGCCCGCCAGTGCCGCCACTTACAAATACGAAACCTCCAAACCACCATTTCCCACGAAAAGAAAAAACGCTACTGCCGCCGCAACTACGAACCATACTACTACTCATCAGTCCACAACATCGATCGCCTGTCACCGCCGATGGAGAGGTAGAAGAAGCCGTTGCACCGCTACATCACGAGGAGCGTTCAACAATGTGCCTGCTCAAGAAAGAACCGAGCAGCGCCGAGTCGACGAGCTCCTCCTCCTCCTCCTCCACGTTGCCGTGCTCGCCGTCGCCGGCGCGGTGGCGGTGGGTGTGCGAGGTCCGGGTCCCCGGCCGGCGCGCCTGCAGGCTCTGGCTCGGCACCTTCGAGGACACCGAGGCGGCCGCGCGCGCGCACGACGCAGCCATGCTCGCGCTCCACGTACGGCCATGGCGGCTCAGCCGCGTGCCTCAACTTCGCCGACTCCGGCTGGCTGCTCGACGTGCCGCCGGCGACGTCCAGAGAGCCGTCGCGACGGCCGTGGAGGGTTTCCTCCTTCGGATGCGGCGGAGGGACGGCGGTGGTCCCGCGCCGCCGAGGACGGATGTCCGCCACCGACGACGACGGCGACACGGCCACGGAGGTGGAGGCGTCCTCCTCGAGGAGGCCTCGTCGTTCGAGACGGACGTGCTGAGCCGCGAGCGACATGGGCTGGGACCTAGTCGCCCCGAACCGCCCCACTTGCAGTTGCAGGGCCTAGTCGCCGCGAGTAGACCGCGAGTTGGCGGGCGAGCTGCCCGTGTGCCCCGACTCGGGCGCGCTGGTCACGTGCTCCGAGACCTGGCCGCGAGTTGCCAGGCGTTCCGGTCCGCGAGTTGGAGTTAGCCCACGGTAGCTGCGAGTTGGGGTTGTCGCAGCGACTGTAGCCTTCGCCGTGCCGCACGAGACCGTGGCGTCGAGACGTACGGCTCGGGTCCATTGCGGTGGTCGCCGTGCGCCTTGCCAAGGTCTCCTCTGCATTTATGAGCTCACCCGGCGTGCAAACATTGATGCAAGCCAAGCCACGGCGAGTGCAAGCCGCAATATCCAGCTGCACCTAGGAAAATATATCGATCGGGAACAAAAAAAATTCGGAGGTCACCGATAAATATGAATTTTAGGAATTTCAAAAAAATTTACAGACAAAATTTAAATTTTTAAAAAAGTTTTGACATGCATGATTTCATAAGAAAGTATCTCAAATCTACAAAACATCATGGTTGCATATATAAATAAGACAATTTAATTGGACTCGTGAGAATGGTCAAAGACGTAATATAATTCGTTGTTACTGTTCATTTCGACCTTATTTTAGATCACACCGGAAAAGACGAAATGTCAGATATTCAATGAATTTACCGAAATTGTTTTCGTGCACACACGCGCGCGCTCGTGACTTTTCCTTGCACCCGCATGAATGGAACTTATTAGGATGGCTACCAAAAGGAATAAACAATGAAGAAAAGGGTTAGCTTAGCTAGATAGCACTCGAGAGGACTACGCCCTGGAGCGGTGACGAGAGCAACAGTGCTCCGGCGAGCATCAGGTACAGCAGGCTGTGCTCGGGAGCTGCGAGTTTGACCAGGTCGCGCCCAGTAGTTGTGCTTTGGAGTTTGGCCGCCAGCCCGGGTGTGGCCGCGAGAGTTCGAACGTACGCGACTCAGTGTGGCCGCCGGGAGTCGGTGCACGACTTGGGCAGTCGCGACCCGCGCCACGACGGGTTCCGCGGGCATCGAGTCGGCCAGGGAGGCGACACCAAGTCGATCGCCGCACGAGGAGGACTGACACGGGCTCGATCAGGCGTCCCCAGTTGCCACGTCGTAACTTCGGGGATGCCACGGCATCAACAACTCGCCACTGTCGAATCGGAATGCCGGACCTTGTAATTGTCTCCCGAAGCCACTGTGTCGCGGAGCTGCCGATGTCGACGCCGTCGGGCAGCCCCCTTCCGCGTCGCGCCCCGAGTTGCCGTACGTTTAGTGCAGAGCCGTCGTTTGTGGCTGCGGGCCACTTTGATTTGCGGCGGCAGCGTGGACCCGAGCAAGCTGCGTGCAGCAGCAGGCGCTCCAAGAGCTGTGCCGCTGTCCGGTAGTCTCGGTCCCATCATGGCGTGCTCGGGAGCAGCAGCTGAAGACGAATCCGCCCATCAGCACAAAGCTTATTGCTCTTTATTCCATCACATTATTCTACTTCTCGTCATGAATCGCTGAAAGCATTCACACCAAAGCGTGTTGCCTCCAGCATGATCAACTAAAGTCCTGCTAGTATGTCATCAACACAAGCAATCATATAACTTGATTAACAAAATATTTAAGGAGGAAAATACTGTCAAAGTAATGATGTAAGTACACTGCTGGAAGAGGAAAAACAATATTCAAGAATTGACAACTAAATGTGCCTCCAACAGCGAGTATTGTCTTTACAAATTTACTCCAATGTATTTTATTTTTGAAACACGGTACAAACACACGAGTCCTTATCTCTATGAACACGCGCATGCAACCCCTACCCCTACGCATGACTGGGCCTCTTGATCTTGAGATTCATAGAGTCACCACAGATGCCTCGCTGGCGACATCCCTTATGTTGCAAAATGGCACCACATACGCCTCGTCAGCGACGTCCCTTATGTTGCAAATGGCACAACAATGGTGAATATGTATGTACCAACTTTTCTATGGAAGAATGAGGTATTTATTTCGGAAGAATGGCTATTGTTCAAATTTGAAAAAAAAAATGAAAGTTAAATAAATTATATGCTTTGTTCTCTCTGGATTTTTGGTTCACGAGCTGAATTTGATTTGGGAAAATGCTACTAGTCGTTATGATTTGCAAATGTGCACATGGGCCTAGCCACTTGTGCCCTGATCTCTCCAACACTTTTCCACACCGTTGAAGGATTGCCTTAATTACGGGAAGAAATGGCTTAATAAAAGGATTCAAAAAGGTCTTCTCTTAGGTCCCATACTAGATGACCAACCGGAATTGGATGTACTCGTAAAATGTCCGGATTGTTGACACATGGGCTTTAATTGAGATGCCCGTGCATGGGAATGTCGCCACCAAGACCACGTGAAACACAAGTCGATTGGTAGATCATAAGCAAGATTCGCTTATAATCCACATGCTGATCTTGTTATGTTGGTTTTTGGCTTCTTATGATCTTGCTTATGATCTGATCTGTTCCACTCGCTATTCCTCACACAAATGCACCTAGCCGACAACGAGCCGCTCCATCCCCGACAACGAGATTTCGGCACTCCATCCCCGACAACGAGATTTCGCCGACAACGAGCGGCACCGTGACCCTCAACAGCGAGCCGCTCCATGTCACCGATAAACATGAAATTTCGGGAATTTCAGAAATTTCAGCGAACAAAATTTGAATTTTTTACAAAGTTTTCACATAATTTCACAAGAAAGGGTCTCAAATATATAAAATATCATGATTGTATATATAAAATAGACAATTTGGACTCGTGTAGGGGGTCAAGGACCGAATTTCGTTGGTACTGTTCATTTCGACAATATTTCGGACCCCACCGGAAAAGGCGAAATGTCGGATATTTCGGTGAAATTTCGCCGAAATTGTTTTCCTAGGCTGTAACCAATGCTGACGGTCCGGGAGACGCTGCACTTCGCCGCCGAGTTCCGCCTCCCGCGCGTGCGTGCTGTCACCGGTCTGGAAGCTCATCTGCAGTTCTCGTTGTCGGGGATGGACGCTCTGATGGACCAGCTCGGCCTCGCCTGCGCCGCGCACACCATCATCGGCGACGAGTCGCACCGCGGCGTGTCCGGCGGCGAGCGGCGGCGCGTGTCGATCGGGACGGACATCATCCATGATCCCATCTTGCTGTTCCTGGATGAGCCTACGTCGGGACTGGACTCGGCGAGCGCGTTCATGGTGGTGTAGGTGTTCTGGCGGATCGCGCAGAGCGGGAGCGTGGTGAGCATGACCATCCAATCCACCAGCCCAGCGCGAGGATCCTCGGAATCCTCGATTGCCTTCTCCTCCTCTCCCGCGGACGCACCGTCTACGCCGGCGCGCCTGCCGGGCTGAAGCCTTTCTTCGCGGAGTTCGGCGCGTCCATCCCCGACAACGAGAACCCCGCCGAGTTCGCGCTCGACACCATGCGGGAGCTCGAGCGCCAGCACGACGGCGCCGCCACACTAGCCGACTTCAACGCCAAGTGGCAGATTGCTTTTGCCGACAAAGACAAGAAGGTGATCAAGCGTACGTTGCCGCTGGAGCGGCGAGGGCGGCGGTGCGGTGAGCGGGTCGGTGCCGACGTTCGCGAACCCGGTGTGGACGGAGGTGTGGGTGCATATCAAGCGTTCCTTCACAAACACGAGGCGCATGCCGGAGCTCTTCGTGATGCGGCTAGGCACGATCATGGTCACCGGGTTCATCTTCGCCACAATCTTCTGGCGACTCGACGACACGCCCAAGGGCGTGCAAGAACGTACGGCTGGGCTTCTTCGCCATGGCCATGCATGTCAACGATGTTTTACGTCTGCGCCGACGCACTGCCGGTGTTCGTGCAGGAGCGCCACATCTACCTCCGCGAGACGGCGCACAACGCTTATCGAAGGATATCCTACGTGCTCGCCAACGCCGTGGTCGCGTTCCCGCCGCTGGTGCTCCTGTCCGTCGCCTTCGCGGTCACCACCTACTTCGCCGTGGGGCTCACCGGCGGCGGCGCCTCCTTCGCCTTCTACGTCGCCATCGTGCTGGCCTCCTTCTGGGCCGGGAGCGGCTTCGTCACCTTCTTTCTCCGCGGTGGTGCCGCAGGTGATGCTCGGCTGCACGGTGGTCGTCGCCATGCTCGCCTACTTCCTCCTCTTCTCCGGGTTCTTCATCACCAGCGACCGCATCACTAACTACTGGACGTGGTTCCATTACCTGTCCCTGGTGAAGTACGTGTGGTACGTGATGGACATTGGAAAACGGACGTGCCTGCTGATTACGGTCGCATGGGGATTTTTGTTTAGATTCTTCTTTTATATTGTACTCCACATAGGCAGCAAAAATAAGAGACGTTAATGCCAAGAATAGCGATGTACTAATACAATTTCAATTTTCTTTGAACAGTATAACATTTTCTAATCTCACAAGCTGATCTCTCGATATACTATATCACACCGTCATGTCCGACTGCGGCATCTGCCTGCTTCAAGCAATGAGCCTCTGCCGGCAAAGAGTCCAATGCCTTCAACCTTGCTTGCTTTCTTTCTTTCTTTCTTTTGCGAAGGACATGGCCCTATAGCTTTCAAGGTAAGCTAAGATTTACATCTGCTCATGGACCTAATCCAATCGTATATTAGGGTCGGATGTATAGCATTTTCGTCTCGATCGAGTACCACACTCACATGTCTTTTTTTTTTTTTGAGATTATACAGTACAACTCAGACACTCACAACGCACGCACACTCACTCCTATGAACGCACATACGCAAACCCTACCCCTATGAGCATCTTCGAAGACTGAGCCGGCAAATTCTCCAGATTCCCGAAGTCACCACTGGCGCCTCGCTGTCGACGGCCACGTCGCCTACCGCTGAAAGCACAAATGCCGTTAAATCTTAGAAAATTCGCTCCCACCGGGAGTCGAACCCAGGACCTCAAAGGTGCTACTCGGATGCCTTAACCACTAGGCCAAGGCCCCTTTCACACCACACTCACATGTCTACCGAAACGGAATCCCTGCCATCACCACCTTGCCATAGCTCGAGCAATTTGGATGTGATGTTTGTAATAACACAGTAAATCTAACAAAACCGTGTAAATAAATATGATTGACAAATATATATTTTTTAACTTATTAGATTGTACACTTGGCAGCAACAAGTAACATTCACGCTAATGGAGTGACAAACTCACACTTTGTAAACTCAAAGAGTAGCATGCATGGTGTGGTTGAAACAAACCAGCAAGATCTCTATATATACACCCGTAAACAGGGGGAATCAACCATTCAATGCAAAATGGAAATTAAACCGCATGTCGTCCTCAATCTGTAGGGGTATCTTGGTTTAAGATTTTGGAGTAAAACAAATTGAGTGAAATTGAGATGTTCAAGCTCTTCATTATGCGGCCGAGCACAATAATGCTGAACGGTTTCACCCTAGAGATCATCTTGCGGCGCCTCGACGACACAATAAAGGGAAAGCAGGGACGGTTCAACTTGTGTACACTGGCTATGTTCACAATGTTCAACGTCTGCGTCGATGCCCTGTTGGTGTTCGTCACCTTCTGGGGGGGGGGGGGGGGGGGGGGGGGGGGGGGGGTGGGGGGCGACTTCGTCACGTTCTTCTCCGTCGTCGTGCCGCGGGTCATGCTGGGCTACATGGTGGTCGTCGCCATGCTGACTTATTTCCTCTTTTATTCAGGGTTCTTCATCACCAGAAATCTCATCCCTGACTACTGGACATGGTTCCATAACCTGTCGCTCGTCAAGTACCCGTACCAAGAGGTGCTGCAGAACGAATTCTGGGGACGCGTCGCGTGGCGTCGAGATGTTCGATGGGACGCCAGTGCAGCCTGGGAAACAGCCTAACGTACGTGACCACCATAGCCGACGTGCTGCCGCAGCAGGGCGTCACGGACATCGGCGAGTGGAAGTGCTTGCTGGTCACCGTGGCATGGGCCTTCTTTAGAGGATTGTTCTCCATCGTCGTCATGCTCGTGGGGGGCAAGAACAATAGGAAATAAACTTCTAGACTGATAATACGTACATATATGAATGTATAAAGCAGGGTTTCAAAAACCGTTTGAACTGCAAAAACCGGTGGGTGGCGGTTTTGCGGTTTTCACGAAAACCGTGAAAACCATGACAAAAACCGCACTAACGTAAAATTTGAATTTGAACGAATTCAAGACGGAAACCGCGCGGTTTCGGCGGTTTTCCCCGCAGTTTTTGCGGTTTTCGTGCGGTTTTCACGGTTTGCCAAGGAAATTCTTCCACTCAACAGTACACCACACGGTTTATCGTGAGGTTTTCGCGGTTTTTATGCGGTTTTCATGGTTTTCGCGCAGTTTTTGAAATTTTAAATTTTCTCAAAATTTAAAAAAATTCAAATCTTTTCGTGGGAAACCGTCGAATCGTCTAAACCACTGGGTCGCGGTTTTAACGAAAACCGCGGTTTTCACGCGGTTTTCGACGGTTTTGTAAACCATGGTATAAAGCTTTCATAGTTATCGTCTTCTTTTTTACAAAAAAAAAATGTTTATCGAAGACCTTAGTACTGTCTCTTTATTTTTCCAACGTGTTTTTGCTAGGCCAAGGATGATTTTTTTTGTGGGACAAAACTCTTTATTTCAACGGGGCAATGATATAACAGAGAAATTTCGTAAAACAAAAGAAATGTCTTTTTCTTTCAAATTTGTTGTTACATACCCCCAAAAATGATTAGAGTGTCTTGCCAACTAACCGACAATGTGAAACAAACTAACAGGGTAATGTTTTTCTCTTTCGAAATTGTTGTAATATACTATAATTATTATTCGCAATGCCAACAAGCAGTTTAGCTTAGCAAGTGGTTATCACAATAAACCGCTTGGCGCTTAGTGTGATAAACTCACACTTCTTGTCCGTTGGAAATGAGAATAGCAAGTTTGTCTGCCTTCTACCCGACAAGATATCCAAAAGTACAATAAATCCATTTATTACTATTCAAAAAAAAATATGATGGCATACTTTCTAGAAACAACTATAGCATGTGTACATAGAATAATTGTACCTGCCAGGAAGTGGCACTCACACTCATGGAGTGACAAATTCACACTTGCTGCATTGGAAACTCAAATAGCTAGTACCATGCATGGTTAGTTGGAACAGAACAACAAGATCTATATATAGACCTATGGAAAAGAGGGAGGCAACTATTCAAAATGGAACCTCGACACCATGTTACATCTCAATTTCAAATTATTCAGTTTTGGGATGTTGGAGTAAACCAAAATGAGTGAAATTGGCAGGTTGGAGCGCTTCATTATGTGGTTCAACAAGGTCATGGTGACCATGTTCATTTTGGTGGCCATCTTCTGGCACCTTTGTAACATGCCCAATGCAGATGACGCTCATCATAAATTGGACCAGAATGAGGTGCGCTCTTATATTGTTTGAGCAGCAGGGTGGAAGATGGGAAACCAAGATTTTAAGAGACAGACTTCAAATCTATACTTCAGCAGAAGCTGCTGCAGAGGCCGGCGTGTTCATATATATGGTCAGTACAATTCGTGCAAGTAATAATTTGTAGATGGCCTGGTCATAAAGGCATCACTATCTTATCTTATCTTATCTTATATTTACTAATTGGAGGCTCCTTTTGAGGCCTCCACATTAATCGAAGAAAAATCCTAAAAATTACCAGAAAAAAGCAAAACATCGGACCGTCAATTTGGATACTCGAGAAATCGTAACCGTAGATCGACATCTAGACAATTCCCAAAAAAAAAGTTCAGTCTAACGTGGAGTCTACGTTGATCACGTCCTGGTCATGGAGTCCATGCAAAAACTGCCTTCGTGCACGCCAAAGAAAATCCAACAAATCACAACCATTGATCCCAATTACACACGTCCACCAGCAGGAAACCCACCTTACCCTAGCCGCCTAGCGTCAACGATGTTGCCTCCATTTTCAAGCGCTCTCCTTTCATCTTCCTCTGCCTCTCTCGATCTATTAGAATTCGCCAGCAGGTATCTGTTATAACCCCCACCATGAAGAAGAGGAGGAGGATGCTTGGAGGGAGAAGCAAAGAACTGCCGCGAGTACGCACCTGGAGTTGATGAATACGGTGGCCACCGCCAATTCGATCTGCCTGCATTGAAAAGCTTCGTCACCGTGGTCTCCGATCTCTCCTCTACCAATTTCATGGTATCGTCGTGCATGTGATTGAAACTGTGAGTTCACAGCAGGTCTGCAACAGACATTTAATTTGTTCTTGCGTGAGTGGTCTAGCCCAGAGGGAGAAGAAAGATCCTGCAGTGAGGACGTACTATTCAAGACATGGCGATGAAGGAAGACAGGAAGGCACCGACAGCATCTGCAGAGGATTCACCCCTCACGCTGCTTAATAACATCATCGAGATGCGAGGTAAAGGACAATCTGTATGAACAGTGATCTTTGAGACCTTAAATCGCTTGCTTACCTGCCACCATGTATCACCTCCAGAAGAAATCAGTCATGTAACGTTGCTAACTACCTCCTATGTGGCCACCAATTGCGTACTTACCGCACCGCAGCAAGGTATTATGCCCTACACTTTCCAGTTGTGTAATTTCTTTTTCCGATCTAGCCTGCATGTGCAATAAAATGTTTGAAAGACTATACTGGGCACTAAAAGGTACTCCCTCTGTTTTTAATTATATGATGCCGTTGATTTTTTTGTTGAACTTTGACCGATAATATATGTGAAAATAATTAGTTGCTTAACGTAAAATGTATATTGTTGGATCTATCGTGAAAAGCACTTTAAGATTAACTTATACATTTAGCTATCTGCATAAATATTTATGAATAAAACGAATGGTGAAAGTAACAAAAAAAGTCAACGGTGTCATATAATTAAAAACCGAGGGAGTATTTGATTCAAATAGAGCAAGCCAGCACATCAAAATTTTTCAGTCATCAATCTAATATTTTATTTTTCTATGATCCACAAAAGCAGGAACCATATTTTTCCTTTTTCTCAAATTATTATGTTACTTGCAGGTCTGTGGGACTATTGATCCTTTTAAATAATGTTAATTGCAGGTCATCAATATAAGGTTTTCTTTTCCACTACTGTCTCAACAATAATTTTACTATCAAGAAAAAGTTTTATAACTACAAATTTGTCTGGAAACACAACTATGTATTTTAATTTTGCAAGGATAATTAACTGCTCTGCATTTATCTGTAGGTTTTATCCAACTCAGTGAGCTCTACACATTTTTTTTCCTTACATATTATTATGATCAAATGAGGCATTACTAGGTTGTTGAATAATATGACTTTTTGTATTGTGAACAGTAAAAAGACTTGCTATATTTCCAGATTTTTTTTCTTTGCCCACTGTAGTGAGTTAATCGTGTGCCCTGCTATCCATGGTTTACTGGGATATGCAGCTTTTGCTTATTGCTGTGCTGCAGAATGGTCTATAAAGATGTTCTACAACTTTTAGTGATGAACTAATCTGTGGATGAGATTAAGTGTCATGTTCTTTTTCTTTTTCACAATGCCATCCAGGTTATTTCTCTGCTCTGTTTTTCTGAAACGAGCTAAATGGATGAAAGGAAGTCTCCTTGCTAACTGTTTAATTTGCACCAAATAGGCTTGGCACAGAAGTATGCAACCCCCCTGCACCCTGGTAACTCTTCTTTGGCTTTTATTCATAGATATATTCCTGCCCCAAAGGATATACATCGCTCCATAAGAATATTTGGATATTATTATTATATTATAGTGTTGTCGCATATTTGGAAACAACATGCCTAGAAAATAGTATATGTTCCAATATTTTGGTATTATCACATAAGTACGATTATGACTGTATTATGCAAGCTGTATTTATAGATATCACTGAGCATTGATGTACACTAGAACCTACATATTGTCAATAAAATAGGCATCTAATAGTCATGTGTTTATGACTTAATTAATACATAAGTGATAAATGTTATAAACATGCGAACGAATAATACTAATCTTAGAGGCCGTCGTAGCTAGGCATGTGAACCTCTGATTTTCCACTTTTCTGTAGAAAAAACATTTTTTGTATCCAAGTCAATCTCAGTAATTTGTGATGTAAGATTATTTGTTCAGTGAACAACGGGGAATTGTAATTTCAAAAAACTGTGAACAAGGGTGGCCTCCTTCAAAAAAAGTTGTAGGAAAATTTTGAAAATTGATAGAACAATCAGAGTTAGTTTTAATTCAATTGAAGTGGTATAATAATATATTCTAAGCTTAACGAGTCTCATTATTTTTGTTCCCAATGTGTAGACAATAAATTTATTCTGAACAAGCTCATCAACATGTGTCGTACTTGCATGAGCGATGCCTACTTTTTATACCATTAGCGTAATCAAAGGAAAATATCAAGAAATTTTCATTTATAAATGATCAAATGTCAATATGTAAGAAAAAGAATTAATGGTGACAAAATTTTGGATAGTATGATAGTGTACAATAAAAATATAGTTATCTATGATTCAAAAAGAGGGCAAGAGAGTATCTCATATATATGAGTTAATTTATTAGCAAAAAGCTGGTGGCACTTTTTTGGTACCATTCAGTTATAATATTGGTAGTACTTTGAGGATGGTAAAAGAAGAAATATTTTCGTATAGCCAAAAATAGGAATCCAGGTAGCACTTATGTTTTTTAATCTTTTCTAATATGTTTTTTTTTTTGTTGCAAAGTAGCTTTTCTAATATGTTTGAATTGCTAGCCCGTGCAAGTATTGCACGGGTTGATGAGCTAGTGTTTTAGAACGGAAGATAAGGTCTCGGTCTCTTTGAGTGTTTGTACGCTGATGAGAACTTGAACAAGAATGGCTCCTCATACAAAGCTTCTACCATCTATTTTTTTATAGATACAAATATGTGTCTAGAATTCACGGCGGAGCAGCGATATGATCGACGACGTAGGCCGGCCTGGTCGAGGCGGCGCGTTCCGTATCCATGAATTTGATGACCTCGGCCAGCAGAACAAGGACACTATCCGATTCCGATCCGATATGCACACCGTCGCTTTTTTTGCATAATGACAGCATGAGGACAGTGTCCCCCTAAATTTTTTTACAAACTACTGTGTATATATACCATATATTATATGTTATATACATTGAAAATCTTATCAAATATACATTTTTTAAGCCTAAATGCTTAGGAGAGAGGAAAACAAATGAAAAAATGATGTCCGATTTTTGCTTCTACACATATTTGAATTTTGGTGGACATTATGGCTAAATTTGTACCCCTATAGTTGTAATCCTAGATTCGCCACCCATGGGAAGACGATAGCATGCTACGCGCTGCACGTCATGAACGGCAAGCTGGACCATGGAACAACCTGAGCTGCACGACCAGGCTGGACCCAGGAACAACCTGAGCTGCACGACCAGGCTATCAGCGACAGCAAGGAGCACGTGCTTGTTGAAGAAATGGAGAGAATCCGAGGGGCACTGCCATCTGTCTTGCCGAGATCTTTCTCACCTTCATGTCCATGACTCTTGCCTAAACGTTTGCTCTTACTGGTTTTAGTCAATCAGCAATTGCTCTCTTATTCTATTCTCTTTCTACTATATTCTTTGAATCAGGACGAAGTGATGTACAAAGGAGGTGCAGGGCCGTGCCATGGAGGCTGCGCACTTTGTTGTGTTCGCTATTTCAAACAGCGACCTGGTCTGATGATCGCTATTCGAAGCAGCGACCGCCTTGTTGACCGTGCTCCCCTTGCCACTCACCACGATGAGCAGGTGCCTGCCATGGTCCCCGCCGTCCTCTGTTTTGTCCTGAGCGAGCCGGTGGACAACCAGTATCCAGTTCAGTTGACCACGGTGCCACCTGAAACCATTCAACGCCAGAAACAAACTTACTTTATTAACAAAACCTCAAGCCAAGCCTCCCGCGCATGATCCATCCTGTCATTCGGCTGGTAAGTTTGTTTCGCATCAGACAAATCCAACCTTGTCATTCAGAAAGGAACAAACCTGAGTCATCACAAGACACGCACGTACCCAGCTACTAGTATATACAGTATATGAGTAAAACAAGAGAGACCCGTCCGTCCGGCCTTGCAAACTCTGCACAAATTCATCAGTCAGTCATGGCACCCGCCTTGTGCTCGCTGCTGCTGCTTCTCCTCCTCCTGCACTTCTGCTTCCATGGCTCCACCTCAGCCTTCCGGGGAGCAGCGCCGGCGGACTGCAGCTTCGACAGGCTGCAGCCGCTGGAGCCGCTTCTGAAGGTGCAGTCGGAGGCCGGGTACGTGGACTACTTCGAGCGGTACTGGGAGACGGACGACCAGCTCCGTTGCGCCGGCGTGTTCCCCATCCGCGTCGTCATCGAGCCTCAGGGACTTCTGCTGCCGCGCTACATTAACCTCCACGGTCTCGTTTACATCCTCCAAGGTACTAAAACTCTGAATCAATTTAAGTTACGCATCTAGTTACATAATCACCATGAACAGATGATATCTACTACTTGTGAATGCATCGATCGTGTGTTATTTTTCTGCTGAATGAAGAGAATGGAAATAGAGCAATTGTTGACATCCGAAAACTGACAGGGAGAGGCGTCGTGGGCTTCTCATATCCGGGATGCCCCCCTGATAGTAGTAGTACCTACCAGCAGCAATTCCAGCAGTGTGGTGGTTTCAGAGACGAGCAGCAGCAGCAGATGCACCGGTTCGGAGAAGGGGACGTGGTGGCGATGCCGGCCGGTACTCAACGCTGGATGTACAACGACGGCGACCAGCCCGTCGTCGCCGTCTATATTTTCGACATAAGCAACACCTTCAACCAGCTCGAACCTGAACCGCGGGTACGAATTGCACTTATGTAATCCGATATTATTGATTTACCTGACAAACACCCCATACTGATCGA
This sequence comes from Eragrostis curvula, assembly GCA_007726485.1. Taxonomy (NCBI): domain Eukaryota; kingdom Viridiplantae; phylum Streptophyta; class Magnoliopsida; order Poales; family Poaceae; genus Eragrostis; species Eragrostis curvula. The sequence goes on from CM017445.1 coordinate 17,872,005, forward strand.
CTTCTTGCCAGAAATTCTTGTTGGCTGGGTGCTTCAACAAGGATCAGGATCACTACTCGGAGAGAATCTTCAAAGGCTTCAGTGTCGAGATGCTCAGCGAAACCTTGGGCGTCAGTGCAGACGTGGCCAGGAAGCTTCAGAACCAGAACGATGGCCGGGGTGAGATCGTTCGTGTGGAGCATGGCCTTCAGCTCGCTTCGAGGCCAAGGCGCCAAGCGACAGCAGAACATGAACATGTTTCTTTCGATGATGAGAGCGTCTGTACCATGGAGGTAGCGCACAACATCGAGAACCCTGATCTTGCCGACTTCTACAGCCGAGGCGTTGGAAGGATCACGCGTCTCAACAACCAAAAGTTCCCCATCCTGAACCTGATAAAAATGAGCGTGACGCGAGTTGACCTGTACCAGGTATGAAGATGCAGCCCTTTAGCATTTTCAGATTGCTGTCAGTTTTGTTTTCTCCATACGTTCATAGTAACATGTTATTGTAAAAAACAAACTGTGATTGCAGAATGCCAGCCTTTCACCGTTCTGGAACCTCAACGCTCACAGCGTGATGTACGCGATCCAGGGCCGTGCCAGGGTTCAGGTTGTCAATAACCACGGGACATGTGTGTTTGATGGCGTGCTTCGTGCTGGGCAGCTGCTCATCATACCGCAGAACTTCGTCGTCGCGGAGAAAGCGGAAGATGAAGGGTTTCAGTACATATCCTTCAAGACGAACCCCAACTCCCTGGTGAGCCACATCGCCAGGATGAAGAACTCTGTGTTCGGCACAATGCCTGCAGATATCATCGCGAGCTCGTATGGCATCTTCAGGGAGGACGCCACAGAGCTGAAGAGCAACAGTGCGTTTGCTCCTTGATACCACCAGACGAGCAATGCTGGTATTGCCTATGAATAGGCGGCAGTTATAATGGTCCTAAGAAAAATACGTTCATAGCTGGACCATCATAATAAAACATTGCTTGCAGGCTAAAGTGCTATTGTTCATGCCCCCATGTTTTTTTTTTTCGTTTCATTCTGACGTAAAAGATGAAAGTCCATTTCTGCTGCCGTGCTCTAGCTGCTCTAGGCACCGCGCACCCTGCTTCCTCTGCTGGTGAAATAAACCACATGGATGTAAAACTAAATTAACACGTGAAGACAGACAATTATAAAATTTAAAATGCAGATAAAAATGAATAAAAGGGAAGAATCACAAGATGAAATGAATCTCACATGAATGGACTAATGACAATATAAAAACAAGGATATTTCTTCATGTAAGATGTCACAGTTTTACGACAAAGGAACAGAGAACTTCTGGGAAATGGATATTCAGGAACAAATTAACAGTTTTATATCCAACTGGAAGGTAGCACCGCTAAATAAGCCGACTATTGTACTGTTAAAACTACAAAATACCCATCACCACATAAATTACTGGTTTTCAGAATTCAGGTAAACTAGAAGCCAGCGGGAATACCACATCTAACTACAAACTAGGATGCAAATCTCTGCAGCATGTCAGTAAACAGAAGGGGAGCTGATGGTCAATCTTCATCTGGTGTTTCTTCATCGTCAGCATTATTGCCATATCGCCAGCCACCTTCAAGGTTGTTGCCTCGGTCTTCTTCAGTCTCTTCACTATCATCTTCGTATGTAGCCTTACCTGACCATTGGTTCTTGACACCAGTGATATCGGCAGGCATTGAGCTGGAAACCTTGACATTGTAGACTTTAGAAGAGGAGACCTTGTGGGCTGAGCTCGGCTTGCTTCTTTTTGGGTTTGGTGCAGGGTCACCAATCTCAGCATAGTCGTACTGATAGGTGGGTTCATTCACAGCATGGTGACCAGAAGGAGCTGTGTGCTTACCATTTTCCTCTTGACCATGTTCAGGATGCATAGTTTTTAGATGAAGGTTCAGTTTGTAACTGTGAATGTATGCTTTATCACAACCCTCATAGGGGCATACAAACGGGCGGTCAGCATAGCTTGCGGGTGCTGGAGTGGAAGATTTCATGGTGATTTGCGGTTTTTCAGGTGGTGGCGTATGTTGTACTGCCACTGGAGTTCCAGTCTGCATCATGGCCAAAACGAAAGCAATCAATAATAAAAATAGGAAGGGTATGAAACTTTGGATTAAAAACTGCAAATTTTATGTCCAGCACTATGGAACATGGAAAAATGATCACCTATTTAATTTATTTTTCAGAAATAAATATAACATCAATCTGAAAAACTAGCTATACTGCAGTTTTTAAAAATCAGATGTTTGACTATGTGTGTAACAGTAATATACAGTTTAACAGCTACCCTTGTGGAACAGTAACCAAGTGCGCACCATGTACCATGGCTGTCATATAACAAAACTCTACAGTTCCAAGAGCTCTCTGCTCACCAATAAACAACATAATCCCCAGGATATATTCCCTTAAAAAAGGCATGAGAACCGAGCGACAGCACAGTTGGTATAGTCTCCTGTCCAGGAGACAACCCACCCAGGTGACAATCCACCCAGGTGCTCGTTATGGGTACCTCCCTGTGCAATCTAGTTGCATGTAATCCTAGTCAGACAAGGTTTGGTCCCGACCTATACCCCAAAAGATCAAAGCCCAGGGAACATCTTCCTGTGGCTGAGGAAGAAAACAAAAGCAAAGGACTGAAACGTTTTTTAGCGTAACCCTCATATTTACATCTTCATAAATCATGATGCAATACGTATCAAAGGATGAAAGAAGTCATCTACAAGTAAGCTCGTAGGAAGATAGCATAACACCTACGGTAAACGGTAGACAGTCGGTCGACCATCGTTTAGCGTTTAAATCTGTTTAAACGGGTTTAAACGGCTAAACAGTTGTTTAGGCATAAACGGTGGCCACCGGTCTGGCGTTTAGATGCTGTTTAAACGGCGTTTAATTCCCTTTAGGAAAACAAGGACTACGAGTAGTTGAGCACAACATATAACACAAACAGAAAAACAAGCAGCTGCACAGAGCAATCTTGCAATATAATCTGGTATTTAATACCATGGTGCAGAAAGTAGCTGGCAGAGAGAAGTTAAACTGATATATATTTGCATATTTTCTCATTTGGATTAAACGATAAGGATGTATAAACTGCAGCCAAAAATAAACCACAGGGACACATGAATCATAAATGATGGTTAAATAAAGAAGTTCATGCACATCAGCACCGTACCTTTTCATGCGCCTTGACATGGGCTTTTAGTTTGAAGTCGCTTGTAAATTTTTTACCACACGCTGGGAACGGGCATATATGATAATTCTCCAATGCATGCGTTTTTAGGTGCGACCGTAAGTTGAAATCCAATGAGAAGGCCTGAAATTAAAAGCATTTATTTGTAAGAAGATGTAAAGGCAGCATAGCCTCAGGGCACACAATTTAACAAAAAGCGCCATTATACTAAATTGCATCTATTTCGATCTAGTTACTCATCGATGGGCATACTGGAAATTTTGTGTTGCATAACATCGAAAACAAGCAACAAAATTGCGAATATAGCAAGAGCATACAAGATACATGGGCTGGATAGAACTGACAAGTTCCATTAGATAGGCTAATAAAAGTTAAAAGAGTGAGCTAGATAGAATTGGCATGACAGCAGAACAGTTTTACAACATTAGACACACCATTAGGCCCTTTTGCTTTGAATAACATGGAGAAGATAACTGAAAAATATAAGGCAGGTAGTGAAAGCAAAACGCAAAAGTGCTGCAATGCAACAGAAGAAATAACTACGGAGATCAGTGAGTGCATTTCTTGAGAGCAGAAAGGGCTGAGGGTATCACCTTACCACAGTCTGGATGGGGACAAATAAAATCCTTTTGTCCTGTATGAGTAAGGTAGTGTCTCTTCAACTTGGAGCTGTCAACAAATTTCTGCAAGATAAAGCAACCAAGTAAGTATGACTTGGAGTGTTATGTGACATTGATACAGCTCAGCATACGTATACTGTTCTAAACTAATTAATCTAAGACTGAGACCAAGGGCTTAAATGTACAGTTTATTAGTTATGGCTTTTCTGTAGGCACATTAACTCGTCAGTTTCGCATCCAGTATGGGGTATTGTGAAAAATGAAGCATAATTCCCTTTGAAATTTTCTGCAAAATTCTAAATCTAAAGAAAGGGTTTCAGTAGGTTTCAGCCATATACAGGTAAACAAGGTAGTTAACAAATAAGCGCTTGCCAAATAGCAGGGTGTCTTTACTCGACTCGGCACACAAGGAATGAATCTCAATTCTTAAGATGATTTCAACGAGTGTAAAACTGCAGATAATAAAGGTCTGGTGTCAATAACCAAAGGTACAAAACACTAAAATCAGCAGAGATACCTTGCCACAGTTAGGCTCCTGGCAGATATACTGCCTCTCTCCATGGACATGAGCATGCTTCCTGAGTGCGCTGACATCAACAAAGGTCTTGCCGCAGTTCTCGTAGCTGCAGAGGAAAAGGATCTCAGAGGTGGGTTCCGGCTTGGGTGCCTCTGCCTCCAGCAATTTGGGATTTTCCTTGGAACTTTTGTGCCCATCCGCTGCAACACAGATTAAGCAAAGAGGTGATCAGTTAACAGTTGTAGGATATCACATCTGTTCTGTGCTTGAGACTCTGGCTAATCAGACGTGCACATGAACTCCAGGGCCATCATTAAGCATTGTCGATTTACCCCTAACCTACCTCCCTACCCTAAAGACTGAAGAACTATCCACCAGCATCAGCAGCAATCCTTCACAGGGGGAAAAATGACAAAAGAACGGGAGGTATGGTAGGGGTTGTTACCTCTAACCCACTTGAAAAGGGAGCATTTTCCACCGGAGGACGCGAGATCCTGCGGGATCCTGGAAATCGAGCGCAACGCAACGAATTTCACACAGTTATTAGAGAAATTGACGGCAAAAGCTTCGAACTTTTTACAGGAGAGTGATACAGAGAGAGAGAGAGAGAGAGGGAGGAACAAGAAGGCACCATTGCTTGACCCAACGAGCGGCGGGGCGCGGCGGGCGGCGAAACGCCGGGGGCTGGGAGTGCGGCTGCGGCTGCGGCTGCGGCGGGTAGTAGTTCCTGTAGGCCCCCGATCCGGCGGCCGCCGGCAGGTACTCCATCCCGCTGGCTCCCTTCGCCGTTGTCGAGCTCAACGGATGGCTAGGGCGGCTAGGGTTTCCTCTCTGTCGTCCTCTCTCGCGCGAGATGGTCTGGGTCAGTTTGCAGTGGTCGGTCGGTCGGCGGGTTTAACGGCGGCGCGCCGGAGGAGAACGCTTTTCTTTGGTTCGTCATCACAAGAAAAGGACGGCCGCCCGAATCCCAAAGCAGGATCCGACGATGGCTAGTGTTCGTGCTTCGCTTTCTTGTACTCGCCGGTGTCCCCTTGTGAACGAATACGCTGTCCAAGGTCCTTTTTTGTTTTCGCTCACGCTTACGCCATGAATGAATGAACCAAGATAACGCTTGTTTAACTCTAAATCGCAGTTTTCGCAATTGTGATGCAGCGCAGTAATGCTTTACCAGAGTTCTTTGGGATCGAACCTCTAGCACAGGAATTTTTTTCGTTTTTAAGAACAAATGGAACATATCATATTCGTACAAGAATTGAACCAGCTGCGAAAGATCTGTAGCCTATACTATTACAAGAGCTTCAGTAGCACCTCAAATTTTATGGTTCGACTCTTTGTGAGAGCGATTTTTCTAGAATTTAACGACATTGTGCTTTCAGTGGTACTCGACGCTCCCGTCGACATCGAGGTGCCAGTCATGACTTTGTCAATTTCGATAATTTGCCGACAAGATGCTCAGAGAGGTAAAATTTACGTCCGTGCGTTTATAGGAGGAAGTGTGCGTGCATTTTTAATGTTTGAGTTGTAGTATGTAATAAAAAAGAAAAAGGGAAAAAAAAAAGAATTGAACCAGCTCATCTACAATCTATAAGCTAGACCTCGAGCTACCTTCCTTTCAATGAAATAAGTAGGTGGGGGAAACTCTCCCTTGAAAGAGTCGAATGACTTTTTTTTGAGAGAGGTACGATTTTTTTTTTCTACAATCTATAAAGCATGAGAATCATGTATGATGTTTAGTTAGTATTGGGGGATCGAAGGTCTTGATAGATTCGGCGAAGCTCTCTAACAAAGAGTGTATGATGATTGCGTCCTTGCGAAGCCTTCCTGGCGTCTTCAGCGCTCGGATTGCTCCTGACGAAGCCTTCTCGACACTCCGAAGTCCTCGAGCTCCTCTGCGAAACCCTCCTGAAATGTCCGCGATGCTGGACTTGGTTCAACTGCCCAGGCTGTTTCTCGGGTCTTACGTTATACGTTGTTCCGAAGCCCCCCAATCGTCCGCGGTGCTGGGCGAAGGGGTTGAAGGACGACAGAGAAATGTGGACAGAGTAAATGATGTGTCTTTGGCTCGAGGCCCGAAAAACAGATGTCATTACAGGAGCTATTCCCTCCATATTTATAGGGAGAGGAAAGGTCAAAATTACAGCGATGTTATTGGGTAATTCTGTTACGTATCCTAGAGTTTAGGCTTTAGACTGACTCTTGCTCAACACCCTTCGCTATGTCTTCAGATACCTTCGCTAGGTAATAAGTACCCTTCGCATGATACAGGGAGCCTTAGGCATTGACTCCAACATTAGCCCTCAATTGTTGATGTACTTTGGTTAAACCTAGGCCAGAAACAATTAATATTATAATTAAGATTATGTCGTGTGCTCTCGTGACTCGTGCACGTGCTTGTCGTTTTCGATATGTACTTTTTTCTCGATTCTCGATGCTCTGCTTAACTCTATATATATCCGTAGTGATTGCCTTGTTTCCTCGCGCTGTTTTCGCTTTTGTAAGCTCTTGTCTTCACCGCTTTCGCTTTCACTCCTACCTTCGCACCATTGGAGATCCCTTTCTCGCACTCTTTTTCAAGATGCCTAACGATCGGAGATCCAGCGAAGAAAATGTTAGGAAGAAAGCGAAGGTCCATAAGTCGTCTTCCAAGAATGGTTCTGATAAAGCTGTCAGTGAGGTTCGTCCTCAAACGACTAGTGCTGCCGCTGCTCCGGAGCCCCCTTCAAAGGCTCCAGTTTCTTCCTCGAAGGATTCATCAACTCGACCGGTTTCTGATAAACCAGCCGTGTCGTTTCGGCCTCCTAAGGTATATAACTCGATGGATGTTATTACTGGTCCGAAAGGTGGAAATCAGAGTTCTGCTAAAACTTCGTCGGTTTTAAAAGAAACTCCTCCGAAGAGCCTTGCTGTTCCCGCGAAGAGTTCTTCTTCTTTTTCAGCTGACGCTGGCAAATTTACGGCTTCTGAGAAGGCCAAGACCCAGGACAAAGGTGCGAAGGCTGTTGCGATCGCACCTAGTACTGCTGGAGCGAAGGACAAGATTCAGGACAAGGATACTGAGGTGGGTGTAATTGTGCCCGTCGCACCTGGATTGAAGGCTAAGATCCAGGATAAGACCCAGGCTTCGGGTGAGGCCCAGATTCAGGACAAGGCTGTGGGTGAAAGTGCTGTTTCGAGTTGTCACCTTTCATTACTTAATATGTCTGAGCTTCGCCAGATGGCTGCTAACTTGGGGACTCTTTCAGATCGCTCTGCGGTTCAGCTTCCGTTAGAGCCTCATGTTCAACCCCGTGATATTCTTAGCCCTTCGGCAGGTGGTGATCTTTTTCTACATTCTGTTTTTGAGGCGATGCAGGAGGAGTTTCTCCCTTTTGACGTGAATTTTGATTCAGTTGAAGCTGCAGAGGGGTCTTCGCTTACTTGTGACGAAGTTCCAGCTAACACCTTCGTCATGAGTGCTCTGGCTGCTGAGCATTTTGTTGCTGCTGCCAACAGGATTCGGCTTCCCCAAGTGGAGGAGGAGCTGATGTCGCAGGGTGGAGATGCCCTGTATAAGTCTTTGTTGTCTTCGCAAGTGAAGGTGAGTTGTCTCTCTTTTTTTTTGTACTTCGTTAATGGCCTTGTTTGCTCTGATTTTTTCTTCTTTTTGGCAGACTCTCGCTATTACCCATGCCTCCCTTCGCCAGTACCGGGAGCTGTCGAAGATGAAGAGTGATCGTGACACTCTTCGCAAGGATCTCGCTGCCCTTGAGACGAAGGTCAAGGAGAAAGATGATGCACTTGCTCTTAGCGAGAAACGCTTGGCTGAACTTGGTTCAGAAAAAGAGTTGCTCGTTAAATCTGCCAAGGAGTTTGAGGTGAAGATGGCTTCTTTGGACAAGCAGGTTGAAGACCTGGATGCGTCCCTTGCGAAGGCTGTAAAAAATAACGAAGACCTCATTGCCAAGATTGATGCTGCTGATCAAGAGCTTGCTGGTCTTGTAAAGGCTGAAGAGCTTCGACTGGCTGACATTTGTGGTCAGGTTCGAGATATCCTTGTTTCTGTTGGGGCAGCACCTGATCCGCTGCCTGAAGATGCTTCGACTGAGCATTACCAAGGTTGGCTTACTGCCAACATCCCTTATGTCATTGAAGCTTGCAGAGCTTTTTCGAAGAATGCTGTGCAACTTGCTGTTCGGGATGTTCTTCACCCGCTTGAAGCTGGAGGGAGTGATGCCTTGGCGAAGGCTATCGACGACTCTTTTTTCTTTGCTCCTACTGACAGCACGCCTCCTGCTTTGATCGGAGCCCTCGTCAAGTTTGCTAATAATATTGACAAGTCTTTCTGGAACAGGGTTCTCTCTATCGGCCAGCAGCCTCAGAGTGAGGTATAAACTCTTTATGTTTGATTTATGTGGGATGTTACCCCTTCGGACATGTATTTGCTGAGAATGTCGTGAAGACATGTGTTGTAAACTTGTTATTGTTTGTACTTTTAATATTTGTTTGGCTTTGGATTTTTAGGATTCTTCTGACATTTCTCTGAGTGAGTTTGCCATTCCGAAGGTTTCTTCTGACATTGTGTCAAAGAAGTGTGCTGCTCCAGAATCTTCGTCTGACATTTCTTTGAGTGAGTTTGCCACTCTGAAGGCTTCTACTGACGTTGTGTCAGGGAAGTGTGCTGCTCCGGAGTCTTCGTCTGACGTTTCTCTGAGCGAGTTTGCGACTCCGGAGCCTTCTTCTTATAATTTGGCTCGTAGAGAGCCTCCAATTGAGATCTTCAGTTCTCCTTCGGAGATTGACCTATCTAGTGAATCGGACCCTTTGTCCCTCGTCGAAGGGGGTGAAGGTCCCCTAATTTTTCCTCCAGGAAGCCTTGTGGCTATTGGTAGAGTTTACCGCCCTGATGATGATGTTTCCGAAGGGCATCAAGTCTGTGCAAAGCGAAGATCTCGTGGATGCCGCCCTCGTGGCGGTTCTTCGAGCAGTCGTGGTACAACCAAGAAGAGGAGTAGCGGACTTCGCCGTCGTGATCCTCCCGTTTATGTTGAAGACCCTTCTTCGCCTTTCGACGCTGCTTCGCATGTTGAGCGAATGATTTCTTCTGGGGTAGTAGATCCCGTTTTTCAAAGGCCTTATTCGCCTTCGAGCGGATATGACGTTAACGAGTTTAGCGTTGTATGTCAGATGCTATTAGAGTTAGGCCTTATTGTAAAGCAAGAGCCTGACGATGGTTCTCCTTAAATGATTTATGCTTTTGAGTTATTTTTTGAAGAAATCCTCTTCTGCTTGCTTCGCTCTAGAATAGGTTTCTTTAATATCCTTGCGAAGCTTCTGCTTCTTGCGTGATGACCTTCTGTTTTCTTATGAAGATAGAAGTTTTCACGCTTGAAACTTGCGTTTGGATCTATGCCCTGCGAAGGCATTCTTTGCTGAAAAAGTTTTTTCCAGTCTTCGGGAGAGATTATGCCTTCGCTTGGGCTTTTCTCTTATGCGTCTTAGCTTTTTGTGATATTTTTGACTTCGAGGCAAGACTTTAAAGGAAAAGTTCAATTCCATTTTCTGTCTTAATGCCTTCGCTTTGTAATTTGGGGGCTTGGTATAAACCAATTTTTTTTAATGATATAAGCCCTCGAATTTGGGATGTACCAAATTGGTTTGCCCTTCGCATATTCTTAGACTTTTTCGTCCGATTTTCCTTCGTTCTAGGCCTTGGGCCTGATGGTTTTTAGCCGATGGCTTCTCACTTTGAAGCCATGGCTTCGCTTGCTTGTTCTAGTTTTCTGTTTTTTAGAGTCCAGATAACAAGTTTTTGTGATACTTTTGTATCTGAGGGATCTGTGTTATTTCTTATAACACGTTGCCTCGAAGTTGGGTTACACCAAGTTCTGCTTTGGTGTACCCTTCGCTTTGTTCTAGGCTTTCTGCCTGACTTTGTTTGTTAAGCTCGTGGCTTTGCCTTTTGATAAGGCTCCTCTGCAAATTACTCTGGAATTTTTTGAAGGTAAAAAGTAATTATAAAACTGTGATACAGTCTTAGAGGGTGCCTCGTTAAAAAACCTCACACCCTTCGCAGGGCTACCCTCGTGAGGAAAAAGAGTGCACCCCCCGCATGTCTTTTATGTTTTACACATAAGCGATGTTCGCTCTACCAAAGAGTCGTTCTGTTGACTCTTGGTAGTAGCGGTTCATGAAATCTTGCAGTATCCTTGCAGAGTTCTTGAGGCCGAAGGTCTTGTAATCTGGTATATCTTGCCCTTCCCTTATGATATGGATGTTCTTCCTTCCAGGAGTTTCATTGTCTTCAATGGCTCTTGCTTGCAGTTGATCCCCGAAGACCCTAATCACAGAGATTGGTCCCGGAATTTTCATGCATAGATAAGCTTGATGTATGACAGCTTCGAACTTGTTAATTGACCCTCTCCCGAAGATTGCGTTGTAAGGGTAGATGAGGTCAACCACATCGAAGGTCATTTCTTCAGTTCTTGCGTTTTCTCCTTCTCCGAAGGTTACTGGTAGTTCAATTTTCCCCATCGCCTGGATTATCTTTCCGGTGAAACCGACCAAAGGAATTCCTGCTGGTTGAAGAGTTTCGTTTTCCAAGTCCATTCTTCTTAAAGTTGAAGTGAAGAGGATGTCAGCTGAGCTTCCCCCATCGATCAGTATTCTGAGAACATCGAATCCCTTGATATTTGCTTGGATCACCAATGGGTCTGAATGCGGTTTGTCCAGATTTCTTGCATCTTCTTTTCCGAAGGTTATATCAACATGGGACCACCTTGTCTTGACAAAAGGAGTCCCCGAAGAGACATGTTGAACCTTTCGCATGTGTTCTTTTCTGGCCCTCCTTGAGTCTAGCTGCTGAGTCGATCCTCCAGTAATGGCATTTATTCTTTGCCTTCGCACCTCGCTGTTGGGTTCTGATTGCCTTGCGTTGTTTTGATGATTCGTTTCTGGTGGTGTTGGTAGCGCGGCCAAACTTTGTGGTTGGTGATAATTGTGCTGTTGTAGTTGCTGCGAAGCTTCTGTTGGGTAGCTGACCACATAGTTTACAGAATGCGAAGGATAGATTGAACGAGTGTTGCTTTGGGACCAGTCTTCGCGAAAGTTGCCCATGTGACGAATAGCTTTCTTTGCTTCCCTGTTTGCTAACCAATTCTGCTTGTATGACAGGAAGTCTCGGCATTGTTTAGTTGTGTGCCCTTTACCTTCGTCGTGTAGTTTGCAAAACACGGTGCGGGAGTTGGATTTGTTGTCACCGTCTCTGCTTCTTTCCTCATGATCTTTGTCATAGTTGCTTCGCCCTTTTCCTTTTTCGTCCTCTCTGGTTCTCTTCTCATCTCCTCTTTCATCTCTGTTTTCGAGATTGTGTACCCTTCGACTGCTGTGGTCTCTGGTGTTTTCTTTGTTTTCGTCATGCCTTCGATTTCGGCTTGATTCTTTGTCTTCTTTAGCTTTTTTTCTCGTCTCTTTGCTGCTGAGTTTGCTTCTTTTCATCATCCTTCTTTCTTCTAAATTCATCATCTGATCTTGCATACTTTTCGAAGATGTCAAGTAGTCCAAAGATTGTGGTAGGCTTCTTCCTTGCCAGCGAAGAGTGGAAAGGGCCAGACCTCAGTCCCTCCATTAAGGCATCAATTATTGTGGAAGCCCCTACTCCTCTAGCCTTCGATTTGATCTCCATAAATCTCTGCATATATTCTCTGAGGCTTTCATCGCTCATTTGCTTGCAAGAGAACAATTTTCCTTGATGCACCTCTTCAGCTTGGAAACTCTGAAAATTGTTTATGAATTCCTTTCTCAATTTGGACCATGAATTGATTGACCCTGGCTCTAAGGTGGAGAACCATGTTTTGGCAGTGCCTTCGATTGCCATCACCAGTGCCTTCGTGTATGTGGAATTTGTGCCTCCGCCGGATTCTACTGCAGCTTCAAAGGACATCAAGAATTCTCTTGGATCAGACTTCCCTTGATATGCTTTAATTTTTGGCATCTCGAAGTTGAAGGGCCAAGGCTCGTTTTGAAGTTCTTCGCTTAGCGGTGAATTTTCATTGAACATTGAAGTTGGTTGAATATCTTTGCTTGTGCTGCTTACTTCGTAGACCACCTTCGCTTCGTTCTGCTTTTGCGTCTTTTTTGGATGATTCTGACTTAGCTTCTTCAGGTTGTACATATCTTCGTTTACTTGGTTTAGCCTTTGATCCATTTCATCAATTTCCCTCTGTGTTTGCCTTATCTTCTGCAGCATGTCTATATTTAGTTTGGACTTCTTTTCCACGATTACCAATCGTTTTTTCCTCTCAATTCTTTCTTGCTCTGTGATACGAAGTCGTTCTGCTATAGAATCTGCTTCATCATCTGCTGTTTCGTCACCCTCCGGAAGGACATTTCCAACCTGCGAAGCGACTCCGATGTTGTTTTGTATTCCTCTCTGAGCTTCCTCCTGCCTTAGAGCTTCCTCTTGTCTTGCAGCCTCTTCGGCTCGAGCAGCTTCTTCGGCTCGTGCGGCTTCGGCACGTGCTTCTTGTTCTCTGGCGAATTTGGCTTCTTCTTCTCTAGCTTGTCTTTTCTTTTCGATCTCTTTGATGATCTGCCTTTGGCCATCTTGGTTTGTAATCGTGGTCGTGGGTTCGCCCCGCGTGACGGCGCCAAATGTTGGGGGATCGAAGGTCTTGATAGACTCGGCGAAGCCCTCCAACGAAGAGTGTATGATGATTGCGTCCTTGCGAAGCCCTCCTGGCGTCTTCAGCGCTCGGATTGCTCCTGACGAAGCCTTCTCGACACTCCGAAGTCCTCGAGCTCCTCGGCGAAGCCCTCCTGGATTGTCCGCGATGCTGGACTTGGTTCAACTGCCTAGGCTGTTCCTCGGGTCTTACGTTATACGTTGTTCCGAAACCCCCCAATCGTCCGCGGTGCTGGGCGAAGGGGTTGAAGGACGACAGAGAAATATGAACAGAGTAAATGATGTGTCTTTGACTCGAGGCCCGAAAAACAGATGTCATTACATGAGCTATTCCCTCCATATTTATAGGGAGAGGAAAGGTCAAAATTACAGCGATGCCATTGGACAATTCTGTTACGTCTCCTAGAGTTTAGGCTTTAGACTGACTCTTGCTCAACACCTTTCGCTATGTCTTCAGATACCTTCGCTAGGTAACAAGTACCCTTCACATGATACAGGAAGCCTTCAGCATTGACTCCAACAGTTAGTGTCAAGAATGTTTCACTAGCTCAAATCCGGAACCATACGAAACGTTTTATTGTCCCATGTACAACTATAAAGTCCCATTTGCCATTTCTGTGAAATATTTTAAAGTTCTGAATGTAGCAATCAGTTGATCACATGGCAGCAAACTATAATCACATTTACTAACTATACTCTCAACTAATTCCATAGTGCATCAATGCATAGCGAGCTGTTGGGTACTACGTCAGCTCTGGATCAATCGTGGCAGCACGGCATCAACAATGCCAAGTGAAGAAATACAAAGCAAACAGATCACTGCAACACTACAGACACGGTAAAATCAAGTTCAATGGCAAATTTCCAATCCATGAAATTTATAATGGCATGTATCTAAATAACCCTAAAATTTAATGGACAATGAATGAATTGCACATGAACAATTAAGTAAAACTGGTGTTGCACAAAAAAAAAGGTAAGTAAAACTGGTCCAGCTCGCTTATTTATTCATCACAATGAGGGCTTTGCTGCCTATTATTTCAAATAAATACAACAGCACAACTACAAGCGCTAGCAGTCTGTGTTGGCAGAAATAATATTACAAAGGGTTGAACAGGCTCAACATGAACCTATGCAATGTTCATCCAGGGAGAAAGTGACACTTGAATACAATGATGGATGCATCGTGTGAAGTTTCCAATGGCCTCTCTAATCAGCACGAGACTGGCCAGCACGAGAAGACAGGATGATTCCGACGATGAGGCCGTACAGAGCAAGAGCTTCCGCGAAAATGAGGATCAGAATCATTCCCACAAACAACTTGGGTTGTTGTGCATTCGCCCTGAGGAGACAAATTAGAATCAATTAGTAAATGTCAAATTAATGCAAAGCAAATTTTCAACTGCAGGAAGCACACTAAATTCTGGCACTGGAACCAAAACAACAAAGCTCCAAAATAACTGGGACACGTGATCGAAATGCCGGTATGTGTTCCAAAACAAATAACTGAGGCAGGTCAATCAACTGAGAATGAAGACCAATAAGTCAGTAATAGTATTTGGATATGAAAACAGTACGAGTAGGATGCAGCAAATTAAGAGTCTTAGATGATATAGATTATAGGAGTCGAAACTATGTAGCCAGAACTATTAACCCATTTCCTTCGTCCCCAAAACCCATTGCACATGTCCAGAGCATGTGTAAAGATGCTGCAGACAAGCATCTTAAAAGCTGCATTTGATATGAAAAATATTCAAATGAACTGAACCAAGATGGAGATTTGATTACAACAAAATCTCAAATCATGGCTAAAAGACATTCACAACGCAGTGAATCCACAACTACCATGGTCGCTCCATGTCTAAGAGAAACTTAAAGAACACGCTACTGATTTCCATTTACGAGGGAAGCAGATAGAAACTTTGTTATAAGAAATTACAAGTTATGATCAATTCATAATTCAGATGGAGTTGCAAAGTGCTTTTTGCAAAATTACAGAGGTTGGCAAGCCCATAGCAGCACAATGTCAAGTAAAACATTCATAAAACAGCAAGCGTAGCTAAACATTCTAGACACACAAACTAATTTGTAATTCCTATATCCATCCATGCCCATTTCAGGACAGAAGAAAGAAAAAGAAAAGAATATTATTTTATCAGCTAGCACAAGCAATGGTATTATGTAGCACCAATCAACAGCCTCATTACAGATCTCATCATAACACCAAGTTGGGAACCAATTAGTCTGATGCAGCGATGATCAGATAAATTCATCAGGAACCTAGAATGGTTATTTGCACTGCCATCCATTCACCCATAACATAAGGAAATCTCTAGGATGTATATTCCGAGTATTAACTACCACAATGCAATTATATCTCGACAATGGGAATGCACGAGAATATTAAGCTCGATCCTTTTCTGTATATCAAAATAGATTAATGCAGGCTTGCAAGGCATAAGTAGGATGAATGAAGAATAATAGTAACAAGGGATCCACCTGACTCCGGCGTCCCCGACGATGCCGATGGCCATGCCAGCGGCAAGACCGGCGAGACCACAGGCGAGCCCGGAGGAGAGGTGCGCGTAGCCGTCGAAGAGGTAGTAGGGCTTGGCCTTGGGGTTGATCCCGGTGGAGATGATGACGGCGATGATGAGGCCGTAGATACCCAAGACTCCAGCCATGACGACGGGGACGATGGACTTCATGACGAGCTCGGGGCGCATGACTCCCATGGAAGCGACGCCGACGCCACTCTTAGCGGTCCCGTATGCGGCGCCCATGCCTGCGGAGCAGCGGGGGTGAGGGATCTGATCCGATCTGATCCAATGTTTCGAGGCGAGGGGGTGAGAGGGAGGTGCTTCTTACATGAGAAGACGAGCGCGGCGGCGGCGCCGAGGAAGCCGAAGAAGGGGGCGGTCTCATCGCCGCTGAAGATGGAGGAGGCCATGGCGGCGAGATCTCACCGGAGAAGAGAAGAGAAGAGAGGAGACGTGGGTGGGGGTAGGACACGACGACGCTGCTCGAGGAAGGAAAGGAGAATTGATTGAATCTGATCTGATGATGACTTCCTCTCTTGTGGAAGTTGTGGACTGGATTTGGCATCACAATAAATTAGGGACTACTCGATGGGCCTAATATGGGCTGAGATGAATATTACCCTTTTGGGCTCGAATTACCAATTTATATCGTGGAACATGTCGTCGACCACTCGACCTTTCATTTCATGGGCTGCTTTATCCTGCCGCCGGCCTGCCTGCAGCAAACTGTTGTTGCTTGTCTGCTATCAGAAACTGGAAGCAGTCAGTGTCTACTGTCTAGTGTGGCGGTCCGTAATACTGGAGCAAGCTCTACGCAATAAACACAAATGGAAAGCGGATTGAGTGGAGAGGTATATGTCGAGATCGGTAATGTTTACATAGGTTGAGGCAGACAATGATATGACGAGGTGAAAGAGAAACCCACGGCCGGATGATGGATATCTTCTGCACATACCACATTCAAGATCTATATCCATCGAGGGATGTAACCCCCACGATATTTCTATCTGGCTATCTAGGACACATAATGCACTACCATGCCATGGTCCATATATTTAATACTATTTCTTTTGCAAACGATTGACATCGAGTGTTGGCTTTGCCATTACAAAGGCAAAGCAGCTGATGCGGCTTCTTCCGGATGTAAAGATATGCTTGGTAAGTCGAGAGAAGAACAAAGTTGTCCATGAGTTAGCACATTTAGCTAGGAGGAATGTACATACTGCTGTATGGTTGGGGCAAGCACATGCATGCGTGTGTTTTGGAGCTCCCAAACTCTTATTGTAATTTTTCTCCTACCTGATAATACAGCTCTTGTTTACCCCAAAAAAAATGTCAACATATATATTTAATATAGTTATATAGAAAAAATCCAAAAAAAAAGTTGCCTTCTCGAAAATCATATTGATCGCAAGTGTGCAAATGGATTGAAAATCTATATTGATCCCAACCATTCATCCTCTCGAGTTTCAATCTCGGGCCGATCCATATATTCTTCTCAATCAATTTATAAAGTACTACCTCCGGTTGCAAAATGATGTTGTTTCAGACACAAATGCTAGTTCATTTTGCACTAAAAATCTTTGTCGGAACGACATCAAAAGAAAAATGGAGGGAGTAGTTGTTTTGTTTTTGCCTCCTCTTTCTTCATCATTTGTTATTTTTTATCTTTTGATTGAATTTGGATTTTGAATCCCATGTCTATATTTCCCGCCATGTCAGCTACATGTAAGCCAAGTTTTAGAATTTTTTAAAACTTCTAAATATATTTTCTGAGAGGGTTTTCACTATTCAACCTAATGTGAGGTTTTCACAATATTTTCTCAAAGTTGTAATAGATGAGAGTAGTGTGCGATGCCTAAAACAATCACTGATGTGTGATACCTAATTTTTATATATTTTTTTGCGATTACACAGTATAACTTAGACACTCAAAACACACGCATACTCACCTCTAGCCTCGTTGTCGACGGCCACGTCGCCTACCGCTGAAAGCACAACGCCGTTGAAACCTAGAAAATTCGCTCTCACAAAGTTGAATCCAGGACCTAAGGTGCTATACTGAGACTTTTGTAACTTCTAAGCTACATGCCCTTTCGCATTCTGATCTTGATATTGCAATGCATGCAACTGATGGATTGGGTCTCTACCCCCGGTACTCTAAAATCGTGGTGGATCCACCGTGGGGTTGCAGTTCAGGACCTCATAGGAAGTGGCCATGACACCAGAATAAAAACTTGACAAATTTTAGTTTAATATTCGACCTAACATTTCACGTAGCAAAAGGCCCATCATCCTCCTTTCTGTGAGTATGTATCACGATAAGAATCAGGGGCTTCGGAGTGTGCGCCTTCCCGAAAAGGCACCTTCAATTTTGCATTTCCTGTTCGTACAACTGTGGATCGAGTAACCGAGTTGGTGCAAACATGCACGCGCGCCATATAATTTTTCTCATCCTAGTCTCCTATATCTAGCAGTAGCTAGTGATCCGGGTCGGCCATTCATATCGACCCATTTTTATTAATAACTAGGATGAAACCCCGCGCGTTGCTGCAGGACCTATAAAAAGCATTATATTTAGAGATCTACTTAGATTGAAGCAAATAATCAATAAAATAGATTATATGTACAAAAACATAATTTTTTTGTCATTTAGAATGAACAAATGAGTGATGTAGAGTTCACATGCATGGCTCAGTAGAGAAATTAAAAGTTTTTAAATTAGATGGTTTTTGGCTATTTCCAACTATATATGTGTATAAATGAAAACACTGACACTGTTTTCTTTGGAGACGCAAGAGCTAACTTTAATTATGTTGGATAGGTGTAACCTGTAATTGCAAGGACATTTGGATTAGCTGAAATAAAAATAAAATACAAAATATTGTCCTAACATATAGAACTGGTAGCTTCAAAAATGAACTCGGATTGTGGACTATTCATAGCTTCAGAGATGAAATTCTTGGATGAGTTCCTCTCAAAAGAATCTATTTTTTCCCAATGGCTGTTTCTGAGAATGGTCTGCTGCATCAACTGGTATGGAATATATATGCTGCATTTTTCCCAATGGTTGTTTTTTAGAGCAATTGAATGGTCTGCTGAATCATCTGTAGTGAAACAGGGATCTATATGTTGTCTATGCTTCCTGGATCATCTGTAGTGAAAGAGGGACCTTGTACCTCTACACCCACAGGATTAGTGAAATATGTTAGTATCACACACAACATGCTGAGTTAATTATTTATTTTAGAGAAAATGAACATATGGAAATTACATTAGCATTGATTGGGAAGGTGGACATTCACATCGTGGAGTTGGTGAAATGATGTTGTACCCTTTGTAGTGCATTTTTGTTAATGCATGGCAATCATTTTTGCAGTGCATCTGTACGTAGACATTCCCTTTTTATGTTTTGAAACTACGAAAAGAAGCATATATTGACATACTATACCCTGGCACGGAGAAAGATAAATAGCGAAGTATTATGTGAAAAGAAAATATTAAGTTCCTGCCAAGAGAGGAATTGATAACGTATATATTTGATCAAATATACATAGCTATTTCAGAGAAGCAGATGCGGTTTATGTATCTTACCAATACATGGGTGAAGGAAGTAAAACCAAGAGGCAAGAACTGTAGATGAACGGCAGCGCCCACGAAAAAAGCAGTAGAAACCAGCATTTGAGAGTTTCTAGGAGGCAACATCTCCAACAATGCTTCACTTTTTAGGGGCAGAGTTGGCTAGTTATATGAGTGGGAGAAGGATCGAATGGGCACACCGGTCTCTTGATTGCCTAGCGGTAATGTGAATTCAGGCTGGCCTCTCCCCTTGATATATAGCTCAATTGGTGCATTATGGTCTCTTGATGGTGGGAGTTTCTGCATGGCCGACCTCTAATAGCATGGAGCTATTATAACAGACCCTCGGGCAGTTTCTCATAGCAGCCACAACAAAAATTAAAGAAGGCAATTTCTTTTTTTTTTTGAGATGTAAAGAAGGCAATTTCTTATAGCATGGAAATGTACACATTAAAGAAGGAGAGTATGTGGAGAGGAGGCTGGGTTTTGATGGGTAGGATGACAAAACTCAACAGGTGACGTGGAAGCATGAGAATGCAGCTTTATAACAATTAATGATTGATAGTGGGTTGCGTCTATATAGTATATATAGATTAGATTAAGTTTGTGGTTCACTCTGCAGGAAAATTTAATTTCAGGCCCTGCTATGGGTCGGTATTAGATCGACAAAATCCACGGCGGCGGCGACGAATTTCGGCGAGACGATGGCGGCGAGGGCCGCCGGGGCGGCAGCGCGGCGCTAGGGTAGGAGGGGGGGGGGGGGGGGGGGGAGGCGGCGAAGAGAGAGAGATAATTTCAAAGTTTTACTCAAGGTTGCAAATAGTGGGCTATAGAGTTTAGCGGCACGCTCTAAAAAAAGCTATAGAAGCTATAGCGGCGGCTATTGCCAATAGCGGTTTGCAAAATAAAGCAAACTTTTGACCAAAATATTAGTAAATTTGTCAATTTCAGCTCATGTTTCAAAAGTGTATACCATGATCCGAGCATACCATCATCCTAACATATATTTGCCATCTTTCCTAGTGGCGAAACAGTCCATAGAATCAAGAAAGCAAGCACAAATTTGAACTATGAATAAGTAAATTCATCACCTCGCTTGACTTACTCAGTTATAGCGGAGGTAGCGGATGAATTAGCGGGGATATTTAACCCTATAGCGGAGTTAGCGGCATTAGCGGTAATATTTGCAATATCGTCGCGGCACCTATCTCAAAAAGCTATAGCGGGCTATTTGCAACCTTGGTTTTACTCCCTAATTTCTATTTGACTTTATTGATAAAATCCCCTCTCTTTAAATAGAGAAGGTAACTTGATTCCTAAGTTATATTGACTTCTTAACCAAGTAAACTACTTGAGCCTCTATGGGCCTTTTTAACAAAATCCTAATGACAATTATAAAAAAAATTCCTAATGACTACTTAACCTGCCACTTTTGAAGTTGGACCCTTCTTACGGTGGTTGGACTCCCGGCCAATGACAGGCCCTCCAAGCATATCTTCTATGCATAGATCCTCTCCTTATATTGAAATTTCCCAATGGTATCTCTCCGATGGCGAAAATAAATTCTCTTGTGTTGATTTCTTTCTCCTGTCGTATGTTCTCTAGAGACACCAGAGACGATGGATAATACTACCGTTTGTGCAGTCCTTAAGCTTATTCCTCCCAGCCTATAGCAGTGGGCGACACATAACGTGCAAACTGGTGATGATGAGGGCACCTGACATGCACGAACTGACACATACTGAGATCACGGTCCGTCCATCGACCGACACGGTCACCTCCAAACGTACAATAATACTTATGCTTTTCTTAATCACCTGCGTGCATCCTTTAACTTTATCGTAAATATATATATAAAAGCAAACATTAATTAGGACATGCAGTGCTTTACTAATCACGTACATGATGCACGAGTCGAGGAGGACCAAACTGCACATGCACACGTACTCCGATCCTATTCAGCTAGCAGATCTATCACTTTGATCTTTAATCTGGAGGAATGAGCACCGTAGGGTCACTGATCGACTTGGGTCGTCAGTCGTCACCAAGCGACCAAAGTGACAAGGGCACCCATTATATTGTAGGCAAGTGCACCCATTATAACCTATCTCAGGAAAAAACCCTAGCCGCCGCCTTCCTTTGATCTTCCTTCCTCTTCCTCTCCGGTCAGCCACCGGTGAGAAGAGAGAAGGGGGATCCAACCTCTTAAGTAGATCTAGTAGTTTTATTTTCTTCTTCGGCAATCATAGTGGTGATGTCAATTCGTCTTGTGTTCGTTCCTGTTCACCTCGTTCTTGTGGTTCCTTCCATGAGGTTGCGATGAGCTATGGGTTTGGTGTCTATGGAGTCGTCGTTTAGGCGAAGGTGATGGCGGCTCTACTTGGAATGATGGTACTCCGGCTCTCTCTTCGTCTCAGCAGTGTTCCTTCCGACACTGGTGAAGGGCTTATGAGGGATGTGGTTGCGTCGACAGTTGGCGATGTAGAAGCAGATCTGGATCAGACTCGGGGCATAGCTCCTCCGATATTTCTTATACATTTGCAAAGATCCATTCTACGGACGGACAACTACTGCGGTCTTCAAAAGCCTATGTGCGATTGAGGGTTTTTCTTCAGATCGTCATGGTTACGATGGTTGAGGTGGAAAAGAAGACTTCGTCAAATTTGATTATAATTTTCTTTTTTGTCTTTGTCTTCTCTGTATCGTGTCTTATTTTCCTTAATACAAGTCAGGTTTAAGATGCCTTTAGGCATCTTTTGGTAAAAAAAAAGTGCACCCATTATATTGTAGGCAAGTGCACCCACAGTATATATTGTACTCCCTCTGTTTTTTAGACTAGTTAATTAGTTCATCAAATAAAAATGAACTCAGGGAGTAGTACATACCAAGCTAGAATTTGTACTTTTGTGAAACTTTGACCATAAATATGTTAAACACTATTAAAATTGACTATATGAAAATTGTATGCCTATTTTGGACTATTACAATGCTTTAATAAAAGTACACCATTTACATGTTTATAAATGTAAAATAAGAGAATAGTGGTCAGAGTCACATGTGGTGACCATAAGAAAGCTCCCACTATGGTAGTCTTAAATAAAATGGACCATCCATTTCAGTAGATCTCGTGGCAAAAGGTGAAGTCTTAGACCTCACTCATAGTTAATTTTATTATTTTCTATTTTTTATTTTGGAAAGTAATTCTTTAAGAAAACAAACTCGCATGAAGGGATATTGCTCTGGATTTCTAGCTGATTCGTTATAGAGTTTGCTAGCAGCACATGAAGAGAAAAGTTGGCAAAAAATCATGAAAAGAGAAATGTGTTAGCGACTTGTGCTGGTTACGTTAAATAATGTGTCAATAGAACTATTGCACAGAACTTTAACTATGGCATGTTTTATTTTTTATTTCATGTGTTCAACTTTACTCAGTACGGCAACATACACATGTTTCCAAAGAAAAGAAAAATAAAAGACACTCAGGTAATTTTGCACGTTTCTAAAGAAAAAGAATGTGTCAAGTAATGCTTCAAAATTCTTCATGCTGTGCTACGTAAAGAAACGTGACAACAAATAAAGTGCATGTCCACAAATTTGTTTTTTTTTTGACAAACCCACGTGAAGGTTCGGATTTTTTATGATCCTGTAAATGAGATCAAAAGTTTTCCTATTGATCAAACCGTGTGGTTTAAGTGCAACAAAAAAAAAATGCCATCCTAGGGAAAATCTGGGTGGCGTTTGGATCCCCATCAGCTTCTAAGAATCTAGATTTTAGGTATAGTTTCTATAATCTGGTTTTTAAAAAAATCTGGGTAAAGGTCTTTGGATCCTAGATTTTTAAAATCTAAAAATTAATTTTTGAGGTGGTTAATGACCAGCATGCCCTTTCTATATTTGTATAAAACAGTGGCACAAACTGTAATTATCCAAAAACATTCAAGGATAGTGGGTCTTTTGGCAAATAAAATCACCTAAAAACTGGCTTAGAGTAGATTAGGGCAGGTACAATGGTGTTGTCTTATAGACGGTCTCATCTATGACACGTAATTATAAGACGATTTATGAGACCACACATACAATGGATGATTGTTTTGGTTGTCTCATAGTTATTGCATCTTCCTTTAATTTATGGATGAGAAAAGGAATGTTTATGAGTTGCATGGCAACTACAACTCGTACAATGATGTGTAAGTCGTCTCATACTCCTAAATTTTAGCGCTTGAGGTGGTTACCTCGCGAAACATCCACCTCTTTCTTTTTCCTCCCTCTCTCTCTTCCACCTCATCAAAAATCCTATATGGCATTGAATGAGACGGGCTATAAGACTGCTTACATGTAGCGTTGTACCTGCCCAGATACAATAGTGTTGTCTTATAGGTCGTCTTGTACAAGCCACGTAATCTTCAGACAATTTATCACACCACAGCGTTGTACCTGCCCAGGTACAATAGCGTTTTAGGCGGTTGTTTCGCCATCCTCTCTCTCTCTTCCACCTTATCGAAAATCCTACGTGGCGTTGCATGAGACGTGCTATGAGACTACTTACGTGTAGCATTGTACCTGCCCTTATGGGATTTTTAAAATCTCATAATCTAGATTCTAGAATCTGGTACATAATCTGCCCTGTTTGGATCCCCTATAGTTTTTAAAATCTGGGTGGATCCAAAAATTCACGTGAAGGATTTTTCTTTTTTTTTGAAAATCGTATATCATGTGCTCCATAAAAACAACATAATGACAAAACGTGGGAAGGGAAAATCAGAATGAATATCACGGCAAGTAGTGGATGGAGCCTAATTTGCCGGGAGGAAATCTAGAAAGAAGGAAATTGAGCTGATTTTTTGGGGAAGAGATATGAAAAGAAGGGGGAATAATTTATTATTATTATTATTATTATTATTTACTTCTAATTTCACATAATTAAGGGCTGAAATTGATTTGTTCTGTGCAAGACTAGAGGGGTGGGACTACAACATGACCCGTCAAGAATGCTCGTAGATAATATAAATTAGGAAGAAGTTCATTTTACTACCCTCAAGAATCCATGTAATTCACTTAATCTCTCGAAACTAATTTTTTGTCTATTTTACTCCCTCCAACTATTTAGATTGGTTCAATTCACTCCCTTATGAAATTTTTCTTTTTTGTATCTCTTGCTAGTTGCTACACATCATGTTTAAGCGTAAACTTTTGTGAGATTATAGGTTAAAACATACCTTATGTTAGAAAAATGTTTAAAGATTTGTTTTTCAATTTTTTTTATGTGAAAAGTGTGCAATATAAATTCGAGATATAAGATAGAATAATGCAAGAAAATATTTTTGAAAAAATCTAGAACAATTTTTCTAACGTAGAGGATGATGTCATCTATCATCCTACAAAATTTGAGCTTCAAATATAACCCATACAAAGAGAAATAAAAAAAGAAAAAATTTCATGAGGGAGTGAATTGAACCAATCTAAATAGTTAGAGGGAGTAAAATAGACCAAAAATTAGTTTAGGGAGTTAAGTGAACTACATGAATACTTGAGAGTAGTAAAATGGACTTCTTCCTATAAATTACGTATCGCCCATGTACTGTGCCCTAGCTCAATTATTCTAAGGCCAAAGGCCCTTTGAATTTCAATACACGTATAAAACGTGCAACATCAACAACCAAAATACCAGCTTTCCATTCACAACATGGGGATGTCGTGCATGCCTGTGTGAATGTCTACTTTATACACAAGACGACACGAGTACATACTGTACGTCTACAGCAGCTATGCTTTGCTTTGCCCTTGTGGACGACGACAGATCGATGCATGTATCATCGGCCAGCAGTTGAGCCATATCACGATTCTGATGATCCATCACACATCTATCTTTTCTTTTACATAAAGCGAAACGCATGGGATAAATATACCGGCCCGGAGACTTTCCTTTAAAGTTGGGTGACCACAGTAGCTACTAGCTACAACGAGACCTTGCTATAGCTGCTGCCACGAGGCCCACGATACATATAGGACTCGGGCATGTGCTGATGTGCATATCCTGCTAGATAATTTCATGAAGAAATTCCTTATTTAGCCCTAAAAACATTCACTACAAGAGAAATGGTTTGTAGAGGCATTTTTTTAATATAGTAGAGGCATTTTTTAATTGTCACTAGACAATCATACAGACACTTTCAAAATGCCTCATAAGTGCCTTGCCATGTATTGACTCTAGGAACATAGTGGCACTTTAACAAGTGTCTCTAGTAAATTAGTGACAATTTCCTAGAGACATTATATATTGCCCTAAATAAGGTTAGAGGCATTTTTGTAGTGTTGAATAAATTGTCAAAAATATTGTTGTTCTCAAGCTTTGAACTCAAGACCTCGAAGACTAATGATAACTTATTGAGTTTTGCTAGCCAACTCACCCACACATCACAATGTGTCTATGGCTGGATTATTATTCTTATGAGTGGTCTATTACAGCCACAAACTAATAAAAAAGTGCCTCTATAAACTCAAAAGATGTCTCTAATAATGCCTCTACAAGATATAGGCATTTTGAAGATGCGGTAAAAATGCCTCTACATTGTTTATGCATGGACACTCTATAAAATGCCTCAAATAATGCCTCTACCATCTATGTGGCACTTATTTTTTCAGAATTTTCACAGATCCTCTCTCAAGGTTTGAGGCATATTTGAAGATGCCTCAAACATATGACTCTACAAGATAATAGAGGCAAATTAAAAAAAATGCCTTTAAGAAAATGCCTCTATAGAAGGTTTTTGTTGTAGTGATTCCTGGTTCATTTCTTGATCGAATCTGAAAAAAAGTTACCTATATGACCCAAGTTGTAACTTTCATTCTTTTTTTAGCCCTTCCGTTAGTTTTGAGTGCTAACGGTGTTAAATGTGTGCTGAAATGACCATTTTGCCCCTGACTTGAATAAAAATGTAAAATTTATTTTTGAAATTATTTAATTGTTCGAAATTCTAGAATAACATAATTATTCAAAATTTCATATTACACAAAATTTCGGCATTATTTCTGGAATCTCGGGCAATTAAATAATTTTGGCAACATGAAATCTTGAACAATTATGTTATTTTGTAATTTCAGACAATTAAAATTTGAAAGATAAATTTTACATTTTTATTCAAGTCAGAGGCAGAATGGTCATTTCAGCACACATTTAACACCGTTAGACTGACTCCAACGCTACAGACCCAAATAGGACCCCAAAACAAGTGAATTGGTAGTTCTTCAGCTGCAAGGTCGCCATCCAATTATGTCAATCTCCAACGGGCATCCAAAAATCCAGGCCCCGAAATCCTCTTCCAGCTCAGGCGGACGCCGCGCTCGGGCCGCCGCCGGTTCCGCGCGCCCGCGTCGTCCGCGTGCTGCTGCTGCGCGCCGCTGCGGAGCCCCGCGCCGGATCCGCCGCCGCGCCACGCCCCGCTCCCTCACCCGTACTGGACATGCGACGTGAGGAGCTTCAGGACGCGCCGTCCCCAACCCCGCACGCACGGCAAGAGCTCGCCGCGATGTCGTGGTCGTGACGACGCCCTCTGCTCCCGATGAATCGTTCTGCTTCCTCCGCCGCCGCGGTGCTGGGACCTCGACTCGCCTTCCACTCTGCCTCGGCGGCCTGCGGTGAAGGATCTGGAGCGATGGGGGCTGCAGGAGGGGAGTTGGTGTGGCGGAGACGAGCGGGGAGGGAGCGGTGCGGCGGAGACGAGCGGGAAGGGGACGGTGCGGCGGAGACGAGCGGGGAGGGGGCGATGCGGCGAACTCGGCGGCACGCGATGCGCCTCCGTGTCCTGTGCCAGGGGTGGGGGGCGGGGCGGCGGCGCCGCGCGCGCTCGTCGGGGTGGAGACACCGCCGTCGTCCGCGTGCTGCTGCGTGGTGCCCTGCGCGTGCTGCTGCGCGCGCCGCCGCGGAGCCCCTCCGCCGTGCCTGCACGCGCTGTGGCCGAGCCGCGGGTCGACATGGCGGGCCCGTCGCCGTGGCCAGCTCCGTGAGGAGGCCGCGCAGGCCGCGCGCCCCGCTCCGCATTGCCGCGGCGGGCGCCACCGCGCGGGATCTGGGCGGCGCGGGTGGACAGCGGAGGAGGCGGCTGGCTGCTGGCTCAGGCTCGGCGGAGGGTTGCTGTCCCGCTCCGCCGCGGCAGCCAGATTTGGGAAGCTTCGAGCTCGTTGGATTTGGCTTCGGACCGGGGAGGCGCGGCGACGGCCGGAATCGGGCCGGGGCCGGAGGGGGAGGCAGCGGCGGCGGCGAGGAAGCAGCAGGGGCGACGCGGAGAAGTGGGAGGCAGGGGCGGCGGAGAGGAAGCAGCAGGCGCGACGCACGGCCTCGTCGAAGGGCGGCCGCCTGTGCGCGGCGGCGTGGTCTCGACAGAGACGGCGCGGCAGAGGGCGAGAAGGCGGGCACAAGCACGCGGGGACGATGGGTCGACGCGCTCTCGCGGCCTAGTTCTCGGTCGTTCCCCCGTGCAGCTCCGAAAATGGATAGGCGTTTAGGTTCTCCGTTGGAGAACGTTTTTTCATCTGTTAACCCCATTTTCGGATATATGGGACCTTTGGGTGGTGGGTTGGAGTCAGTCTTAGCACTCAAAACTGACGGAATGGCCAAGAAAGGAATGAAAGTTACAACTTGGGTCATATAGGTAACTGTTTTTCAGATTGAGCTAAGATAGAAACTAAGAACTTTTCTAGGACCAAATAAGGAATTTCCTTTAATTTCATTAGGCTCTGTTTGATAGAGCTTCTATGAAGGAAAGTGATTCTACCGCTGAAAGTGGCTCTCTCAAAGTCCATCCCTTTACTTAGTTATTTAAAAAAATACTTTACATAATTAGTCTAAAAATACTCTTGCTAAAAACATCGATTGATACGGATTCATTGATTCTACCTGAGAATCAAGTGTATGAAGTTCACCAAACCCTTGTTAAGTGCGCTGCTTATTTTTCTATGCATATACTACTATTTTCTTTTATTATTGTACCCTGGTGCTTGACGTTCTCTGAATGAAGTCTCAGATAATAAGTCGCATGTTTTATTTTTTAAAGAAAATTACTAATTATATATAGTTCCATGATGACCCACCAAATTAAAGAGTTAGCACTGAGCATTGTAGCTCGAATTCACCAAATAAACTTGAGGTGGTCTTCAAATTCCCATACAAATTGGCCACTAAGATCGCAGCAACAGAAAAGATGGATCGAAAGAGCTGAGTAGCTCAATCGAAGGCCACTTTTAACTAACACATCTTAGTTGTTCAGACGTTGTTCACATGATTGCTGAGATCGTTTTCTTCAACTGTAGCTATTGCATGCAAGTTCATCACGTGCCAACATTATTTAAGAACCACAAATTCAGTTTCAAGAGAAAATACATGTAATGAATTTATTTTGGGAAAATAAATTTCATATTATTCCTAACAAAAGTACATGCAAAAGCAATTGAGAAAATAGGAGGACCAACGTAATAGGGGTGGTTAAAAATAATGATATCAGCCCTGATACTTAAGTTAAAACATCAAAGAACTTTGTCCTTGATGCCATCCACATGCAGGACATTAGGAATTTTATCAAAACATCAGGGGTAATCTCTAATTTGTCAATGAATGTTCTTGTTCATAAATTGTTCAATAACCTTTTTTTGTATTACGTACACTAAACCGGCAACACACACACACATAGATCATTTTGTCAGCCTGATTCGTGGCAATAAAAATGTTCTAAACCGATGCTGGATGCATATCCTCCATGCCTTCACACACACACACAGTGTGTGGTTTGGGTGCCCTAATGATGAGCTCGATCTAGTATTACCACCCAATCATGCAAATTAAAGTTATCTGTTGTATTTTTAAAACTTTTTTGAATAAGACGAATGGTCAAAAATAGCAAAAAAAGTCAATGGCGACAACAATTTAAAAACGGAGGGAGTAGATGTCAAGCTTTTCATTTAAAAAGAAGGCTAGAAAGAAAGCATAGTACGAAATGAAAATGAAAAGGGAAGCTGCTTGCAACGCTCCAAGATCTCACGCATTCTGCTTCAAATTAAACGACAGCAGAAAAGTATCATAAAAATAGTGGATATAACTAGGCTATGACCAAGATATATTGGTGACACACCTTTCCGTCCAATAAATCAAAGCATACCAACTCAAAATACTCACAACAACCTTAACAGAAATCACCCTGACTGGGTCTATTAAGTTTCAAAAAACTCCAGGCCTTACCCCCCCCCCCCCCCCCCCCCTCTCTCTCTCTCTCTCTGGAAGGGGGATGACATGGTGGAATGATGAGTTATTATATTTCAAAAATAAAATCTCCCCTAAAGCATGATCTAGATTCTGAATAATCTAATTTTCAGGTTAAGGTTCTCCTTTTTATCAAATAAAAAGTTAAACACGATCAGATTCTTCAACAAAACTTTGGTTAGAGCTAGAATTCTATAAATCCACGATTGTATGGATAACCAACTGTTAATTGAGTTACTGAAACCATCACAGCAATAAAACAAATGAAAAAAAGAGCATCCCATTGACAAGTCATGTCATTTCTAAAGATATGGACCAAAGATATGCATGTTGAGAGATAGAAAGGATGAATGAAAACGGAAGCATATCATGGAATCCAACAGCTGGTAACAGTAATATGCCGAATGCATGTCTCACCTTAAAAAGAGAGAGATTGCATTAGTAGTGTTTGTGCGTGCTGTCGTCTAGCCGGCCTATGTATTGTCTGAGATAGCGCTTTTGATGGAATTAATTCTTAGCTGACATTGGATTTTTTCCATTTTTTAACAAGGGGCAGGGGATGGATGGTTCCTCCAAATGCTCAGAGAAAATGGTTACCTGTATTTGATTTATTGAAAAGCCAGTTCCCCAAGCATCGCAGAAGAGCCATGATATGCTTTTTTTTATATGATGGGATCCACGATGTGATCCATCAGAGAAGGAATATCTCTTGTGTTGTGAACTAGTTAAGGAGCCCTTGTAGGATTTGTATGCTGCTATTAAATTTGACTACTATGATTGACTATAGTACGACACAGTTTGACTAGACTTTTGCTGATGAACTAGCATTTGTTGAACCAATGATTACTTTTGTTGCTTAAAAATATCAACAAACATGATTCCCACATGCATGATCAATGAGCTAGCAAAATATCTAGGTGTTCATAACTCTATTCCAGATACATATTAGATGAGGTAAGGCATAAGAATTGATTAAGGCTCCAATAACACTGAATTTTGCACTATAATAAGTCCACTGACCAAATGGCTAAGGCAACCACATCACTCTGTCCCAATGGGAAAACAAAAGACGAGGAAGAAGGAGACCACTCATGCTAGAAACCAAAATGTGATTCAGAGGAAGCCAGGAAAAAGCTACAACTTTAGAACATCCAACCCGATGTGCAGATCATGTAGTGTCTCTTCATCTTTATATAAGGCTGCCCCCCGCACCTCTTTATTTCTCAACCACTGATACAGACCAAACATCTCAGGAGCTGGAAGCTATTCAGTATTTCAGCAGCAGTTATATCATCCGATCAGTAGATTGTAGTTGAGATATAAACCATGGATGCAAGCAAGAAGGCGTACCTGGTTGCCATCGTCATACAACTGATCTACACTGGCATGTACGTCGTCTCAAAGGCGGCCTTCAACGAAGGGATGAGCACCTACGTGTTCATCTTCTACCGGCAGGCAGCTGCCACTGTTCTATTGGTGCCTCTCGCCATTGTTCTGGAAAGGTAACCTCTAACTATGGTCTATGAGAGCAGAAGAACAGTGCTTCCTTGTTGAATGGGCTCTTTATTGAACAGTACTGCCCCAACATACGATTGACTGAAACAGATCCTTCAAATTTGGTTGCAGGAGGAATGCACCACCGATGTCATTCTGGTTGTTCCTGAAGCTATTCATGTATGCTTTGCTAGGGTACGTAAGACACTGCATATGTGATGGCCTAGAGCCCAGATGTATTGTCTATTCAAGTAACACCGTTGATGATCAAACAATATATAACGTGCAGTGTCTATCAATTTGTAGGAACACGGTGAGCTTCAATTTGTACAACATCAGCCTCAAATACACCTCTGCAACTGTGGCATCCGCAACAAGCAACTCTGTTCCTGTGGTGACCTTCTTTCTGGCAGTCCTTCTAAGGTAAGCTCCACGTTGGCAAATTCAGATATCCTTGGCTTGCTTCAGTGTTCAGTAAATTGGTTTAGTTCACAATAACACAAGCTAACACAAATTCCTTTGTCTTGATTAATAATAAAAAGGATGCTTGCGTTCTTTCAAAACAAAAAACAGCACTTGTACTTGAAGCATTCAGTTAATTAGCTAATGAATTTTCTGATTTTCAAATTATCTGAAATTTACCAATCAGCTCTTGCACTAAGAAGATTTTGTCCTCTAAGCTAACTTTACTAGCATTTCTGAACGCTTGCATGCATGGGGGCAGGTTGGAAGTGGTGAGGCTGAGGAGCCCTTCAGGCATGGCCAAGGCCGCCGGCGTGGCACTATGCATGGCCGGCATCCTGACAATCGCCCTGTACACCGGGCCGTCGATGAGCCCAGTGAACCACCACCGTGCCTTTGCCGACCATGCCGGTGCCGGGCATCATGCCGAGACGACGAGCAGTAAGGGGAGATGGATCAAGGGGACGTTCTTGATGCTGCTCTCCAACACAACCTGGTCCCTCTGGATCGTCCTGCAGGCTTCACTGCTCAAGGAGTACCCCAATAAGCTACTTGCGACGCTGTGGCAGTGCCTGCTGAGCACCATCCAGTCCTTTGTGTTCGCCATGGCCGTCGAGAGAGACCTCGCTGCATGGAAGCTGCGCCTCGACATCGGCCTCCTCGCCGTCGCATACTCGGTGAGAAGAACTTATTACTGAACCCTGATTACTTGCTGACTTCAGGTTACTGCATATTAATTCTTGAGAGAATGACGACATTGACGAGAGCTGAATTAATCCTGAATATTGTGCAGGGCTTCGTTGTGACGGGCGTGTCGTTCTACCTTCAGGCGTGGTGCATCGAGAAGAGAGGTCCGGTGTTCCTCGCCATGTCCAACCCGCTGGGCCTCCTGCTCACCATCTTCTGCTCCTCATTCTTCCTCGGCGAGGTCGTTCACCTGGGCAGCCTGCTCGGCGGCTCACTGCTCGTCGGAGGGCTCTACAGCGTGCTCTGGGGTAAAAGCAAGGATCACCGTCCGCAGGAGGCACCGGAACATCAGAAGACCATCAGCAGTAACGACGAGGAGAAGCAGCAGAAAGAGGAGATGACACTCAATGACTTGTTTGTAACACAAGCATCACCGGTGCATCATCAAGTCTGATGAATCGATCCGATTCATATAGATGTGATGTATAATGGCTACGCGTACATTATTCTGAAATTAAACATCCGAGTTTTCCTGTGATAATCACACCAAAGAAATGTGTATTTGAATTTTTAAAGGAGAGGAGCATCTTTAGTTATGGTGATCAAGACGAACGTGTGTAAGCAATGTACGTGGTTGTCTTATTTGGGGAAATATCAGATGCACATATGCACAAACTTTTTGGGACGTCAGATTTAATCTTGATGGGCTGAAATATAAAGATTTTGGAAAGTCTCACACCCATGATTTTTGTAACATCCCACTTTAATTAAGTCCCTAATCAAGCTACCAATCCTAATTAGTGAAAATGATCAAGAAGAATCAAAGAGAAATGAAAAAGAATTCAAAATCACTTCAAATTGGGTAAATTTCATCCCAACAAGCATTTGAACTACAACTTTAAAAATTTATATACAAGTGGGCCCAAATGAAAAATTCCTCAGCATCCAGGGGCTAAAAGAGAATTTTGGAGATTTTTGGAGATTTTTCTGCAAAAATCTAAAGGGTCAATTAAATGCATGAACCTTTTTCAAACTTTAACTTTGAATGAATTTTAGTTTGAAATCCAAGACGATTCAGCAAAAGTTCCAATTGACAAAGTTGTTCCTCTCACTGAAATCTTCCAAACCTGAGTTTTTCGTGATTTTTGGAGCTCGGGAAGATCGAATTTAAATCAAAACAGTTCAAACCGAGGAAATTCACCAAAATTCGAAAAATGGAAAAATGTCACTGTAGCCGCCAAGTGTCGCCGCCGGCGACGCCTCCTTCTCTCACCGCCCATTCCGGCCGCTGTGTTCGCCGTCCTTCCTGTACGGGCGGCCTAACCTCGTCCTCATCCATCTCCCCTCGTCCCTCGGCCAAGTCGTCGTCAATCCGTCGTCTGTCTCGCTCAAACACCGAGCCGCCATCGTCGTCGCTCGAGCTCGCCGTCTCGCCGCCGTGTCAGTCACCCTCGGGTCACGTTGCCAACAGCGAAAGAGCGCGCAAGAGTCTCCTCTAGCTGCCGCCTCAATCGCGGAAGCCCTTCCCGGAGCGTAGCGCGAAGAATCGACGAGAATCGCCATGGCCGCCGCGACGACCTAACTCATCGTCGACGAGCAATTCGTCTTCTCCGGTGAGCCAATCATCGATTCCTCGCGTACATAGCTTCCTTATACTCTCACGCACTCGCTGACGTGAGCTTGACCGATGTTCAACAGCAACATCGCCGGAAATCGTTTCTTCCCCGCCGCCGTTCATCGGACCTCCGCCCCTCCCGGCGAACTCCGTCTCCCAGAGCTCCTCCACGTCAACGTGTTGCACGGTGAGACTCCCTGGACCCCGTGGATGCTGGTGCTTCCTCTAGTTTCTACTCTCGCCGTCTCTGCTCGCCGGAGCGCCGCCGCGCCATCGCCGCCGCCACTGCTCCCGCGTCGGGCTTCGTTCCCGGCCGCGCGCAGGTGCACGCGTAGGTGTTTTCGAGTCACCGTCGTGTGCTGAGCACGGAGCTGGGTGGTGTGCACGTTGAGTCGCCGTCGTTCGGCCGGAACAGTCGTCATGCCATCACCGGCGTCGTGCGCGGCGTCGGCATTGACACAGTGTTCCCTTTCCTTTTATTTGAATTATTCCAGATTTTGGCCAAACTTGTAAATTCGATAGAAATTCGTAGAAAAATCGTAAAAATGCAAACTCAGTTGTTCTGGAATCCTTGAGGTGAGACCTATCCAGTGGTGCAACATGAACATCTGAATTCTTCTCAGTTAATTTTATAAAATTCAAAGAAGAGAATCAGGAAATAAATTCTATAAAAAGATCTGTAAGTGCAAAAATTCTAAATTTTGGCATGCACACTCCTAATATGTTCCCTGAACATCCCACCAAGTGGCATCTTGAAATTCATCTTCTTTTAGGAGTAATTTCAGTTTCCAGTTGCTAACAAAATCTTTTATATAATTTTATTCCTGCACCTTTTTGCACCCAATTTTGGATATGTCACTGTACCCAGGATGAAGTTGCTAAATAAAAATACTAATGTAATTTTTGATCTTCCAGAACCCCTTTTTAAAGAATTTAGAAGAGGGATCCTTTTTACGCGTACGGAAATTCCTAAATCCAAAGTAATTGTACAAATCACTTGGGACCAAAATGCTAAAACCAAATGATTGGACCTGCCAGCATGTTGCATTTGCATCATAGCATCTCCATGTCATATTTGTCAAGGAAGTTCCATGAACGATCTTTGATCTTGTGTATTTTGTTGCATGCATTTAGGAACCGACGCCGGACTCGAGGACGTGGAGATCGTGACCAAGGAGACCGGTGCTGACTTGAACGCGCTTGAGTGTGCTAACCACCAGCCCCAAGGCAAGCCCCGGTGCACTCCTATGTTTTCAAAGTTTTACATTTTCTCACATGTATTTCGTGTCGTGAATTGTGCATTTAAGTTTAGGAGTTGTATGGAACCGTAGATGCAATTATCTTACATACTCCTATGGGCGGGTTTAGTGTTTAGACAGCCACGCAATAGATTTCCGCTATGCTTAATAGGGATGTTTCATCGGTAGAACATTGAGTGGTATGGAGACCGCTCGGTGTTTTGGGACCGGGTTTACTTTATGATCTCACATGATGATGTTAATGAATTTGAGACCGAACGGGGAAGTTCATGTGTAGGTGGAGGTGACAAGGCTCGCCTTGCTCGCCATAGCCCCGTTTGTGTTGATTGAGGACCGGTCGTTGTGGCCCCGCTGAGCAAGTTTGAACAGTACCGGATGCATGCTAGGAGAATGGGAACTAGTAAACTTAGTAGCTTGATGCTATATTGTTGGACGTGAACCCACCTCTCTTTTGGTGATGAAGATGGTATGGTGGAATTTGGGACAGTGTTTGAAGGGAGGGTGCCCGGGTGAACCACGGTTAGACCAGGCATGGCTATCGCGTGGGGAGACGTGTACTCGGGAGAGGTGTTAAGCGGCTCGACTTTATGGTACCTTGTAAACGGTTGCCGTGCGTGACTCTTTCGAGTAGCGTACGTCGTGTATCTCGGGTTTCGCCTGCAGGTGTAAATCGATTCGAATCGCCGTCCCTCGCGGTTATTGAGTACCACTTGTTCACTGTGTCACATCGTAGTAAAAAGTGCACATGATGATGTATATTCGCTGTTATGTATTTAAATTAATTGTATTGCAAGTGTTTGTATTCAGTTTAGGTGCAAATCTTTATATTCCTGTTCTAAAAGATAAAAGTTGGCTAAACATGAAAACAGGATCAACTTTAGTGCTGTTTATGCAATTATTCCTATATCCTTGGTCAACCCCCCTGCATGTTTAGAAGTCGGTCTTAGAAGACCATTTTGACGGGTAAGACTTGCTGAGTATTAGTTGCTCAGGGCTTCGTTGTTAAAACTTTTCTGCAGGCTTTCCGAATTGTAACTTTTGCGGCTGCTGTGGTAAAGTCGTGTGGGAGGGAGAACCGCCTAAGGAATGGTCGATTGAGTGGGTTCCATCCTCTCCCAACCAGGAGCTTGAAGAATGAGATCGTGTCTATGGCCGGACATGATTTCCTTGTAGATATGTATCGTCGTGTGTTTGCTTCCGCTCGCGTTATGTAATCGAATTTCGAACTCTTTTATGTGATAATAATCGAACTCAGAACTTTATGCTCTATGTAAATTATGGAACCAATGTAATAACTGAACTCGTTGTAAAATTATGTTACTTATGCTTATGTGTGTGGTATTTGCATACTTGCTTCGCCAAGTATCACCCGATAATGATCCTGGTTAGCTAACCCCTCATTAGTTTGAGGTGGGGTGCTACAGCTGGCATCAGAGCCAGGTCGGGGTTTATACCACACTAATGAGCATTATTTTCGAAAACCACGCTTACGGTGAGGTACGTTTTAGTCGGCCCTATATAAGGATGTTAGCGGTTTAAGGTGGCAACTAGCGAGTCTTGCTTGAATAGGTTGATTGTTTTCTTTTCTTTTCTGAAATGTCGGCGAGATGAAAAGGTAAGGTTTGTGGTTGGCATGGGTCGATGACCGCATGGCCTCGGTGTTGTATGGTTAGGCATGGATCGTTGATCTCATGGCCTTTTTGTTGTTTATGCTTTATTTTGTTGTTTGTGAATCTTCTGCAGGTACCAACCACGTTAGAGGTCACACCGTTTGCTAGACTAACACGGTTGAGAGACGTTGTGCCGCCGAAACGAAATTGCCAATATAAAGGCACCCTTTTCTTTTGGTGAGGAACGAATAACCTAGGTTAATAAAAATGGTTGCATTGCATGTGCATTTGGCATGTTCATAAACTATGAAAACTATCCTCGAATCCGTCATGCAAACAAACCTCTGATCGTGTGTGGTAATGTCGCAAATTTCGTAATGAAACAATCAATTCAAATGAATTTGAAATCCTTCAAATGAAGCAAGTCCAAATCTGCCGCCGGCCGAAATTTTCAGTCAACTTCAAAACGCCGTAACTTCTTCGTTTCAAATCCGATTGTCGTGTTTAAGCACTCTATGGAAAGATATCAGAATTCTCTACAAGTTTGGTATGTAACTTTTTCTGTGATTCGTCCTGGAACCTGACGAAATCTGGTAGTTTTTGAGTCGAGTTCAGTCTGTCCCAGAGCAGAATTTTCAGCAGACAAATGTCGAACTTTGAAATGGCATAACTTTCTCTATACTGATCGGTTTGAGGTGAATGAGTACTTGTTGGAAAGCTCTTGAAGTTGTCTACAACTTTCGTAACTACACAATTTTCTGTTTCTGCCCAGAATGATGTCAGATGTCGTTTGAGTAAGCACTGCCAGTTTTCGACAGATTTGGTTACTTTTGTGTTACAAATTTTTGAAGTCCATGATATGGGTTCAACCAATTATAATCTTTGGATCTTCAATATGTTGATTTCCTCACCTGTGTTACTGCTGGGCACTATGGTTTGACTTTTATCAAACTTGATTCCCCGCAGATGGATGTCAACGCGCTCCTGGCGGAGAACGCCGCTATGGCTGCTCGTATCGCTGAGTTGGAAGCTCAGCTGATGGCCGCTGAGCAGCGTAACCATCTCTTGGAGGAGACGGTGCAGGACCTCAGTGGGCTAGTGAATGACATGGAGGATGAGAAGGCTCAGATTGCTCAGGAGCACAATGCAGAAGTTAATCACCTACAGGTTCAGCTGCATGTGGCTCAGGCAAACCTTGCTCAGGCTCAGGTGGCAAATCAGAACTTAGAGGCTCAGATGGAGGACCTTCACCAGGACTTTGTGCAGCTGATCCAGATCCAAGTTGAACATCACAACCCGCAGCCACTGGCAATGGATGATCAGGATGTGGTGCAGGGCGCATCGGGTATCGACTACGAGCCACCGTCGACCCCGGTGGATGACGACGTGCTTTCTGACGCGGGCAGCAACATGCCTCGCGGGGAGTAGACTTCGTAGTAGGCCCTAAAGTAACTAGCTAGTGTGTATAAATTAGGCTAGTAGTAACTTGACGGTCGACCGAACTTTACGAGTCCCGCAGCTTGCTATTTTGGAAAGTCGTTGCAAGCGAAGTTGTAAGCTAATGGTGACGGTTCGTACGATGCGAGACTTTAGAGTTAGCTTTTGGATGTCCCGTGCGGTGTATGGTAGCTGCACGCCGCCCTTTTGTGATGTAACATAGTGGGAACATCCAGTGATCATGTTATGTCGTGTATGTTGCTAATGAGAAACAGTGCTTGTGCTGGAATGGTTAACTATCGCTGTCTATTTACGTGTGTTTCAAACCTGAAGTTATTGCCATGTATGCCTTGTAATTTTAATTACAGCATATATTTGACCATTATATATTTTATCTAATGGTACAATGTGTTATGGCAGATGGGAGACACTCGTAACGGGCAAGTTCCTCCGGAGGAGGGCGATACCTCTGCTCAATGTGACGGAGCACCACCGCCTCCACCACTACCGGGCAGCATGGAGCACTTGCTCTCAACTCAGAACGATCTTATCCGCCTTCTACTGGGGAACAATGCTCGCCAAGCGGGCCGTAATGGACCACCTCCTGAGACCACATATGCAGACTTTCTGGCTACTCACCCACCGATATTCACCGAAGGAAGTGAACCGCTGGATGCCGATCACTGGCTTCGCACCATCGAGTCCAAGTTTGGGCTCATTCGCTGCACTGAGTACCAGAAGACCCTGTTCGCGGCCCAGCAACTTCGTGGGTCAGCGAGCGCATGGTGGGCCAATTATGTGGAGACACTTCCAGCTGGTTATCATGTTCCATGGGCAGAATTTCGTACGGCTTTTCGTGAGCATCACATTCCACAAGGTCTAATGGAGAGGAAGCTTCGGGAATTCCTGGATCTGAAACAGGGCAGCAGCAATGTGCATGAGTATTCCAGGAAGTTCAATCAGCTGTCACAATATGCCTCCTACCATGTGGACACCGATGCAAAGAAGAGGGAATGTTTCCGCCGAGGGCTGAACACCAAGTTGCGTGATCGCCTGGCACTTCTCTCTAACTGCACCTACAATGAGTTAGTGAGCGCCGCGATCGTGCAAGAGGATGCCACTCGTGCTCATCAGGAAGAAAAGAAGAGAAAGCGTGTCGGTGGGAATTCATCCGGTTCCGCTCCTCCTCGGTACCGTTTGGCCATCACATCCCCCGCTGGACAGCAGTACAGAGCCGCCGTGCCACATGGTGGTGGACACCATGCTCACTCCAATCAGCAGAGGAGTATTTCTCAGGGCTCCAGCCAGCAGCGCTCTTTTACGTCTCGCCCGTCACAGCAGAGTTCTCAAGTGGTGGCAACGAATCCATACACTTGCTTCAATTGTGGCCGCACCGGTCACTTTTCAAAGGATTGCCGCTTCCCGAAGAAGTCACGGGGCAGCAGCAGTAACAACAGCAGCAGACAGAGCTCTCAGGCATCTGTGAACAATCCCAAGAGTGGCCGTGTCAACCATACTACGGCCGAGGACATTCAGGACGGAGAACCAGTGCTTGCGGGTACGTTTTCCGCTCACAGCCACCCCGTCCTTGTGCTATTTGATTCTGGTGCAACGCATAATTTCATAAGCAGAGCATGTGTGAAAAGGTTGCATATCACCCCTACCACCCTAAAAGCACCGTATTTAATTACTTCGCCTGGTGGAAAGATATTCGCCACGCAAGGGATTTTTGCCTTGCCTATTATGTTAGAGGGTGTGGCATATCCGACAAACCTCATCATTTTGGATGGACAAGGCTTAGATGTGATAATGGGTATGAAGTGGATGAAGTATCACAAAGCCGTACTGCACATTGATTCGCGGGAAATCCATTTGGACTCCCCCATCAATGGATCCGCCATACTTAGGTTGCCTTTATTACCAACTAGAGGCCCCCTAGTTCACAACACCACCGGTAAATGTCTCGAAGAAATTCCAGTGGTTTGTGAATATCCCGATGTGTTTCCAGAGGACTTACCGGGTTTACCACCCGACCGGGATGTGGAATTTAGGATTGACTTGCAGCCGGGAACCGCCCCAATATCCCGACAACCGTACAAGATGGCACCAAATGAGTTAGCAGAGTTAAAGAAACAACTTCATGACCTTTTGGACAAGGGTTTTATTCGCCCAAGTTCTTCTCCCTGGGGTTGTTCGGCACTTTTCGTGAAGAAGAAAGACGAGACACTGCGGTTGTGTGTGGATTACCGACCGCTGAATGCTGTCACCATCAAGAACAAGTATCCTCTTCCGCGGATTGATATCTTATTTGATCAATTGGTGGGTGCAAAGGTCTTCTCAAAAATTGACCTTCGCTCTGGCTATCATCAAATTAAGATAAGGGCGGAGGATATTCCAAAGACAGCCTTTTCTACGAGGTATGGTCTATATGAATATCTTGTTATGTCTTTTGGACTAACAAACGCTCCTGCCTATTTCATGTACTTGATGAACTCGGTGTTTATGCCGGAATTGGATAAGTTTGTGGTGGTATTCATTGACGACATCCTAATCTACTCCAAGTCAGAAGAAGAGCATGCTGAGCATCTCCGGATTGTACTCCAGAGGCTCCGTGATCACAAGCTGTATGCAAAATTCAGCAAGTGTGAGTTTTGGTTGAGAGAAGTACCTTTCTTGGGCCACATTGTTTCCGATGAAGGTATTTCAGTGGATCCAAGTAAAGTGCAAGAAGTGCTGAATTG
Source organism: Eragrostis curvula (assembly GCA_007726485.1). Classification (NCBI taxonomy): domain Eukaryota; kingdom Viridiplantae; phylum Streptophyta; class Magnoliopsida; order Poales; family Poaceae; genus Eragrostis; species Eragrostis curvula. Next base: position 17,912,678 of record CM017445.1, read on the forward strand.
GAAGGCTCCTGCATGTATCAAGGACATCCGTAGTTTTCTTGGGCTTGCAGGATATTATCGGAGGTTCATCCCCAATTTCTCCAAAATTGCAAAGCCTATGACGGAGCTGCTGAAAAAGGCCATCAAATTTCAGTGGAGTGATGTTTGTGAAAAAGCTTTTCAAACTTTCAAGAAGCATTTGACCACCGCCCCGGTGTTAGCTCAACCCGATGTCACTAAACCATTTGATGTTTATTGTGACGCCTCGGGCACGGGTTTGGGCTGTGTTCTAATGCAAGACGGTCGTGTCATTGCGTATGCGTCACGGCAACTAAGAAGACATGAGCAAAATTATCCTACTCATGATTTGGAATTGGCCGCAGTTGTTCTTGCTCTGAAGATTTGGAGACATTATTTGCTGGGAAATCTGGTTCATTTATACACCGATCACAAAAGTTTGAAGTATTTTTTCACACAACAAGAGCTGAATATGAGGCAAAGAAGGTGGCTGGAATTAATCAAAGACTACGAGTTGGAAATCCATTATCACCCCGGAAAAGCCAATGTGGTTGCCGATGCTTTGAGTCGGAAGTCACATTGCAATAATCTTGTGATTCAAAAATGGGATCGTACCGTATGTTGCGACCCTAGTGAACCAAGCCTCCGGATTATTCCCCATGGTTCTTTGTATAATCTTGCTCTCATTCCCACCCTACGGGAGGAGATTATTGCTGCGCAAAAGAGAGATAAAGGAATGGGACATATCCGACGACGAATAGAAAATGGTGATGTCAAGTGTTTCCGACAAGATGAGGATGGAGTATTATGGTTCAATGACCGGATTGTCGTGCCCAAAGATATGGAGCTGCGAAAGAAAATTTTGGATGAAGCTCACTTGTCCAAATATTCTATTCACCCCGGCAGCAACAAAATGTATCAAGGGCTGAAAACCAAATTTTGGTGGACACGCATGAAGCGAGAAGTGGCACGTTATGTGGCTGAATGTGACACTTGCCAAAGGATTAAAGCTGATCATTTGAGAAAGGCCGGTCAGCTGCAACCATTAAGTATTCCGTCATGGAAGTGGGAGGATATTAGTATGGATTTTATTGTTGGATTGCCTCTCACTGCTAGAAAGCATGATTCTATTTGGGTTATAGTGGACCGATTGACCAAGTCAGCACATTTCATTCCGGTTAAAACAAACTACTCTGCCAAGATCTATGCTCAGTTATATATCTCGCGCATTCTATGTTGGCATGGAGTGCCGAAGACAATTATATCTGACAGAGGACCTCAGTTTGTTGCTAGATTTTGGGAGCAATTACATGCATCACTGAAGACCAAGTTAATTCGAAGCTCCGCTTATCACCCTCAAACCGACGGACAAACTGAGCGAGTAAATCAGATACTCGAGGATATGTTGCGAGCATGTGTGTTATCTGAAGGTGGCAATTGGGATGATCATTTACCATTGGCAGAGTTTGCATATAACAACAGCTATCAAGAGAGCATCAAAATGTCTCCATTTGAAGCTCTTTATGGTCGTTCGTGCCGTACACCTTTGAACTGGTCCGAACCGGGAGAGAGAGTAAATTTTGGACCTGATTTGATTGCAGAGGCTGAAGAAAAAGTGCGGCTCATTCAAGCAAATTTAAAAGCCGCGAAGTCCCGCCAAGCTAGTTACGCCGATAAAAGGCGCCGTCCTTTGGAATTTCGGCAGGGGGATCACGTGTATCTTCGTGTTTCACCTACAAAGGGCGTTCAGCGTTTTGGCATAAAGGGAAAGCTCGCTCCCCGTTACATTGGTCCGTTCAAAATTATTGAGAAATGTGGACCCGTCGCCTACCGATTGGAATTGCCCGATAAATTATCTGGGGTTCACAATATTTTCCATGTATCTCAACTCAAGAAATGTTTGAAGCCTCCGATTGACGTGGTGCTCGAAGATGTTGAAGGATTACAGGATGATCTCACTTATTCCGAGCGTCCCGTCAAGATTATTGATCAAAAAGATCGGGTGACGCGCAACAAAACGATCACCTTTTATAAAGTTCAGTGGAGCAATCACTCTGAAGAAGAGGCTACATGGGAGCAAGAGGAATTTCTGAACTCCAAATTTCCAGACTTTCTCGCTTCGCATTTGAGGTAACGCAAGCGAATCTTTTACCCCCTCTTTTCCGCACTTTTGCAAATCTCGGGACGAGATTTTCTTAAGGGGGGAGGGCTGTAACATCCCACTTTAATTAAGTCCCTAATCAAGCTACCAATCCTAATTAGTGAAAATGATCAAGAAGAATCAAAGAGAAATGAAAAAGAATTCAAAATCACTTCAAATTGGGTAAATTTCATCCCAACAAGCATTTGAACTACAACTTTAAAAATTTATATACAAGTGGGCCCAAATGAAAAATTCCTCAGCATCCAGGGGCTAAAAGAGAATTTTGGAGATTTTTGGAGATTTTTCTGCAAAAATCTAAAGGGTCAATTAAATGCATGAACCTTTTTCAAACTTTAACTTTGAATGAATTTTAGTTTGAAATCCAAGCCGATTCAGCAAAAGTTCCAATTGACAAAGTTGTTCCTCTCACTGAAATCTTCCAAACCTGATTTTTTCGTGATTTTTGGAGCTCGGGAAGATCGAATTTAAATCAAAACAGTTCAAACCGAGGAAATTCACCAAAATTCGAAAAATGGAAAAATGTCACTGTAGCCGCCAAGTGTCGCCGCCGGCGACGCCTCCTTCTCTCACCGCCCATTCCGGCCGCTGTGTTCACCGTCCTTCCTGTACGGGCGGCCTAACCTCGTCCTCATCCATCTCCCCTCGTCCCTCGGCCAAGTCGTCGTCAATCCGTCGTCTGTCTCGCTCAAACACCGAGCCGCCATCGTCGTCGCTCGAGCTCGCCGTCTCGCCGCCGTGTCAGTCACCCTCGGGTCACGTTGCCAACAGCGAAAGAGCGCGCAAGAGTCTCCTCTAGCTGCCGCCTCAATCGCGGAAGCCCTTCCCGGAGCGTAGCGCGAAGAATCGACGAGAATCGCCATGGCCGCCGCGACGACCTAACTCATCGTCGACGAGCAATTCGTCTTCTCCGGTGAGCCAATCATCGATTCCTCGCGTGCATAGCTTCCTTATACTCTCACGCACTCGCTGACGTGAGCTTGACCGATGTTCAACGGCAACATCGCCGGAAATCGTTTCTTCCCCGCCGCCGTTCATCGGACCTCCGCCCCTCCCGGCGAACTCCGTCTCCCAGAGCTCCTCCACGTCAACGTGTTGCACGGTGAGACTCCCTGGACCCCGTGGATGCTGGTGCTTCCTCTAGTTTCTACTCTCGCCGTCTCTGCTCGCCGGAGCGCCGCCGCGCCATCGCCGCCGCCACTGCTCCCGCGTCGGGCTTCGTTCCCGGCCGCGCGCAGGTGCACGCGTAGGTGTTTTCGAGTCACCGTCGTGTGCTGAGCACGGAGCTGGGTGGTGTGCACGTTGAGTCGCCGTCGTTCGGCCGGAACAGTCGTCATGCCATCACCGGCGTCGTGCGCGGCGTCGGCATTGACACAGTGTTCCCTTTCCTTTTATTTGAATTATTCCAGATTTTGGCCAAACTTGTAAATTCGATAGAAATTCGTAGAAAAATCGTAAAAATGCAAACTCAGTTGTTCTGGAATCCTTGAGGTGAGACCTATCCAGTGGTGCAACATGAACATCTGAATTCTTCTCAGTTAATTTTATAAAATTCAAAGAAGAGAATCAGGAAATAAATTCTATAAAAAGATCTGTAAGTGCAAAAATTCTAAATTTTGGCATGCACACTCCTAATAGGTTCCCTGAACATCCCACCAAGTGGAATCTTGAAATTCATCTTCTTTTAGGAGTAATTTCAGTTTCCAGTTGCTAACAAAATCTTTTATATAATTTTATTCCTGCACCTTTTTGCACCCAATTTTGGATATGTCACTGTACCCAGGATGAAGTTGCTAAATAAAAATACTAATGTAATTTTTGATCTTCCAGAACCCCTTTTTAAAGAATTTAGAAGAGGGATCCTTTTTACGCGTACGGAAATTCCTAAATCCAAAGTAATTGTACAAATCACTTGGGACCAAAATGCTAAAACCAAATGATTGGACCTGCCAGCATGTTGCATTTGCATCATAGCATCTCCATGTCATATTTGTCAAGGAAGTTCCATGAACGATCTTTGATCTTGTGTATTTTGTTGCATGCATTTAGGAACCGACGCCGGACTCGAGGACGTGGAGATCGTGACCAAGGAGACCGGTGCTGACTTGAATGCGCTTGAGTGTGCTAACCACCAGCCCCAAGGCAAGCCCCGGTGCACTCCTATGTTTTCAAAGTTTTACATTTTCTCACATGTATTTCGTGTCGTGAATTGTGCATTTAAGTTTAGGAGTTGTATGGAACCGTAGATGCAATTATCTTACATACTCCTATGGGCGGGTTTAGTGTTTAGACAGCCACGCAATAGATTTCCGCTATGCTTAATAGGGATGTTTCATCGGTAGAACATTGAGTGGTATGGAGACCGCTCGGTGTTTTGGGACCGGGTTTACTTTATGATCTCACATGATGATGTTAATGAATTTGAGACCGAACGGGGAAGTTCATGTGTAGGTGGAGGTGACAAGGCTCGCCTTGCTCGCCATAGCCCCGTTTGTGTTGATTGAGGACCGGTCGTTGTGGCCCCGCTGAGCAAGTTTGAACAGTACCGGATGCATGCTAGGAGAATGGGAACTAGTAAACTTAGTAGCTTGATGCTATATTGTTGGACGTGAACCCACCTCTCTTTTGGTGATGAAGATGGTATGGTGGAATTTGGGACAGTGTTTGAAGGGAGGGTGCCCGGGTGAACCACGGTTAGACCAGGCATGGCTATCGCGTGGGGAGACGTGTACTCGGGAGAGGTGTTAAGCGGCTCGACTTTATGGTACCTTGTAAACGGTTGCCGTGCGTGACTCTTTCGAGTAGCGTACGTCGTGTATCTCGGGTTTCGCCTGCAGGTGTAAATCGATTCGAATCGCCGTCCCTCGCGGTTATTGAGTACCACTTGTTCACTGTGTCACATCGTAGTAAAAAGTGCACATGATGATGTATATTCGCTGTTATGTATTTAAATTAATTGTATTGCAAGTGTTTGTATTCAGTTTAGGTGCAAATCTTTATATTCCTGTTCTAAAAGATAAAAGTTGGCTAAACATGAAAACAGGATCAACTTTAGTGCTGTTTATGCAATTATTCCTATATCCTTGGTCAACCCCCCTGCATGTTTAGAAGTCGGTCTTAGAAGACCATTTTGACGGGTAAGACTTGCTGAGTATTAGTTGCTCAGGGCTTCGTTGTTAAAACTTTTCTGCAGGCTTTCCGAATTGTAACTTTTGCGGCTGCTGTGGTAAAGTCGTGTGGGAGGGAGAACCGCCTAAGGAATGGTCGATTGAGTGGGTTCCATCCTCTCCCAACCAGGAGCTTGAAGAATGAGATCGTGTCTATGGCCGGACATGATTTCCTTGTAGATATGTATCGTCGTGTGTTTGCTTCCGCTCGCGTTATGTAATCGAATTTCGAACTCTTTTATGTGATAATAATCGAACTCAGAACTTTATGCTCTATGTAAATTATGGAACCAATGTAATAACTGAACTCGTTGTAAAATTATGTTACTTATGCTTATGTGTGTGGTATTTGCATACTTGCTTCGCCAAGTATCACCCGATAATGATCCTGGTTAGCTAACCCCTCATTAGTTTGAGGTGGGGTGCTACAATTTTCATAATCATGATTCCTTGGAATGTTTTATAAAAACATGTGTTTTATAAATGAAAACTATCACCCATGATTTTAGTCGTTTAGATGCAATCGAATGGTTCTCAATGAGTTTGGGAACATGTGCACCATATACTTCATTAGAATTTTACGTGGCTTGCCACACTTCTCTTGTTTTTTCTTTGGAGACCTTATTTTGTTCTTGTTAAGGGTAGGAAGATTTTAATTATGCAGTTTGGCATTGGTGGGTTGGGAGAAGGGATGTGACTAAAATACTTCAATACATATGTTTAATAGATGATAATAGCTTGGAAAACCATATGTGTTCATACTGTTAGCTAATGAAAAAAGATGATATATTCTGATCCCTCACTATCAGCTATGCAAAGCTAGAAATGAAGGGCAAAGATTGGGTTAATTTGAAACAGTTAAATTGCATAACTGCAGCCAAGGTTAACAAAATATTATATTCTTCACAATCACATGCCAAATAATTGTTGTCGCAAAACATGGTGTCTTACTCATCATCGTATAAATACTAGAGTACGAGAGCATATATATAATTAGTGGTTTTAATTATTATTTGTTCATTATCAAAGCGCTTGATCAACAACCAAATTAATATAACCCATCAATATGGGAGGATTGTTGAATAGACTTGGATTTGCAAGATATAAATGGGAATTAGAAAGGATGTTTTTTAAAATGAAACTGTGCATTTAGATTGTTGAGCAGACTAAGTATAGCCGCTTAAAGTAAACATGCATATGGGGCAACTCGGGCGGTGAAACAACTCCGTCACACCAAAGCCCAAAAATCTCTCTCCATCCCCTGCCGCCGCCGGAGCTCGCACGCCGGCACAACCCGGCAGACGGCGATGATGGTAGCGGCGGGGCCGTCGTTATGATCGCCCCTCGTTTTCGCCAGGATCCAAGGATGGTTGATGGCAAGTTCGTCGGATTCCTCTTCATCCGACCGTTCATCGCCGCCGGGGTGGTTGCTTGCGGCGGGACTCGTCGCACATGCGTGGTGGAGGCATGGGCCATCGCGATTGTGCTGCGGCGTTGGCGGCGACCCATTTCAGTTGTGCCTGCAGTGATTGGCGGTACGGATCTGTAGAGGTCGCGCGGTGACGGCGGCGTCTTTCCGTGATGAAGTCGACGAGATCCATCTACACATATGCTGCAGCCGCAATTCATTGCTGCAGGAGACAAGGATCAATCTCTGCGCCATCAAGTCCCGATGAGCATCCCCGTGGTCGAGTGTTCCTCTCAACTCAAGGAGGAATTTTAGACAAGGAAGACTACTACAAGGACTGAATTTATGGTTTGTTCTTGAGGCTGTGATGTCGCATGGTGTTGCAGCAGCTGCTCTGGCCGCCATTGCAGCAATTGTTGGTGGCCAGTGCCGTGCGAATCTTGATCTTCTACTTGGAGGATGGCTGCTGTTCGACGTCTGTCTGGCCAAGTATAGTGGTCCGATCTGTAGTTTGGGGGTACTAGAGTGAAAGCTCTGCCTGGTTGATTGCTAGGGTCGACGACGAGCATGCCTTGTTGAAGGCGTCGTTGTGGTGCCCCATCGTCATCAGATCGAAAGACTCCGGGTGAAATCCTGGTATGACGGCGGCATTTCGGTGTCGTAACCTTTATGAGGGCGTCGTTTTTGGAGTCATTTGCATGAGTGGCTGGGTTCAACTGATTAGTTGTCTCGACTGTCCTTGTGTCTACTTGGGTGTCTCTGGCAGTTATCAATTTGCTTCTTCGTCGGTTGCATATGGGTGGTCTTTGCTTCAATCAAGGATGTTGTTTGTTATTGGATTGTCAGTTGCTCGAGTGTGTTTTATCCCAAATCATGGAAGAATAGACACAGGGAGTCGATCGTACTCAAGAAATAGTATAGAAAGGCAACAGAAGGTGCGGACTAGAGACCTTTATTTTTTACTTTTGTTTTGTTTCATTAGTGTAGCTTTTGTACACTTGTAATGATGGTCAACATTTGTCGATGATTGTATTTGGTTGTAACTTTCTTAGAAGTCAAAACCACTACGGTTGTAGCTTTTCTGAAGGCCAAGCCGGAATTAATGCAATCTTCCCATTATCTAAGAAAAAAGTAAACATGCATATAGCTGGGAGAGATGAATGTAATTTCCCAGATGTGCCAAAAACTACAGATAATTGATGCCTTTTACTACTACTAGGAGAGCAGAATTTCCAGCGCTGCCTTCGGGGGAAGACACGCTCCCTACCACCCATCCAAACAATCAACGGCCTACCACCCTCACATGCATCAGATGGATCTCACAAGCACGAATCATGGCGCAAATCAAAAGGCCAAAGGACCATGCCTTTCCGGGCATGTGCCTTTGGCTTTGTATTTAAGTACTACTGGTGAACGGAGACAAATTCCATATGGAGAGAGAGAGAGAGAGGATGGTCGGGTGAGCTGAATTGGAGCCTCGCGACCTCTAGCACAATTGTTTTTCATCTGGTATAGACGTGGAGCCAGGGATGAAGGAATGGTCTGGAGACTGGAGGTGCTCAGGGAGATTTTTACCGTTTGAAGACAGACCTCATCTTTACCGTTTCTTTTCTATCCAACGGCTAATACGTTTAGGCTGACGTGGTCCAATACTTTCTCAGAGAACGCACAGCGTTTAATACAGTAAAGATTTTATCCAATGGCTAGTACATTTAGCCTGACGCTTTCCAATACTTTCTCAGAGAACGCACATCGTTTAATATAGTAACTGGTACAAATGCACGTGCGTCAAGAATTGAACCACTTGGCAAGACCATTAAAATTATGGACCACTTAGCATGAAATAATTATGTGAGACCTGCCAAAAGTTTCAATTTCGGGTTAACACATTCGTGGCATTGATCACAAGCCAGACAAATCATTTTCACATAATAACACATAATATTGTCAAAACTACTCATTTACATCATGGTTTTTTTTTTTCAATCAGTTGACATGCATGAATGCAACCTAACATCAACATGATGAAAATATGTAATACAAGATTGCATGGTGTTTAGTGAAGATGTCCCTCACCCTCGTCATCCATTGTCATACCTCATTTCTGGAGCATGAGTGCTTATCGTATCAGTCCCTGGATCAGACGCTGATACAAACACTTTACACAGAATGATATCACAGAGTCATCACTTACATAAATATTACCGAGTCTCATACAAACCTTCATACATAAAAGGTCTTACAACATTCGGCCAAAGACCATTTTATTACATCAAGCATCAAGCTGGTGGGCTGCAACAGCAGAACCACTTAAACACCACTACAGCGGAAGACGGAAACGGGACTAGCACAGGCGTCTTGAGTGCGGACGGAACCCTATTCTTCATCACCATCCTCCTGGTACTCAGGTTCTTCATCTGAATGATTAAAGCAAGGGTGAGTACATAAGGTACTCAGCAAGTCCTAACAACAAGGGGTAAATGTATGCAAGGATACAACCAATGGTTAGGCTGAGGGTTTAGTGTTTGGGCGGAAAGCCAGTTTTATGCAGGGGCTGTTTGTAAAACAAAGCAGTTCACAAACTACTAATCAAGATTATCATTGATGATTAATGGGGTTGTTTGGCCCTGGGGGAGTTGCAATTCATCCCGCCAGTTCCCCAGTTTTAATGCTGGCAGGAAACCAGCTCACGGCTCCACACCAGAGTATTCCAAAAACACACCAAGGGATTAACTCACACCGTTATACTAATCATTGTGTGGCACAAGCTTTCGCGTTGTCCATTACCGTGGAACACGGCTATCATGATAGATTTTATACTCTGCAGAGGTTGTACACAATTCCCCACAAGGTACACCAGTCTTTCCCATCGTCATAGGTTAGGCTGGCATACTAATGGTCCCGTACCTACTTGGTGTGACCACGGCACTACCACGGAAATACTGCAACCAGGGGCTTCACAATATCGTCATCATCGTGTAGAAAGGCCTGAATAATCATCATATGCCGGATCCCGACGCCTGCCACATCGGGTCTTCTCCTGGCTTCCGCTGCAACTCCTGCCCTCCAGGTGGGTACCGGGTGAACACTATAGTAGGGTGTGGTTCCAAACCTTTCCCATTCAAGGCATGTGGTTGTACAAAAGGTGCTAGGCAAGGCGGCACATGAACCGGTCCTTATACGACCGAAGCAAGCATCTTCAATAGCTATCCTCAAAGGAGGAGTCGCATTCCAGAGATAGCCCTCCCCACTGAGGACTACCTCGCTTGCTCCCGCCAAAGAATATCCCCACTATGGGTTGCACAATTATCACTAATAAAGTACCATCCCACATTTCATATTCACACACACTCCACCAAACACACACACATTTAACACAAAAAGCATGTATAGCATGATTAATTAAGTACGTATGGTAATAAGTCCTAAGCAGCATATCATGTCAACATATCATTAAAGAATTAATGATAGTGACACCTAAGTTTAACAATGGCATTGGTTAAGCAATAACAAGGCATGGCAATCAACAAATATAGGATCAAACTAGCATTTAAATCACATTTAAATACCATGCACATTTATTTCTAAACTGGGCTCTAAGTTGGATCATTTGCAAACATAGGACCAACATGATCAAAGGGGTTAGAACTTGCCTTCACCAAAGTCTTCTTCCTCTACGTCCTCGTAGTCCGGATCCTCCGCTCCTTCCTCAAAAGCTTGATCTTCTATTGATCGCAGATAAACAACGATCGAATTAATCTATCGGTCAAACAATTAACTAACAAGCATATAAATCCAAATGAAAGCCAAAAAGAGAGCAACAACAGATGGCTCTGGCATGAATGGATAGGTAATGATATTTGATGAATTTTGGCGAAAGATTCATCAAATTTGGAGTTAAAATGGAGGAGTTAAGGATTTTACAAGATTGCAAAGTTGGATTTAATTAGGATTTAAGCTAATTAATTAGCTATGGATTAAATCCTAATTAATCAGAGGCAAACAAGGTCTGAACAGTAATCTGGAGATAATCTAATATTATTAGGGAATTTATGGATTTTTTTTGCTGAAGGGAAATGCTCGGAAAAGGTTCTGCGTACAAAAGGTGTGTGGATCTAGCAATTACAGCGGCGCGCGTGAGACCGACAGGTGGGACCGCGGAGGCGGGTCCGCTGTGGCCTACTGTTTTGTGGACTAGGTCCACTGGCGCTGTGGACCGAGCGCGAGCGTGAGACTGGTCCACGGTGCACCGGAGTCGTGCACCGGTGCTGTCTGGGCAACGGTGACCGGGTCGTCGCGGGCCCAGGTACCGACGTGGCGCGCCACGTCGGACGGCGGCGCGGCACGGTCAAGGCGTGCCGGAGCGGTGCGCGCGCGGCGGCGCGTCGCCGGGAAGCTCGCCGGCGGCGGTTACAGGGCACAAAAAGCGAAACTAAGGGCACCTAGGGGATCTATGCGCGAAGGCAGACGCCATGGCGGGTGGTGGTGATGTGGAGGGTGACTGTGGCGGCGTCGCGGGCTCGCCGGAGTGCGGCGGCGCGACATTGCGCGAGGCGCGAATGCGCGTGCGTGCGCGCAAGCCCAAATTTGTGAGGTTGTGTAGGTGCGCGGGAGCATGGGGTGCACGACGCACGCCTCGGCTTGGCCGGGCGTGGCCGGAAACCTCGCCGGCGACGAGGTCGCGCGGCGGCGCGTGTTGACGCGCGGTGCGAGCTTAGCTAGCATGCTCTAGCGCGAACAAGAAATGGTGCGGAACAAAAAGGAGGGGCCACGGTGCTCACCGTGGGCTCGATGAAGGCGGAAAGGGTCAGTGAGCGCTCCCCGTCTCCTCGCGGTGGTCGGAACCCTAGCCCGTCGCCATCTCCGTGCTCCGCGCTTCAGCTGCGGAAAGGAGAAACGGGACGGGGTTAGTCACGGCACGGCGAGGTCAGAGGAAGAAGAAAGGGGAGCCGGGGCCAACTGGTTCGTTGTCGGGGGCTCGCCGCGTTGGTCGCCGGAGTTAGAGATGATGGTGGGGAAAAGTGGAATTGGGAGCTCTATGTGAAGGGAATGGAGGAAATGAGCCTGCGCGAGGGTAGGGAACGACGTTGCGGTGCTCCGGGGTTTATAAAGGAGAGCCGGGGAGGAAGCTTCGCGGCAACGGCTCCTCGCAGGAGTTATTGCAGCCCTGACGGAGGAGCACGCAGCGCAGGTACGGCGAGATGGCGTGGCGAGCTGAGCCAATGAGCGCGGAAGATGCTCTGTTCACCGGCGAATAGGAGCGCGGTTGAGTTTAAGGCGCAGCGCGCGTGCTCTGGCGTCCGTGCCCGTCGTACTACGGCGGCGGCGCACAGTAGCGCCCGGCGGTCCGAAGGAGGAAGACGGGTGCGGGACCCACATGTCGGCGAGAGAGGGAAGAGAGTGGGCTGCGCGACTCGGTCCGAAAGAAAAGGGCCTGGTGGGCCGATCGGGCTGGACGGGGGAATGGCCTCCTGGCCTGCTCGGTCTGCGGGAGGGAAGGGAAAAGAAAAAAGAGAGATGGGCCGCGAGGGGAGAAAAGAAAAGGAGTGGCCCAGGTGGGAGAGAATAGGTTTGAACATTTCTTGGATTTAGGTGAGAGGCAAATTTGAATGGAATTTCAAATTTTGCAACAGGACAAACACCAAACAAGCATACGAATAAAATCAGGAAAATCCAAATATGCTTATGGTGAGGTTTGATGCATGGTTACAATTCAAAAATACCCTTTTGGTGTGCATCCCTTCTCCAAATTTGTTTGTATTTGTTTGAATTCAAAAAAGTTCAAATTTTTAGTGATTTTCACAGCATGGGAAACACAGGGTGTTACATCCATATTTGTCCGACCACCAACTGGTGTGCACCCTGCCGTTCCCATTGTTGGCCTCACCCAGGAGTTTTTGCCCTTGGCATTTTCTGTTCCATCAATCCACTGGATCATGGTAACAATGTTTTATTGAAAAATACAAATTATGTATGTATGTGAAGCAAGTATGACTATTTTATTTAGAAAGGCCCTATTCAATTAAATAATGATTTGAGAGCTTAGAGTAACTAAACAGCAACATAATAGTGCTAGAAGTCTCTATAAACCGCTATGACATATCCAAAGTCCATCAGAAAAAGAAAACAAATATAAGAAAGTGCCGTATGGTATGACCATAATCATAAACCATGATTGGGGAAAAACAATCTAGTTCTGCAAAAAACAAAACTAACATGTGGTTGGATAAACTTAATTCTTTGGTTTTCACTCCTTTCTTTATAGATATCTGGATAATCAAGAGAAACTTCTCACATGCATTTCTGTGCCAGTTTAGGAAGGCATTCTACAGTCCAGAACTTTAAAGTAATATCAAACTGTAAAAATGCAGCGAAAGCAATATTCTATTCTGTGTCAGAATTGAAAAACCAAAAGTAAGAATGCAGGAATATTCAATGTGAAAGAATATTACAGGACATAAAAGGTACCTGTAAGTATGCAGGACATTTAAACATTTGGCAAATTACAGTGTACACTATATAGGTTGCTCACAGGCAATTGAATGAATGATCCTGGACTACTAAAAAAGCACTACTAACAAGGTCCAGCCTGAGTCAGGCCCACGTAAATTAAGTATATCCACAACAGCCCATAACATGAGAGATTGTCTCAATCTTCAAAAAAAAAAAAGTATCAATGTCAGATGATCTAGTAGCATCATGTCGACGCCTAACTTTTTGTACATGATGAACTTTAGTGTATCATAATAAGCTCCGCCCATGGCAAGTCCCTGTTTAACTTAGCAACCCAAACGGGCCTGTCCTAGGCTAATAAATAAACAGAATACTAATTATGGATAGTGCCTAAACTCTTTTGATAAATTAAAATCAGGGACTGTTTACAATAAAAATTTAAATCAGGGACTATGAGATTCGAGAAATCAACAGTCGAGGGGCCCCAAATTGAACTTAAGGTGCAATAGTATTTGATTATTCAAACTAGGAGGAACACATATTTGAGTCTTTCTTGGCCTAGCAAGCAATCATGATGCATGTGCAAATTAAAATATATATACTACTTTGGAACATCGAATAATTTGACGAATTAAGACCTGACTTGCTGGTGTACTTAATTTAACAAAATGCATTCTTCTATGTTGTACGAGAAAGTGGTAGCTCTTGTTGCAACTTGCTTTGTTGTTGCTGCATTTACTTTTTAAGCAAGTTTGTAGATACATGTTGCTTAAAAAAATGTTGCAGTTATCTTGTTGGTGTTGCTGCTGCTATGGTATGGTATGCCTATAGAGGGTTCTTGAGATGACTCTGCTATCATTAGTCAACAGTCGAAATTGTTTTAAGTTCACTAGTATTCGATTATTCAAACTAGAGGACAGATCTCGTGTCTTGGCCTAGCAAGCAATCATGATGCATGTGCAAATTTAAATATACCAACGAATTAAGATTTGATTGCGGTGTACTTATTAATTAACCATGGAGTGAGAATACTACTTAGAAGATCGTTGTTTCTCTATTGAATTTGCAATCATCTCGAGTGATCTTTTTGTTTACTCCTGGCTAGCTTGTACATTACTTTGAAGCATCTCTCTGATGTCCCATCACAACAATATGGATATGATTCCTATTTGTATGGCTTGGGAAAGCTACTTATACTCCATAATCACTACGTCAGGTCAGACCTTTAGTAACACCTATATGTGTTACAAAAAGTAGAAAAAAGTGTTACAGAGACCTATAGTAACACAAAAAATAAGTGATGCATATGCTGGTGTTACTAGGACAAATTCTAGTGTAACACATATATGTGTTACAACTTGCAAAGAAATATGATACAACAATAATGTAGCAACGCATGTGAATATGTTACTATGTCTAATAAAATGTGTTACGATATTAATGTAGTAACACAAATAAAAAATTCAAAAAATTAGTGGCTGCTAGGATTTGATCCCAGGACCTCACCTTCTTTAAGTTGCTAGTTTCCACTGCGCTACACATGCATTTATGATATGATGTTATTTTTAATTGGTTTTAACTTATAAATTATTTGAATATATGTTACTGTAGTCCAAGAAAAGTGTTACTAAGGCTTGTAGTAACACACAACAGTAACATTTATTTGTGTTACTGTGGGTTCTAAGCTTGCTATATTTAGACGTATTGATTTCTTTGTAACACTTTTTTTGAAACATAATTTTTGTGTTACTAGAATAATTAGTTGTAACACATTTTAACAAATCAAGCATTTGTGTTACAAGCAAACTCTGTAACACAATGCTTGTGTTACTATGAAATATTTTTGTAACACATTCTTACTTGTGTTACAAATATATGTTACAAAAACCATGTTTTGTAGTAGTGAATACTCCCTCCGGTTCAAATATTTTATGTACTAAGACAAAAAAATAGCTTAAGTAAATCTTTTTTAATTTTAAAATGATTGAAGCAAAATTATCCTGTTTGTTTAGATGCCTGGAGTACAAGAAAACATCTGAACGTTGTAGGCTCCTGTTTGTTTCCCCCCTCATATTATATAATCCAACTTATATAATGTATAAGTGTCGTACCCCATTTCTGGAGCACTAGTGCTTACCGTATCAGTCCCTGGATCAGTAGCTGATACGATACTTTTACAGAATGGCATCTCAGAGTCATACCATTGATAATATTACCAAGTCTCATTACAAGCCTTTATATTACAAAAGGTCTTTTTACAATGGCCAAAAGCCTTATTACAACACGGCACAAACACCACACTTGAGCGTCACTGAGGACAGTGACACCACACTAGAACTACTGCAACGGAAGACTGAAGCGGGGTCCACTCTGCAGGCAGACTTGCGCGCGGACGGAAACCCTATTCATCATCGCCATCACCTTGGAAGTCGTACTCTGGTTCTTCCTCTGAATGATTGAAGCAAGAGTGAGTACATAAGGTACTCAACAAGTCCTAACACAAGGGGTTAATAGCATGCAAGGGAGAGATCAAGGATAAAGGCTGGGGTGTATTATAACGGCCGTAAAGCCAATTTTTGTGCAAGGGTTGGTTTGAAAAGCAAGACTGCTTTGCAAACTAAGTCAAGTAAGATTTTGAATTTAGTGGGGTTGGTTGGCCCTGGGGGAGATGCATCCATTCCGTCAGTTCCCAAGTTTTAACGCTGGCCGACAACCAGCACACGGCTCCAAACCGGTGTATTCCAAAACACACACGCCAAGGATAACTCACACAGGAAAATCTAATCATTTGTGTGGCCATTGCTTTCGCAATTGTCCAATACCGTGGAACACGGCTATCCGGATAGATTCAACACTCTGCAGAGGTTGTGCACTTTACCCACAAGGTATACCAGCCTTTGCCATCGTCATGGTTTAGACTGGCATACTAATGGTTCCGTACCTACTTGGTGTCACCACGGCACCACCACGGAAAATCCACAACCAGGAGCATCCATTCACCACAGGAATAAAGGCCACAGGCCATCACCATCCGCCGGACGCTAACGCCAATCTCGTTAGGTCTTCTCCTGGCTTCCGCTGCGACTCCCGCCTCCTGGTGGGTACCGGGTGACACTATAGCAGGGTGTGGTTCCAAACCTTTCCCATACAAGGCATGTGGTTGCACGATGGGTGCTAAGCAAGGCGGCACATGAACCGGTCCTTATACGACCGAACCAGGCATCTTCAATAGCCATTCCTCACGAGGAAGGCGTCCCAGAGATAGCCTCCCCACTGAGGACTACCTCGCCTGATTTCCGCCAAAACATACCCCACTATGGGTTGTATATCATCACTAATCCCACCCAAGTTCACATTTACGCACACCACCAAGCACTCACACATTTTAACACAAAAACATGTGTAGCAAGATTAATTACATACACAGTGTAATAAAGTCCTAAGCAGCATTTTCATCCAATAAATCATTAAAGATTAATGATGTTGGGTCCTAGGGTTAACAAGGAGATTAGGGTATAAGCAATATCAAGGTGAGGCAATCAACAATTACTTAAGACATACTAAGCATTTAAATCATTTATAAATATTATGCATGTTTATTTGAAATTAGGCTCTAACATAGGATTATTTGCAAACATAGGCGCGATATGATCAAGGGGGTTAGGACTTGCCTTCAAAGTCTTCTTCCTCTAGTCCTTCCTCATAGTCAGGGTCCTCGTGCTCTTCTTCGAACGCTTGGTTATCTAACGACCAAAAGTAAATAAAGGGTGAATAAATCTACCGCTCAAACAATTAACAATCATTAAATAAAATAAAATCCGAATAAATAGCAAATAGAGATGGCTTTGACGTAGACGAGTAGAGAAGGATTTTAGAGGAATTTAGACGAAAGAATTTCTGGATTCGGAGTTAAGATGAATTAGTTATGAATTTTCGAATGAATAGGAAAGGGAAAGATTAGGATTTGATCAACTTAATTAGATATAATCAACATCCTAATTTTCCAGAGGTGTACAAAAGTTGCAAAATGGTTAGAAAGGAAAGTATGATTTTTGGGAATTTATTGGGATTTTTCTGCTATTGGAAATGTGCTCGAAATTATTTTCTGTGTACAATCTCGGGTGCACCTAGCAATTTGTTCGGTGTATGAGAGGCTGACATGCGGGTCCAGAGGGGCCGGGTTACTGTGGGCTATTGTTTGGTGAGCTGGGTCTATGGGATCTGTGGACCGGGGCGGGGGAGAGGGAGGTCTACGGTGGGCCGGGCGCACCACATGGCGCGACGACCCGGTCGCTGCGGGCCCGGGGCGCCGACGTGGCAGCCACGTCGGACGACCGCGCGACGCCAGAAGGCTCGCCGGCGGGAGCTGCAGCGGTCGGAACGGGGAGCGGAGAGCAGCTACGGGATCTACGCACGACAGCGGACTCGGGAGCGCTTGGTGTTGACGTGGACGGGGGCTAGGACGGCGGCGCAAGCTCGCCGGAGTGCGGCGGCGCTCAGCCGTGCAAGGGGAAAGAGGTGCGCGCGTGCGCGAGCGCTGCTGCGAGGGCGCGCGGACGTGCGCGTGAGCGCGTGTGTGCTGCGCGTGTGCTTGGCCCGGCCGGGGAACGTCCCACGGTGGTCGGAGAGGGAGAAGGGGGCGGCGGAGCGATGGCGTTCGGCACAGGCTGGTCACGGGCGCACGAGGAGGAAGAAGAGAGGGTGCTAGAGAGGGAGAGAGGGATGGTGGAGCTCACCTTGAGCTTGGGTGGAGCGGGGAAAGGCGGAGCGGCGCGGGGAAGCTCACCGGAGCTTGACCGGAGTTGGGGAAAGAGAGGGAGAGGGAGCTCGGGCGTGTGCGCGGGGAGCAAGCGGTGGCGGAGTGACGGAGGAAGAGAAGGAAGAGCTCGGGAGCGTGCTTTATAGCCGCGCAAAGGCGGTTCTTCGTCGGGAAAAATCGGGGCTCCGGCGAGATATTTTCTCGCCGGATTGACGTCGATTCGACGGGGCGAGGCGACGCGGAGTGCTGATGCGAGCGCGGAGATGGCTTCAGTGGCCGGGACGCGACGGGATGGCGCTGTGGCTGACGGAGGAAGGCAGCGCGGTACGGGGTTCGTCGGGAGGCTCGCCGGGATTAGGGTTAGGTTGGCCGGGGCGGCGCTGTGCGACGAGACGTGACGGGGAGGAGCCGGTGTGGCTCACGTGAGCGCGAGGACAGCTCCTGTGCTTCGAATCGACGAGGCGGCGCGCTCCGGCAGCGCGGTATGGGCGGCGGCGCGATTTGCGCCGGCGACGCGAGGAGGGAGATGACGCGGTGGGGCCCGCGCGTCAGCGACACGGGGAGAGACGGGCCGGGGAAGAGCTGGGCCGGAAAGTGATGGGCCGCGTCGGGCCGGCGCGGAAGAGAAAAGAAAGGGAGGGAAGAAAAAGAAAGCTGGGCTGGCTGGGTTTTGGCCCAACACGGTTTTTGGAGCTGGTTTAGATTCAAACAAATCTGGAGTTTGAATTTGAAGGCAATTCAAATTCGCACAAAAACAAAAACCAATCAAACACTTAAAATAAAAACAATAAACTCCAAAAATGTATATGATGATCTTTGTGCATGGTTTAAAATTCAAAAATTTTATTTTTTGGCTCTAACTTAATCTAGCAAATTGCTTTTAGTTGAATTTTTTTTTTTAAAGGGTCAAATTTTAAGGGTTTTTAAATGAGCACAAAATTGAGGGTGCTACAATAAGCTGGGAGAGAGCAGCTTATGAGATTATGATAATCTGACCTCTGAAACCTGTTTGTTTCAGTTTATAGCCAGATTATATAATCTAGGTGGGAAACAAACAGGGCTTAGGTCACTGAGGCGGTCTGATTCGACACGATAAAATTTAGCTGATATATAAGTGGTAATGAGTGAACAAACTGTCTTTGAATTAATCATTTGTGAGAAACATTTGCGTGAAATGAGCAAGGACGAAGACCTTGGAGGAGTATATGGATATGCAAGGCCAAGGTCCCAGCGTCTAGGATACTCACCGTGTTTGTATGGCCGAGGCTGGCTAGTAAGATTTTATTCATCTGGCCTGGCCCTGTCGGCCGCGCTAGTTCGATCATCCTTTCGGAATGAATAGTAATATATATAATTAGCAGCCGCCCAGTTATTAGTTTATTAATTAACGAAGCTTCTGCCTAGATACACATGTCTCGTATGATGATTCAGATTCAACGCAGAGTAGTACTATATTTTTATACGTACATAGGGGCAGCAAATCATGGTACGCATACAAAGGTATAATTATGTCCTCCTTTGTCTTTTCGTTTGCTTTAATTTTCTGCTTTTTCGAAGGGAAGCAAAGCAAGCAGCGCTCGATCCATCATATGCACGATTTATCTATTTGTTATTATTACCGGACCACGTGTCTAGCTATTCTACCTACCTGCCTTCTGTGTCTTAATTATTCCCTCTAGTTTTCAATGACGATGTTTGGACATCCTTTTTATCAAAAAAATAGAAAACTAAAAAGTATTAGCCAGTCAGTCCTGGTGAATCCATAGCAATAATTATCTTCTCTCTCTCTCTATATATATATATTTCTCTTGGTGTATATATGTAACTAACGAGGCCATATATTTTGCTCCACCTGCTTCCACCCTGAAGAGATAGATCATCTAGCTTCGCGTTGCATGCAAATCCATCGACATATATATGGAGGCAAAAAAGCCTTACTTGATCGCCATCATCTCACAGCTGATCTACACCGGCATGTTCGTCGTCACCAAGGCGGCCTTCGACCATGGCATGAACACCTATGTCTTCATCTTCTACCGCCAGGCCGCCGCATCGCTCTTCCTGCTGCCGATTGCACTTCTTCTCGAAAGGTGCCTATGTTAATTTATCATCGAGTCCACTGTAGCAAACTAGAAACCACTAGTCACTGACACTTGTAGGAGTTATAACAATCTCTTGGGTAGCGATTGATCGAGCTGTAATCTTATCACCTTTTTCAGGAAAAATGTGCGATCCTTATCTCCCAGGTTGCTCTTGAAGCTCTTCTTCTATGCTTTAATCGGGTATGTATGCATCGTTCTAATTAGCGCCTTCAGATTAAGATTAACGAGGTTTCCTGCATTCCATTCCGTGAAGCAGAAATCATACCGTACCGTTTCTATTTCATCAAACTAGATATAGCAAAAGGGATCAATGTAGCGAAGCTAAATTAGTCCCTTGATTTTGCTCGCATTGGCAGGAGTACATTTAGCCTAAATCTGTACAACGTAAGCCTCAAGTTCACATCGGCGACCGTGGCGTCGGCAACCACCAACTCCATGCCCGTCGTCACCTTCTGCTTTGCGCTGCTATTAAGGTGCATTATACTCATATTATATGACGGTCGATTACATCATAACTAGTCATGGCAGCTGATGGCCTAATGATGCATGATGGCACGCTCGTAGGATGGAGGTTGTGAGGCTGAGGAGCTCGTCAGGCATAGCCAAGCTCGCCGGCGTATCGCTCTGCCTCGCCGGAGTCTTTGTCATCGCCTTTTACGCCGGGCCAGCATTGAGCCCTGTCAACCACCACCATGCCTTCGCCGCCACCCATACCTCGACTCTGAGTCATGCCCGAAGCCGGGTCACATGGATCAAGGGGACGTTCCTCATGGTCCTCTCCAATATGACATGGTCACTCTGGATCGTCATGCAGGCTGGGCTCCTCAAGGAGTACCCAAACAAGATGCTTGTAACAGTGATGCAGTGTGTGTTCAGCGCGTTGCAATCATTTGTCGTCGCGTTGGTGGCCGAGAGGGACTTCTCCAGGTGGAAGCTCCGGCTCGACGTCAGCTTGCTCGCTATCATATACACGGTAAGTTTACCAATGTGCCTGAATGATCCATGTTTCTGCTACTAATTCAGTAGCAACCACAATCCACAAGTAATAAAAGTTTCGCTTGTTGCATTGATCCAACAGGGGATTGTGGTGACAGGAGTGTCCTACTACCTGCAAGCTTGGTGCGTGCAGATGAAAGGCCCCGTCTTCTATGCCGCATGGACCCCTCTATGCTTTGTCTTCACCATGTTCTGCTCCTCATTCTTCTTGGGCGAGATGGTTCCTCTCGGCAGGTAACCCGAGGTTCCTAAGCCAACTAAAATGACAGTCGATAAACGATTTCATGAGTGAATCCATTGACTGGAAGATCTTCCCTTTTTTTTTTATGACAGCATCATCGGTGGAACCCTGCTGGTTGGTGGCCTGTACAGTGTGCTGTGGGGTAAAAGCAAGGAGGCTAAGATTGCATTGCGTAATGAAGCGAATACTATGGACGATGTGGATTGCCATAAATCTCAAGAGAACGAAGAAACAACACAAGCAGTAACAGCAACCGAAGATGTCTGATGGATAGATAGATATATATTCTCCCTTGCAAAAAAAAAGAAGAAAGATAGATCTATTCTATCCAATTGGAGCCTCTAAGAGTCCAAGACAGACTCATCACCCAGGTGAATCCTGAAGCCAGAGTCCACCAGATTGAGATAAAAAATAAAAGCAAACAAATATTCATATAATTACATTATTCCAAAAAAGGGGAATTTCTTAACCACTAAATTCCCACTGATGTGGTAAGAGCTGTATTGTTCGCACTTGGGCTCGGCAGACCTGCTGCCAGATCAATGCAAGGGAACGAACCTTCATTAGCGCCTAGCGTTCTCTATCCATCCAGCAGTTCTTCAGAGCTATTTTGTGCACGGCTTCTGTGTCCATAGTATATTATGTTTTGCTACTTCTATTTATATGTGATTTCTCACTATTATTTTACGGATATTGTGCCAGCCAAAGTGTAAAATTGTTGAAATATTCTATATATGAAATGTTGCCAGGAAACCTTATGGTATCTTTTGACAATTCAAAAGTTATTCCTTGTGATACTTTGGTCATCATGTAAGGGTAGTCTCTGAGACATTTCATGCTAACATTCATAAAAAGAATTCTAGAAACTTTCAAAGAAAAAAAAATACTTCCATGCAGCTCCACTGTCCATACTGATTCACTCTTTCTTTCCTAATAAGCTGCTAATTATTAATTAAGCTTGTAAACTAATGGTGACTCATATATAACTTCAAGGACCCGTACAATTAATTGATTAAATAGAACACCGTCTCCATTCCAGGATATAAAGATTAGGTTCGAAAACATTTCTATCATCATCATCATACATTACATTCTTATGACAATTATTATTGATTTGAAAGATGCTTTTGATTATGAATCCAAGAGAGCCAATTTTATACCTCAGAATCTGTAATTCATTACGCACATTGTTAGTCAAAATGAACAAAATATGGTAATCTTGAAATATGTGAGTGCATTATAAAAGGGAAACAGAGTACTACCCATGTTAGCTGGGGAAGCGCACAACATCGTAAATCGATTCGGCTATCAAAATCGGTATTAATTACTTTGCTTTACTTTTCTAATCAAAGTCCTAGAATCCGTACGATTCCTTTCACAATTCAAATGTTTGACCAATTACATGTCTAAATAATAGTTTGAATATTAAGTTTAATTCTTGATCTTTAATTCACTTGAATGTAATATCTATGATAATGGTGTTCATGAACTGTCTTTCGTTAGTTTAGTTGTGAGATTTCAGTTATGGTTGTGGAATGTGGATGTTAACTTATTTTGTTGAATTGTTTTTTATGGATATATATTTCTGTAAACCATTTTATATTTACTAATTGGAGGCTCCATTTAGTGCCTCTATGTTAATCCTAGAAAAACCTAAAAATCCCATAAAAAAGAAATACAACTATTAGTTTCAAGATCTGAAGTTTTATTTCAGGCTGTTTTTTTTTTTTTGGCGCTGAGACTCTCGTATCTCTTTGCTGTATATTAGGGACATGAAAGGAATCCAACTTCTGTTGTGTTATCTGATTTCCCGTGCAAATAGAATAAGGGATAGGATTTGTTTGTCATGTCTCACGTGTTGACCATGGAGTCTTCATAATTGGTAATCATACAGGGAAAAAGGGGAATCATGGCATAGATAAATGTATGCAAGCTCGAGCCGGACCAATTAATTGAAGTCTATCAAACTGACAGAAATCATTCGTACGCATGCCATTGTCCACTAGAGTTATTTGACAAATCAATGCAATCAAATCAGATCATAAGTGATGCATATCCAAATAGAACTCTTTCTTGAACACAGGCTCCTATAAATTATAGAAGGAAAAAAGAGTACAAAATCTCACATATCACATAAATAGAAGGTTAAAAGAACTTAATATTTTATCAGCATCAATGAATTAGAAGGTGATCTTGTTTGCAACAATTGCAATGCAAGAATGATCATTGAGATTTCTTCTGACATGAGACATTATTAAGTTGGAGTCAGACATCTTAAATCAAACTGCAATTATGTACCGATATGTGCTATATTAGCAGCAAGCCTTTTGGAAGTTCTTGAAACTGGCCGGACTTCTGGTGTGTTCACCCATGGTCTTTCGTTAATTATTGCTTTAACAGAAATATGGATTCGATCATGTGGCCCTCTCAATTGTTTTAATTCATAAAATGCAGGTCAATAACATTTAATAGTTCTTCAAAATATAGGTAAATGATCGTGGTAATGTTCATATCCATTTTGCATATGCTTATCTCTAAATTTGCAATGAACAAGAAAAAAGTGCAGATGGAGATACAAATCTATAATATAAAGATATTAATATAGCTGTATAAACAGGCAAAATACAGTAAATTAAGAAAATTAATGTTTTCAAGAGCTCCTTTTTATTCGTATCCATGTTGTAGTGTGCAGGTGCACGGGTTGATAGGCTAGTTGAGCCAATAGAAGGTTCCTCTAGAATACAGCGCTAGCAGGATACATAAAGCTATGTACACCACTAGTACTATTAGTAATAATAATGTAAAAGATAAAAAGAAGGAAGGTGATAGCAAGAGAGACGCGAGATGATTCAGACTCCAATAACCGGAATTCATATGTAGACAGGCGTGATGTGATTCCCCTTTTTATCGATACTAGACAGCTGTCCTCTTTTGAGTGATTGAGGAAGCAAGCAGCTAAACTCAGATATATATACAAATATCTTTCGGAGCTTACGAGCTACTTACACATGCCAACCTCTCCGTGCGTTGAGAATCCATGGAGATGGAGGCGAAGAAGCCTTACATGATCGCCACCATCATACAGCTAATCTACGCGGGCATGTTCGTCGTCTCCAAGGCAGCGTTCGACCAGGGGATCAACACCTTCGTCTTCATCTTCTACCGTATGGTCGCTGCCTCTCTCCTGCTGCTGCCTATCGCTATTGTCTTCGAAAGGTAGGAACCTCATCTATCATTTGTTAATAACTTTATCCAAAAAAGAAATAATTGGTTCATCAGTAGCCTCTGACTGAGTGATCCTTTAGTGCCTACCAAATGAATGAAACGAAGTGGCCTCAAATTATTTCAGGAAAAATGTGCGGTCCATGTCCTTGCCCTTGCTTCTGAAGCTTTTCTTGTATGCCTTAGTCGGGTATGCATGCATTTTAATCACATTCATTCATCTTTATGTTCAGATGTATTGTCTACTTTCTGGAAATGTACTACTGTTTCCTTTTTGATTATCGAAGTAGGAATCCATGGCCTGCTAATATTTTTTTACAGGAACACATTTAGCCTGAACCTCTATAATGTAAGTATGAAGTTCACATCGGCCACCGTCGCATCTGCATCGAGCAACTCCATGCCAGTCGTCGCCTTCTGCTTGGCACTACTCTTGAGGTCTTTCTTTCATTACAAAGTTGGTCATGTGGAGTACATTAATTTACTTAGAGATATAAACGAAGTCAATAACATGGCAACGTCATGGCAGGCTGGAGGTGGTGAAGCTGAGGAGCTCCTCCGGCATGGCCAAGCTCGCCGGCGTCGCGCTCTGCCTCGCCGGAGTCTTTGTCCTCGCCTTCTACGCCGGGCCACCGTTGAACCCTGTGAACCACCACCGTGCCTTCGCCGTAGTCCACGCCTCGAATAAATCTCCGAGCAGGGTGACGTGGATCAAAGGAACGTTCCTCATGGTCCTAGCCAACGTCACATGGGCCATTTGGATCGTCCTGCAGGTATATCCGATCACTGCTTTACTGTCGATACGTCAGGACCAGCTACTGTATGCTTTGCTAACCTCAAAGCAAACCCAATCTTAATTTTGTGCCAGTCGTCTTTCTCGTGGACTCCACGTTGCTAAAGATACCTAAAGACAAGAACATCACTTTCAGATAAAGAACAATGGTTAACTGAGATATCATTGGCGGGATCTAGGTGTATATATGATACATAATAAAAAGGTATGCGTATCTTCTGCACATTAATACTGACAGTGACGGAGCCAAGGGAGAAAATCCGCAATAGGGCACATCCATGGGCCTGATGGGCCAAACTTTGATTTAGCAACCCTTTCTGATTTCCGCGATGGAGAAATACATCTGGACTCCCAAGATCTGGGAGTCGGCAGGTGATTGGCCAACTGTACATTTCATCATGTTCTCAAAAAAAAAAAAAAAAAACTGTAAATTTCTTCAATACGTGATGGCAAGCTACACTACCACTTAGTCAAATTACAACAAAATATGTCCCTCTATAATGCTTCTTTTCCCTCTACCATTTGCCTTTGTATAATGCAAAATAATGAAATTTTACCTTATGAAGAAAACATATATGCATGCATTAGGAGTGAAAATTTTTCATTCCGTGTGCGTCTAAACATGTTTGGCCAGCCCCCTATGTCTAATTCCTGGCTCCATCATTGGCTATTGGCGGTTAATGATTTTTAATTTCTTATATCAATATTTGTTGACACATACGAGTTTGTCAATCCATACGAAATGGGTGGATTGATCTTTCTTAAAATGGTATAAAGGTAGTAGGTTCCCCTGCACACGGTTTTACATGTGTACACTGAGCTGAACCGTTTTTGAAATTATTATTTTTTCTTTCCACCTACACAGGCTGCACTGCTCCAGGAATACCCCAACAAGATGCTCGTGACAGTGACCCAATGCATATTCAGCATGTTGCAGTCGTTCGTCGTTGCATTGGTGGCTGAGGGGGACTTCTCCAAGTGGAAGCTCCAGCTCGACATCAGCTTGCTTGCCATCTTTTACACTGTATTGATCATTGATCAAAGATTCATTTCATTTATTTGCTTGTTCAATTGCAAATAACAATACCAAACTTGTAATGACACAATAATCATAATAATTAACTGCTTTGTTTGCTGCATGAATGGTCAATCTAATCGATGCAATTTTGCAGGGGTTTGTGGTGACTGGGGTGTCATACTACCTGCAAGCATGGTGTATGGAGATGAAAGGACCTGTTTTCCTTGCAATATGGAACCCTTTGTGCTTCGTCATCACAATATTTTGCTCTTCCTTCTTCCTTGGAGAGATTGTTCACCTGGGCAGGTAACTAAATTAACTAAAATGCTTCACATATGATCCTAGTGTACGACTGTGTTACGACTAGATGTTTTGATTAACCACTTTGATGAACATATAAGTTTACCACCTAACTGATCTTCTGGTTGTAAAGGATTGGAGTCATACAATTTAATCGTACATACATAAGCACTCATAACTAAAGTAGGTCACAAGATAAAAAAAGGTTTTACACACATCAATGAACACTTTAATTGACCGTGAATTTTCTTCTTGTTTTTTATTTCATTAATGGAAGCATTCTAGGTGGAGGCCTCCTTGTTGGTGGCCTTTACAGCGTGTTGTGGGGCAAAAGCAAAGAGACTGAGACCGCGTCACCTGGCGAGGTGAATACTATCTACGGCTCACAAGACGAACAAGATAACAAAAAACCTCAAGAAAAAAAGGGCATGGGGGAGCAGGAGGAAGCACAGTCAGCAGAACACAGAGTTGAACAAGTGTGATGGATATAAAGCATGGCTACTACTCTCTCATTTATGAATATATCAAAATCTCTTGAGCATAGCTGGTTGCCTGATTGATATATGAAACATGTCCACCCAGATTTGAGTCTACAGACTCATTTCTAGTCATTACCATAAACTGGGTTTTTAGTGAGGGAAACCGTCAGGAAAATTTTACTGTACAAATCTGACGAACCAGAATTTTTCTGTCGGGAAGCCGACAGAAATTCCCGTCACAGAAATTTTTTGTGACGGTGAACCGTCACAAAAATTCTATTTTAGTGTCGCTCTATGGGTGAGGGTATTTTGGTGACGGCAAACCGACAGCAAATAATTTGGTGACGGTTTTTCCCATTTTTGTGAGGGTATTTAGCCGTCACTAAAGACCCAGTTTCTGGTAGTTTCACGGTACATGCACACATGGTTGAGTTCATTGAAAGCTCACATGCATGAGTTGGGTGTGTCTGTGTATGCGCCACGAAAAACGTATTGGTTGAGAGCATCTGCGTGCATGCAGATTATTTCTGAATTGCTCATGCAATATTTTTTTTTAGAAATAAGGGTGTCCCCCTAGTTTTCATTGAAAACCAAGTTCAGGTTCAGCGCCATTACAGGGTTAGGTTTCATCTGGTACTGACTGACTCGCCGGACCTCCTACAGTAACATAATTCGCTACATAAGTAGCATTTCCTTCACTCATGTGCATGGCCGCTGTATTGTCCTCCGAGTCTGACATTTCCCCACTCTCCTGGCTGCTCGTACCACACAGCAACATCTGTTCCATCATCTTGTTCTTCAGCTTGTTAAGCACTTCTTCCAGCTTTGTCTGCATCTCGTCCTTGGCTATCTTCCTCCATGTCTGTAATGTGTTCACCATCCTCTTCCTGCTTGCGATTCAAAAAGTATTGGCACAATCAGTGGGTAATTATATCATGCTTGCGATTCAAAGATAATGTTTGTCATATGTCACAGCTTCCGTGAATGGCTAGAATTAATGGCCCACTTAAAAATGTTATACACAGTGAAACAGATTGGAACACAAGGATGTCTGGCAACAGCTTGTGTCTTTCACTCACTAGGAACCTTTCCTCTCCCAAACCTAATCTGAATTTTGCACAAAAGCCCTGTGTAACCCATCTAGGCACACATTTGTTCGGCATAATTTTACTATTTTTATCTGTTTCAGAAATAAATAATTTCATTTTTTATATACTCGAGGGCAATTATATCCAATAACAATTGGCTAAGCGTTGAAAGCATTAAAATTTTGGAAAGCACCTTTCAGTAAATGTTTCACACGGAGCTGGCTGGAATTGCTTATCAACTCACACTCTGGTTGATTTACACATTGGTGGCTTCTATCAAAGGGCAATTGGTTAGTTATTTGATTACCAACCACTTTAATCATTCTTTTTAAGATAGAATCTTTGTTGTCAATGTTTGTAAATTTTCACAATTAATATGTTGAAAATATCAAGATTGGCTAAATGAAAATTATGTGCGTAGATTTTATCTATGAAAAAATGGTCCATATAAAAAATATAATTTTTCTTAGTGTCCATCTATATGAAATTTTTTGAGCTTAAAAAGAGTAGTGGTCACACTCACGTTTTGGAACTCTAAGAAGTCGAGAACATGAAATAAATCACATCAAGGAAGTCACCGGGGGTTCTTCCATCGCAACCTATAGGACCCATCTCATGCAAACTACATACTTATGAAAAACTTTCTCACGGTCAATCAAAAAACAAAAATCTTAGGTTTTTAAACTATATAAATTGATGATCAAAAGATAAAAATGTACTAGAATAATTACACACAAATGGTGCATCATATTTTATTAATTAGTATATAGATATTGCCTCCTCAATCAATTCAGACCTAAAATAATTTATGATTTTGAAAATTTTGTCTGTATGGCACTGATAAAACAAGGTTTTAGCTGTACGATGACACCCTTATTTGTCATAATAGGTCCAAGACACTACAAATTCATGTTATGCCCTAGACTGTATAGGAGCACTGAACTTACTGAGACACCTTCACCACACCAGTGCGGAAAAGTCCCAAACTTCAAATATATCCGGCCTACAACGCATAAGACAACTTGTATGTATATATCTTTTAGATTCCTCACATGATAGACAACGTCATCACACTGCTAATGTCACACCAATGACACGCAGTGGATCTAATATAAAAATAACAAGGGTGTTTTACAAGTAGCCAAAATCACGTTGTAACGGTATAGTACTGGCATAATTGCCCAAGATGGTACACTGTCCACACTGGGATTATCTGAATGAGGACGAGCTAAGTGGAGATAGAAAATTGTTGCAAGTGTCATTTTGTGTTCGTTGCATGCAATGTCTGCCTTTTTCTTTTTGAGAACCTTTACCTTGCATTATACTACTTAAATGTTCTCTTATTGTATATTCTTGAATCTCCAGACACCTAAACAAGGTATACATATATCCAGCTTAGTCGAAAAGATTGATCACACTTGTTCAACTTCTGGTGTTGACGTTGCTTCCCCCTGTTCTTTGTCAACCTTGCTGTTTTTCTCTGCACAATTAATGTATTCGTCTTGTGGAACATTGTTCTTATACATCCCTTTGCCTTGCTCAACGTTGGCCTCCTTGCTTTTACCCCACAACACGCTGTAAAGTCCACCAACCAACAGGATTCCACCTACAATGCTGCAGTAAAGATTAACATAGTTTATTGTCTTTTTCCTTTTTTAAAAAAAGGTAACATGAAAAAGAAAGAAAGATAAGATCCACTGCTCCATGGACAATCTCTCCTAGGAAAAAGGAAGAGCAGAATATTGTGAAGATGAAACAGAGCGGGGTCCATGCCGCGAGGAAGACGGGGTCTTTCATCTCCACACACCAAGCTTGGAGGTAGTAGGCTACTCCCATCACCACAAACCCCTGATTCGTCCGTCCATATATAATAAATATACATACATTGATATTTTATTTGAAGTATGCTTCTTACTGAACATTAAAGATAAAGAAATGAAAAACCGGAGACGACAACGACGGCGACTGAAAATGGACTTATTACAGAGTAGAATATGGCGAGCAGGCTGATGTCGAAGCGGAGCTTCCACCTGGAGAAGTCCCTCTCAGCGACTACTGCCGCGACGAACGACTGCACGGCGCTGAAGGCGCACTGCACCGCCGTCACAAGAATCTTGTCCGGATACTCGTTGAGCACGGAAGCCTTCCATAATTTTCATTCACTATGAGATGTGGAGCGTGCTCTTGAGGAGGGTACAGATTGATCGATGATGGGGACTGACCTGCAGGACGATCCACAGAGACCACATAGAGTTGGCAAGGACCATAAGGAACGTCCATTTGACCCATGCTCCCCGTGTAATTTTCTCCCCCGCCGACGAGACGTGGGACGCGAAGGCACGATGATGGTTGACAGGGCTCAGAGATGGCCCGGCATAGAAGGCGATAGCAAAGACTCCGGCGAGGCAGAGCACTATGCCGGTGACCTTGGCAACGCCTGAAGCGCTCTTTAGTTTCACAACTTCCTTCCTTCCAAGCATGCGATCGAGAATTACTCACTGTGGTTAGGAATGCTTTGTGACAATGGTAGCAGGAAGTACTACCTCAATAGCAGCGCGATGAAGAAGGTGACCGCAGGTAGTGAGTTATCCGTTGCCGATGCCACCGTTGCAGAGGTGAACTTGAGGCTTACATGGTACATGTTTAAGCTAAATGTGATCCTGAAGACCACAAAATGAAAAAAAAAAAAAAACACGTGTAATGAGGGATTAGATTCCACTAGTCCCCACTGTCCATCCGTCGCTAAATCTTCTTTACACTAACAAAGTTAACACGACACGACTGTCTGAATCCGAACGTGCTTACCCGATCAAGGCACATACAAAGAGCTTTAAGAGCATCCAAGATGTCAAGGACCCCACGTTTTTCCTTTGAATCGATCAACCACAATCCAAATATTAAGCAAATCAAACATTCGGCAGGATCAAAGCTAGGTAAATGATTGTCATGCAGATCCTACCTGTGGAGAAGAAGGGCCAGAGGCAGCAAGAGGAGGGATCCAACAGCCTGGCGATAGAAGATGAAGACGAAGGTGTTGATGCCATTGTCGAAGGCCGCCTTGGATATCACAAACATACCCGTGTAGATCAGCTGTATGGTGACGGCGACGACATACGCCTTCTTGCTCGAGTCCATGGCAACGCTTATCTGCTTAAAATGTCACCTTACTCAATTTATACGATCAAGGTGGCAGAGCACGTGGCCAGAGTGAGAGCTGAGTGAGTGAGAGATTCTCTTGTATTAGTACTGTGTCGTCCATCCGTTTGGAAAGAGAGGAAGTTGGTGGTTGTTGCTTGGTTACTTGTTAAGTCGTGTTGTTTGATTCGTATCCGTCTCTTAATTGGGATCTGATTCAGTGGATCAACAAGTTGCTTTTGTCCCTTGCTTCACCGCTACCTCGGAGTGCCAATCTTCCAGTCTGCGTCATCCATCGACGCAATCGGATGATTCGGATCGGAGGGAGGTTTACCCCCTCGGGCTCGGCTAACACCTGCTAACAGATAAGTAATTAAATAGTTACCAATTGCCATATGACGCAAGCCATGAAAGCATGAATGAGTGGAAAGTGAATCGATCAGCAGTTTCATACCTCTCTCTCTCTCTCTCTCTCTCTCCACGTGTCAAAATTATACAGGACAGTGTATCCGGTGAAAAATAAAATTACGCTGCTGCAAAACGATTGTTGCATTTCTGTCACAAAAAAAAACCCATTGTTGCAAGTGTTTATTACTCCTATATGAACTTGTCGCAACAAGTATCTTTTGAAGATGTTGCAAAATACGTGCAAGGAAAAAGTGTTGCTCATGGAGATATGACAAATAACCAAGCGGCCTGAGCAATTGCAATGTATAATTGGGTACGTACAGGATACGAATCGGATTTCCTACAGCCTGGCGACGTGCCCTTAACATTTGGTGTCCTGCTAGTTACAAAGGCATGATTTATGTCATCTCCACTTGCCATGAACTCCTGATATAAATGGATACGTACGAGATAGGAATCGGATTTCCTATGTTGAATTGGTATTCTTTTTGTTGGATCCGTTATATATGGTAGGTGACTGTTGCTATAACTAGTATAGCTGCCCGCACATTTGCGCGGCTAGACTTACTATGCTATTTAAAATATTTTTATACTATTATAAAAAATTAACATAGTTTATTATTATTTTAATACTCTATATTTATAAAATATTATAAATACATTGCAGAATTTCTCACAATCCCTCAATTTGAGTGTATACTTATAAAATGGTAGAAATAGATTGGAGAATGTCTCACCATCGGTCAACTTGATTGTGAGGAAATAAGAAGAGAAAATTACCCACCATCGCGGCATGGTGGGTAATTTAGAAATAGTTGTGAGGGGTATTTTTGGCTATTTTACATTATCCCGAATTTAGTTATTTTTTTAACTCATAATGGCATGGTGGGTAATTTAAAATAAGTGTAAGGGGTATTTTATTTATTTTTATTATTCTGAATTTAGCTATTTATAAATATTTATAGGGGGTTTGTGACTAATTTTTTTATAATGGCAGTGGTGGGTAATTTTCTCTTCTTATTTTCTCAGATTAACGTGAGAATTTTTAGGCCTTGAGAGCGAACGTGGTGGCTCCTTTTGTTGGTCAATTATATATATAATAGATAGATTTGACACGCATAGGATAAAGAGTCAGATTTTCTAAAGTTTTCAAAAGCTAAAAAAAGGGAAAAGCTGTGCATATGTCTCGGTCATCCGACTGAGCCGTCCGACCTGTGTAAAGTCTGGCCATGCTTCCCTGGCTTGCTGCTCCTTTGAACTGGGTTGGATGGCCCAGCGGTATGTATAGCAGTGCTTTAAAAAGAATCATTTTTGTTAGATCAGTGTATCATGAGTATCTCACGGTAAAATCTAGAAAAAAAATCTTTTGATTCAATAATTGTAATGAAGTCGCAAATGTATTGATGTCAGATGTTTTGCTCTTTTTTTTTGATAAGTTCTAAGATTTTTCTAGATTAATGTGGAGGTTTCAAAAGAAGCCTCCAATTAGTAAAAAGCATGAATCAATTATAATGGATTGTAACTTTTGTAAAACGAAACATCAGTGGCATTTCATATAACATGACTTGGGACTGATTGAGCGAGCTATAGTCTTCTTCTTCAAAAGTGCCTGCTCAGAGGATTATTACCATTATTTGGTACACACCGATATATACCCACCCCATATGACACCGATGATGAGCCACAACTTGATTGGCTAAATTAGGTGAAGATGGTCAAGATCCAGTGGAGCTAGCTGTGCTTAATTAATTATTGCTTACACCCGCAACTAGCGAAAGGATCGGAGTGCGTGAGCATGGATGCAGGGAGGAGGAGGAAGACGACCAAGGCCGCCGCTTATGTCGTGGCCGTGGTGATTCAGGTGATCTTCGCCTCGACGATCATGATATCCAAGGCGGCCTTCGACCAAGGCCTCAGCACCTTCGTCTTCGTCTTCTACCGCCTAGCAGCTGCATCGCTGCTCCTGCTGCTCATGGCTGTCGTCTGTGTTGAACGGTACGTACTGTCGTACATACGGTCTAGCTCTTCTTAATTCCAAGGATCAAAGCTAAACCTTGTGCAAGAGAACATCGCTGTTGGTTTGCAGGAGGAAAGCACCACCACTGTCTTTCCGATTGCTGTTGAAGATGTTCTTGTACGCCCTAGTCGGGTACGCATCAGAATCAGATACTCTCTCTCTCTCTGAAACTACTGGTATATTCATCCCTGTCATGTAGGAACTCGGGGAGCATGAGCCTGTCCAGCGGCAGCCTCAAGTACACCTCTTCAGCCGTGACGGCGGCGATGTGCAGCTCCATACCAGTCATCACCTTCTTCCTGGCGTTGCTCCTCAGGATGGAGTCTATAAAGTTAAAAAGCTCATCAGGCGTTGCCAAGGCCGCCGGCGTCACGCTCTGCCTGGCCGGAGTCCTCGTTATCGCACTGTACACCGGGCCATCACTGAAGCCTCTCATCCACCACCACGTCTTCTTTGTCGGTCACAAACAGGCGGCGCAGCATGTGTCCATGGGCCAGTGGATCGCGGGGACGTTCGCCATGCTCCTCGCCTGCATAACATGGTCCCTCTGGATTGTTTTCCAGGTGCATCTATTTTTTCTTCTTCTTTTTTTGCGAAGTAACACAGCACAAAGTGAAATGCTCACAAACAAGCAGGAGCTATTTTTCTTTCTTTTTCTCCCCAAGAAAAATCTCTATGGACCAAACAACTAAGAATTTGTGCAACAAGCAGGGTTGTTTGTTGTTTTGTATTCGATTCGTTGTAGTTTCTGTTCGTTTTTTTTCTTTCCTTTTCCTAGTCTTAGTGACCACTGTAATAGTACACCTGAAATATGAATATATTACTCTCTCTTTTTAATTAAAAAACAGGGCTTGTTGCTGAGGGAGTACCCGAACAAGCTGCTGGCGACCCTGATCCAGTGCCTGTTCGGCACCATGCAGTCGTGCCTTGTGGCGGTGGTGATAGAGAGGGATCATCCCTCCAGATGGAAGCTGGGGCTGGATCTCTCTCTCCTCGCAGTCCTATACTCGGTAGGTTGCCGACATGTTAACTAGTCAGGCCTCACTCACTCAGTTGGTCTCGATTATTCATTCTTTTTGACGTAGTCCACCATTCGTTGTTTAAGCCAGATGTTTAATCTGGTGCTGCTTGCATCGACCTCGATTCCCAAATAGTGAATCTGCAATTTTCTATTGGTTCAAAACTAACCTCTCAGATATGATGATGATTAACAAGTGCGTCTTCATGTGATGCACGCAGGGCATCGTGGGCACAGGCGTCTGCTTCTTCCTGCAGACGTGGTGCGTGGACATGAAAGGACCCGTCTTCCTCGCCATGTGGAACCCGCTCAGCCTGCTCCTCACCGTCTTGTGCTCCTCGCTGCTAGGAGACACCACCCGCCTCGGAAGGTACATACAGTCTACTACTCCTACTAGTATATCTTTCAACC
This sequence comes from Eragrostis curvula, assembly GCA_007726485.1. Lineage (NCBI taxonomy): Eukaryota > Viridiplantae > Streptophyta > Magnoliopsida > Poales > Poaceae > Eragrostis > Eragrostis curvula. The sequence continues at coordinate 17,947,851 of CM017445.1, forward strand.
ATCTCAGGCGCTGTTAATAACAATCAGATTCAGCACGTGAAAAATTTTGGGACTCCGATCAATTCTTAATTTTCTGCAGTGTCTTGGGCGGAATTCTTCTGATTGGAGGCCTTTACAGCGTGTTGTGGGGCAAAAACTGTGAGGAAGCTCAGACGATGGCAACATCTGAGCATGAAGAGCATAGCAGAGAGGACAAGCAAAACGAGGTGGAGAACGCCCTGGAGAGGATTGAGGCACCACCACCATCATCGAATCCACAAGTCTGAAGGGAACGAATTGTCAGTCAATGTCTTGGCTTCCTAGCCTATCCACTACAAGATTGATAAATTTTTCCCCACAGTTTCTTACAAAGCGGCGAACGGTTTCTAGGGTATTTGATTAATATCCACCATAACTATGGCGAATTATGTTGTTGGCAAATTGCTAAAACTGTAGGGAAAAACATCAATTTGCGCTACAACACTATTGGCACTCAAAATAAATACTTAGGAGGACATTAATTATTGTCGGCCACTCAGTAAAAACTATAGGGAAAGCTTCATTATCTTGTGATGACCTGACTCATGCAGAGTCAAACTATTTTATGTTTCTATAAAAAATCAATATTTACAATACCAGATATAAATTGTTAGAGTCATTATGAAATATATTTTCATAATGACTCTAACAATCATAAATGTTGATGTTATTATCTATGAACTTGGTCAAACTTGAAATTGTTTGACTTAGGATAAAAACTATAAGGGCAGGTACATAGGAAGTCTCATAGCCACGTAGGACTTTTGACGAGGTGGAAGAGAGAGAGGGAGGTAAAAGAAAAAGACGGTTGTTTCGCGAGGCAACCGCCTCAAGCGCTAAAATTTAGGAATATGAGACGGCTTACACACCATTGTACGAGTTATAGTTGCCATGCAACTCATAAACATTCCTTTTCTCATCCATAAATTAACGAAGACGTAATTATTACGAGACAACTAAAATAATCATCCATTGTATGTGTCATGCATGAGACCACCTATGAGACAACACCTTTGTACCTGCCTTGACATCAATGAACATATGAGGACATGGGTTTCAGCCTTTTCAGATTCAATTAGTTGCATAAGTTGTGTGTTAATTGCAATTAAATCTGAAACCCGAGGCCTCCGAGTTAAACAATATTGTTTTTGTCATGTTTGCAATGTAGTGTGGCTCCATACCTGCAAATCTAGGAAGCATCCAAATTTTGGAGGGAACTAATGGTTGATTAACACTATTTTAGTCATGTTTGTAATGCAATCTGGAAAACAGCTACATACCCACTAATCTAGGCATGTGCGCAAAGAGGAAAACACCAACTTTTGGGACACTGTAGAGACACAAATTTTATCCCGTGGTCTTGATGACTTGCCGGTCACTCCTAATCCACATTGAGGTGGATTCAAGCCTTTGGCTGCTCCTCTATCAAGTATGCAATTCTCCAACGAGAAGAGACTCACAAAGATCAACTTGACCTTGAGCCGGTCCAATCCCTTGAACCTCTCCAAATCTCGATTTCACTAGAGTTGCAACTTTACCGCTCTATTGAAGTGTGCACAAGACCTCTCACAACATGAACAGGTCCACCTTCACAATCTCCTTGACAGGATGGCAAATCTTAGTGATGAATCGGGCCCTAAAAACAGCCAAAATAGTGACAAAATAATCGCTATACACAATGTTGCGTCACTAAACCATCACTTTGTACGGTTTTTGTCACAAAATTGGCTTGTTTGTGAAAAAACTCAAAGACATCATAAAAGTCCATGAAAAACTGGAAAAAGAATCAAAATAGTGACGGATGTACAATAAAAATGTTGTAACTCAGAGGATTTCTTGTAGTACCAACGTGCGATGAGGAATAATGCGGAAACCCTAGTAAACTATATCATAGGATTCAAATTTAGACAAGCATGCATTGAAGGAATGTACTAAATCTAATACTAATAGAAGCATGATGTTCAAAGACACTAGCTTGTTTGATTAATGCTGCTCAATGATCTTGTGCTTCATCTTCTTGCACTCTTTCTCTTCATATTCTCATATCACTTTTCCACGTCATTTACTCGTAATAACTAACAATACAAGAGAAAACACACACAAGAAAAAACAGTAAATAAAACAAAGAAACAGATCATAAAACACTATAGTTGGATAGATTATGCTGCAACAAATATTTATGCACAAGAACCGAATAAACAATGATTTTAGAGGCTTGTAGCAGGGTTTAAAGGACAGAATAAACCTCGGGTTAAAAATAACAGAAAGGACGGGGGATAAACTGCAAGGAAACATTAAGTTTACAGGAACTTTTCACTGGAAATACCTGAGGACTGTGTCCATGACTGCAATGCACAGGGCCGAAGATCGGTCCACCTGTCAACGGTGGACCTATGGCCGGGGCGGGTGGCACCGCCACTTCGGCATGACTGTGGATTGCTGGAGCATGGCCGATACAATGCTCCGGTGCCAGGAAGCTCGCTGCGAGTGGTGGAGGATGATAGGTCAAGGTGGCGTGTTGACTTTGAGGTTTGACAATGGCGGGGACGGCTCCGAGGCGCGTGGTGGCAGCGAACGAGCTTGTAGAGGACCAGACCAGGCTCCCAAGGTGGAGGTGCAATGGGAATAGCAGGGGCACACTCTTCATTCTTCATGTGGTCTCGGGTTGCTAAGCCAATTAAAATGACAGCGGCTAGCGATTGCATGAGTGAAATCGTTGAATGGAGGACCTTCTTTGTTTTTTCTCTCTGTTTTTACGACAGCACAGTGGAATCCTATTCGTGGGTGGCCTCTACAGTGTGCTGTGGGGTAAAATCAAGGAGGCTAAGACTGCACTGTGTAATGAAGCGAGTACCATGGACGATGTGGTTGCTATAAATCTAAAGAGAACGAAGATACACCACCACCACAAGCAGCAAAGACCAAAAAGATGTTTTTTTCCTTCTAAAAATAAGGTTTTCCCTGCTTTATTTAAGCAACATGTTCAGTACATTATTGTTATGGTTCGGCGCAAGGCCTACGACTTCTAGCTCTACATCAGCCAAATTGTTTACATTACTAGCTCTGGAGTGTAAATCACTCTCATGCAAGAGAGGCTCCCATGTCAACATAGGAGATTCTGAAGCTTTTATTTCTAGCTTTTGCAACAGGCCATCCAGTTTCATCCTCTCTTCCTCTTTCCACAGCACCTTTCATGATCTCAACGTCCTTGCAGTCCTCCTCAACAGCTCTTTGTGTCCTGTCCATGTCTTCCCCTGAAAATACAAACCATTCTTTAGTTTCCATAAAGACCATAAAGCAGCTGAAGATAACATATTCAGAAATTTCTTCCTCTTATCATTGCAACAAATTCAAAATCTGACCCAATGGTTCTCTACTATTTCTGAAACCTGTGACCACATCAACTTAGGCACACAAAAATCAAAGAACGGTATTTACTCTTGGCGCACATGTGCATCGGAGCCCCCCTTGCAGAGTCGACGCGTGGCCCAGCTTTGAAATACCATCGTGTCAGAAACGTGTTTGTTAGCGAGGGAAAACAGAGCTTCTTGACATAATGGAGCTACTTCAGTAAGCCTCCCTTCATGATATAGGGGGTGTACCAAGCCATCCGGCAGCGCAGAGGGTGTGCACTGCTCCACTAGCTGTGGTCAGAAGGGGCGCACCGTCCCACTAGCTTGCGCCCGTGTGTTTGCTGCACAAGTTCAGACGTGCAGGCTTCGAGGCCCCAGCTGCATCGTGCGTGCATCTGCCCCTATCAGGACAGGTCAGTACTAACAACTTGGGTAGTGCTACTTCGTCTGTGTGGCGTGGTCATGGCCGTATATCTCCACGTGTCTGGCAAGGCTCATGGGTGCGCTAAGAACCCAACACGAGGTACATCATCGGCACTTCATGTGCTGTGCCAATGGCCATTTTCCGATGATGTGCCGTGTCCTCGCCGGTTTGAATCGGAGCGGGATCATCGTCAAATGGATTTGTTTCGATGGATTGCTTTCCTTTCTTGATTTGTTGGATGACAATTTTAACTTTTCTTACTGGTTGCTATGTAAGCGAGCTGTGTTTACCCTGAGACTTGGCCCCCTATACCCGAGCCGAACGCACAGCCCTTGCGTTCAGATTACGCGTGCATTGCAATGGACAAACAGTGACATTTTTCCCTGACGCTCTTGTCCACTCGACTGCACTACTGCCTGTCAGGCCAGACCGTGTTCAAGTGGGCGACATTAAATTTTATTTAGTACTAGATTATTTTTGTTTAGAAGGCTCTAAAATTTAGCGCTAAAAGAAACGAACAGGGCCATAGTGGGCACGCACGCACGGCAGTTCAAAACTTTGTTTCCTGGCGCGGCAGTCCGTAGGCTAGATTACTGTTTCCGCTAACTTTTCAGGTACCTGATGGTGCCACTAATGTTTTCACAAATCACGAGGCCTGCACCAATCTGATGGTGAGATACCGGGTGTGCACTAGCGCCCTCGGGAAACAAAATCCGCTCTCATCAAAGAATAAGTGATTAACTGTTTCTTCTTCTGAACAGAACAAACAACTACTATCATCCACATTCCTCATCTTTGCCAAATTATCTCTTGTTAAAGTTTTATTATTCGCTAGAAGCCATAGAAACACATTGATCCTGGAGGGAACATTATTTTTCCATATTACAGGCGTGTAAACAGGGGTTTTCCCCTAAAATTGACCACAATGTATAAGGATTGAACTGAATATATACGAGTAATTAAACTGCCTCATAGTGGCATCCTCCTCATCTGAAAACATCACTCCATTAACTACCTGCGGTAGTTCATATCCCATTTTCACACACTGTCCTTCCGAAGGGGAATTTTAAATTAACACCATCCCCGGCTTGAGCTAGGCTAATGCCAGAACCGTATAGCCAAACTGCAAGACCCAAACCACTCGTCCTCCTAGAATCTATTTTTTCTTCCATTCCCTACTTTCCATTTATACCCCATCTTCGCTGCTTGACAAGCCCACATCACCACTTTCCAAAAGGGAGATGAATTCCAATCTCTCTGTAGCAAAACATGTTAGGGGAGTCAGTTCTGTACTTATGGTCTGCCACTAGTTTCCACAGTTTATCTATGCTACTATGGCATCTTCGCAGACCCCGAACATGTCTGATGGAGATATCAGTTCGATCCAGTGCTCTAGCTCTTCTTATATATATCAATCATTCTATCCAATTGGAGTCTCCTGGTGATGTGGTAGGAGTTGGGTTAGTCGCGTTTGGGCTCAGCAGACCTACTGACCAGCGTCTAGTGTCCTCTAACGAGACACCCCCCCCCCCCCCCCCCACCCCCCTCTCACACACACAAACACGCACACTATTCTTTGCTATACCAATGTATATAATATATGTGATTTAATTTCTCAGTGTCACTGCTCGTTGAAATATTCTATTTGTGAATATTGTTGATAGGAATCCATATGGTACCTTTTGACCGTTTCAAAGTTTTTATCCATTATACTTTTATTATTATATGAGAGTAGTTTCTGAGTTTTTTCATGTTAACATTCATACAAAAAATTCTACAACTTTTGAAGAAAACAAAAGCTTGTAAACTTCCTGTGACTAGCACAAAATGCATATATGCATGCAAACACCTGTAGAAATAATTAAATAATAGACCGTCTTCAATTCAGAACATATATAAGATTAGGTTCAAAAATGACATTACCACCATTATGCTATCTTACAATGCATTCTTATGATATATAAATCATAGCGATCAAAAGGTTTTTTTAATTAGAGTGAATTGCACAAAACACTAGGTTTTGAGACCTTATTCTCACTTTACACTAGGTTTTAGACTTTTTAGCATGAAACACTAGGTTTTAGCAGAATGTTTCTCACTTTGCACCACCTTTTACACCATTCCCTATCCTTAGACCCACCAGTCGTACTCACATACACTTTGGATGAGCATATACAATAATAAACTGATAATCCCTCCACCTTTTATTTGATTTCATTATTTGGTTTTAAATTATAGAAATGAAGCAAAAGCACTTAACGTCTTCAGCTGCATAATTTCATATAATTTATTATGGCACATAACAGTGGACACTTGATTAAACTGCAGATACCAAAAAATTTGATCATAGCATATCAGACTATTATTTAATTAAATGCATACAAAAAGTATGCGTGAGTATGACTTGTGGCTCTTGGGCAGGGAAGGGTAAAAGCTAGTGTAGAGTGAGAAACAATATGCTAAAACCTAGTGTTCCATGCAAAATAGTCTAAAACCTAGTGCAAGGTGAGAATATGGTCTCAAAACCTAGTGTTTTGTGCAATTCACTCTTTTAATTATGAATCCAAGAGAGCCAGTTTTATACTTCAAATCTTGAATATATAGCTACGCCCAATGTTGGTCAAAATCTACAAACTACAGTAATCTTGAAATATGTGAGTGCATTATAAAAGGGTTATAGAGTACTACCCATGTTGGAGGTTGTGAAGCACACAACATCGAAGATCGGTTCAGACATCGAAATCTGAGTACTTCATTTCAGTTTTCTAATCAAAGTGCTAGAATCTGTATGATTCGTTTGAAAATTCAAAAGTTTGACCAACAGAGTGTCTGATTTCCCAGGCAAATAGACTAAAGGGATATGATTCGTTTGTAGTTTCTCACGTGTTTTATTTGACTCAATGCTACCAAATCGAATCAAAAGTTTATATGCATATCCAAATAGAACTCTTTCTTGAACACATGCTCCTATAAATTATATAAGGAAAAAAAGAATACAAATTCTCACAATCACGTAAATAAAAGGTTCCAAAAACTTAAACATTTATCAATATTTACATATATATATATCTCGCTTTGGATTGGAGATGTCAACACCAATCAGTTAGAAGGTGATCTTTTATGCAACATGTGCAATGCAGGAGTGGTCATCGAGTTACAGAAACTACAATAAAAGCAAATGAAATAAGAGCATCCCATTGACAAGTCATGTCATTTCTAAGGATATGGACCAAAGATATGCATGTTGACATATAGAAAGGAAGAGTGAAAATGAAACATATCATGGGATACAATTATAGTTATATGCCAAATTTATGTCTCACACTGAAAAGAGAGAAATTGCATTGCCTGGTGTTCATGTGCCTTGTCGTCTAGCCGGCCTATATATTGTCTGAGATCGCACTTTAGGTGGAATTATTTCTCGGCTGAAATTGCAATTTTTCCAATTTTTTAACAAAGGGCAGGGGATGGAGATGCTTCCTCTAAATGCTCGGAGAAAATGGTTACCTGTATTTGATTTATTTAAAAGCCTGTTCCAAACCATGATATGTTTCTTTTATATGATGGGAGCCATGATGTGATGCATCAGAGAAATAATATCTCTTGTGAACTAGTTAAGGAGCCCTATGACTGACTATAATAAGACAACAGTTTGACTGGACCTATGCAGATGAACTAGCATTGATCGAACCGATGATTACTTTTGTTGATTCAAAATATCAACAAACATGATTCCCACATGCAGGATCATCAATGAGCTAGTAAAATATCTAGGTGTTCATAACTCTATTCCAGATTTGATGAGGTGAGACACAAGAATTAATTAAAGCCGCAATAACACTGAATTTTGCACTATCAGAAGTCCACTAACCAAATGGGGAAGGCAACTACATCACCCTGTCCCATTGGGAATCAAAAGGCGACGAAGAAGATCTCTCATGCTAGAAACCAAAATGTGATTGAGAGGAAGCCAGAAAAAAGCAACAACTTTAGAATATCCAACCAGATGTGCAGATCATGCAGCGTCTCTCCATCTTTATATAAGGCTGCCCCTGCACTTCTTTATTTCTCAACCATTGATACAGACCAAACACCGCAGGAGCTGGAAGCTATTCAGTATTTCAGCAGCAGTTATATCATCCTATCATTATATCGTAGCTGAGATATACACAATGGATGCAAGCAAGAAGGCGTACCTGTTTGCCATCGTCATACAACTGATCTACACTGGCATGTACGTCGTCTCAAAGGCGGCCTTCAACGAAGGGATGAGCACCTACGTGTTCATCTTCTACCGGCAGGCAGCTGCCACTGTTCTATTGGTGCCTCTCGCCATTGTTCTGGAAAGGTAACCTCTAACTATGGTCTATGAGAGCAGAAGAACAGTGCTTCCTTGTTGAATGGGCTCTTTATTGAACAGTACTGCCCCAACATACGATTGACTGAAACAGATCCTTCAAATTTGGTTGCAGGAGGAATGCACCACCGATGTCATTCTGGTTGTTCCTGAAGCTATTCATGTATGCTTTGCTAGGGTACGTAAGACACTGCATATGTGATGGCCTAGAGCCCAGATGTATTGTCTATTCAAGTAACACCGTTGATGATCAAACAATATATAACGTGCAGTGTCTATCAATTTGTAGGAACACGGTGAGCTTCAATTTGTACTAACTATGGTCCACCATACTACTTGAAATGAAGGAGGTGGTATAAGTCCGATCTGACCGTCCATTAACTTATTACGAGAATGCCACCTCGGGGTAAAATAGTCAGTCTATCGAATCGTTACGGAAAAGAAAACAGGGAGAATGGATCGAGTTGCAGCGCCGCCGCCGGAGGACCCGCACGGCGCCGCCACCGACCAATAGGCGATGAGGTGTCCTGTGCATCTCCCGTCTGTTCGTCGTCCATCAATTTGTAGCAGTGTGGATCCGTTTGCGACGGGCGGGAGCGCCGCCACCACGCCGATCTGTTTGTGGCAGTGGAATCGACTTCGTCGCCGCTACCAACAACTAGCACTACCCAGGGTGCGGCAGCTTTGACGATCATGTTTATGAAGATGTTTGAGTCGACCTAATTTGTCTCGATGCCTGCATACATCAGGCGGATTAGTTGAGTCAGAATTGTTTTGGACAGTAAATGTGTGAGCCATAATTTGATAAGATCGTGATCCCCAATTGTTCCAAAGATTTGGTTGCAAGTTGATCGGTTTGGGTTTATCTTTACCCAAAACTGGGTCGATCTAGCTACTGTTATGCAGTTCTTTATCAGTTGGAAATCCGTCCTAGAGCGACCACCAGCAAGACAAGCTCCATTCAATTCATTGGAACAAAACCAGTCACGAATTTTATATTGGTTGTGCGATGTGCTGGCTGTGCTTCATGTAAGATGGTGCCATTGCGCGGAAGCAGAGCTTCTGGACTCTGAAGCGCTTGTGCAGTTGTGCTCACATGCTCGGCCCCGACTCTGCCGTCGAAGCTTCACAACCACAGGCGCGACGCGCCAACAGGCCGCCCCGCCGCTCGCAATCATCGACTGCGGGACCCCGCTTGCCACCGCCACCGCATGAACGATGACGACGAAGGATTCGCCAACTCGCATGTGGCTAGCCCCGCCGTCATGGCTTCCCTCGCCTGCTCGCCGTCCTACAGAGAGTACAGAGGAGGGCACAACCACCTAGGTTGGGAAAATGGCGGATGGCTGGCTCTGGCTTGGATTCGAGGGTATGGGGCTACGGCGGCGGGCGGGCTCTGGCTAGGTTAGAGGGTTGGGAAATGGTGGCGGCCGGCGGCGTGCTCCGATCGGGAAATCAGGAAACCAGATAGACAAAGAGGGACGAACACGAAAGAGTCATTTGCTAGTAAATCGTCTAGTTAGATGAATAAAATCACTTAGCTGCCATTATTTTTTTTTCCATTGGTACCCTTTACTTTCATATACCACCTCAAAATACCACCATACCACTATGAAGGTTTGGAAGTAGTATGAAATGCATCTGGACGGTTGGATTAGAAAAAATAGACAGCCCATATTTATTTTGGTGCACCGTAAAGGTTCTCGCATAAAAACAGTGCTTCCTTGTTGAGTGGGCTATTTATTGAACATTACTTCCCAAACATACAATTGGCTGAAACAGATGCTTCAAATTTTGTTTGCAGGAGGAATGCACCACCGATGTCATTCTGGTTGTTTCTGAAGCTATTCATGTATGCTTTGCTAGGGTACGTAAGACACTGCATATGTGATGGCCTAGAGCCCAGATGTATCGTCCATTGAAGTAATTAACACCGCTGATGATCACACAATGTATAACACCGCAGATGTATCTATCAATTTGTAGGAACACGGTGAGCTTTAATTTGTACAACATCAGCCTCAAATACACCTCTGCAACCGTGGCATCCGCAACAAGCAACTCTGTTCCTGTGGTGACCTTCTTTCTGGAAGTCCTGCTAAGGTAAGATCCATGTCGTTGACAAATTCCTATATCCCTAGCTTGCTTCGGCCAAGAACACAAATGCATTAATGGAAACCGCAGTGCTAGCTTTTCTGAACGCTTTCATGCAGGTTGGAAGTGGTGAGGCTGAGGAGCCCGTCGGGCATGGCCAAGGCCGCCGGCGTGGCGCTATGCTTGGCAGGCATCCTGACAATCGCCCTGTACACCGGGCCGTCGATGAGTCCAGTGAACCACCACCGCGCCTTCGCCGACCATGCCGGTGCTGAGACGATCAGCAGCAACAAGGGGAGATGGATCAAGGGGACATTCCTGATGCTGCTCGCCAACACAACCTGGTCCCTCTGGATCGTCCTGCAGGCTTCGCTGCTGAAGGAGTACCCCAACAAGCTGCTGGCTACGCTGCTGCAGTGCTTGCTGAGCACCATCCAGTCCTTCGTGTTCGCCATGGCCGTCGAGAGAGACCTCGCCGCATGGAAGCTGCGCCTCGACGTCAGCCTCCTCGCCGTTCGCCATAATCCTGACTTGCATGCCTGGAAATCGGAATGCGAACTGACACAATCCTGAATAATGAGTGAATTCCTCCGCACCCACCGCATGATGCAGGGCTTCGTGGTGACGGGCGTGTCGTTCTACCTTCAGGCGTGGTGCATAGAGAAGAGAGGTCCGGTGTTCCTCGCCATGTCCACCCCGCTGGGCCTCCTGCTCACCATCTTCTGCTCCTCCTTCCTCGGCGAGGTCGTCCACCTCGGCGGCGCACTGCTCGTCGGAGGGCTCTACAGCGTGCTCTGGGGCAAAAGCAAGGATCATCGTCCGCAGGAGGCATCCGAGCATCAGACGATCATCAGCAGTAACGACGAGGAGAAGCAGCAGAAAGATGAGAGGACCCTCAACGACTTGTTTGTAACAACCCAAGCATCACCGACGACGCATCATCAAGTTTCATCAATCGATCCGATGTAATGTACTGGTGCATAAGGACTACGTGTACACTGTTCTGAATTCAAATAAATGTGTGTTCGAAATTTTAGAGGGGAGAGAAAGCATCTTTAGGCACGGTGACTCAGACGATGGGCTTCTCTCGTTTTGGGCTAAAAAGGTACTAACAAGGTCCAGCCCGAGTGAGGCCCAAGAAAATTAACGACCCAAAACAGCCCACAACGTGTGAGATTGTCGCAATCTTTCAAAAAAAGGAGAGAGAGAGAGAGAGAGCATATCAATGTCAGATGATCTAGTAGCATCACGTCGACGCCTAACTTTTCGTACATGATTAACGTTTGGGTATCATAATAAGCTCCGTCCATGGCAAGTCCCTGTTTAACTTAGCGATCCAGCCAGGCATGTACTTGGCGAATAAGTAAACATGCATGCTGGTGCCTAATTTTTTTATCAATTAAAATCAGGAACCATGAGATTCGAGAAATCAACAGTCGAGGGACACCAAATTGAATTTCTGCGCGCTAGTATTTGTTTATTCAAACTAGGAGGAGCAGATCTTGAGTCTTGCTTGTCCTAGCAAGCAATCATGAGGCATGTGCAAATTTAAATATAGAATAAAGTGCATTCAGGGTCCCTAAACTATTCTAGATCCCTGAACTCTTAATGAAGATTTGAGTCCCTAAATGATTTCAGAGTTTCATCTGGGTCCATAAAATATTAAAATGAAGATTTGGGTTCCTAAACTATTAAAACTAGTAAAAAGCAGGAACCATATATATATTCAAGAAAATCAACATTTAACTATTGAAACTAGGAGGAGCAGATCGTGAAGGCCCGGCTTGGGCATTTCAGCTTTTGGCAGAACTAGCTTTTGGCTATTGGTTGTTGGATTTTTGCTATTGATATTTGTAATACATTTTTAGCTTCCCAACTTACAAAAAGTTGACAAAAAGCTCTTAGCAAGATTTTCAGTTTTTATTTCATTTTCTAATTACTAACTTTTCAAATTTTCATAAGCAACTTTTTAGACTCATCTTTGTTCAACTTCTAGCTTTTCAGATGGAAACGCCAGCTAAAGCTGAAACAAAAATAGGCCCGAGTCTTGTCCTAGCTAGCAAGCAAGCATGGTGCATGTGCAATTAGACTACTACTTTTGGATTGTCATGTAATTTGATAAAACTGAGACGGCATGCTGGTATATTTAATTAACTATCCATGGATCGAAAACACTATTTATGTCGAAGCCCACTGTTTCTTTATAATTATGAAATGTGCAATCAGCTCAATCCATCTGTCTGTTTTCTCTTGGGTAGCTTATACTTTACTCTTTCTATCTTTTTTTTTTTTTGTGACTGACCTTATACTTTACTTTGAAGCTACTCTCATAACCTATCAAACTAACACATATAATAGATGTATACCCTTTTTCGAATCTAAAAGTTTGTACTTGGGCAAGCTACATGTACTCTCTCCATATATTACCTCCGGTTTATAATATATGATAGTAAGACGACTTATCATAGTTTATTTTTTTAAAATATAGCTTATATATATTATAGATAGATATATATAAATATTATCCTGATGTCATACATTCAAAAGGGAAGGAAGTATAATTCTGTTGGGAATTAGGGTGGTGTAGCGAAGTTTAGCTGGCTAGAGTACAATGCAATAAAACATCTGAATGTTGATGATCTACATCAACAATTATTGCACTGAGATGATGTTATGATTATGCATGATAATTAAATTTTAGCTTATAAATGACTTAACAAAGTGTATTCAAATAAATCATTTTAGGGGAAATCCGCGTGAATTAAGCAAGGACGTTGACGTTGTATAGTTCTATAGTAATGTGAGGCCCACCAGCTCCTAGCGTCTAGGAAATGTTACTCGACCATGTTTGTATATGGCCATATATAGTAGGATTGACGAGCTAGACCGGACTTGCTCTCAAGTCTGGTCAAACAAAGATATTACCGCTACTAACTCTACGAGCTAGATTGTGGAATTGTGGTAGAACTGTTGACTCCTGCATAGACTTTATCTCAAGCAGTTATTTTGTTCATATGAACTCAGTTATGGATGAAACGTTGTAGTAAGAACAGGGCTATGTGCAGAAAGACAGGCTGAAAACGATTTCCATTTTCTAAAAAGACAAAACAACTCTACGAGCTAGATATCGTCAGAACGCTTGACTCCTAGAATACACTAGCTACTTCATATTGCTCGCCGATCAACGCGCTCAATTAATCTATTAGCTATTTTGTTTACCTGATGATGGCTGCTGGTGGTTTATTTTTATATGATTATTACTGCTGTCATGAACATTATTTATCTGCCCTGGTCGGTCGTGCCTGTTCATATACTCTGAATGAATGAATACGGTCATTAGCAGCCGGCTTAATTTAATTAACGAAGCTTCTGCAACGTCGACTGTGCGTAGGCAGAGTACACATGCATGCATATGCATGCCATAGATGAAAGGCGCGCATCGCTGTCTCTGCTGGCTGGATTCACATGTATCATATGATGGTTAGGACTCCAATGTAGAGTAAACACAATATATTTTTATACGAACAGATCGAGAGGCATCAAATCATAGTATTAGTACACAAGGTATAATTATGCTCTCCTTTCTCTTTTCGTTTGCTTTAATTTTCTTCTTTTACCAATTGAAGCAAAGCAAGCAGTGCTCGATCGACCATGGGCACAATTTATGTGTTTGTTACTATTGTTAACGTTTAGCTATTCCACCTACCTGCCTTCATCTCTATCTTAATTATTCGCTCTTGTTTTCATTGATGTCGTTAGAACATGTTTTATCTAAAAAACACACTAAGAATGTTGTCCTAACGTCATAAATTAAAAGCAGGAGGAAGTAATTGTTAAGTTCTTATACGTGTAAATAGTTTGAGAGGGGGACTACTAGTTAGTCAGCCCTAGTGCATCCAAACCAGTGTTTTAAATAGCGGGCTATGGACTTGTAGCGGCTTGCCTCTAAAACAGCTAAATGGGGCTATAACGGGGCAATAGCGGGCTAAATCAGCTACGTTGTACGTGAAAGCAAATAGCGGCAGACCCTCTAAAACAGCTATAGCGGGCTATAGAAGCAGCTATAGCCAGCTATTTAAAACCTTGATCCAAACTAATAATCATCTTCTTCTATACATATACATTTCTATCGGTGTGTATTTATCTAACAAAGCCATATATAGTAGGTAGGTACCACAGGCTAGCTAGTCCTCCATCTTCTTCCAACTTGCAGAGAGAGAGAGAGAGAGAGAGAGAGAGAGAGAGAGAGATCTTGTAATTAGCTACATACACGGATACACCTAATCTACGTGGGTTCCTGCGTGTTGCATGCAAATCCATCGAGCTATACCTATGGAGGCGAAGAAACCTTACCTGATCGCCATCATCTCGCAACTCATCTACACTGGCATGTTCGTCATCACCAAGGCGGCCTTCGACCATGGCATGAACACCTATGTCTTCATCTTACCGCCAGGCTGCCGCATCGCTCTTCCTGCTGCCGATTGCACTTCTCCTCGAAAGGTGACTATATGTTAATTTTACCATTGAGTATATTGTAGCACACTAGATATTAATTACTAACTTGTACGAGTTATTATGATTTCTAGGACCGATTGATCGATCCTAATTTCTTACACTAACAGTAAAAATTAAACACAAATGTGACGTTATGATCTAAAATCTTAATTTTTCAGGAAAAATATGCGATCATTGTCGCCCGGGTTACTCTTAAAGCTCTTCTTCTATGCCTTAATCGGGTATGCATGCACTCTTTAATTAGCACCTTCAGAATGAGATTAACGAGGTTTCCTGCATTCTGTTCCGTGAAGAAGAAATCATATCGTGCTAGCAAAAGGGATCAATGTAGCTAAGCTTATACTCCCTTGATTTTGCTCGCATTGGCAGGAGTACATTTAGCCTAAATCTGTACAATGTAAGCCTCAAGTTCACATCGGCGACCGTGGCCTCTGCAACCACCAACTCCATGCCTGTCGTCACCTTCTGCTTCGCGCTGCTATTAAGGTTCTTTACTTATTGCCATATTTGAGCCTGTACTACATCGTAGCTATTCATCATGGCTGATGGCCTAATAATGTAGGATGGAGGTTGTGAGGCTGAGGAGCTCTTCAGGCATAGCGAAGCTCGCAGGCGTATCGCTCTGTCTCGCCGGAGTCTTTGTCATCGCCTTCTATGCCGGGCCATCTTTGAGCCCAATCAACCACCACCGTGCCTTCGCCGCCGCCCATGCGGCCTCAACTCCCAGCAGTGCCCCAAACCGGGTGACATGGATCAAGGGGACGTTCCTCATGGTTCTTTCCAATATGACATGGTCTCTCTGGATCGTCATGCAGGCTGGGCTCCTCAAGCAGTACCCAAACAAGATGCTTGTAACAGTGATGCAATGCGTGTTCAGTGCGTTGCAAACATTTGTTGTCGCGGTGGTGGCGGAGAGGGACTTCTCCAGGTGGAAGCTCCGGCTCGACGTCAGCTTGCTCGCTATCATATACACGGTAAGTTACCGATTTGCCTGAGTGATCCATGTTTTCTACTAATTCAATAGCAACCACAAGTAATAAAAGTTTCTCTTGTTACATGGTTCCAACAGGGGATTGTGGTGACAGGAGTGTCCTACTACCTGCAAGCTTGGTGCGTGCAGATAAAAGGCCCCGTCTTCTTTGCCGCATGGACCCCTCTATGCTTTGTCTTTACAATGTTCTGCTCCTCATTCTTCTTGGGGGAGATTGTTCCCCTCGGCAGGTAACTGGGGGTTGCTAAGCGAACCAAAATGACAGCCGATAACTGATCCTGCTGGTTGGTGGCCTTTACAGTGTGTTATGGGGTAAAAGCAAGGAGGCTAAGATCGCTCTGTGTAAAGAAGCGAATACTGTTGACGATGTGGGTTGCCATAAATCTCAAGCGAACGAACAAACAATACCAGCAGCAACAGAAACTGAAGAAGTCTGATGGAGAGATCAACTCGATGCAGTACTCAACCAATTGGGGGCTCCTCTAGAGTCTAAGAAAGACCCATCACCCAGGTGAATCCTGAAGCCAGAGTCGGCCAGATTAATATGAGATATACAAGAAAGGGAAATAAATATTCATATACTTACATTATTCATGCAACAAAGGGAATTTCTTCAACCAATAAATTCCCACCGATGTGGTAGGGGTTGGGTTAGCCATGTTTGGCTTGGCGGACCCACTGCCAGATTAATGTATGCAAGCAGGGAAGCGTCTAGTGTCCTCTATCCAAGAGAGTCAATTTATGCCTCAAAATCTATGAATTGTGTCCCATTGATGGTTAAAATCCACAAGCTGCAGTAATCTTAAAATATATGAGTGCATTATAAAAGGGAAATAGAGTACTACCCATGTTGGAGCTCGGGAAGCACACAACATCGGAGATCGATTTGGCCATCACAATCAGAGTACTAAGATACAGAGTTAATTACTTTGTTTTATTTTTCTAATAGTGCTAGAATCCATTATTCGTTTGACAATTCAAAAGTTTGACCAATAGCACGTCTAAAATGACTAGCTAGAATATGAAGTTTTTTCTTCTTGAATGACTAGCTACACCTACATTCTAGTTATACTTGTGAAATGTGGGTTTTTTTTTGGCGATCTATGAAATGTGAAACGGCTCTGGAACCTACTTTGCTCTGGTTCCTCTGGTAATAGAGCTCCTCTGATGAAAACAATCATATGGAGAAAACATTTGGGAAAACGGCTCTGCCTGATTTGTGTAGTGTGGGAGCCGTGAGGAATCACTATTTTTGGCTCCGCCTCCATAGTGCAAATGGGCCAAGTGCTCCTAGGTGCTTTTGAAAAGAAATGCTCTTCAAACAGAGTGTTTAGTTGGGTTGTGGAGGAGCCGGAGCAGGAGTCCAATCCAACTGGCCTTTAGTCAAATTACAACAAAAGTCTCTTTCATGCTTTTTTTTCCTCTACCATTTGCCTTCATATATTGCAGAATAATGAAATTATACCACATGTGTTAGGAGTGAAAATTTTGTCCCGGCTTTTACCAAATATATATATTAATATATGTAAAACGTATTTGGTCATCCCCCATATGTCTATTTCCTGACTTGGCTATTCACGATTGACGATGTTTAATTTCTTATATCAATATTTGTTGACTCATTTGACTTTTGAATCCATACAAAATGGATGGATCTCTCTTTCATAAAATGGTGCCAAGGTCTTCCCCTGCACAATGTTTTACAAGGGTACAATGAGCGTTGATATATAGTAGTTACTATTATAAACCTTTTTGAAATTATTTTTTCTTTCCACATGTACAGGCTGCACTGCTCCAGGAATACCCCAACAAGATGCTCGTTACAGTGACTCAATGCATATTCAGCATGGTGCAGTCGTTTATTGTTGCGTTGGTGGCTCAGTGGGACTTCTCCAAGTGGAAGCGCCAGCTCGACATCAGCTTGCTTGCCATCTTTTACACTGTATTAATCATTGGCCAGAGCTTCATTTCATTTAGTTGCGAGTTCAATTGCAAGTAACAATACCAATGTTAACTTGTAATGAAAAAAAAACTACAATAATTAACTGATTTGTTTGCTGCATGAATGATCAATCCAATCGATGATGCAATCTGGCAGGGGTTTGTGGTGACGGGGGTGTCGTACTACCTGCACGCATGGTGTATGAAGATGAAGGATCTGTTTTCCTCGCAATATGGTACCCATTGTCCTTCGTCATCACAATATTTCGCTCTTCCTTCTTCCTCGGAGAGATTATTCACCTTAGCAGGTGATTGCAGAAACTTAGGAGGCAAGGAGGATTGCGCAAGCGCCGCACACGCATGCAGGGCTGGGGCGCGCGTCTTTATAGATCGCCGGCAAACTTAGTAGAGTCCTATGCCAACAATAGTTGGGTAGGATTACAACAGATAGGCTTGCGAAAGGAAACAAACCTATTCCTAGTATACAATGATACATATCTAC
Organism: Eragrostis curvula; assembly: GCA_007726485.1. NCBI lineage: Eukaryota > Viridiplantae > Streptophyta > Magnoliopsida > Poales > Poaceae > Eragrostis > Eragrostis curvula. Next base: position 17,966,049 of record CM017445.1, read on the forward strand.
AAATTCTATCTCTAACACCCGCCCGCAGTCTCAGTGGGAGGATCCCGAACGCAGAGGCTGGTTAGAAACTCCTGGAACACCAATGTAGGCAGGCCCTTGGTCATCACATCGGCGAACTGACTGGAAGAAGGAACATGTAAGACACGCACTTGTCCAATGGCCACCTTCTCACGAACAAGGTGAATATCAATCTCAATGTGCTTCGTTCGACGATGTTGGATAGGGTTGGAGGACATGTAGATAGCACTGACGTTGTCACAGTAGACAATCGACGCAGTGGATAGAGGAACGTGGAGTTCCTGAAGGAGCTTACGTACCCAACAGCACTCGGCAACAGCATGAGCAACGGCGTGATATTCCGCTTCAGCGCTAGAGCGGGACACCGTGGTCTGGCGCTTGGAAGACCATGAGATCAAGTTGTCACCAAGATATATGCAGTAGCCGGAAGTAGAACGCCGAGAATCCGGACAACCGGCCCAATCCGCATCCGAGTAGGCCGAGAGATTGGACGGGGAGGAGGAACCAATATGTAGACCGAGATGCATAGTACCCTTCACATAGTGCAGAATCCTTTTGATGAGGGCAAGATGTGGCTCGCGAGGATCGTGCATAAACAAGCAAACTTGCTGCACGGCGAAGGCAATGTCCGGTCTTGTATGGGTGAGATACATGAGAGCACCAGCAAGACTCCTGTAAGAAGAGGGGTCGGCAATGGGAGCACCATCAAGAATCGAGAGTTTGGCCCAGGCTTCAATAGGAGTAGCAACTGCATGACAATCTGACATACCAGCCCATTGTAGAAGATCCGCTGCGTACTGGTGCTGAGACAAGAACAACCCATTGGAGGTGCGAGAGACCGAAATACCAAGGAAGTAGTGAAGATGTCTCAAATCTGTCATAGCACACTCGGAATGAAGGTGTTGGGGGATCGAAGGTCTCGGTTGGACTCAGCGAAGCCCTCCAACGGGGTATGTGGTTGTAGTTGGTCCTTGCGAAGCCCTCCGTGAGCTGAGGCGTCTTGGAGTGTGCTTCGCGAAGCCCTCTCGTTCTCCTGACCGTCCTCGGGTTCCTTGGCGAAACCCTCCTGAAGTGTCAATACAGTCGAGATTAGGTGAAAACTACCCAGGCTGTTCCTCGGGTCTTATGTTGTGCGTTACACCGAAGCCCTCAATCGTCCGCGATGCCGGGCGAAGGGGTAAGAGAGCGACGGAGAATTATGGACAGAGTAAATGAGATGATTTTGGCTCGTGGCCCGAAAAACAGATGTCATTGCAAGGTCTCCTCCCTCCATATTTATAGGGGAAGGAGAGATCGTTATTACAGTTATGCCATCAGTCAATCCTGCTACGCCTCTTCATAGTGGACTTAGCTTTGCCGCTGCCCATCAGCTTTCGCTGCTTCCTTGGTAGCCTTCGCGTTGTACCATGGGGCCTTCGTGTGAACCATAGGGCCTTCGGCGTCTTTTTCGTCACCTTCGCGTCTCCCATTTCGGTCATCGATCCTGGCTTTCGCTTTGTCTGTTATTAAGCTTGCGCCTTCCCATGTCGCCTCATCCTTCGTTGTTCATACTCGCAGCCATTTCCCCAACATTAGCCCTCAATTGTTAAAAGTAATAGCGAAGGTATTCCTTGAGACAGTTATTTTTGGCTGCGATTTTATTTTTAATTTTTCAACTCCTTTGCTGGGTTTTTTAATCTTTATATATTTTGCAGTTGCGTCCCTATTTTCTTTGCTTTTCACTTCTTCATCCTCAGTCCTCCCCTGGTCTTTAAATACGAGTCGCTTTCACCCTCATTATTCACCTTCCTTTTTTACTGCTGAGCCCGCTTTGCGACGTCTCTCCTTTCGAAGGTACTTGTTTTTCCATTCCAATGGCTCGGCAGAAATCTGCAGCTTTGCCTAGGGGTTTTAACTCCCTTCGCGCGAATTACTCCTTTTTGAGGTTTATACATACCTCTCGTGATAAGGGTAATTTGAAACACTACTCTGAATCTGGGCTTCTTGACATTGACTTATTTCGTCTTCCCTTCGAGGGTCCAGAACAGAAACCTGATAACTTCCTGAAGCCTAATCCTGATGAAGTCGTAGTGTTCTCATCTTTCTTGGATGCTGGTTTTTCCTTTCCACCTTCGCGGTTTCTTTCCCGTGTTCTTTCTATGTATCATCTGCAACTCCATCATCTTACTCCAGTTGCAGTTGCAACTATTTCTGCTTTTGCTTAGGCTTGCATGAGCGAAAGTGTCAATCCTCATTCTCAGGCCTTCTACCGCGTATACCGGGCCCGTCATACCCCTCTTTATGATCATGAACATCATGTTAGCCCATGTTTTGGTGTTGTTGATTTTGTGGCTAGGGAGGGGTACGTAACCCCACTTCCCAGCTTCGAACCGCCGCCGTTTCGCGAATGGGTAAAAGATTGGTTTTACTATCGTGTTGCGCCCTTCGAATTCAATGCTGGTCAAGCTGTTGACATCAGTATTGTTAATGGCTTCGAGCCCTTTATGAATCCGGCGGTTGCCCGGTCTCTTGAAGCCTTCTTGAGGGTTAGCTAGAGGATGACCCTTCGGGAAATTTTAGAGGAGTGCTTCGCGGCTAATGTTCGTCCGTTTTCTCGAGATGGTTGGCGGCCTTCGCGTTTCTTGCCGAAAAATATACTTGGCTTAAGAGTGCCATCTTTCTCTTCGAATCCAGGACCTCGTATGGCCTCTTTTTACTTTTGTAGACTTTGCTTACTTCTCTCTGTTTCCTTCTTCTTCTCTCTTCTTTTTTTTTTGTTGTTGTTTCGCTTCGCTTAACTTTGTTTCGTTTTCCGCAGGCTTCACCCTTTGGTCAGCCCAGGATCGAGTGGCTTCTTTCCTTGGAAAGTTTTCTCAGAAAGAGTGGGTTGAGCGATCCCAAGGGGGATTGGTCGTAGGATAAACAGGGTTTATCAGAGCTTGGATATCTTCCAGTCTGAGTATCCTTGTCCCGAAGACCTTCCTTCTGGTGACGAAGCCTCTTTGGAGCCCGTTGCGACTGGTCCTCCATATTTTAGTGTTTCGACTGCTGCGACTATTGAGATGGGTTCTTCGACCGTCTGCGGGGATACGCCTGAGATTCATTCTTCTCCGAAAAATGCCGAGATTCCTTCACTAGTCAGAGGTTCTCTTTTGACTCCTTCGTATTCCATGATCTTTGAAGAGCCTTTGCCTGCTATTGGTCCGAGTTCTATTCCTTCGACTGAGGATTCTGTTGCTCATCAGGATGCTTCTTCTGTTATGCCTTCGGCGGACTTATATAGCTTCTCACTTGCCGATTTCGGTTTATCAATTGACGTTGATGCTGAAAAGGTAGTTGGCTCTGAAAATGATTGTCAAAACCCCTTCGCAGGTTCTTTGGCTTCTTGCTCTGGAGTAAAAGGCAGCTTTGCTCTACCAAAGAACGGTTCGTTCTCTGGTCTTCTTGGTAAACGCAAATTTGGTGACCTTGTGACAACAGATGTCAATCCTAGCCGGGGCGAAGCTGGTACTTCTTTATTACCTTCGGATAGTACGCGACAGGCTTCGCAGTCTCTTGCCTTAGTTGGCTGTTCTCGCGGTATGTATTTTTTCCCTTTCATGTTTATCTCGCTTTTTCCTTTTCAAATTAGCTTCCTTCGAGCTTTTACCTTCGCCTGTTTTCTTTTTCCTTAGGATCTTCTAATTCTGGGATTGGTGAGGTAGATCCCCAAACTATTTTGTCTTCTCTAAACGTGGATCTCCAATATGCGAGCCCTCTCAGCTCTTTTGCTCAAAGGCTTCGGCTTCCGAAAGTGGAGCTCTGCCTTTCAAATCTTGATCCCGAAGTTCTCCTTTGCTCTCTGATTGCTCATCATATCAAGGTTAGGCTGAGAGTCCTTCGTCTTTTGTTACGTGATGCTTCGAGTCTTTCTTCGTTCTTATACTTTCCCCTTTTTTCTTATTACTGCAGTCTATCACCCTTACTCAAGCTTGTGCCCGTAAAAGTCTGCGTTTGGATGATGAAGTCTCTAAAATATCATCTCTCGAAGCTTCTCTTGCTAAGGTAGACGAAGCATTGAGAGCTTCATCTTCTACTGTTTCGAAGTTAGAGCATGAGACTGCAACCCTTCGAAACACTGCATCAGGGTATGACGAGTATATATCTCTCGTTGAGAAGACCATTCGTCGCAAGAAGTTGCTGCTTGAGAAAGAGGATCTTTTTCGTAAGCTTCTTTCTTCGCGCCTATCTGACCTTACTCAGTCGAAGGTGTTACTTTCTGATGCTAGCTATGTTGATTCTCTTCGCTTCTGCGGTCTTCTGAAAGAGTTATTTCAAGCTGTTGGAGCAAGTTATGACAACCTTTCGGAAGATGCTTCTCCGGAGAGTGTTAGAGAATGGCTTCATGTCAACATCGAAGGACTTGTTGGAGTTTGCCGGGATTATTCTTATGATGCTATGATACTTATGATCCGAGACACTCTTCATAGCCTTCTTTGTAGCAGTAGCAATGCTACTGAGGTCATTGCCCAACCGAGCTTCTTAGCGAAGGTCTCTGACCCTACCCGCAACTACAGTACGGTTGAAGCTAAATGTCTTGGTTAGATCAATGAGCTCTGGTGGAAAAGGGTCAAAACGGTTACTCCTGACCTCCCCGAAGGTCGTTCTTGATCACCTTCGCCGTGTCAATGTGTAGATATTCCTTTTGGCGTCTCTGATTGTATCTCAGTAGATACCTTTTTTGTTGCGAAACAGATGCTTTGTAAATCACCTTCGCAATCTATTTCGCATCAAATATCTTTTCCATGTTATATTCTACAATGACTTCGAATTATGCTTTGAGCTTTCAGATTTTTGTAGCCTTATATCTCTTCCCTATGTAACTTGTACCTTCGCGTTAATAATCCGAAGGCCGTCGTATGCGTTCTTTATGTCGTCCTCCTGTATGCTTTTCCGTGTGCGAAGCATTAGTCTCCTGGTTGTATTATTATCTTGATATTTTCAGATCCTTGCAAGAAAAACAGCTTCGTTAACTTTTGCGAAGGATGTTGATTTCTTTGAAACTTTTTCCTTTCGTGACAAGTGCTATTTTTGTTTTTAGCGGACTGTAATCTCCAATTGTTTCTGGACCCTTGGTCGAAGTAGATATTTCGCAGATCACTCTTATGAGGGCTGCCATCTCCTTCGGGTTACGACTTCGGGTCTTGCTAAGTCGAAGCTTTTGTGATTTACTTGCATAGGGTTTCCTCCCTTTCAATTTTGTTCCAAGCTGTTGGAGCCTGGGTCCTTTGGTGGTAGCTTCGCAACTCTTGGGCAAAGGATGTTTCCTTTCCACCACTTCTTTTCCTTTTGCGAAGGATGATTGTATGTATATCCTAGATAGTTTTCCTCGCAATTTTTTTGCAAGAAAATACTATCTTCATTATTTCTGATGTATTCAGTGGTTGATGGCCTCGTTTACTTTACCAAGTGCTTGTGATAGTTGCTTCGCAATTCTTTAGCGAAGGACGCTGTTGACGGTGCAAAAATCATGAATTTACCGTCAACATATTGGTAAATAAAAAGCTAACCACCAAGATTCTGTGCATAGTAGTTAGGAATTAACATACTTCCACGAGTTTTGGTGAATTTTGGATGCAGGAGTGAATAATGGAGGAAACTAGCCCTGACACGAAGAATGTCAGGCCGGCCGGCCCATGTCAGGCCGGCCCCACCATAGGCCGGCCGGCCCCCCTTGGCGGCCAAAGGCCTCGGTCTTCCTCCAGCATGCCGTAAACGGGCTCAAACGTCACAAACCAAAGCCTGTTCAGCAGAATTCCACCGACATACCGTCTGGTGGGCTATTTGGGCCTCAACTTGGCCCTTACTCCAGTTCTGCCACCCCCACGAAGCCACCGACCTACGGACCGACTTCAGGAGGCAATCAGGGATGTCCAGGAGTGAGGCGGTGGCGAACCGCCACATCGGGCGGCCGGCCGGCCCCCCTGGTAGGCCGGCCAACCTACCTTGGCGGCCCCGCCACTCCACCTCATGCTATAAGATGCTCCCTGTCCTAAGGACCCTATAAATACCCCTGGTGTCCGTAGGAACAACTCGCACCTCACTGATCCAAGAGATTCATTACTTATTTGTAGAAGTAGAGTTATTATTTGGGAGTTAGAGTAGAGTTGAGTAGAGTGAGAGCTCTCTCGAGGTTTCGGAAGTCTTCTCGGAGTTTCGGTATTGTTCTTGTATCTTAACTCTTGTAGAATTACTCTTTATTTATTTATATAATTATTTCCATAATTATTTAGTTTATTCTTTATTTATTTCTTTTAGTAATTCGTTTCTATTTAAGTTTATTTACTTAGTTAAGTTAGTGCTCATAATAGTCTTGTTGTGGGTTTCGTGATTGTGTCTAAGTAGTATGAGTGAGTGCTTTGCCGAAATGGAGTTCGCGCTTAGTGAAAGCCATGCTACATTCTTAGATAGGGCTATTCTCTCGATCAAGGATAGTTCCTCTAGGATAGTTGTAAGCGCGGTGCTTAGAACTATACCTATGCACGATTGACGTGTGTCTTTACGGAGGACGGTAGCCCCACGTGTGACAGGCGTGTTCAGGCCTTTGCAATCCGCCACGTTCAAAGGCAAACCAACCGGGTTCTCAATAGCGGTTAGATCCCAGGGGGAACCTGCAGCATTGGGGTTCAGTACCAACCCTGGCACGATGGCCGTGCTCTGAAACAACATGACTTGAGTGTGCATAACCTTAGCTATAGTATATAACCTTGTAGAATTAATTGCTAGAAGTAAATAGATGTAAGATTAACACATAGGAATCTTTGTGTCTATCTCGTTGTTCTCCCAATGTAACTTTTACTATCTCTTTTATTTCCTTGGATTATATCGAGAGTGCCACCCATATATCATGTACCCCTTTTACCCCCGTCATAAGTAAGGTATTGTTATTTCACATAATAGTATCTACTTTGTTACATTTTCAACTTCCTATCGCTCTACTTCCCTGAGGAAAATATAAATACGATAACCCTGGAATACTCCAAGGTGAAATGCTACAATGGTGTTTCGTGCGCTTGCGGAATTAATGGACAATTAATTATGCACATATTCACCGCCAACAGACGCTATAATTTTGATTTTCTTCATCTTTTGAAGGGCAATAGCCTCGCAATCTTTAGCGAAGACTACTTATAGTTGCTTCGTATTATCTGAACGAAGGACACTATTTTTATTGGCTTTGATGCCTTCAACGGTTGATATCTTCGCGATCTTTAAGCGGAAATTTTACCATTGTTTTTCTTTCTTATTTTTTCTGCCTTTTTCGGTGAAGCTTTATTTCTGCCTTTTGGAGGCAAATTTTTATCATCTTGACTTTGTCAAGGCTCTATTCTTTTGATACTTGCTTATTAAAAATGCCATCTTTTGTATTCCGAAAAGAAGCTTCGTAGCTACTTGGCGAAGGTTCTTTATCATTTCGAGATTTTGGCTTCTGCCTGTGATAGAATATTCGTAATTCTTTTACGAAGATTACTATTTTTCTTTTTTGAGTTTGGCTACGTAGCCTTGATTGGGTGATGGCTTCGCTACCATTTAGCGGAGGTTACACCTTTCTCTGCCCTTTCGGGCGAATTTTGTCATCTTGTCTTTGAATACGACAAGGCTTCTATTTTTTTAGATATGAAAAAATATTATTTTGTACTTTCTTCTGGAATGTTCCTTCTTGCTATATATATGCATGGTTGCTCCTGGTCGCCTGGCTTGTCTTCCGCTGCTTTTCTTGGCTATGGAATCTTTGTGGGATCGACTTTCTCGTGGCATTGTGAAGGAGCTTACGCGAGGTGGCTTCAAGCGTGGAGATGCTCTTCCTCAAGATCTCGTGGATCACTTCGCTGAGCTTGACCGGCTAACTGGGAGGCATTCTCTAGTTGAGGTTCCTGCGCAGCCGGTTCCTCTTGCTGTTGTTCCTCCAGGCGTAATTATTATTAGTGATGACGAAGGTCCAGATGATCATCCAACTAAAGCTTCGCGTTGCTTCGGAGTTGCGAGTCGGACTCGTAGTAAGACTAGGAATTAGCTTAGGTCTTGTATTTGTTGTCTCGAGTCCTTCTTTAATTTGAATTAGTGCTTGTATGACTTCTTCCGGCCTTCCTTGCTTGGATGGTTGCTTGTAAATCTGGTTATCTAAACAATTCCGTTTCTTCTAGTGATATTTTGGTGTCTTCGTATGTTGCGTCTTTATTGTTGTCCTGTCCCTGATGCTTGGAAGCCCTAGATTTGGCTTTTTATGTCAAGTTACCTTCGCTGTCTGTTTTGGTCTTCGAAGGTGTCTTTTTGGGTAATTGGTGATCTTGATTTTTCTGTGCCGTTAGCTTTGCTCTTGCCCTTGCAATCTTCGCTGGGTGATGTTTTTGTCTTCTTTTCATCGTGGCTTCGGCCCACGGACGGCGCCAAATGTTGGGGGATCGAAGGTCTCGGTTGGACTCAGCGAAGCCCTCCAACGGGGTATGTGGTTGTAGTTGGTCCTTGCGAAGCCCTCCGTGAGCTGAGGCGTCTTGGAGTGTGCTTCGCAAAGCCCTCTCGTTCTCCTGACCGTCCTCGGGTTCCTTGGCGAAGCCCTCCTGAAGTGTCAATACAGTCGAGATTAGGTGAAAACTACCCGGACTGTTCCTCGGGTCTTATGTTGTGCGTTACACCGAAGCCCTCAATCGTCCGCGATACCGGGTGAAGGGGTAAGAGAGTGACAGAGAATTATGGACAGAGTAAATGAGATGACTTTGGCTTGTGGCCCCAAAAACAGATGTCATTGCAAGGTCTCCTCCCTCCATATTTATAGGGAAATGAGAGATCGTTATTACAGTTATGCCATCAGTCAATCCTGCTACGCCTCTTCATAGTGGACTTAGCTTTGCCGCTGCCCATCAGCCTTCACTGCTTTCTTGGTAGCCTTCGCGCTGTACCATGGGGCCTTCGCGTGAACCATGGGGCCTTCGGCGTCTTTTTTGTCACCTTCGCGCCTCCCATTTCGGTCATCGATCCTGGATTTCGCTTCGTCTATTATTAAGCTTGCGCCTTCCCATGTCGCCTCATCCTTCGTTGTTCATAGTCGCAGCCATTTCCCCAACAGAAGGCGCAGCGTAATCTGCTGTAGAAGCTAATCTGACGAAGCCATGAGTATGATATCATCAACGTACAGCAAGAGGAATGCCATATGAGAGCCATCTCGTAGAACAAAGAGGGATGTATCACAAACTGAAGCCACGAACCCATGGTGTGAATGTGAGAATCGAACCTTTTGTACCAAGCGCGGGGAGCCTGCTTCAATCCATACAGTGATTTCTGAAGAAGACACACATGTGTAGGACGAGCAGGATCGATGAAACCTGGAGAGTATACAGTTTCATCCAAGTGACCATGGCGGAAAGCATTCTTGACATCAAGTTGATGAATAGGCCAAGAACATGAGGTAGCAATGCTGAGAACCACACGGATAGTTGATGGTTTAACAACTGGACTGAAAGTCTCCTCATAATCAACACCAGGCTGTTGAGAGAAACCGTGAACGACCCAACGAGCTTTATGACGAGCGAGGGAGCCATCCGAATGGAACTTATGCTTAAAGAGCCACTTCCCTGTAACAACATTGGCGCCATGAGGGCGAGGCACCAGAGACCATGTCTGATTGTCCAGCAAGGCCTTGTATTCATCAGACATGGCAGCACGCCAATTTGCATCGGCAAGAGCGCTTCGATAGTCACGAGGTACCGGGGAGATGGAGTGCACTGCCGAGACGTTGAGTCTGTCCACAGGCTTAACAATCCCTGCATCAGCACGCATGGTCATGGTTTGAGGACCCGGCGCCGGACGGGCAGCAGGTGCGCCTGGTGCCGGGGCAGCAACAGCAGCTGTGCGGCGAGGAGCGTGCGGGGCTGCACGAGAGCTAGCAGCTGGGCGAGATGGGCTGCGACCCCCTGTAGACACAGGAGGGGGAGGACCCGAAGATGGGCTAGTTGGAGGCGACGAGGCCTCTGCGACAGCCGGACCGGAGGGTGGGCCAGCTGGAGGTGACGAGGCCTCTACGACAGCCAAACACGAAGGAGACCCAGCCGGAGACAGAGATGTCTCTGCAACGGCTTGGGTTGTAGACGTGCCGATGAGAGGTAGTAGAGCCTCATCATCGTGTAGCTCGGTAATGTGAGCGCCAGTGGAGGAAGCCGACGCATCTGAAACAGCAGTTCTCGACGGGAACACACCAAGGAAATCCATGGATGTGGTGCCAGAGACGTGCCGAGAAGCGAAGGGAAAACTCTGCTCATCAAATACAGCATACCTCGAGATAATGATGCGGTTAGTAGATAAGTCTAGGCACCGGTAGCCTTTGTGAGAAGAGGGGTATCCAATGAAGACACACGCCATAGAGCGAGGCGTGAGCTTGTGGGGAGTTGTGGCTGTCATGTTAGGATAGCAGAGGCAACCGAACACGCGGAGATGACAATATGAGGGTGGCGAGTTGAAAAGCTTCTCATGAGGCGTGGTGTTCTGAATGGCAGTGGAAGGCCGTAGGTTCAGGAGATAAGTGGCCTCATGGAGGGCTTCAACCCAGTAGGAGGCGGGCATGTGTGCATGGATGAGCAGGGAGTGGACACTGTTGTTGATAGTTCGGAGGATGCGTTCGGCCTTGCCGTTTTGCTGGGAGGTATAGGGACAGGAAAAACGCATCAATGCCATGGCGGAGAAAGAAGTCAGCGGTGGCGTGGTTGACGAACTCAGTGAATTGTCTACTCTAATTTGTTTAATGAACATCAGACTTGCGTTTGAGTGGGAATGTCCAACAAAAATGCGTAAAATCATCAATAATGACTAGATAGTATTGAAAACCCGAGACACTTAATATTGGTGATGTCCAAACATCACAATGAACAAGTTCAAAAGCAACTGACGACGAAGTTTGTGACCTAGAAAAGGGAAGACGAACGTGTTTTCCTAATTGACACGCATGGTAGAGACCATGATCCGACTTATTACAAGCTATAAGAGACGACTTCTAAAGACTGGTGATAGCTGCGACGCCAGGATGACCCAGGCGTTTGGTGCCAAGTGAAGGTGGGCACGGCGATGGAGAGAAACACGGAGGCCGGAGATGACTTGGATGGCGGCACAAACGTGTAGAGGTCACCGTTACTATTGCACTGAATGATCTCACGCCGCGTCCGGAGATCCTTAACAGAAAAACCACGAGGATCAAATTCAATGGAACATGAATTATCTCGAGTAAATTGTCGGACGGATATGAGATTCTTAAGCAAAGCCGAAACTAAAAGAACATTGTTTAAAATAAAGTTGGATGAAGGAGTGTAAAGAAAGGCACGGCCACGAACTGTGATAGGTACTATGGCACCATTACCGACTAAGACATGTGATGTAGGAGGTAGGGGTTGGGGGGAATCGAGGATACCTTCGCTTGAAGTCATGTGGACAGTAGCACCGGAATCAACAACCCACTGACCAGAGGACTGGGTGGTGAGTGCGTTCGGCAGCGATGAGGCCCGCCTGATCCCCCATCGGCTGGGATGTCGAGGGACCAGACGAGGAGGAGGGCGCGAGGGTGGTGTAGTAGGCCTGTTGTCTGGCAGCAGGACGCGGGCCGAGGACGCCAGCGGAGGTGTTCAGCCGCCACTGGATGCCCGACGGCAGCGTGCCGGGGTTGAAGCAGACCCATGGCCCTTGAGGCTGAGGACCAAAAGGCCGGGGGTTGGAGTAGCGGGACTGTGGGAACCGGCCACGACCCTTGCTCTTGCCGCCGGAGTGCTGCTGCCTGTTGGAGTTGTTGGAGGAGGACGCGATGCACGCGGTGCCCTGGCACCCGCCCGTGGTCACAGCGGCGGAAGCAGCAGGCGAGGCCGCCACGAGGGCAGTCCCGGTGGCGACGGAGGAGTTGCTGTGGCCGCGCGTCTCAGCGACGAGGAGCGAGGTCCGAGCAGTCGCGAAGTCGGGGAAGGTGTCCTTCCTAGCATTGATGTCGGCATGATGGGCGAGGCGAGGAGCCAGACCCCGGAGCAGGTTGAGGACGAGCTGCTTGGGGGGAACAGTGTAGCATACCGCCTCAAATTAATGAGGGGTTTGGCTAACCAGGATCATAATCGGGGGATACTTGACGAAGCAAGTATGCACATGACCACACACATAAGCATAAGCAGAATAATTTTACAATAAGTTCAGTTATTACATTGGTTCCACGATTAACATTGGATACAAGGTTCGAAGTTCGGTTAGTATTACATAAAAGACTTCGCAATTCGATTACATAAGCACTAGCGGAAGCGAAACACACGACGATACATATCACCAAGGAAATCATGTCCGGCCCGTAGACACAATCTCACTCACCTTGCTCCTGGTTGGGAGAGGAGGGAACCCACTCAATGGACCAGTCCTTGGGCGGCTCACCCTCCCACACCACTTTGCCACAACAATCACAGAAACTACAATTAGGAATACCTGCAACAAAAATTTAAACAACAAACACTGAGCAACTAATACTCAACAAGTCTTACCCGTCAAAATGGCCTTCTAAGACCGACTCCTTGCATGCAGGGGGATTGACAGGGCAAAAGGATATCTCTTTGCATAAACATAGCACTAGGAGTTGGTCATTCTTTCATGTTTTAGCCAAATTTATCTTTTAGGACAGAAATATAAATGTTGGCACTTAATCTAAATCAAAACATGTTGCAATACAATTAATTGAAATACAATTCAGCAACATTTATCCATTCCATTCACTTCTTACTACGATGTGACGCAATGAACAAGTGGTACTCAATAACCGCGAGGGACGGCGATTCGAATCGATTTACACCTGCAGGCGAAACCCGAATACACGACGTACGCACACTCAAAAGAGTCACGCACGGCAACTTTTCACAAGACATCGTAAGGTCGAGCCGATTTCCCCTTTCCCGAGCACACGTCCTCCACGCGATACCCGCGCCAGGCAATCCGTGGTTAGCCCGTGTGCCCTCCCTTCCTACACAAACCCGCAACCACCATTCCATCTTCATCACCAAAAGAGAGGGGGTGCACCGTCCAACACATACAACATCGAGCTACTCAGTTTACTAGTTTCCATTCTACTAGCATGCACTCGGTACTGTTCAAACTTGCTCAGCGGGGCCACAACGAACGGTCCTCAACCGACACAAACGGGGCTATGGCGAACAAGGCGAGCCTTGTCACCCCAACCTACACATGAAACTTCCCCGTTCGGTCTCAAATTCATTATCATCATCATGCGAGAACAAAAAGTAAAACTGACCCCACTTACACCGAGCGGTCTCCATACCACTCGATATTCTACCGACGACACAACCTTATTAAGCCTAGCAAGTACTACCACGCGGCTGTATAAAACTGAACCCACCCATAGGAGCATGTAAGGCAAATGCATCTACGGTCCCATACAACTCCTAGACTTAAATGCACAATTCATGACACGAAGTACACGTGAGCAAATGTAAAACTTTGTAAACATAGGAGTGCACCGGGGCTTGCCTTGGGGCTGGTGGTTAGCACACTCAAGCACGTTCAAGTCAGCGCCGGTCTCCTCGGCCTCGATCCCCACGTCCTCGGTTCCGGCGTCGTTCCCTAAATGAATGCAATCATATGCACAAAGTCAAAGAGGGTTCATGGAACTTTCTTGACAAATATACTTGATGATGTTGTTATGCACAAAATGAAATGCTTGCAGGGTGATTGGCGTGATTTTGGTACTTAGGTGCTCAAAGATTTACCTATAATGTTTCCGATTTAGTCATTGTTTAGGTGTGTACAAAGAATCTTCTTCGAAAATTCATAAAACGTTTCTGGAAGAGATATAATTAACTTTGTATTTTGGTTTTGCAATATACTACTAGCACAGTAACATACCCAAAATTGGATGTCAAAATGTGCAGGAATAAAATGATAAAAAAGACTTGTTTAGAAACTTGAAACTGAAATTACTCCTAAAATATGGTGAATTTCAAGATACAGTTTTGTGAGCAGTCCAGTGAACTCACAAGGAGTATGTGTGCCAAAAATCAGAATTTTTGCATGCATAGACCTTTTTATAAAAATGATTTCCTGTTTCTATTCTCTGAATTTTATAAAATAATATAAAATGGTTTCATATGTTTAGGTTGTACCACTAGATAGGTCTGTTCACAAGGAACCCAACAAACTTGGTTTCACATTTTTCTGATTTGTATTTGAATTTCTATCGAATTTACAAGTTCGGTCAAATTTCTGAGAAAAATAAAAGAAAAAGGAGTTCGCGGCACTGTAGCAGTGCCAGTGCGTGCGACAGGGACGACGGCAAGGTCGCCGTTCCGGCTAAACGGCGGCGATTTTTGCGTGAACGTCAGCGGCAGCGTGTAGAGGGCGTCGAGGCGGCTCTAGGGCATGGTGGTGTGCACGTGCGCGAGCTGCGCGGTGACGTTGGCGAGGGCGGCGGCGAGCGGCGGCGCACGGCGTTCCGGCGAGTGAAGACGACGCACAGGCGAACAAGCACGGGCGTGAGCATCTACGTGATGAGGGACATCTCACCCTGGTACACGTGCACGAGGAGGGAGACCGGAAGGAGGAGTTCGCGGCGGAGGCGGCTTGGTCCGGCGGACGGCGATGGGGAAGAAGAAGATTCCGGCGATCTCACTGCGTGAAATACGACGAGGTCAGCACTTGGGAGTGCGCAAGAGAGGTGTTCAACATCCTGCGCGAGGAATTGCGAAATGGCTCCCCGAGCTGGTTGAATTTGGCGATGAACTCGACGACGTTCACCCGGCAGCCATGGTGAAATCTTGGCTTCGATCTCCTTGCTAGCCGCAGGAAAGGGAGAACGGTGTTTAGGGTGAGCTAGAGGGGCTCCTGGCACACACTTTTGCCGTTGGGGTTGGGCTCGAAGCGTTGCAGAGCGACGGCGCGGCGGTGAGCTCGAGCTCGGCGGCAATGGCGGCTAGGGTTGCGTGCGTTGTGCGCGCGAGGACGGGAAGGAGCGAGAGAGAGCGAGAGCTGGAGATAAGGTCCAGGAAGGGGGGGCTGAACCGGTCGTCGCTGCTGTGCCGCGATGACGCCGGCCACAATTCGCCGGAATGGGCAGCGGGAGGGAGGATCGACGAAGAGGACGACACATGTCGCTACAGTAACATTTTCGAATTTTTCAATTAGATTTGCACGTGCTGACTTGGATTGATTGAGACCAAACTCTACTGTGCTCCAAAAAATCTGATAAAATCAGTTCTGGAAGGTTTCACCGAGATGAACAATTTTCCTTATTACAACTTTTCCTGATTCGAACTGGATTTTGAACTAAAATTCAGTCAATACAGAAATTGATTAAATGGTCTTTGATTTATTTGGGTACCTTCCACTTTGCAGAAAAATCAGCAAAATTCTCCAAAATTCCATCTTGGTACATGTAGATCACAGAAATTTTCAAAGTGACCCGCTGTTAAGAAAATTGTTTTCGAATTAACCAAGATCAAGTTTTGACTTAATTAAGGCTTGATTTAACTATTCCTCTTGATTTTTGTCCTAAACCTTGATTAATTTCGTATACCACTTTGATCAGTAGCGGCATTAACATGGGGTGTTACAAACAGGGTGCCCAACGTCACGGAGGGCATCGCCGAGCCTTCATGCGGTGGGCGTATGCCGTGACAGTCATGTCAGCCTGGACAAGCGCATGGGACTGCACGCTGAGGTAGATGGCCCGCGTCTCCTGGTTGTTGCGGAAGTTTCTCGAGGGCGACCCAGAGATCACGAGCTTGCTGATCGGGCTCCATGCAGTCGTCGAGGACGTCAGGGGCGACGGTGCAGTGCATTCATGACTTGATGGAGAAGTCATATTGAGTCCAGATCGGATCGGTGGGACGGGCAGCAACGGTGCCGTCGACGTGATGGAGAACGCCGAACTTGCCGCACATCGTCATGAAGAATTCACGCCACTTGGTGTAGTTGGCGGCGGTGTAGTCCAGGGTGACCGGGACGTGGGAGGTGGGGTTGACGATGTTGAAGGAGATGGAGGAGAAGGTGACAGCAGTGGAGACCTGCATCGAGGTGGCGGGCTCGGTCGGCATGGCGTCGAGGCGAGTGGTAGCGGCCGGAAGCGATGACGGCGAGAGGCCGAAGATCGGAGGGGTGGCGGCGGCAGGGAGGAGCAGCCGCGGGTGGGCTAGGGTTCCTAGGATGGTAAGCCTGATACCATGTAGAAACTTAGGAGGCAAGGAGGATTGCGCAAGCGCCGCACACGCATGCAGGGCAGGGGCGCGCGTCTTTATAGATGGCCGGCAAACTTAGTAGAGTCCTATGCCAACAATAGTTGGGTAGGATTACAACAGATAGGCTTGCGACAGGAAACAAACCTATTCCTAGTATACAATGATACATATCTACAAATTCTATCTCTAACAGTGACTACACTAACTAAAATGCTTTACATATAGTCCTATTGTACGACTCTGTTACGACCAGAATGTTTTAATCAACTACTTTGATGAGCAAATAAGTTTATCACCCAACTGATCTTAACTTTTCTGGTTGTAATGGATCTGAGTCGTACATGTAAAAGCACTCTTAACTAAATTAGCTCACAAAATAAAAAGGTGTTGCACGCATCAATGAACACCTCAATTGACTGTGAATCTGCTTCTTGTTTTTCTTAAAAAAAAATCATTAATGGGAGCATCCTAGGTGGAGGCCTCCTGATTGGTGGCCTTTACAGCGTGTTGTGGACTGAGACCGCGTCACCTGGTGAGGTGAATACTCTATGGCTCACAAGATGAACAAGAGAACAAAAAATCTCAAAAAACAAGGGCATAAGGGGAGCGGGAGAAAGCACAGTCAGAACACAAAGTTGAACAAGTGTGATGGACGTCAAGCCTAGCTGTTTCTCTCTCATTTATGAATATATCAAATTCTCTGGAGCATAGCTAGGTTGTCTGGTTGATATGAAACCTGTCCACCCAGATTTGAGTCACAGACTCATCACTAAGTATTCACAGTACATCCACACAGGGTTGAGTTCATTGATCAAAGCTCATGTGCGTGAGTTGAGTGTGTCCGCGTATGCGCCTCTAAAAAGGTATTGGTATTGAGATCATCTGCGTGCGTGCAGGTATTTTCTGAATTGCTGATGCATTCCAAAAGCTGGGACAACTAGTGGTTAACTCTATCTTGTTTGCGATTTAAAGATAATGTTAGTCATATGTCACAGCTTCCGTTCATGGCTAGAATTAATGGCCACTAAACACTGTTATACACAGCTTGTCCACAGCTTGTGTCTTTCCACTCACTAGGTATCTTTCCTCTCCCGAACCTAATCCGGATTTTTCACAAAAGCCATGTGTAAAGACACAAGGCACACATTTGTATGGCATAATTTTATTATTTTTTATCTGTTTTAGAAATAAATAACTTCAGTTTTTATACACTTGGGGAAATTATATCCAGTAACAATTGGCTAAGCGTTAAAAGATTGATTTTTTTAGAGCACCTTTCAGAAAATCTTTCGCACTTGCTATTTTACTGTGACAACGTTGGTGGTTCCTTTATTTGCCCAAACTAAAAAAAGTTACCTATATGATCCAAATTGCAACTTTGGTTCCTTTCTTGACCCTTCCGTTAGTTTGAGGGCTTAACAGTGTTAAATAAGAGGTGAAATGGCGGTGAAATGGCCTTTGTACCTCTGGAGTGAATTAAAATGTAAAATTTAATTTTAGAGGTATTTATTTGTTCCAAAATTTGACAATAATATAACTCATCAAGATTTCCTAATTACACAAAAAATTGGCATTATTTTGGCACTATTTTGATATATTAAAGGAACCAAAATTCGGCATTATTATGAATTTTTGTGTATTTAGGAAATCTTGATTTGTAGTATTATTATCGAATATTGGAACAAATAAATACTTCCGAAATTGAATTTTACATTTTAATCCACTCAGAGGGACAAAGGTCATTTCACAACTCATTTAATACCGTGAAGCCCTCAAACTAATAGAAGGGCCAAGAAAGAAACCAAAGCTGCAATTTAGGTGAGATAGGTAACTTTTTTTCAGTTTAGGCCAAGGAAGGAACTAGCAACTTTACCAGGGCCAAATAAAGAATTTTTTCTTGTTTTTACTCATTGAAACAACCATTCTCCTTCGCTTGCAAATTTTTTTTGTCATTTGCAAGATATCCAAACAATACATGCAACGACTACCTTCAAGTTGTTCAACCTTTAGCCCATTTTCCATGAGATTCCTGCTTGAAACAGAGTTAGCTGGAATAATTGCTTATCAGCTCACACTCTGTTAGTAATCAAATAACTAACCAATTGCCCTCTGATGGAAACCACGCGAATGTGTACCAACCACTTTAATCATTCCTTCTGCCTATAATCTATGTTGTCAATGTTTATAAACTTTGACAATTCATATATTGAAAATATCAAGACTGGCTAGATGAAAATTATGTGGGTAGATTTTGTGCATTGTTGGCGGTCGTTAAACCACCATTCGACCTCCAACATATCGGTAAATAAAAGTCTTTCACCAAGATTCTGTGCATAGTAGATAAGATTAACATACTTCCACTTTGGTGATAATTGGATGCAGGAGTAAATAATGGAGGGAACTGGGCCTGTGACGAAGAAAACACAGGCCGGCCGGCCCCACCATAGGCCGGACGGCACCCCTTGGTGCCCAAAGCCTTCGGCCTTCCTCCAGCGGGCTGCACATGGGCCAAAATTGCAAAAACCAAAGCCTGTTCAGCAGAATTCGACCGACATTCTAAAAGGTGGGCTGTTTAGGCCTTAACTTGGCCCTTACTCTAGTTCTATGGCCCCACAAAGTAACCAACCTCGGAACCGACTTTAGGAGGCAATATGGAGCGTCCAAGCAAGAGGCGGTGGCCAACCGCCACAGTGGACGGCCGACCAACCTCCTAGTAGGCCGGTCGGCCTGCCTTGGCAGGCCCATCACTCAACCTTCGGGTATAAATACCCCCTGTCCTAAGGAGGCTATAAATACCCCTGAGTGGCGCAGAAACAAATCGCACCTCATTGATCTAAGAGATCCATTACTCATTTATGTAGAAGTAGAGTTAGTATTGGGAGTTAGAGTAGAGTAGAGTGATAACTCTCTCGAGGTTCCGGAAGTCTTCTTGGAGTTCTGGTATAGTGTTTGTTCTTGTATCCTAACATTTGTAGAATTATTCTTTTCTTATTTAATATAATTAATTTATTCTTTATTTATTTCTTTTAGTAATTATTTTCTATTTAACTTTATTTACTAAGTTAAGACATGGGTTCGACATGGCCTTTTGATTAGCTATTGCTAGACGTTAAGATTAAGTTTCATCTGCTACTGTAATAGGTTGTAGAAAAAGTGCACGCATGGGCATTGACATAGAGATCTATGGTGGATACACAGGGGTCGGGGAGGGCATGATCTGTGCGCTCTCCTGTCCGCCTTTTCTTTTTCTCGAACCTCAAATTCCATATAGATGGAAAGGTGCTTCTTAATTGTATTTACAGCTGCTGCGTAAATGTGTTGCTGGCACATGGACCCCGCTACCAGTGGCAGCCCCCTGTGACAAGGAAAGCATCTGTCCAATTTATTATTTCGCACCGAGGCTGGACAGAGGAGGAGAGAAACGAAGGGTGGTGAAATGAAGTACATGCAAACAACGGAGGGATTCATGTCCAGCAACTCTCCGTCCCTGTCTGAAGAAACAGTGTGATCTCTGCTTCTTCGGGAATGAAATTGAAAAAATCTGTTTTGAAAAAAAAAAGTACACTGACTTGTGTTACTCTCAAATATATGTTTGTAACACATGCATACTTGTGTTACAGGCATGTGTTACAAGAGATATATTTTGTAGTAGTGCTAGAAACATATCTCCAATGATGTTGCTATTCTTTACCGCTCATTACTATGTTTTTTGTTTTCGGATTATATGTCACACCATCCTTGCCTTCTGGTCCCTATAAGAAGAGGAACACATTCCTTGCAATAGATAGTCCCATTTTGAGTGACTCCGAGATGAACCCATCGAGCCGCCAGGGGAGGAAGATGCATCATGCTGCCGCTTCCAGGAGTTGTAGAGGAGGAGAACAATGATGACAATGAAGCCAACAGAGGGCTCCAAGGAGGCTAAGACTGTAACCTGTATTTTTTTCCCTCTAAAAGAATATTCCCAATCTCCTGTAAAAGATTCTAGCCCCTAAAATTAAAATCGCTGCAACAGTGACCGGGATCGCGTCCTCCATCCGCTGCCCGCCGCCGCCTCCCGCGCCCCTGCTCGGCTCGACGTGCCCCTGCTCCAGCGCCGCCCCTGCTCCGGCTCGACGTGCCCCTGCTCCAGCGCCGCCCCTGCTCGGCTCGGCGCGCCCCTGATCCGGCGCCGCCGCCTCCCGCCTCCCGCGTTCCCCTGCTCGTCGTGCTCCCCTGCTCCGGCGCCGAGGCCGAGAAGGAGCCGGAGAAGAAGCCACTCCTGCTCTGGCTCAACGGATGTACGAACGCGGGAATGCGTGAATCTTGCACTGATGGGAACCTGCTCGATCGTTGGTGTGGTTGTTAGGTGCACGAATCTCTGATAGAGAAGACCAAGTGCGTACCTGGAGCCAAGATGGAGAACAACAAGTTCTTGCATTTGGTTTTTTTCTTTGGAAAGAACTTGCATTTGGTTCTAGTCGTCCAGCCATCGACAGTGCAATATCTTCTGTGATGCCTAGTGCCTTGACAGTTCTAGCAGGAAGCAGCTCTAGCAGCAATCAAACAATTTTGTGATGCTTTGACAGTTCTAGCAGGAAGCAGGAAGCAGCTCTAGCAATGAACTAATTAAATGTGAATTAGGAAAAACAAGCATCTCAATCGACCACTACTTTGACAGCAAAATGGCATAAGTTCAGTTTACAGAATATAGTGACTGAAATATATGTGCAGAATATGAGCAAAATGGCATGGAGTTGTTTCAACATGACAAATATGAGCAGATGAAGGTGTCACAGACTCACAGTTTAGCCAGCTAGATATTTTTCATCTTCAAACAGAAGCCTAGGAAGAGAACTCTCACTTTCTGACTTGCTCACATGCTTGCCTAGCCATGCTCAAGATTAAAGGAACTGTCCAGGCAAAGAATTTCATAGCCTGCAAAAATTCAGAACAGGAACAGTCTTCACCAATTCAGTCTACACCGCAGCAAACATTTTTCTGAAAAGTTTCAGTGTAGGTGACAGAAAACTCATATACAGGATTGTTCAGATGAGGAATGAACAATAATTAACAGTCAGCATGCAGGAATGGGCAACTTAAATTGTTGTTCATGAAAAATAACTCCGAATCCAACAACACAGAGTACAATAGAACAGAAATCATTCGTTTGTATGAGTACAATAGAACAGAGTACATGATCAGATTGAACAGCCAACAACCAAAATGCCAAAGCTGTGCACTTAGCTGAGTAATTAACAAAACACTCCTAATTCTAGCACAGAAACATTCAGACATTCAGACTAGCAGGCAATATTCTTGCCAATTCAAGTTCTTGCCAACTGAGCACCTGCGCATTCAGCAAAGCAAGCAAGCAAGCACACAGGGAGCTGCGCATGTCTTCTTCCTTCCTCTGCACACAGGTAGCACACAACCAAGAAAGCAAGAAGCCAGGCAACAGCAACAGTTCTTGCGTGTGCACACAGGCAACAACAGCCAAGAAATCAACTGTCTTTTGAAGTCGATCTTGCCACGGCGGCGCAGGCGGAGACGCGTCGATGGGTGGGGAGGCGGCGACGGCGCGACGTGGGAGGCGGCGCGACGGGCAGGTGGAGGCGGTGTCGAGGTGCTGACGAGACGGCGTCGACGTGCAAGGCGGCGAGGCGGGCGCGGCGATGGCGACGGCGACGGGGGAGGCGACAGGGACGCGGCGACGGCGAGGCGGGCGCGCGACGGGGGAGGCGGCGGCTGCGTTTGGCGGACGGCCGAGCAGCCCCCAGATTTGGCGGCGGGCGAGCGGAGCCTGGACAATGGCGGCTGCTTCAGCGGCTTCTGCTGCACCGGGTACCGGGTGTCCGATCCGCTAAATTTAGGGTACCAGGTGGCTTAGCGGGTACTGCTGCGGCTAGTCTAAGGGATGATTGTTGCCAAGTCAAACCGAAGTTGGCCTTTTGATTAGCTTATGCTAACTTTTGTAATCAGTTGCAAGCGCTAGACGTTAAGACTAAGTTTCCTCTGTTGCTGTAATAGGGTGTATGAAAAAGTGCTCCCCTTGCCCCTTGGTATATATAGATATAGATATCTGGTGGAAACACATGGGTCAGGGGAGGGCATGTTGTGCCCTCTCATGTCTGCTTTTCTTTTTCTCGAACCTCAAACTCTGTAAACATTGTGATCTCTGTTTCTTCAGGAATGAAAGTAAAAAAATCCGTTTCGAAAAAAAAAGTACACTGCTTGTGTTACTCTCAAATATGTTTGTAAGTTATATGAAACCAAAGCCTGTTTGGCATAATTCCACCGACATTCTAGAAGATGGGTTGTTTGGGTCTTAACTTGGCCCTTACTCTAGTTCTGCCGCCCCCATAAAGTAATCGACCTCGGAACCGACTTCAGGAGGCAATCTGGAGCGTCCACGCAAGAGGCGGTGGCCAACCGCCACAATGGACGGCCGGCCGGCCTCCTAGTAGGTCGGCCGGCTTGCCTCCTAGTAGGCTGGTCGGTCTGCCTTGGTGGGCCCGCCACTCAACTTTCGGGTATAAATACCCCTTGTCCTAAGGAGGCTATAAATACCCCCGAGTGGCACAAGAACAAATCGCACCTCACTGATCCAAGAGATCCATTACTCTTTTGTGTAGCAGTAGAGTTAGTATTGGGAGTTAGAGTAGAGTAGAGTGAGAACTCTCTCGGGGTTCCGGAAGTCTTCTTGGATTTCTGGTATAGTTCTTGTTTGCTAACTCTTGTATGATTCTAGTTGTGTATTACTTTGCTGGACTCATCAGCAGACGGATGTGCTGTGCTTTATATTAATTTCGTTTTATAAGTCATATTTGGGAGAAGTAGATATTATTGACATCATCTTACTGAAACTGGAATGCCATTGACAACAATTTTCTTTGATCTCGTTCAAGGTATGGTAGCACAAGCTGAAATAAAGGACAGGAACGTCCCCGGCTCGAAATTTTATAACAGGGGATCGCCCCGTGACGGGTTCTCCCTTGATTGTTCGGTCCTCTGATTGCTCGCACCTTATATACACGTATTATGTGCTGCGCTTTGTATCAATTTCGTCTTATTAGTTATAGTTTGCATCGAATGTTGTTATTATTGACGTCAGCTACTGAAACTGGAATGCCATTGCCAACAAGAATGGTTTGGTAGCACGAGCTGAAACCGGGATGGTTCAATAGGATAGTTCAACCTTTAATGGACAGCCTTCATCGTGTGCCTATAGTTTGAGCAATTAAAAGTAACATTTGTATCATCTTGGTTAAGAACAGATGTAGCTATAACGTGAGATATCATGTTATTTTCTCTAGAGATGTGAGTAGAGTAGTGGAGTGGAGCCTTCCATCTCGTCCTCTGAAATAAAGTCGTGGACCGTTGCCCAAGGGGATCGTCCCATGCATTGCTCTGAGATGTGAGAATGCTTTCCTCTGAGTACAATATTGTATGGTGCCTGACTTAAATTGTCTACAGCCCCAAGCGCCACTGACGCACTGTTGGTATTTCTTAACATCACAGATAAATCCGCAAGCGCACGGAGAATACCGTTATAGCACTTCACCCGTGAGTATTCAAGGGTATCGTTATTTCTATTTTCCCCAAAGGAACGGAGTGGAATTATCTCCTAGTCTAGTTCGTCCAAGGACACGAAGAAGGATGGTAGGTTTGGGTAGAGGATTCCTATGGATGATGTTCTATCTAGAACAAAGATGATTAAACATAGCAGGGCTGTCACCACCTACCGGCAAACCCCCCTACTAGGACACGTGGCACTAGGGCTATTAAGTCCCTATGCCAGCCTAGGGTCACGTGACAACAAGGCAATTAAATCCTCACTGCCAGACCGATTCCAAGCAGTCAATTCCCTAGAACAGAGAGGATTAAGCACAGCAGGGCTGTCACCACCTACCGGCGACCCTCTACTAGGACACGTGACACTAGGGCTATTAAGTCCCTATGCCAGTCCTAAGGTCACGTGACAACAAGGCAATCAAGTCCTCACTGCCAGACCTATTCTAGTTCACAAGACAAAAGATAAATTCCGCCTCTACATGCTTACTTGAATAGAACGATGATCACGCAAGCAAGTAAAAGAAGAACTTATACTAGAATAGAAACATACAATCCAAAAGGGGATCGAGAATACTTACTTGTTAATATGATGAACGATGAACGAACGATGAACGAGCGACGAACGATGAACGAACGATGAACGAACGACGAACGAACGATGAACAAACGACGAACGATGAATTATCAATAAGTATTCTCCAAGATACAAGATTTGGGCTAAGTCCTCACAAAGGGAGGACTACCCTTCTCTCCTACCCCACTCTCTCCCTACCCTACTAGTATACAAGGGGCTCTAGGCCCTTGGGTGTGGAATGAGGCTCTCCTCCTTGTGTGTCCTTGAGGGGAGGGGGTACCCCTTTATTTATAAGGACTTTGAGGCGGTTATAGAGGCGGTTCTAAGCAATAAATGCCATCAATGCACCTGGAACCGACATCAGGAAGGCGGTGGAGACCAGCAGGTCAAATCTGGGCCTGTGGGGCCTCTGTCACAGGTCGGCCGACCTAGGTTTTGGGGTCGGCCGACCCCCCTTTGGCCCATTTGGCCTTGGGCTTTGGTCGAGGGGTTCTCCTTGATGTCCCATTGAGTGATCTTCGTGCGTTGGCCCAAGTTGGTTGAGTTTTGTAGGACTTATGATCCATATATTGTTGGGTTGCCGATGCTGATTTCTCAGAGCTATATGTTGTGGTCTTCATGATGTGTTTTCCCTCCTTTTGATATGAAATGCACCTGCACTCACAAATTCACCAACACTCGTGGAATTCGTTAGTAATAAACTCCTACCACTATGTTTGGTGTTCATTTTATTTCTTTTATGCAGGTACTTGACGGTCAAAAGTGGTACTTAAGGACCGTCAACAACACCCCCACACTTGAGCCTTTGCTCGTCCTCGAGTGAAGGTGAAGGAATAAGATAAAACTAGACTTCCATTGGTATGATGCTAGCATACAAGTTATTCCAAGCCATACCTGTACCTGTGAACTTTGATGTGGCTCTCATGCCATCTTGGGCGGTTGAGGAATGGAACGGTCTTGATTCAAGTCATCAATACTCCTCTGTTAAGTAACTTGGGTGTTTGATAGATTTTCAAAGTAAAAAAACATAGCTTGTACTCCTCAAATGACAACTCTCAGATCGCTCAATGTGTATGATTCCTCACCAAGGCAATGGGTTTGCCTCTTTTCAGCCTACTTCTATGTATGGCTTTATGTGGAGCTTGGTAGGGATGAAAAGGAGCATACTTGCATCACCTATATTGCAAAGTCAAAGAGTGGATCCAAAGAGAAAACAAGTCACACAATCCGATCAAGAATGTGCAAGTGTGTGGATATGTGTATGGTGAATGTAATGAGATGGATACTCCTTGATGCGATGATGTCTCTCTCTTGTCCAAAAGTGCTGTTCTGATCTCCAATGCTCTATGACAAGGTGAAGCATACACGCCCCACACATGTGCAACACTTGTGAATACTCCGTGCTCTTGTATACTTACCACCATTTAGGGAGTACGTTGTTGCATCTTTATTACCCATAGGGCGCTTTCTTTTGTAACTCCTGATCAGGGTTTTCAAAACCGGTCCAAACCGGACCGGTAACCGGAAAAACCGGGAAAACCGGTCCGGTCCGGTAAGCAAAACCACCCGGTATTTTGAAAAAACCGACACTGTGTTTTCGAACAAAACGGTAAACCGTCCGGTTTTTCCGATTTACCGGACCGGTTTTCGGGAGCAGTTTTTCCCGTTTTTTTGAAAATGCAAACCTTGCTCCTGATCCGCCGGTACCCTAAGTTGTTTGCTCTGAACGAGCAAAGTTTAATCTTGGGGAGTTTGTTGGTGGTCGTTAAAACACCATTCGACCTCCAACATATCGGTAAATAAAAGTCTTTCACCAAGATTCTGTGCATAGTAGATAGGATTAACATACTTCCATCGAGTTTTGGTGATAATTGGATGCAGGAGTGAATAATGGAGGAAACTGGGCCTGTGACGAAGAAAACACAGACCGGCCGGCCCCACCATAGGCTGGCAGGCCCCCCTTGGTGCCCAAATCCTTCAGCCTTCCTCTAGCGGGCTGTACATGGGCCAAAACAGTAGAAACCAAAGCCTGTTTGGCAGAATTCCACTGACATTCCAGAAGGTGGGCTGCTTTGGCCTTAACTTGGCTCTTACTCTAGTTCTGCCCTCCTCCCACGAAGTAACCGACCTCAAACCGACTTCAAGACGCAATCTGGAGCGTCCACGCAAGAGGCGGTGCCCAACCGCCACAGTGGATGGCCTGCCGGCCTCCTAGTAGGCCGTTTGGCCTGCCTTGGTGGGCCCGCCACTCAACCTTCGGGTATAAATACCCCGTGTCCTAAGGAGGCTATAAATAGCCCCGAGTGGCGCAGGAACAAATCGCACCTCACTCATCCAAGAGATCCATTACTCATTTGTGTAGAAGTAGAGTTAGTATTGGAGATAGAGTAGAGTAGAGTGAGAACTCTCTTGAGGTTTCGGAAGTCTTCTTGGAGTTCTGGTATAGTTCTTGTATCCTAACATTTGTAGAATTGGATCTCAAAAAAAAACATTTGTAGAATTATTCTTTTCTTATTTAACATAATTAGTTTATTCTTTATTTATTTCTTTTAGTAATTATTTTCTATTTAACTTATTTACTTAGTTAAGACATGGGTTCGACATGGCCTTTTGATTAGCTTTTGCTAGACGTTAAGACTAAGTTTCATCTGCTACTGTAATAGGTTGTAGAAAAAGTGCACCCATGGGTATCGACATAGAGATCTCTGGTGGATACACAGGGGTCGGGGAGGGCATGATTTGTGCGCTCTCCTGTCCGCCTTTTCTTTTTCTCGAACCTCAAATTCCATATAGATGGAAAGGTGCTTCTTAATTGTATTTACAGCTGCTGCGTAAATGTGTTGCTGGCACATGGACCCCGCTACCAGTGGCAGCCCCCTGTGACAAGGAAAGCATCTGTCCAATTTATTTTGCACCGAGGCTGGACAGAGGAGGAGAGAAACGAAGGGTGGTGAAATGAAGTACATGCAAACAACGGAGGGATTCATGTCCCGCAACTCTCCGTCCCTGTCTGAAGAAACAGTGTGATCTCTGCTTCTTCGGGAATGAAATTGAAAAAATCCATTTTGAAAAAAAAAAGTATACAGACTTGTGTTACTCTCAAATATGTTTGTAACACATGCATACTTGTGTTACAGGCATGTGTTACAAGAGATATATTTTGTAGTAGTGCTAGAAGCACATCTCCAACGATGTTGCTATTCTTTATCGCTCATTACTATGTTTTTGTTTTCGGATTATATGTCGCACCATCCTAGCCTTCTGGTCCCTATAAGAAGAGGAACACATTCCTTGCAATAGATAGTCCCATTTTGAGTGACTCCGAGATGAACCCATCGAGCCGCCAGGGGAGGAAGATGCATCTTGCTGCCGCTGCCAGGAATTGTAGAGGAGGAGAACAACGCTGACAATGAAGCCAACAGAGGGCTCCAAGGAGGCTAAGGGATGATTGTTGCCAAGTTGAACCGAAGTTGGCCTTTTGATTAGCTTATGCTAGCTTTTGTGATCACTTGCAAGTGCTAGACGTTAAGACTAAGTTTCCTCTGTTGCTGTAATAGGGTGTATGAAAAAGTGCCCCCCCTTGCCCCTTGGTACAGATATAGATATCTGGTGGATACACGTGGGGTCAGGGGAGGGCATGTTGTGCACTCTCCTGTCTGCTTTTCTTTTTCTCGAACCTCAAACTCTGTAAACATTGTGATCTCTGTTTCTTCGGGAATGAAAGTAAAAAAATCCGTTTTGAAAAAAAAGTACATTTCTTGTGTTACTCTCAAATATGTTTGTAAGTTATAAGACTTGTGTTATAGGCATGTGTTACACAAGATATATTTTGCAGTAGTGCTGGAAGCATATCTCCAATGACGTTGCTATTCTTTACAGCTCATTACTATGTACGTATGTCGAGGTACATACATACTATATTCTATATTTGTTGAATTACTCATCGTTCATTAACTATAAACTTTAGCAGTTCAAAAAGGTGCCCCGTACGCCTTTTCATTGAGTGGAAGATTTTACCGGTGTATTGTTCAAAGAAGTTAAAGCCATTTTTTATTTGACAAAGCAATGTTACATGAGTATCTAATTTCTGCCAAAAAAAAAAGCTTGTTGGACTGCACAAAATTTATTACATCCATGGTATTAATGCATAAGAATCCTATAGGCGAAAAGTAGCATCTCATATCATGCCTCCTTTTTTTATGCCTTTGCCGGGTGTTTTAGGGGCTTTTCTGAGTGCCTCTGGCACTCGGTAAATCGGCTATTTCCCATATAGTGTTTGGTAGGTGAAAAGATAAAAAGGAAATGTGCATGAGGCCATCACACGGCTGATTTTTGTTTCACGTCAAGGGAGAAAAAATTAACTCCACCAACTGATAAAGATATTCACTCCATCACACATATCCTAACTACCTTGGAAGCAAATTTACCTACACTCATAGGGAGGTAAAAGGTCCACAATCAAGTTAAAATGGACGGTCCACATTCTTTTGAGATAACGTAAAACTGGCCACATAATAATCTGCTTTCTAAGTAGTTTTTTTTTTTTTTTGAAACACCAGGGGCAAGCCCCTACTGACGATATTTAAGAAAATATATATTCTTTTATGAGCATTTTTGTATATCATAGTATAAGTGATTTGAAAATTGTTTCTCATGATAATAACGTGTCTAGACGGCCAATTGACGAAGGTGGTGGAGTTGAAGAGCTGTTCAGGCGTAGCCAAGCTCAATGGAGTTGCGCTGTGCCTGGCTGGAGTCTTGGTCATCGCCTTGTACATGGGGCCGTCTGCGAGCCCCGTCAACCATCATATGGTGCCTTCTCCTCTCACACTTCAGGTTCAGGCTCACCGGTAAACGTTACAAGAGGGGCATTGGCCAAATCGACATTCGTCGTCGCCAAAATGGGGCGGTCTCTCTGGATGGTCCTCCAGGTCGCGAGTCCCTCTTCGCTGTCCACTCCATGATGCATGTATGACTTAACAACTGCCCTCGCAAAAAAAAATGTATGACATAACAACTGTATGCCTTATTTCGATAAACTGTGCTTTTGACTCGTGCTCGTGCAGGCTGCGGCACTCAAGGAAGGATGACCCCAATAAGATGCTTGTGACTGTGGTGCAGTGCGTGTTCAGCACGGTGCAGTCGCTTGTCGTTGCAGTGGTGGCCAAGATACTTCTCTAGCCTCTAGGTGGAAGCTTCCGGGAAGCATCTCTGCTGCCTACGGCAAAACCAAGTCACCCCCCCCCCCCCCGCCCCCCGTGGGCCGGAGGCGGCGAGTGGGCGGGCGGCGCGGCGACGGCCGCCGGTGGTAGAGGCGGGCGGGGGCGGGCATCCCGAGAATCCCTTTACGCACGGGATTTGTACCCCTGACTCTCCTCCTCTCCCCTCCGACCATAGATAGCGGTGACAGGCCGGCCCGGCGGTGCGTTGCGGGCGACGGGCGAGGCGGCGCGGGCACTGCCGGTCGCGGCGGTGGGCAGGGCTGGGCCGGGTGAAGGAGCCACGCCGGAGTGGTTAGCGATGGGCCAGGCTAGTTGGGCGGCAGCGAGACGCCGCCGGAGGAGGTTGCGGGCGGGGGCAGGGAGGGTGCGATGGGCGGCGATGACACTGGAAGCTTCGGCTCCACATCCGCTTGCTTGCCATCTTCTGCTCTGTAGGTTCTGCTCTCTTTAAATGTGAGCAAATGTTTAAGAGTCTGTAACTGGCGCACTGATACCCGTCCACATCCATAATAATGATTAGGGGTTTGTGGGGGTCGAAACAGCGTACTACCTGTACGCTTGATGCACGGAAATGAGGGGTCCTGTCTTCCTCGCCGTATGGAACCGGCTCTAATTTGTCTTCACGATGTTTTGCTCCTCCCTTTTTGGAGAGATTGTTATCCTGGGAGGGTACTTTTTGGTAGTGGTGGGTAATTTGAGGATGCTTTTCTCGGCCAAATATTATTACGATGGTAGATATATTTTGGAGCACAATGCATAAAGGACAGTGAGATTATGTAGCACCAGCAGAAAAATGAAGTTAATCAAACTCATCTGAATTTGAACTTTTTGAATTTTGAAATAAAACTAAAAAGATTTACCATAATTTCACTTAACTAAAAAAATTAACACAGTTTTCAAAATTTTCATACTATAAAAATGTGACAAGTGATTTTTTTATTCCATTTATTATATACTTCCTTCCTGTTGGAAATTGTTGTCGTTCGAACAAAGGAATTAGTTCAAAATTGAACTAAACTACATGTCCTAATGTCAACATTTCAAAACCAGAGAGTATTTTGTTTTCCTTTATCATCTTTTATTCTTTTGTTTGCAAAAATTTGAATTTAATTTGAATCTGAATCCTATCCAAAATACCCCAGAAAATAAACCTTATAATTTCTAAACGTTATCCTTGTTTGGGTAGAAACCAGTTTTTTTTTATTAATAACATTATTTTTAAATAAATTTAAAAAAATAACATGCCGTTTCAAAAATTTGTAAAACTAGCATCCCAATCGCCCTTTCAACGGGCGATTAGGCCTAATCGCCCGTTGAAAGGGCGACAGAGCCGCGGCACAGGAATCCAGTCGCCCTACAGCCCGGCGACAGGACCCACTCGCCCTACGGCTGGGCAACAGGAGGCATTGCGGGCCCAGTCGCCGGACCGTTGGGCGACAGAGGCCAGTCGCCCCGTTGTCGGGCGATTGCGGGGCCCAGTCGCCCGACCGTTGGGCGACAGGGGCCACTCGCCCCGTTGTCGGGCGACTGCGGGGCCCAGTCGCCCGACCGTTGGGCGACAGGATCTGGCTATTTAAGCCGCTCCGCGGCTCGCCCACCGCGCGCCTGCGAGTCCCGGGGAGAGTTCACAGAAGAGGAGCGGGGGGAGAGAAGGAGAGGAGGAGAGGGAAGGGAAGGGAAGAGAAAAAAGAAGAGGAGAAGAGGGAGGAGGAAGAAAAGGAAGGGAGGAGGAAGAAAAGGAAGGAAGGAGAAGAAAGTGAGAGCGGTAATTTTCTAAATTTTGATTATTGTTAAATTTAAATAGTTTTTATATTTAGATTTATATTAGCTTTTATATTTAGATTTATATTAGTATTTATAGTCAGATTTAAGTAGTTTTGTATTATAGTTCGATTTAGATTCAATAGTTTTTTATATTCAATATTAGGATTTACATTCAATAGATTTATATTAGTATTTATAGTTAGATTTAAGTAGTTTTTGTATTATAGTTCGATTTAGATAGCTGGATTTAGATTCAATAGTTTTTTATATTTAGATAGCTAGTAATTATTTTTTAATCTTGTAATGTAGGTTTTTTTTAATTTAGAGTAGCAAATAAATGTAGATTGTAAGTTTGAATTATTATAGAAATTAGTAGTGCATATAAATTAAATAATAATAGCATACGTATTTATAGTAATATTCGATAATAGCGTATGTATTTATAGTATTACAGATAGTAGCGTACGTATTTACAGTATTATCAGAAAATAGCGTACATTTATAGTATTATCAGATAATTGCGGTCGTATGATTGGTAGGATTGGTTAAATAAACAATTGTCCTGTTTCGGCAGGTATGTCAGACAAGTTATATTTTCAAATTTATTACGGGGAAGGGCAGATTGGTTATAATGAAAATGGTGTTGATCTGTCCGGATTTCAATCAGTGTGTAAAGGAGTGCCAAAACCAAATGAAAAGACAATGACAGGAATACGGAACTGGTTGATGAAGCTGTTTCGGCTTGATCAAAACCAACACGGTCTGAATGTTATGGGTATGGTCAGCCGTGCACGTCACGGATATTTGTGGGAGTTAATTCCACTTGATGCAACATCAACTTGGAGAAAATATGTCAATAAAGCCATAGAATGTGGATGGCCTCTGGTACTTCTTGCTCAGGCGTACATGAAGGAGGTGTCAGAGATGGAAGACGTGGAAGAGGAAGGTACTCAAGATATGGAGGACACGGTTCAAAGTGCTGAGGACACGGTTCAAAGTGCTGAGGACACTGAGGATGCAGAACATGATCCGGCACCTATTGAACCGATGGGTGAAGCTGACGAAGGAGAACGAATCGAGCACCTTGTCGAGGAGATGGTGACGGACGACATGGAGTACGAGCATATTCCGGATATTGATTCATCAGACGATGAGGATGCTATTCCCGTCCCTTCTGATTGGAATAGTCATAAATTTCAAAATATGACAATTACTGAAGGATATTCTGTGCCATGGGAGTTCCATTCGAATGAAGTGACTGAGGGAGCAATGTACAAAGACAAGGAGAGTGTCATGAGTGCTGTGAAGTACTGGTCTCTTTCACTGAAGAGGTCTTTTTCGGTCGCTAGGTCGACGAGGAAACTATATGATGTGAAGTGCGTTTTCACACAGTGTCCGTTTCGGGTGCATGCTTATGAGCAAAAATGGAGTTCAATGTGGAAATGCTCTATAGTGAGGGAGCATACATGTGAGCTTCTAGAGTTGGAGAAGTGTAACAGTGCCCTGACATCGAAGTTCGTCGCAGATTACATGTACAGCAGAATTGTGGAGAACCCAAGCTACGAGCCAAAATCAATAATCAATACCATAGAAGAGGATTTCAAGTACACCATAAGCTACTCAAAGGCTTGGAAAGCGAAGCAGAAGGTGATTGAGAAGAGGTTTGGTTCATATGAAGCATCTTATGAGAACTTGCCAAAGCTACTGGAAACCATAAAGCAGAGGAATGTTGGGACATATTATGATATCATGGATGTTGAGAATCCAAGAAAGCCTGGGAAATTGATACTGCACCGTGCCTTCTTCGCATTGGGTCAGTGCATAGCTGCTTTCCGTCATTGCAGGCCAATTCTGTGTATGGATGGTACGTTCCTGACAGGGAAGTACAAAGGTCAGATACTGACTGCTATTGGAGTTGATGGGAACAACCAAATATTACCGGTGGCATTCGCGTTTGTGGAGAGTGAGAACACCGATAGTTGGTACTGGTTTCTGGAACGTGTCCGGCTGGCAGTGGTGCAAGGACGACCTGATGTTTGCGTAA
The DNA here is from genome assembly GCA_007726485.1 of Eragrostis curvula. NCBI lineage: Eukaryota > Viridiplantae > Streptophyta > Magnoliopsida > Poales > Poaceae > Eragrostis > Eragrostis curvula. The sequence goes on from CM017445.1 coordinate 17,999,433, forward strand.
TACATGACCGTCATCCCGGACTTATGAGGGCGATTTTGGATATGCAGCATGGTAATGCTGAGCGTGGCCTTCCGCCTCGGTGGTCGGACCTTAAGTCCAGGTGGTGCATGAGACACTTGGGTGCAAATTTCTTTAGACACTTCAAGAATAAGCAACTAATGAATATGTTCAAGAGGCTTTGCAATCAGAATCAGCAGAGGAAGTTCAACGCGCTGTGGCAGCGTCTCGATGAGTTGACAAGTAAGCAAAATGAAGAGTTCTTGAAGAAGCCGAACCTGAAACCTGATGATATGCCAGTGCCTCTTTGTGGGCTTCCAACTGATGTGTCTAGAAATGTTGTCCGGAGGTCCGGGTCATCTATCAGATGCTTCTCGGATTGGATTGAGCATGAGCCAAAGGAAAAGTGGTCATTATTATATGATACAGAAGGGGCTAGATATGGAATAATGACCACAAATTTAGCAGAGGTATACAACTTGGTGATGCGTGTGCTCAGGGGACTGCCTCTTGTTGCTATTGTTGAGGGAATTTTGTACGGAATTTGTAGATATTTCCGTGAGCGACATGCAGCTGCTGCTAATGCACTGGCTGATAGTGCATTGATATTCTCACCGTTCATGACAGATTACATGAAAAAAAAGGTCAAAAAGGCAGAATTGCATCGCGCACGACCTATGGGCACAAGGGAGAATCGTTTTGAGATTACGTGTAGAGACAGGGCTCGGCGCGGTGGCAACCGTGACAGGATTGTGCAGGAATGCATTATCCGGAACGAGAGATGCTCATGTTCATGCATGAAGCCGAAGCTCCTACATAGGCCTTGCTCACATGTTATATCAGCTTGCTCGCTTACAAACTTGGCACCAAGAATTTATGTGTCGCCGTATTTTTTGAAGGAGACTGTCATGACGACATGGAATGCTGAGATCTATGGCTTTGCTATATTTGGGACATTTACAAGCGAGCCGGGCCCTGACTACCTACGTGGTCCTGATATGGATAAACTGAGGCAGAAGCGTGGTCGTCGGCAGAGCCGCCGTATTCGTAACGACATGGATGAGTCAGAGGCAGGGAGAAAGGAGGTTCGATGTACAAAATGCAATGACACTGGACATACGTACAAGAAATGCACGAGAAATAATGTGCAGACCGAAGGCGAGGCAGGGCCTTCGGGCAACCCACAAGACGGTCGTCGTCCTCGTGCACGTCGTGGAGGGGGACGATCGGATGGAAGTGCTCATTGAAATCTGTTATATATTTTCATGTATTTCGTTTTATGTAGCCCTTTGGTGTCATGCGTTGTACGAACTATGTTGTTATCGTTGTAAGGACTGTCAATGTTTCTGTTTTGATGTAATTCGTTCGTACTTAAATGATGCGATGTAATAACTAAACTGCAGTGCATTGTAAGAACTATGTATGTTGTATTGTATTTCGTAATATGTATATTGGATTGTCTTGTGATTTCAGTGTTTTATTATTGTCTTTAACACATATTATGTGTACTAACGTGCAATCATCTGATCAAAATGTGTACAGGTATGGCGACCGGGGAGGAGGGCGGCGCAGAGCGTCCGGAGCTGCTTGACGCAGTTGTGGACCGACGACACCGGTCGTACCTGAGTGCCGTCAGAGGTGCTGAGCTGCACGTTCTGCGACCCAGAGTGCCTCTTGAGTTGCTGCGGTTGGACGAGCGTTGGATTCCTAGGTATATGTTGAATCATTTTCCTTTTTCAGTTTTATAATCTCAATTTATGTGCTAATTAATTTCAAATGTGCAGGTTACGTGCAGCAGGCCACTGACGACTGTGTCGGCTTGTTGAGGCGACAGCGGGGGAGGACCAGGCCGATGCGGCGAGACGGTTCGGGTTTGACCGTTCTTTACTCGCTGCTTTGGTGGATCGCTGGAGGCCTGAGACACACACGTTCCACCTCCCGTGTGGTGAGATGGCGCCCACACTTGAGGACGTCTCGTTCCTCTTTGGCCTACCTACTGCTGGTGCGGCTGTCACCGCACCCGACGTGCCAGTGACGTGGCGTGCCGACCTGGAGGCCCGTTTTCAGGGCATTGTGCGCCGAGAAGGGTCTCCAGTGTACCGTCCCATTCCAGCTGACCAGCACCACGGGCCACCGAAGAACTGGCTTCTACAGTTCCAGGTGATCACATTCATTGTAGTGTACATTTTGAGTATATAAACAATATAATAACGCTTGCCCTGTAACATACTTTGTTGTTGGTTATGCACAGGTTGACTCGATTCACCCCCAGGCGGACGACGCCACTGTGTCGAGGCACTTGGAGGCCTACCTGCTTTGGTTGTTCGGATGGATCATGTTCACGAGTTCTCACGGCAACTCTGTGGGCAAGCAACTGATCCACTTCGCTCGCCAGATAGCGGATCAGCCACTGGAGGATATCCCACAGTACAGTTGGGCGTCAGCTGTGTTGGCTGCGACGTACAGAGGCCTTTGTGATGCTTGCACAAAGACGGACCCCATGGCGATCCTGACTGGTTGTCCCCTGCTCCTTCAGTTGTGGTCCTACGAGCGGTTCAGCATCGGTCGTCCTCACATGGATTTACAGAGCTACGGAGCTTTAGCTTACGGTGACAGCGACGAGGACGGCCCTACGATGGGTACGCTGTGGTGCCGACGTCGGGTAAGTTTGCAATTACATAAACTTTTGTCCTCTTTATTTCTTCCATTTGTTGCAATATATTTTCTAACGGTTGTTTCTATGCAGCCCACTTGGGCTAACGTCCAGGTGCACAGGGCGTACCCACAGTACGTCTGGTCGTTTGACTGCATCAAAACTAATACCGTTCGACTTTGTAAATTAATTCATTGCAATTTTGTTCGTCATCAAAACTATATTGATGCATTTCTTACTATTATTACTATATATTTGTGCACAGGTACACAGTACACATCGTGGACACAGGCCACTGATGTTGCAGGGCCGTCGTCATATGTACCACATATGGCGCCGATTGACTATGAGTACGCCGAGGAGGACGAGCGGAGGCACCGACGTTCTCCTACACCAGCGTTCGACTTCGACAGCTACTTTGCTCCGGTCCAGAACGAGCCCAATATAGTTCCTGATTCACAGCTATCTGGAGCTCCTCCAGCGACACAGGTCTCGCAGGGCGGCTACGAGACACCACTCCCTCAGGGCCGTCCTACACGCCACGTCGTTCCTCCTGAGCCGCTGACGTACTCTGCCGATCACGTGAGGGCGGGACGCAGGGCAGCCAAGCCAGGCACACTTAGGGGTGTCGCCCCTAAGCGTGGTAGGATTTAGTGTTGTGTCACCTTCTGTCTGTAGCTCGTATAGATTCTATGTTATGTCATGCTACATGTTCATGTCCAGTACTAGTACTATATGTCTTATATTTTTGTCTTTCATGTCCCCTTAATTAATGCTCTCGGTGCATGCATCACTGCCTCGTCAAACTCCCATCAAAGGTCCCTGCTTTGCAAAACAGCCAAAGAATCCCAGGAGCATCCAATGTCCCATGCATGTATGTCTGCACAATGTGACGCTTTTGATGCATGCATCCGACTCCCATCAAAATAATGGACCTACATTATAGCCGGAATCTCTACTAGGGCCTCCCACTCGTGCTTTCAATTTCAGGAACCACTCCTACAAAACCTTATCCTCTACTCACTCTTTCATTCACAGCAACCTCTCTTGCATCACAGCGGCATCCACTCTTCTTCCACGCTTCAACAACACCATCCATGGCAGGACCATCTAGTGGAGGCTTTCCATGGACACCACAATACATCGAGAGAGCACTGGACGCAATCTGGCGTGCCGTGCGTGAACACCGGGATGATCCTTTCAGGGAGAACAATCTCGCAGAAGCTGTCTTGAGGTTAAATGCAACAATCCCTACGACCTCACACACTATCGCGCCGCAACATCTCACCACAAATGACCTTAGGGCCCTCTTAGAAGATCAAAGGCAGTTGTATCATAGGGTTTGCGAGCTGGCAAACCACCCGTCAGTGTTAGGTTTCTCTAGCACTACATTCAAGATAATGATGCTCCCCGATCAATATGCCTCCCACATTCAGGTACACTCAATTTTTTTAATTTTTATGTTCTCGGTTTCTATTTCTTTTGCTCATTCGACTGCTTCTCTTCTGTTAGGCATTTCCGGAAGACAAAGAATTGATCGACAACCCTATCCCAAACTTCTTCTATATATTTATGTTCTTCGGTGGAGGTTGCATGCCAGGTTCACGTAGAAGGCGACATACCTCATCCAACCGTAGTGTTTCGGAGCCATCTAACACAACAACATCCCGTCGAAGAAACACTGCAAGAAGACGCGCTCCGGCAACGCGCGTGCAACCAAACGCCAACGACGATGAAGACGACGATTTCATGCCCATGCCACCCTCAAGACCTCCGCCTCCACTCGAAGACCCTGACGACGAGGCATTTAGTGAATCTGTTTTGCGAGAACGACCCTCCAACAGCGACTTCTCAGCGCCACCTCGCTCACAGTCATCATCCAACCCCTACAGTATGGACATTAACTTCAGTAATATGTCTCGGCGGTGGGATCGAACATTTCCGTAACATTAGGTGGCAAAAAATGAGTTGCATGTATTTTATTTCGTTTCGTTTAATTGTATTTTATGTACAAAATTTTCATTTCGTTTAATTGTATTTTATGAAATATTTGCAATCGAAACAAAAAATGATGCAAAAAAAAAAATACCTTAGTCGCCCACCAAACGGGCGACTAGGTCCTGTCGCCTTCATGGTCGGGCGACTGGGTCCCAATCGCCCGGTGGTTGGGCGACTGGACCCTGTCGCCTGCTGGACGGGCGACAGGGAGCCAGTCGCCTACTGGTTGGGCGACTGGACCCTGTCGCCTGCTGGACGGGCGACAGGGAGCCAGTCGCCTACTGGTTGGGCGACTGGGCCCCGCTTACGCTTTTTTTCATCAAGTCGCCCTTTCAACGGGCGATTTATCCTAATCGCCCATTGAAAGGGCGATTGGGATGCTAGTTTTACAAATTTTCGAAACAGCATGTTATTTTTTTAAATTTATTTAAAAATAATGTTATTAATAAAAAAAAAACCGGTAGAAACCTATCTTATTCCAAGCCGGCCCAACTCTGGGTTTCTTTTCTTGGAAAATTGCAAGTTGGCCTGTTTCCCTTTTCTGGCCTGGTCCAGCTCCAGCGCAGAGCCCACCTACCTTGGTGCAGCTGCGCATAGGATTTCCTATAAGTAGATCGTTCTACAAGAGTCAACCTGTAGACCACTTCAAGATTTGTGTGAAAAAGAAATCCAACTGCGGGCACGTGCTGCGGGGCTGCTGGGCAGCACACATGAGCGAGACACGTGGCACGCTGCTATTGGCGCGGGTTGGGTGAGGAAAAATGGAGTTTGATTTCTAAACTTAAAATGTGATTTTCTTCCAAACCGTAGGTCCGTTTTCGAATCCGTTTTAACCTACGTGTTGTTTAGAATTAATTCTATAAAATGAGATCTCATATGAATATGTTTAGAATTTTTTAGAAAATAAATTTTATCAACATTTTATATGTATGTGATCAACATTTTAGATGTACATGATCAATATTTTATATATACGTGATCAACATTTTTCAGAAAAATGTTGACACAGTTTTTTGAAAATGTTGACATAGGTTTTTGAAAATGCTGATATATTAATTTCAAAATGTTGAATCTACATGGAAATAAAAAATATTAATACAATATCATTGTAAATTAATTACCGTGATTAACACATTAGAAAGAAAATAAGGAAAAATAAATAAAATCGTACCTGTTTTCTAGGCTGGCTCATGGGCCATTAGTGGGCGGATCTACAGGTTGTTATTTGTAGATCAATCTACATATAGGAAGTCCCGACTTCTCTTCTCCAGAGAGATGCTCTGTAGCTGCCCATGCCGCCGATCCCTCTCTCTCTCTCTCTCCTCTCTGGTGCCTTCCTCTGTACTCCAGGCCTGTAGCTAAGCCATGCTCAAAGGACGTCACCGCCGCCACCTAGTGCCAGCCCAACGGTACGGGGCGACGCTGCTATCGTTGACTCCAGGGCGAACTTGGGCACTGCACCCAGAATCAGATGCGCTGCTCGATCTAACACTTCTTCCCGGTGCCGACCTCCAGATACGGCGATATTTTCCCCGCCCATAAATAGGCCCGAGGCCTCATCTCTGTCGCACCATGAAACCACCAAGCTCCGCCCGAGCGAGACCTTTTCCTCGCTAATTCCGGCCGCCGGCGTCGAACTCTTACCTCCGACCCCGCGGAGCTGCTGGTAAGCACCACGAGCTCCCCTTCTATCTCCATAGCCACGGCGCGTGCTCCGCGTCCCGACGAGCTTCCGTCGCGGGGGAGCCCCTATCTAAACCGCGCGCTACGCGGAGGTCGCTCGTAGCGCGGCCCACCATGGCCCGGTGTGGCTCTATTTGCTTTTTTTCTCTGCGCGTGACAGGAGCTGCCGTTGGGTCACACGGGAAAGGTGCGCATGGTGTAACAGAATTTTTCTATCTGTGAAGTGCCAGATATTTCTATGCTGTTGTGATTTTTATCGCATGCAATATCTGCTACAGTAGATGATAACAATTTGTTCCTGCAATAAAAAGTAATTGTTCCATCATTTAAAATATTTGTTCTAGTAATGGAGAATAATTTTTTTTTGCGAACCAGTAATGGAGAATAATTGTTCCATCACCTAGGAACATTTGTTCCAATAATAGAAAACAATTGTTCCAATAGATATAAACATTTGTTCCAGCAATTGAGAACAATTGTTCCATTATATGAGAACAATGGTTGATTTTTAAAAATTCAGAAAATATATTCATGTGGGATCTTGTTTTGTTGCATTAATTGTAAAGATCATCATAGTTCAAACGGATTCAACAACGGAGTTACGGTTAAAACAAAAATCAGTTTAAAGTTTTACATCTAACTTCAATTCCGCCCCACCAATGAAATTCTGTCACGTGTCGCGTGCCCTCTCTCTCCACCCAGCCAGCCCGCGCGCACCTCAGGCGTTGCTTCCCACCTCGCACTAATCTCAAAACGCGCTACATCTCAGCTAAAAATAGCTCGCGCTACATACAGGGTTTCCGCGTCGCGGGCGCTCTGTTCCCCAAGTCCAGCAGCTGGACGTGGCGGGCCTTTTGACCAGGTCTTCTCGCCACGCAAGCAACCGGGGCCCGCCATGCAGCACAGTCAGCACCAGCTCCTTCTTCCGACTTCCGTAAACCCAGTTCCCGGGAACCACAGGCCCACAGCCCATCAGGTCAATCTGCATCAGAGAGCCCACCGCTCACCATCGCCTAAAAAGTCCACCCAGCCAGTGTAGACACAATGATGTTTCTTATCTTTTTCTATACAGTAGAGGAAAAATTCCATATAATACCAATAACTGTCATTACCAATTTACCATCCTATAATGTGTTAAAACACCTAAATGCCCCAAAATAATAGATGGTTTCTTCCAACAATCTTCCCACAGCCACATCTCCATTGTTCGAGAGCCATATCTACATTGTTTCAACTCTTATTCTAATTTCTCTTCCACCAAAAATTGTCTACATCAAGACATATCCAACCACTTCAGTTTCATGTGGAGTTTATTTGGACTTTATTTGATTCTTATTTGAATTAAGGTCTTTTGCAGTAGTTATTAGTCTATTAATTCGATGTTCTTTTGCGTATATTAGACGACGAAGCTAGTGTAGACACCCAGCCAGTGTAGACACAATGATGTTTCTTATTTTTTCTATACAGTAGAGGAAAAATTCCATATAATACCAATAACTGTCATTACCAATTTACCATCCTATAATGTGTTAAAACACCTAAATGCCCCAAAATAATAGATGGTTTCTTCCAACAATCTTCCCACAGCCACATCTCCATTGTTCGAGAGCCATATCTACATTGTTTCAACTCTTATTCTAATTTCTCTTCCACCAAAAATTGTCTACATCAAGACATATCCAACCACTTCAGTTTCATGTGGAGTTTATTTGGACTTTATTTGATTCTTATTTGAATTAAGGTCTTTTGCAGTAGTTATTAGTCTATTAATTCGATGTTCTTTTGCGTATATTAGACGACGAAGCTAACGAGGAAGAATCCGAGGACGAGAACTTCAAGGAGGAGGAGCTTGAGGCCGGACACAAACTACGAAGAATTGTTGGGACCGAGAGTGTGAGGCAAGTCCTACCTTTCCTTCATCATATTGAACATATGTTTTATAACCACATCTGAATTAAGTCTATTTACATTATACTATAGTACATAATTATGTTATTATTTATAACAGTAAAACATAAGAATTATAGTACATATGTTTTGTCACATCCGAATCAAGGTAAACACATGCACTCCTCAATATGATGAAAAAAAAATATGTTAGTACATAATTTTGCAGTAGTACGTATATTTTATAACCACATCCAAATCAAACCTTGATATTGAGGCTCTTTACCTTGATAAACATAGATTGGTAATGTTGGTAGCCATATTGTGTTATGGTGAGGTAGGAACTTTTCTGGCAAGGCAACTGGTGATTGGGAACAGTTCACCCACAGAAGCGGGGATACGTGGAGTACCGCATTGGTGGACTGTGCGATTAAAGATACTTGCCTCAACCGGTGTTTTAAGGACATGTTCATCGGACATGCTCACCTAGCTATATCTTTATTTGTGCCACAACATAACCTGTTATGGGCAGGACTTTGCCTTACCTTTCTATTAGTCAACTGCATTTACCATCTGCAGGCAGGGGCAACAGGAAGTCGTGAAAAGACTTGATCTCATAATTGGCCGTGATCTAGTTTAACCATAGTTTTAAATCTCCCGCTATAGCTGCCGCTAAAGCCCGCTATAGTTTTTTGATGCAGTGTACCGCTATTTGTATTCATGTACAAATTAACCGCTATCTCCCACAATAGCCCGATTTAGCTCCGCTATTAGCTGTTTTAGAGACATGCCGCTAAACCTCTTAGCCCGCTATTTAAAACATTGAGTTTAACTAAGGTGCTACGTTACATCCTGTTAGATCTAATTAATCTAGATCAAACAGCACTTAAGACTAACAGGATCCTAGTCAATATCATATCACGTCTAGTAAACTAAACTAATGCGGAATTAAGGATCGGTTAGGTTAATTACCAGCGGCAGTGGTGTCCATGGCGCTAGGTGATGCAGAGGTGACAATGAGGGCTCGATGACGTTCAGGGATGTAGCGCAGCTTCTCCTTGAGTGTCCTCTGGCGATTCCCTTCGGGGCGGTAGCGGTACTGCCCCCGGGGAAGATGAACTCGACCTTCCGAGCCTTCCAACGCTACTTAGCGATCGGTGGTGGTGGAATCAGGTCACGTAGGCGAACCTTGGGAGGCGTGAAGCCTCCCCTTTATATGAGGCGCTGTAGACTCGGGGCCGAGCCCGTGTTGGGCTTAGGTTTCCGCTTTCCGATCATAGCAGAATGTGGGCTTTAGGGTTAAGGCCCAAACCGGGTGGATTAGGTTAGACGCAGCCTCCCCCTCTCCCTCTGTTCGGTTGTTAACCGAGGTCAACATAAAACTAACACATCCTACACCCAAGTTGTCTGTAGGCGATGCTTGTAGTCCGCTTCACATATTCCTTTTTGTCGCGCGGATTACCACGTGCCTTGGTTGGATGAACTAATACAATGGATGGTAACGTTTTGTAAAACAAAACTTTAGGGACATTTCATATATCAGGACTTGGAATTAGTCAAGCGAACTAGTCGTTTTCTTTTCTGCATAACTGCTCAGAAGATTATTAATATCCGATGACTAGCCACGACTTGCGCTACATTAGATGAAGATAGTGCAGATCTAGTGGAGCTCTGCTTAATTGTTTACACACGGAGCAGGTTAAGGATCGGAGTGCATGAGCATGGATGCAGGAAGGAGGAAGACGATTAAGGCGTATGCCGTGGCCGCGGTGATTCAGGTGATCTTCGCCTCGACGGTGGTGATATCCAAGGTGGCCTTCGACCGGGGCCTCAGCACCTTTGTCTTCGTCTTCTACCGCCTGGCAGCGGCATCACTGTTCCTGCTGCCCCTGGCTGTCCTTATTGAACGGTATGTCATACGGTGATCAAATCTTATTTTGTTCTTGTACTAGAGTGACGAACGAGGGTAATAATAACAGTTGTTGTAATATAATTTGCAGGAGAAATGCACCGCCACTATCTTTCCGACTGCTGCTGAAGATGTTCTTGTACGCTCTGGTTGGGTGTGCATCTATCACGCATGATATACTTTCTGCTTCATCAAACTGTATATGGGTTCCATTTTTGGGAAACTGTATATGTGGGTTTGTTTCTCGTGCATGTAGGAACACGCTGAGCATGAGCCTGTACAACGGGAGCCTCAAGTACACCTCTGCAGCCGCGGCGTCGGCGATGTGCAACTCCATCCCTGTCATCACATTCTTCCTGGCGTTACTCCTCAGGATGGAGGTGATAAAGCTGAAGAGCTCGTCGGGCGTGGCCAAGGCCGCCGGCGTCACGCTCTGCCTTGCCGGAGTCCTCGTCATCGCACTGTACACCGGGCCATCGCTGAAGCCTCTTCTCAACCGCCACCGCGTCTTCTTTGCTGCCGGTCACAAGCAGCATGTGTCCATGGGCCTGTGGATCGCGGGGACATTCGTCATGCTTCTCTCCTGCGTAGCCTGGTCTCTCTGGATCGTCTTCCAGGTCCGTCATAACTAGAGGGATTGTTACTCTCTATATCTCTGGTGAACATAAATGAAATCTATTACTGAAGAATCTGTGCAAGCAGGGGTTGTTGCTGAAGGAGTACCCGAACAAGTTGCTGGCAACCCTGATCCAGTGCCTGTTCGGCACCATGCAGTCATGCCTTGTGGCGGTGGTGATGGAGAAGGATCATCCCTCCAGATGGAAGCTTGGGCTGGACCTCTCTCTCATCGCAGTCGTATACTCGGTAGGTTGCCGACATGCATGTTAGCTCGTCAGACGTCACCACTCACTCAGTTGGTCTCGGTCATCCATCGAGATGGAAGCTTGGGCTGGATCTCTCTCTGCTCGCAGTCGTATACGTGTAGGTTGCCGGCATGTTAAACTCGTCAGTCAGTCAGTCAGTCACTCGGTCTTGATCATTCATTCTTTTTGACGTAGCCGACCATTTACTGTTTAAGCAAGGCAGATACTCTGGTTGCATCGACCTCGATTCCCAAATAAAAAAAATGTGCAATTTTATATGGGTTCATCGGATACGATGATGAGCGACTGCGTGTTCATGTGATGCACGCAGGGCATCGTGGGGACGGGCGTTTGCTTCTTCTTGCAGACGTGGTGCGTCGACATGAAAGGCCCCGTCTACCTGGCCATGTGGAACCCGCTAAGCCTGCTCCTCACCATCTTATGCTCCTCGCTCTTAGGAGAGAGCGTCCGCCTTGGAAGGTACATACATGATAGTTGATACACTGTAGTTCTTTCAACCATCCCAGGTGCTATTAATAACAATCAGGTTAAGTACGTGAAATATTTTTACCTCCCATCCTTTTATTACTTTCATGCAGTATCTTGGGGGGAGTTCTTCTGGTTGGAGGCCTTTACAGCGTGTTGTGGGGTAAAAACTGTGAGGAAGCTCAGACGACGGCAGTATCTGATCATGAAGAGCCTAGTAAACACGCCAAGCAAAGCGAGGCGGAGCGCAGGAATGCTCTGAAGAAGATTGAGGCGCCAGCACCATCATCGAATCCACAGGTGTGAAAGGGAACACATTGTCTTTCAATGTCCTATAGGCTCCTAGCCTACCTGACTCATGAGTCAAACTATTTTAAGTTTGACCAAATTTCCATAAAAAGAAAATCAATATTTGTGGTACATATATATCATTATATTTATCATCAAATATATTTTCATCTTACGTATATTTGGTAACATAAATATTGATGTTATTATTTATAGGACTATAAATTTGATCAGATTCAAGATGGTTTGACTTATGATAAAACTATGAAGTCATTCCTTTTGGACAGAGTATGCCTCACATATACGGAGTATTTATCAATTGTTGACGTCAACGAACATATGAGGCCTCGGGTTTCAAATTAAATTGCATAACTCTGTTTAATTTAGAGCTACAATTGCGAAAGGGTTTGTAGCCTAGTGGTTACAAGAGTCTCAGTAGCACCTCAGGTCTTGAGTTCGACTCTCCGTGTGAGTGAATTTTCTAAGATTTAACGGCATATGCTTTCAACGGTAGGCGACATGGCCGTCGACATGCGAGCCGTCAGTGGTGACTTCGTCAATCTCAATGATTTATGGGCTCAGCCTTTGAATATGCTCATAGAGATAGGTTTTGCGTACATATGTTCATAGGGTGAGTGTTTTATCATGTTTACAATGCAATGTGGCTCCATACTTGCAAATCTAGGCCGGGACTTGAGATGGAAGCATTCAACTTTTGGAAGGAATTAATGGCAATTAACATTATTTTGGTCATTTTTGTAATGCAATATGGATGATATCTACATGCCCCGTACTATACGCATGGGCTAAAAGAGGAAAATGCAACTTTTGGGAGGAACTAACAGGGTGGCTTGCACATTTATATGGCTAATATCAACAACCTAACTATAGTTAATTGTAGTTGCAAACATTTTGATCAATATTTTAATAATGACAGCGGGATAATTTTTTTGGCAAATTTGTCTGGAGCACACTGAGAAATCGTGTAATTACCCACGGCACACTGTCAAAGTCGATTTTGTCTGAGACACACTACGAATCTCTGACAATTGTATGTGGCACACTTTAACCGTTTAACAATTAATTTAACTTTTTTTATCTCAATAGTTAGAATACATTAGGACTTGAAACTTGGTACATATATGCGTTATCTCATTCTCTATCATTAATAAGTGGATCTAGATTTTTTTTCGATTCTTTGCATGGTTTGCTAAACACATTAAATATTAAAATAGTGAACTAACGATACCACAATCGAGAAAAAATCTAGCTCTATTTTTTAATGATAGAAAATGTAATAATGTATGTTTGTTGCAAGTTTCAAATCCTAATATATTTTAAGTATTGAGATAAAAAAGTTGAAATTAATTGTTAAACGGTAAAAAGTGTGTCACAAACAATTGTCAGAGAATCGTAGTGTGTCTCGGAAGAAATCGACTTTGACAGTGTGTCGTAGGTAATGCCATGCTTTCTCAGTGTGCTCCAGACAAATTTGCCAATTTTTTTAGGAAAAAGTCCATTTTACTCCCCCGAACAATTCACTTTGTCTGTTTCACCCCCTAAACAAAATGATGATTCACTTTACTCACTCAAACAATTTTATTTGGGGGGTAAAATGATCTATCATTTTGTTTAGGGGGTGAAATAGACAAAATGGATTGTTTAGGGGAGTAAAATAGACTTTTTCCCCTTTTTATAATAACAGTGGCGGCTAATTTATAAAATATAGAAGGGTATTTTAGGCTAACGCGTTCAAAATGGCAGCGAATGTTGCGGCTCATTTTCATTGTCGGGTATTAAGATGATAGATATATGCAAGGCCGTCACATATATATCCTTATTATTAGAGGTTAAGCCCCTGTTTGTTAGGGCTTCTCCACTGGCTCCTTTGACGGCTTTAGCTGAAATTGTGCCAAACGCAGTGCTCCTTCACCGGCTTCTCCGGAAAATACGAGAGGAGCCGCCGCCCAAATCCACGCAAAGCGGGGAGCTGCGAAAGGGCAGCCGGCTCTCTTCTCATCCACGTCAGTGCCATCCAAGAATGCCCCTACGCGAGCACGCGAAGAACCTCAACGGTGCGGGAGTCCGGGCGCAGCGGGGCAGGAGGCCTCGGCAGCGCGGCGGCGCCGGTATCCCGGGCGCGGCATCCTCGGGCCTGTCCATGGCCAGCACTGGACGGTGGTGAAGTGACAATTTCTAGCACCTCAAGCTCGGTCGTCGCGAATCAAGGCATCGAGCTCAGTGTTGGGGTATCGAAGGTCCCGGTTGGACTGAGCGAAGCCCTCCAACAGATTGAGTGTGTGTGTTTGGTCCTCGCGAAGCCCTCCGCGTGCCTTGGCGTCTAAAGATCGCCTCGCGAAACCCTCTTGATACCTTGCCGACATCGGACTCCTTGGCGAAGCCCTCCTGAAGTGTTAGTGTCGTTGGAATTAGGTTCTCCTGCCCAGGCTGTTCCTTAGGTCTTTCGTTATGCGTGACACCGAAGCCCTCAATCGTTCGCGATGCTGGGCGAAGGGGTTAGAGAATGACAGAGAAATATAGACGGAGTGAATGAAGTGTCTTTGGCTCGCGGCCCGAAAAAACAGATGTCATTACAGTTGTGCCATTAGTCGAATCTATCACGCCTCCTCACTGTAGGCTTAGCCTTGTTCTTGCTCATTAGCCTTCGCAACTTCCTCTGAAGCCTTCACCTTATAACTTTTACCCTTCGCATGGATCAGGGAGCCTTCGGCATCATCTCCAACATTAGCCCTCAATTGTTGATGTACTTTGGTGAAACTAAAACCAGAAACAATTCATTATTTTTATTTGTAAATAAGGAATTATGTCGTGTGCTTTCCTGATTCATGCACGTGTTTGTCGTTTCCGTGTTGTATTGATTTTTCCGATTCTCGATGCTCGGCTCAGTTCTATATATACCCGTTGTGATCGCCTTGTTCTTTCCGCGCTGCATTAGCCTTTTGTGTATTTTGTCACTTCTGCTTTCTTTTGAACCACCCTCTTCGCACAACGGGAGATTCCATTCTTTCGTATTTCTTTAAGATGTCTGGGAACCGAAGGTCTAGCGAAGAGAATGTTAAGAAGAAGGCGAAGATCAATAAGTCTTCTTTGAAGGACAGTTCTGAGAGGGTGGCTAGTGATGCCCATCCTCAAGTTTCTAGCGTTGCTGCCGTTTCAGTGCCCCCTTCCAAGGTTTCGGCTCCTTCTTCGAAGGCTTCGGCTCATCCTTCGAAGGCGATCCAGCTCCTCCTTCGAAGGATTCATCTGCTCGATCCACTTCGGTTAAACCGGCCATTTCCATCAAGGCTCCTGTAGTGTTTAATTTGATGGACATGGTCACTAATTTGAAGGGTGGAGGCCAGGGTTCTTCTAAAGCTTCATTAGCTGGTAAAGATGTCCCTTCGAAGAACTCTGCTGCTTTTGCGAAAGGCACTTCTTCTTCTTCAGCCGAAGCTGGCAAATCTACGGTTCCTGAGAAGGCCAAGATCCAGGACAAGAATGTAGCGGCTGCTACAACTGTACCTGATTTCTCTGGATCGAAGGCTAAGATCCAGGACAAGAGTACAGATGCTGCTGCAACTATAGTTGGTACCCCTGGATCAGAGACCAAGATCCAGGACAAGACCCAAACTGAGGTTCTTAAGACCTCTGCTGAGGCCCAGATCCAGGACAAGGATATGGGCGAATGTGCTAATTCAAGTTGTTTTTCATCACATGATCTGTCTGAACTTCGCCAAATCTATGCTAACTTGAGGCCTCTTTCAGATCGCTCTGGGATTCAGCTCCCACACGAGCCTCAAATTAAGAATCGCGACATTGTCAGCCCTTCGAGAGGTGGTGAACTTTTTCTTCAAATCTTTGAGACAATGCAGGAGGAGTTTCTCCCTTTTGATGCAACTTTTGATTCAGTTGAGGTTGCTGAGGGGTCTTCGCTTGCTTGCGACGAGGTACCTGCTAATACCTTAGTCATGAGTGCTCAGGCTGCTGAGCCTTTTGTTGCTGCTGCCAATAGGATTCGGCTTCCTCAAGTGGAGGATGAGCTGGTGCTACAGGGTGGAGATACCCTATACAAGTCTTTGCTGTCTTCGCAAGTGAAGGTGATTTTTTAACTTTCATTATTTGCATGTGAGTTTTGTTTTGTTTTTTTTTTTTTATCTGACTCCTTCTTTTCGTGATAGTCTCTTGCGATTACCCATGCTTCCCTTCGCCAGTATAGGGAGTTATCACGGATGAAAGCTGATCGGGATTCACTTCGCAAAGACCTTAGCGTCCTTGAGACGAAGGTCAAGGAGAAAGAGGAGGCGCTTGCCCTTAGCAATAAGCGCTTGGCTGACCTTTCTTCGGAGAAAGAGGCACTCAGTAAGTCTGCTAAAGAGTTTGAGCTGAAGGTGGCTTCTCTGGACAAACAGGTTAAAGAGCTGGATGCATCTCTTGTGAAGGTAAAAAATGATAATGATGACCTTCACGGAAAGGTTGATGCCGTCGATCAAGAGCTTGCTGCGTTTGCAGAAGCTGAAAAGCTTCGCCTGTCTGGAATTTGCGGACAAATCCGAGATGCTCTTGTCTCCGTGGGGTCGGTTCCTGACCAGCTTCCTGAAGATGCTTCGCTCGAGTATTATCAAGCTTGGCTTACTGCCAACATAATATATGTCGTCCAATCTTGCAGGGCTTTCTCAAATAATGTTGTGCATCTTGCTGTTCGGGATCTTCTTTGCTCTCTTGAGGCTGGGGGGAGTGATGCCTTGGCGAAGGCTGTCAGTGACTCTTTTTTCTTTATCTCCACTGACACAACTCCTCATTCATTGGTCGATGCCCTCATGAAGTTTGCCGACCATATAGATGAGTCTTTCTGGAGCAGGGTCCTGTCGATCGGTCGTCAGCCTCAGAATGAGGTATAAACTTTTTTTTTGTTTGATGTGTATGGGATGTTTCCCTTGGGACTTGTATTTGCTGAGTGTGCTACGAAGACATGTGTTGTACAACTTATTACTATTTTTATTTTTGATATTTGTTTGATTTTTGGCTTTAGGATTCTTCTGACTTTTCTTTGAGCGAGTTCGCAACTCCGAAGGATTCTCCTGATGTTATGCCGGGCAAGTGTTCTACTCCGGAATCTTCGTCCGACGTTTCCTTGAGCGAGTTTGCTACTCCTGAGCCCTCTTCTCATAAGTTGGCTCGCCATGAGCCTCCTATTGAGATTTTTAGTTCTCCTTCGGAAATTGATTTGTCTAGTGATTCGGACCCTTTGTCCCCTGTCGAAGGGGGTGAAGGTCCTTTCTCATTTCCTCCAGGTAGCCTTGTGGCTATCGGTACGGTTTATCGTCCTGGTTGTGATGCTCCCGAAGGACGTCGCGGTTGTGGAAAGCGAGGATCTCGTGGACGCCGCTCCCAGGGTGGTTCTTCTTCTAGACGTGGCGCGATCAAGAAGCGTGGCAGTCGTTGCCGCCGTGATCCTCCTGTTGATTCCGAAGGCCCTTCTTCGCGTTTTGACGCTGCTTTGCATGTTGAGCGAATGCTTTCTTCTCGGGTAGTGGATCCCGTTTTTCGAAGGCCTTACTCGCCTTCGAACGGATATGACATTGACGAGTTTAGCATTGTGTGTCAGATGTTGATAGAATTAGGTCTCATTGTAAAGCAAGAACCTGACGATGGCTCCCCTTGAATATATTATGCTTTTTAAGCTGTCTTTTGAAGAAACCTTTTCGGCTTTCTTCGCTAGAGAACAGGTTTCTTTAATACCTTTGCAAAGCCTTTTGCTTCTTGCGCGATGACCTGTTTCCTTGGTATAGATCAAAGTTTTCGCGCTTCAATTCGAGACATTGGGTCTTTGTCCAGTGAAGATTTTTCTTTGAGGGTTTTTCCCTCGGAGCGAAGGGTGTTGTTTTTCCTTTCTTTAGGAATTTTTTGCTTCGCTATACAATTCTTTGCTTGTCTTAGCTTTTCTGTCTGCTTTGTCTCTTTTTCTGGAGCGAGGACAAATTTTTTGAGGTAGGATCAGCTTCTTAGCTTACCTTTTCCCCTTCGATTCGTATCTGGGAGATTTGTGTTATTCTTGCAACACATTGTCCCAGAAATTGGGTTGCACCAAGTTCTGATTTGGTGCACCCCTTGCTTAGTTCTAGGCTTTTTGCCTGATTTCAATTGTTAAGCTCATGGCTTCGCCTTTTGCTAAGGCTCCTCGGCAAATTACTCTGGAATTTTTTGAGGGTAAAAGAGTAACTAAAAAACTATGTTACAGTCTTAGAGGGTGCCTCATTAAAAAACCTCACACCCTTCGTAGGGCTACTCTCGTGAGGAAAAAGAGTGCACCCCCTGCAAGTCTTTTTATGCTTTTACACATAAGCATCGTTCGCTCTACCGATGAGTCATTTTGTTGACTCTTGGTAGTAGCGGTTCATGAACTCTTGACATAGCTTCGCTGAGTCTTTGAGGCCGAAGATCTTGTATGCCGGTATGTCTTGTGCTTGTCTAATGAGGTGGATATTCTTCCTTCCCGGAGTTTCATTGTCTTCAAGGCTCCTTGCTTGTAGCTGGTCTCCGAAGACCCTGATCACAGAGATTGGCCCCGGAATCTTCATGCATAGATAAGCTTGATGTATCACAGCCTCGAACTTGTTGATAGATCCTCTTCCGAAGATAGCATTATAGGGATAGATGATGTCGACCACATCGAATGTCACATCTTCAGTCCTTGCATTCTCTACCTCGCCAAAGGTTACTCGTATGACGATTTTTCCCATCACTTGAATTATCTTTCCAGTGAAACCGACCAATGGGATTCATGCTGGCTGCAATGTTTCATTTTCCAATCTCATTCTTTTGAAAGTTGAGGCAAAGAGGATGTCTACGGAGCTTCCCCCATCGATCAATATCCTGAGGACATCGAAGCCTTTGATGTTCGCTTGGATCACCAATGGGTCTGAATGCAGTTGATCCAAGTTTCTTGCGTCTTCCTCTCCGAAAGTTATGTCAACGTGAGACCACCTTGTTTTGACAAATGGAGCTCCCGATGAGACATCCTGAACCCTTCGCATGTACTCTTTTCTAGCCCTCCTTGAGTCTAGCTGCTGCGTTGAGCCTCCGGTAATGGCGTTTATTGTTTGCCTTCGCACCTCGCTGTTGGCTTCTGAATGCCTTGCATTATTCTGGTGGTGGTGGTGGTAATGCAGCCAAGCTTTGCGGTTCATGATAAGTGTACTGTTGCATTTGCTGCGAAGCTTCCCTTGGGTAATTGACCACATGATTTACAGAATGCGAAGGATACGTTGGATGAGTGTTGCTTTGAGACCAATCCTCGCGATAGTTACTCGTATGTCGAATAGTTTTCTTCGCTTCCCTGTTTGCGAGCCAACTCTGCTTGTATGACTGGATGTCACGGCACTGCTTCGTTGTATGCCTTTTGCCTTCACCATGCAGCTCGCAAAACACAGTGCGGGAGTTGGTTTTGTGACCACTGTCTCTGTTTCTTTCCTCATGGTCCTTGTCGTGGTTGCTTTGCTCTTTTCCTTTTTCATCCTCCCTGGTTCTCTTCTCACCTCCCCTTTCCTCTCTGTTTTCAAGATTGTGTACCCTTCGACTGCTGTGGTCTCTAGGGTTTTCTTTGTTTTCGTCGTGCCTTCGACTTTGACTTGATTCTCTGTCTTCTTTAGCTTTTTTCTCGTCTCTTAGATGATGTGTCTGCCTCTTTTCGTTGTCTTTTTTCCTTCTGAATTCATCGTCTGATCTTGCATACTTTTCGAAGATGTCAAAGCCCGAAGATTGTGGTTGGTTTCTTCCTTGCAAGCGAAGAGTGGAAAGGGCCAGACCTCAATCCTTCCATTAGGGCATCAATGACCGTGGAAGCTCCTACTCCTCTAGCCTTCGATTTGATTTCCATGAACCTTTGCATATATTCCCTGAGGCTTTTATCATTCCTTTGCTTGCAGGAGAACAACTTTCCTTGATGGACTTCTTCAGCTTGGAAACCCTGAAAATTATTTATGAATTTCTTTCTTAACTCGGACAATGAATTAATTGATCCTGGCTCTAGGGTAGAAAACTAAGTCTTGGCGGTGCCCTCAATTGCCATCATGAGTGCCTTCGCGTATGTTGAATTTGTACCTCCGCCAGATTCGACTGCAGCTTCGAAAGACATCAAAAATTCCCTTGGATCGGATTTTCCTTGATATGCTTTAATTTTTGGCATCTTGAAGTTGATAGGCCAAGGCTCATTTTGCACTTCTTCGCATAGAGGTGAATTTTCATTGAACATTGAGTTTGGTTGAACATCTCTGCTTGTGCTGCTTACTTCGTAGACAATCTTTCTTTCGTTCTGCTTTTGCGTCTTTTTTGGGTGGTTCTGACTTAGCTTCTTCAGGTTGTTCATATCTTCGTTGAATTGGTTCAGCCTTTCATCCATTTCATCGATTTCCCTCTGCGCTTGCCTTATCTTCTTGTTGGGAAGATAGCTGCGATCCAAGTCAAGGGACGAACCACAACCAGAAGACACATGCGAAGGAGAATGCAATGTTGGGAACTACACTGAAGCCACCCGGAACCACGCGAAGGACGAGCGAAGCAGAGTAGAAAGAGCAGACGGCACAGGAGCCCGAAGTTGCCAAGCTGAAAGCCATGCTAAAGCGGCCAATGGCACACTTGTAAATATAATCATCTCACCCCCTATAAATATGGAGGGAGATGATCCTGTAATGACATCTGTTTTTCGGGCCACAAGCCAAAGGAGAAATCATTCGCACCGCACTCAAACCTCTCTAATCACTCAACCCCTTCGCCCGGCATCGCGGGTGAAGGAGAGCTTCGCGCAACAGACTGCAGGGAACCTGAGTAAGAACACCTTCGTCCGGCATCGCGGACCAGGAAGGAGGGCTTCGCTCCAACCGGAAGGCGGCGACGACGAACAAGGAGGGCTTCGCGAGGTGATTCGAAGGCGTCAACTACCTTCGAGGGCTTCGCCAGAACCAGGACACTTCTATCAACCGTTGGAGGGCTTCGGTCCGTCACACGAAGACCTTCGATCCCCCAACATTTGGCGCCGTCCGTGGATCGAACCCGCGACAAACCCATGACCGCACAACGCGAAGCGAAGCTTTCTGCAATAACAAAATCTCATGGACGAAGCCTTTTATACATATATTATGTCTGATGTATTTTCTCTTTTATATATATTGCATATTAATCTTCGTTCCTTTTTTGACTCTTTCATAGAGAAGCCTCCTCCAATATTACAAAGCCTTTACCAAGATGACGAAGCCTTCTCCAAGATGATAAGATCGAAGGCTATATACAAAAAGAAAAATCGAAGCAAAAAACAGGGGATTCACAGCAAGTTGCAGAAACGAGAAGAATCTTGGAAAAGAAGAGTATAACAAGACACACAAAGCAAAAGGCATTCTTTTTCATTCAGCACGAAGTTACAGAAGTACAGACAAAACCGAAGACTAATCGGAAACATTCGAAACTAAAAGTGCGAAAACACAAACACCTACTTCTTCGACTTACTACGAGTTCGACTAGCCACCCCAGCTGGCGGCGAAGGCCTAACTTGATGACCTTCGGAGCCTTCGTCATCACTAATGATAATAACATCAGGAGGAACAACAGCAAGAGGAACCGGTTGCGGCGGAACTTCGACAATAGCATTTCTCACACTCAATCGATCAAGCTCGTCGAAGTGATCCACAAGATCTTGAGGAAGAGCATCTCCACGTTTGTAACCATGACGCGTCAGATCCTTCACTACGCCTCGAGGAAGTCGATCCCACAAGGCTTCCATGAAGCAAAGAAGACTGAAGAAATTGAATAAGAAGACAGAGACACCTCGTGTATATATACACCAAGGAAGAACATTCCAGGCGCCTACAAAAATATTTCCCCTTTTTTATAAAAAGAATGGAACCTTGTCGCATTACAAGACATGATGACGAATACCTGCTCTAAAAGCAGACGCTTCGAATTCGCTGATAAAAGGCAGAAAAACACGTTTACCTTCGAACGAACACCATCGAAGCAAAGCTTCTAAAAAAAAAAAAAAAACCCTCGTCGAATTACAAGACAAGGTGATAAATACCTGCCTTAAAGGTAGACGGTTCAGATTCGCTTTTTCGAAGGCAGGAAGAATCGCATCTACCTTCGAAAAGAGAATCATGAGAGTCAAATCCTTAAGAAGACGAAGCCTCGTCGTAATACAGGACAGAAAGGAAGGAATTCAATTTAAGAACAGAAATTCGCCAAAAAAGGAGGAAAAATGTCTCTATCTTCGTAAAGACTGCGAAGCGAAAATCAAAGGTATAAGAGCCGAAACGGTAATTTTTCGTCAGAAGCAAAATTACCATCTAAGGGCTAAGAGAAAGCCAACCAAAAAGGTCTTCGCTCAGAAAAGCGAAGCCAACATTGGAAAAAGGGACTCAAAAGAGTCATCATAAAAACTCAAAAAGGAACCCGCAAAAATAGCGAAGGCATCATCCTCCAAAAAGGCCAAATAAGCCAAAAAGGAGAACCCGACGAACAAAATTATACCTTCGCACACAGCGAAGACAGAAATAGAAAAACAAGACATACTCAGGCTTACTTCGTCAAAAGCAGACGAAGGCAAAGGAAGTTACGAAGCAACCCATTGCATCTAGTCATCATCAAGCAATGAAAGTGGTAATAAAGTTAGTTACCGAAGAGCAAAGGCGGACAAATAATCATAAGGTGCGCTTACACAAGACTACGAAAATTCGAAGGCTCAAAACAGAGCTCAAAGTCATCGCAGAACATGAAGTACATGAATAAGGTATTTGATGCAATAAAGCTTCAGAGTTTTGATAAAGCAAATATTACATCAAAAAAGCGTATCCAAAAAAGATACAGATCAAAGGACATCCAAAAGGGCTATCTACATCTAGTCGAAGGAGTTCAAGAAGAACCTTCGGGAAAGTCAGGAACAAGACACCTGACCCTGTTCCACCAGAAGTCATTAATCAGGCCAATACACTTGCCTTCGACAGCTCCAAAATCATGAGAAGGATCCGAGGGCTTCATTGAAAAATCAGGACGACTGATCAAGTTAACAGCATCGCTGCCTTCGCAAGAAAAGCTATGAAGGAGATCTCGAATCATAAGTACCACAGCATCATAGGAAAAGCTCCTGCATATTTCGGCAAGACCAGCCAAGTTCAGGCGAAGCCACTCATTCAAAACCTCCAAAGAGACATCCGCCGGTACCTCGTCATATTTCGCACCAAGTGCTTGAAACAGCTCTTTGACAAGATCACAAAGGGCAAGAGATTTAGCGAAGGAGTTATCAACAGAAACGATCTTTAGCTGAGACGCCTTCGACAGACGAGACGAAAGATGCTCATTAAATAACTTCTCCTTCTCTAGTGAAGCTTTTTTTCTCGAATCTTTTCTTCAAGGACAGACAGATCCGAGATAACGCTAGATTTATGGCATCGAAGAACCTCAACTTCAGCTAGCAAATCGGACATGGCAGCAGAAGAAGCTTTCAGGGAATCATCCTTCGCAGAAAGAGAGGCCTGGAGAGATGACGCGAGTAGCAAATCACCAGATGAATCTTGGAATTCACGAGCGCAAGCTTGAGTAAGAATAATAGACTGCAAGAAGAAAGAAGCGAAGCTGTTAGAAAAACGAAACACGAAGTACAAAAAAAAAAGTGGGAAGTGAGATACTAACTTTAACTTGATGAGCAACCAAGGAACGAAAGAGGACGTCACCCGAAAGGTTCGACAGGCCAAGCTCAACCTTCGGAAACCGGACCTTACGGGCAGCAGATTCAAGAGGACCCGAAACCTGAACGTCGTCATTGATAGACGATAGCATGGCCTCAACATCCAGTTCAAGAGACCCTAAGCTCGAAGCATCTAAAAAAAAAAAGAAGAGAAGCGAAGGATCATGAGAATAGTAATAAAAAAAAAGAAAGAAGGAGGCAAGGCAATCCTTTGAAAATGAATACTAGGATTTGAAGAATGCGAAGGCGGAACAGCGACGTCAATCGAAGGCAAAGCAGTGCCCAAAGAAGAAATAATATCCTGGTTTGGATCTGAAGCTTCTAAAAGCTTCCGCTTGCCAAGTAAACCAAAAAACGAAGACTTCCTCGGAAGACCAAAAGTGCCCTTCAAACCCTCAGGGAGCAGCCGACAAGAATCAACTAACTCAGACCTTTCTGCAATTCCATCCATACAGACAACATCCGAAGAAATAGTTGGAGACCTTCGTAAAACCTCCGAAGGTATTAACGAGGAACTCCCGCAAGCAGTATCAGGCACAACGGGAGGAACAGCTGAATTCGAAGGATCGTCAGGAGACGGTTCTTCAAAGATAAGAGAATAAGTCGGCATAAGAAGAGAACCTGGCGGAGAAGGAATTTCAGCATTCCTAGGAACGGACTCAACATCGGGAGTAACAACAGCCAGCGAAGGATCCATCTCAACGGTCGAAGAGCCTGAAATACTGAAATATGGGAAAATATCTTCTTCACACGAATTGTCCTCAGGAAAAGGACGGTTGTGGAGACACAAGTCGAAGCTCAGATAAAACCGATTTATCCGAATACTAATGCCCCTTCGAGTGCTTTTAACCCACTCCTTCTGAGAGAACTTCCCAAGAAAAGAAGTAACTCGGTCTTGAGGTGACCAGAGATTGAAACCTGCAAAAATAACAAAGTATAAGCAAAAAGAAAAATTAAAAAAGGGAAAAGAAGAGGAAGCTATCAAAGGCAACGAAGCACAAGGAAGAGTCATACAGGGTCCCGATATCGAAGGAAAAATTGGCATTCTTAAGCCAAACTTATTTCTACCAAAAGAAGAGGGCCTCCAACCGCGACGAGCGAGGGGAAGAACACCAGCAGCGAAGCATTCCTCCAGAATATCACGAAGGGTCATCCTCTGACTAACCCTTCGGAAAGCATCGTCACATCGAGAAATGAAGCTATTCTGCGGAGGCTCGAAGTCATTGGTAATCCATATACCAGCGGCTTTCCCAGTATAAAAATCGATAGCAGAGTATTTATAGTAGAACCAATCTTTCACCCATTCATGAAAGGGTGGGGGATCGAAGCTACCAAGAGGCGTCAGAAACCCCTCCCTAGCCTCAAATTCAATAACTCCGAAGCAAGGGCTGAGATGGTTCTCATGATCATAAGTAGGAGTGTGTCGGGCTTGGTATACTCGATAAAAAGCATGAGGTTCAGGATTTAAACCTTCGCTGATGCAAGCCTAAGCGAAGGCTGACATGGTTACGACGGCAACAGGAGTAAGATGATGAAGCTGGAGATGGTATAAAGAAAGAACACGAAGGACAAAGCTCGAAGGTGGAAAAGATAGACCGGCATCCAGAAATGACGAAAAAACAACAAACTCATCGCTTCGAGGTCTTAAGCGGACCTCCGGAACTTGTTTCGGGCCATACAAAGGAAGATGGATTGAATCTATATCAACAAGACCAGACTCCGAGTAGCACTTCGAAAAAATACCCTTATAACGGGAGGCGGAGATAGACCTTGTGAAATAATAACCAGCTCGAAGAGAATGGAAACCCCTAGGAAACGCTGCCGACTTCTGCCTAGCCATCGAAGAAAGAAAAGAAGTACCTTCGAAAGAAGAGATGCCAACAAAGCAATCACGGCGGTAAAAAGATGCGGACAGGAAAAGGTGAAAGCGACACATATTTAAAGACCTGCCGAAAACTGGGGACATTGGGGTGAAAAACCGTACAACCAAGGGTTTAAGTAAGAATAGTGAAATACATTAAAATAAAAATTATAAGAAATAAAATAAGGAAAAAATCGCAGCTAAAGAGATAACTGTTTCAAGGAAACGCCTTCGCTCACTTCCTTTCAACAGTTGAGGGCTAATGTTGGGAAGATAGCTGCGATCCAAGTCAAGGGACGAACCACAACCAGAAGACACACGCGAAGGAGAATGCAATGTTGGGAACTACACCGAAGCCACCCGGAACCACGCGAAGGACGAGCGAAGCAGAGCAGGAAGAGCAGACGGCGCAGGAGCCCGAAGTTGCCAAACTGAAAGCCATGCTAAAGCAGCCAATGGCACACTTGTAAATATAATCATCTCACCCCCTATAAATATGGAGGGAGATGATCATGTAATGACATCTGTTTTTCGGGCCACAAGCCAAAGGAGAAATCATTCGCACCGCACTCAAACCTCTCTAATCACTCAACCCCTTCGCCCGGCATCGCGGGTGAAGGAGAGCTTCGCGCAACAGACTGCAGGGAACCTGAGTAAGAACACCTTCGTCCGGCATCGCGGACCAGGAAGGAGGGCTTCGCTCCAACCGGAAGGCGGCGACGACGAACAAGGAGGGCTTCGCGAGGTGATTCGAAGGCGTCAACTACCTTCGAGGGCTTCGCCAGAACCAGGACACTTCTATCAACCGTTGGAGGGCTTCGATACGTCACACGAAGACCTTCGATCCCCCAACACTTCTGCAGCATGTCTATCTTCAGTTTGGACTTCTTTTCTACGATGACTAAGCGCTTTTCCCTCTCAAGCCTTTACTACTCCAAAATGCGAAGTCGTTCTGCTATAGAATCTGCTTCATCATCTGCTGTTTCGTCACCCTCCGGAAGGACGTTTCCTACTTGCGAAGCGTCTCCGTTGTTGTTTTGCATTCCTCTTAGAGCTTCCTGCTGCCTAGCGGCTTCCTCAGCTCGAGCAGCCTCCTCGGCTCGTGCAGCTTCGGCCCGTGCTTCTTGTTCCTTTGCAATCCTAGCTTCCTCTTCTCTTTCCAGTCTTTCTTTTTCTTCGATCTCAGCACGTTGCGCTTTGCGTGTGCTGTCTTTGATGATCTGCCTTTTGCCATCTTGAGTTATAAACGTGGTCGTGGGTTCAACCCGCGTGACGGCGTCAAATGTTGAGGTATCGAAGGTCCCGGTTGGACTCAGCGAAGCCCTCCAACAGGTTGAGTGTGCGTGTTTAGTCCTTGCGAAGCCCTCCGCGTGCCTTGGCGTCTGAAGGTCGCCTCGCGAAGCCCTCTTGATACCTTGCCGACCTCGGACTCCTTGGCGAAGCCCTCCTGAAGTGTTAGTGTCGTTGGAATTAGGTTCTCCTGCCCAGGCTGTTCCTTGGGTCTTTCGTTATGCGTGACACCGAAGCCCTCAATCGTCCGCAATGCTGGGCGAAGGGGTTAGAGAACGACAGAGAAATGTAGACGGAGTGAATGAAGTGTCTTTGGCTCGCAGACCGAAAAACAGATGTCATTACAGGGTCTCCTCCGTCCATATTTATAGGGGGAGGAGAGATCATTATTACAGTTGTGCCATTAGTCAAATCTGTCACGCCTCCTCACTGTAGGCTTAGCCTTGTTCTTGCTCATCAGCCTTCGCAGCTTCCTCTGAAGCCTTCGCCTTATAACTTTTATCCTTCGCATGGATCAGGGAGTCTTCGGCATCATCTCCAACACTCAGGAATCTCCTCAAGTCGTGCCGCGCTGCGCCCCAAGCTCATGGTACCAGCCCCATCCCGCTCACAGTCCCCAGGTCACCGCCCGCGCCCATGCATGCTCGCACTGCTTGCTTGCCCGGTGAGCCTTGCGTACAGCATGCTGGAGACGAGAGCTTTTCATGAGGTAAGAGAAAGCTTGGCTGCCGGTAAGGTGGTGTTTAGCAAATAAGAAATGAAGGGTGAGTTATGGATTGAGGAATGATTTTTCAGAAAGTGAAGAGTGGAGAGTTAATATGATAAGTAAACAAAAGGTTTAGATTTCATATCACATTTCCCTGTCCTAATCCCAATCGTCATTTCTCAGTTGCCAAACAACCCCTAAAGGATAAGAGAAACGAACCATTGAGAGGATAAAAAGAGATTAAAATATTGTGAGGATAAATGGCCAAGCTTTGAGTTGTTTCTTTAATCGTATAGTACCAGGTGATATTTGATGAAATAAACCAATTGACCCAAACTTTATTAGGGACTACTAATTATTAATTAATTTCTAATTTCTCTATTTATTATTTTTATCACATGATGTCAAATTAAAAAGATGAAACATGAACTGCATGTGTAAAATGAAACATTATGTTTAAGGGTAATATGGACATTTATCTCTTTTATTCATTCATACATATCAAGAGAAGTTGTTCCAAACGGTTTCAGCACAACCACAGTCAGCACAAGTTTTTTTTCAAAGAACTCAGAGTCACAACCAAAACCAGCACAGGCGGAGCCCTACCAAACAGGCTCTAAATCTAACTTGGGTTCGACTGAGTATGCTTTTACAATTCAAGGGTACGTAAGGTGGCTTTTCGTGTGCCTTATTATTGCACGTTTGCAAACAAATTTCGGGGATAATCACAAAAAAAAGAACAAATTTCAGGGATGGTATGTGGCTTGGTCCCTGTTCACACGTACTCGATTGTACGGATCAGTACTCCCTCCACCGAAGTCATAAATTATTAAAGAATACGGTCTTCTCTAGCTTAATTACAGGCCGTTCAGCTGGTTCTATTTATTTATTATATCGTCTTGGACCTGCTCGATCGATCAGACACAAGCTACAAAATCGTGTTGGTGTGATCTGAGCTGAGATGATGTGTGGCGGTAGAAAGAAGCCTTACGTGTTCGCCATCGTCAACGAGCTCATCTACACCGTCCTGTTCGTCGTCTCCAAGGCGGCCCTGGACCTGGGAATGAACTCCTTCGTTTTCACCTTCTACAGCCAGGCAGCTGCGTCCCTTCTTCTCCTGCCGATTGCTCTAGTCTTCCAAAGGTGTTGTCAAGTGCCATGCATTCTTCATTTCGTGCATTTGGAAGAACTCTCAAGTAATGAGGCTAGGGACGTGTTCAATGAATTTATTTGCAGGAAAAATGTGTCATCTTTGTCCCCCATGTTGCTCTTGAAGCTGTTTTTCTGTGCCTTAATCGGGTATGCATTCAAGTCATCATCCTGTGTTTAGTTTGATTCGCATCTTCAGATTTAGGCTCAAGTAAAGACAATAGACCCAAATGATGCACACGGTCCATTTTCTCCATCCAATGATCCAGATCTTCATCATGATACATGTTTGATCCATCGGTATCATGGTAAGGTATCAGGGGCATCATATTAGTTGAAAAAAATTACCTAAAACTAGAGACATACTCCTACCTCCGTCCCAAAATATAAGGGATCGAAGGTTTGGTCAACATTTATAACTTAGACTGTCAATAACTAACTATTAAGAAAGGGGCATTTCTGTTTTTACCCTCACTTTGAACTCTAATTCTGATTTTATCCTCACTTTTTTGACTTTGTGATTTTACCCCTAGTTTTTCAACATAAAGCCAGATCTTACCCTCAGTAGGGGTAAAATCAGAATAATTCTATTTCGATTTTACCCCTAGTAGGGGTTAACTCTGGCTTCAGATTAAAAAAATAGGGGTAAAATCACAAAGTCAAAAAAGTGAGGGTAAAATCACAATTAGAGTTCAGAGTGAGGGTAAAAACATAATTGTCCCATTAAGAAACATTAGCAAAGTCTAAATTATACCATTAGATTCACTGCAAAAATATCTATCATAATATATAACTCTTTTAATTTAAAATATTTTATTCTATAGATATATTGTAGGTCAAAATTTAAAAAATTTGATTTTGACCAAACCTTCATATTTTATTTCTAATTACATATTTAAATGGATGACCAGATTTCGTCCATGATACATTTTACCCCAGTGGTATCGTGGTCTAGCGTACAAGTGGAAAAGTAATGTTGGTTGATCTTGTAGATAGTAAAAACATCAATATAGATTTACCTTCAATTAATTTGTTTGCTTCCATGCTTGCATGCAGGTTTACAGGTAACCTAAACCTTAGTAACTTGAGTATGACCTTCACTTCGGCGACCGTGGCTTCCGCAGTAATCAACTCCGACCCTGCCCTCACCTTCTGCTTAGCGCTGCTATTTAGGTAAATAAATATATTTATTGCCATGTAATCAATCAGTCCTATGTATAATTTAGTCAACAAGTGGATAGATTAATGAACACATACTCTTGCTTGGACGAATTGCTGATGGCAATGCATGGCATGGCACAATTTAAAGGTTGGAGCTTCTGGAGCTAAGGAGCTCTTCAGGCAGAGCCAAGCTCGGCAGCGTTATGCTGTGCGTCGCCGGTGTCGTGGTCATCGCCTTCTACGCCGGGCCAACGCTGAGATCTGTCAACCACCACCACGCCTTCGCCCAACAACAAGCCCCGAGCACGAGCAGCAGGGCGAAATGGATCACGGGGACGTTCCTCATGGCCCTCTGCAGCGTCACATGGTCCCTCTGGATCGTCATGCAGGCCAGGCTGCTCAAGGATTACACCAACGACATGCTTGTGACCATGACGCAGTGCGTCTTCAGCGCGGTGCAGCCGTTCGTCATTGCTGCGGTGGCTGAGAGGGACTTCTCCAAATGGAAGCTCCGGCTCGACGTCAGCTTGATCGCCATCCTTTACAGCATAATAATCTCTTAATGCCTGAATTTTCATGCAAGTTCTTAGTGTATTTGAAACAACAAATTGAACAAAATAGTTGACCAAAATATTAATGAACCTTCATCAGGGATTTGTGGTGTCGGGAGTATCCTTCTACTTGCAAATTTGGTGCATGAAGATGAAGGGCCCTGTCTTCGTGGCCATGTGGACCCCAATCTGCTTTGTCCTCACAACATTTTGCACCTCCTTCATCTTGGGAGAGAATGTGCAACTTCGCAGGTAACTAATAGATTGTTATGGTGAAACTCAAATAGTAAAGATGAATGAATTACATAGGATCATTGAGCGGAGGACCTTTTCCTTGTTAATTTCTATGTGACAGTATCATCGGTGGAGTTCTGCTAGTTGGCGGCCTCTACAGCATGTTGTGGGGTAAAAGCATAGAACTTAAGATACCACCACGTAGTGACGAGAACGCAAGTAATGGCATCCAACTCCAAGATGAAAGGATTACTCAAGAAGCACCTCAAGAGGAGGAAAAAACATCGGCACCAACAGCTGAGCAAGTCTGATGGAATGATAAGTTCAATTCATTGATATATATTAAATAAATTTCACAACAGTGAAAAATCCCGTCATATATCGGTATATGAGCTACCAACTGACTTTTGCTAGGAAAACCAAGCGCCAAATACTAGTAATTAGCTAACAGAGTGCCTCACACAAGCGTAAATTTACTGAAGTTGAATAACCTTTTGTTTGGGTTCCTAATGCCACAAACTGAAGCTAAATAGTTGAACATGAGTGCAATAGCTTGTATAATATAAGGGATTCTTCGTGATTCTTAACGCACCAAAAAAAATTGCTGTAATGACCACAAGAGCTCGGATCATGGTAACACTGCCACTCTGTTCTTACATGGATTTTCGTTGCATAATATAAGGGAGGAGCATGGTGATTCACACGATGCCCTGATAATCTATCTGAATGCAGTATGCAAGTACTCGTGTTGCCAAAAGCCTGTCAGAATCGAAGTGCCCCACATGATTATTCGGGAACGAAATGATAGATGAGACCTATAAATAAGCTGTTACATTTGGCCTACCAAAGACTAGGAACCAGCAAGATAATGTGCTACTAGTACAGATAGGGTTTTCTGGTATTCCACTCCAACCTCTGCATATAGCTTGTTTCTTATACAAACTGACAGCACATCAAACTCTCACAAGAAACACAAAAAAGGTTCACCTATCACAAAATACTAGTTCCAATTCTCATGAACTCTTTTGAAGCAAACAATTTGTCATGAATTGCAGTGGCTTACTGTATTGATTACCGTTGGGGCTGCTTGAGAGAGAGGATGGTTTTGAAGAGCCCCGCGAGCACGCCAGCGACAGAGAGCACGGCGAGGATGGTCTTGATGTTCTTGTAGAAGAAGCGGTGGATGGCGATCCACACCCGCCTCTCCTGCTTGTACTCCTGGAGGCGTTGAAAGACGTGGTAGTAGCGGTGGCCGACGTGCAGGTGCGGTGCAAGCCCCTTGAAAAAGTTGAGTGTCCCCTTGTCGCAGAAGCCACTGTTGACGATGCCCTTGGCGCGCAGCTCCTGGGCGTCTTCCTTGCGGTTCATGAGGAGCGCGAGGACGGAGACGTATGAGCTGACGGCGAAGTTGTCGGCCTGTGTGGCGCCCAGGCACTCCTCGTACGCTGCCATGTTGATGAGCCAGCACGCGGTCAGGTCGTTGAGGACCAGCGGCGACAGGGACAGCTCGCCGTAGAGGCCGAAGCCGAGGCCCCGCCATTGCCGTTGCTTCACGCTCATGTCTCCGAATTCCTTGGTCTTGCCGGCGGTCAGCTTGACGCCCATCTCCGCGAGCTCCACCGCCGTGCTAGACAGAGATGAAAGCCTGGGCACGCGGAGGCTTTGCGTACGTGCAGGCCCCACCTGACGGCGATAG
Organism: Eragrostis curvula; assembly: GCA_007726485.1. Classification (NCBI taxonomy): domain Eukaryota; kingdom Viridiplantae; phylum Streptophyta; class Magnoliopsida; order Poales; family Poaceae; genus Eragrostis; species Eragrostis curvula. Next base: position 18,031,573 of record CM017445.1, read on the forward strand.
AAGAGGCCAAGGAGATGGTCATGGTTAGCTTGTCCGGCTAGCAGATCATCATCGGTTTGGTCATTGTTGGCTCTGTCTTGGTTGCCGATGTCAAAGGCGGATGCCATGAGACGAAGGAACTTGTCCACGGGCACGGTCGTCGGCCACAGATCCTTGAGAGCCTCAAGCACGAACCAGGGGATCTGGTTCTCGAGAAGCAGCAGGTCCCGTGCGATGTCGTTGATACGGGTGTGCACCTCCGCCCTCGCCATCAGCAGGTCCTCCTCCGGCGGGGCGTCAGGGTCATCGGGGCACATGGACACCATGAACTGCAGCAGGAACCAGCTGTCCAAGAACATCATTTCCGCGAGCGCGCCGTCGTCCTTCATGTACCGTTCGCCGCCGGCGTAGCACCTGCGGGCGGATCCCACCAACGAAAGCACCTTTCCGCGGGCCGCCTCGCACGGCTGGCTCGCCGCCCGGCGAAACTCCTCCAGGGCGGCGCGCTTGACTTCCTCCATTTCGCGGAGCTGCGGTGAGTCATGGTGGTAGGGACCTATGGCCACGGCGATCGGGGTGCCACTCAAGCTGTACTTAGTGAATCGCTGCAGACTTGCAGAGAATTTCTCGATAGTGGTGGCACTACTCCTACTAACGGGGAAATTGTAGGGAAAATCGAAAGGTTTGTAAAGCTCGGCTTTCTTTTCATCTTTCTTTTCTTCTTTCTTTTTCGATGAGCCTGGTGCTTCCTTACTTTCTGCCATTGCTATTTCCTTCGTCCAAGATAAGGAGGGCTCAATATGCAAGTATTTATGAACTTTGCCTGTTTGCAAGTGGCAACATCCACGAAGGGGAGCAGACAAGGTCAAAATTCGACCCCTCAGTAGACAATTCAAAGTTTGCAAAGCTCAAATGATGGTTGAGAGAGATGTCAGACACATGTGGTCTCAAAAACTCTAGGTTTTATGGAATTTATTTACTCTTTAGTATAAATTCTTCAAGTCAAACTTCTGAAGAATGTATTTATACTCCCTCCAGATTTATTGTTATGTCATTAGGACACAGAGCGTACCAGGTGTATTTGGCTTGGAGCGAGTAATACGTGAAGAATGTACACACCCATAGTCATATCATGCTTTTGTTGATGTCACTCGCTTCTCCTCCCACTGACAGAGACATGTCACCCACCGGACCCATTTGTGAAAGAAAACACAAGGAAAGATGCACACTGAAAAACTTGACTAACACTGACTTCAATCCATTTCAACCTCACAGCTGCCAAACTTGACAGTCTAGTTAGAAACTGGAACAAGCTCCTTCTGGTTTGTCTTGTGGGACTGCAACCAGCCTCAGGCTACAGAGTAGCCAGCACTCTTCTCTTCTCCCACTCGACAAGTGGAGCACCATCCATTCCAGAATCCTAAACACCATCTTAGCGGCTGCTCTTTTGACTATATGGAAATCAAGGAACGCGAAAGTTTCGACAATGAAAACATTGTGTGTTCCCGCATGCTTCGGCTTTGTGCTGATGATTTCCAGTTATGATCACATAGATGTAGCAAAAACTCTCAGTCTGATCACCTAGAGCTTGGGGGGCTAGCATAGTCATAACATGTAGCCTCTTCTAGTTTGGGTTCAGGTTCCCCCCTTCCACCTCTTTTCCAGTTTGGGAATTTCGTCTCCCACTCTTCATCCTCCTCTTGTGGAGGGATGCAATTTCTTTCACTCTGAGCTATCAATGTAATGTTCAGGTAGGCAATGTGCCTACTAGTTTACTCTAAAAAAAGGGTTAGAAACTGAACCATGAATTATCGTATTACAATATGCCCCCCCCCCCCCCCCCCCCCCCCCCCAAGACAGAAAATATTGATGCTTCTGACAGGAGCAGCAGTTCAATTTGGCCTGGTTTTTTGTGTCCTAATGAAATCATTATCCGAGCGGAGGGATTATTTACTTGTTGCACTTTTCCCTTGAAAAATAAGGGATTTCAGATCTGATATGGGCCTCATCGTCAAACTATCAACCAACCACTCAGGGCTCTCGACAGTTTTAATTCGGTATGCAACTGCTGAACATTGAAGAATTGAAAATCACTAGGATTATTGCTATCAAACTCCGTATGTAACATCCATGGCCTCTTTCAAGTTTAGAGCGCGAGTTCGATTTTCTTTGAGAAGGGTTTGCTTAGCCATGCATGTTAGCGTCTTCTTCCGGTTTTTTTTTTTTGTATTATTTAGCTTGAAAAGGGCGTGTTGTTAAACAAAGCAAGGTCCATCAAAAGCTTAGCTGTAAAATAGAGTGGAGGAGCATACCTTAAAGCATCACAAGGGAGAATGCCACGACAAATGGAAATGCTGAATGAATTGTGGTAAGGGCAAATGGAATGGAAACTTTCACATACATTGACTATATGACCCACTGTGATGATAAATTCGACTATTGTAGTCTAAGAATCATTCATTTATTTATTTATTGAAATGCAGTACATAGAAACGACGTGGCAGGGGAGCCATGAACTCATGATTCATGTAAAACACAAATAAGTGTGGAGCCGTGAGAGCTCTGCATTTTTACTTACAGTGTGCACATTACTGGGTCTGTGTGTGTGCAGCAAATAGCTGATCCCCCCAAATCTCGCAGCTTAATTGTTAACTTACATATATCCAGTCAAATTACTACCATAGTACTTCCTCTGTCTTAAAAAATGTTGACAAAGCGACATCAACATTTTAAGAACAGAGGGAGTACACAGCTAGATGCAGACGATTCTACTCAAACAGAAATAATTCGATTAGGAGTGGATGAGCATGGATGAAGGTAGAGGAAGAGACTGAAGCCTATGCCTTGGCCATGGTGATTCAGGTGACCTTCTCAGATGCAATCAAACACTAATAATTATTAATTATGCTGTGATCATTTTAGAGTGAATTGCAGCGGGCGTCCTTAAACTTGTCACGGAATCCTATCCAGGTCCCGGTACTCCCAACCTGCTAAGGCCTTGTTCGTTTGGCCTGGAATGCTCAGGATTTGGGCCAAAAACCAGTGGGATTACATGGTCTAGGTAGAATCCTAGAGTAGGCTGGAAATGTCGTTCGGTTATCTCTGGGCTGGATTCCCACCGAGCCAAATTCGGGCATTGCGCCCAACAAAACGCTAGGAATCGTTCCTTGTGTCCGACCCCATGGAACGACTCCCACTCCCAGACACTCGCGACCGCAACGCTTGGATGGTATGGAAGCTTAGCTTTTGCAAAGATTTTGATCCCGGTCAACCGAACAATATTTTGGGTCATGGAATTAGAAGATGTGAAAATCAAACCCATAAGATGTAGGGTTAAGTGACAGACATGGAATCACTCAATCCATACGTGGTGCGAATCCTACACAGGAGTCATTCCCATGCTGCCGAACAAGGCCTAAAACGACGTCCTTCAACTTGTCCCCGGCGTCCCATCCAGGTCCAAAACACCCGTGACCGCCCTGCAGGCCTGGTCGTCGGCCTGTCTGCGCACCACTACGCCGCCGACGAGTAGTCCACCATTGCCTTCCGCCGCGCAGGGCCGCCGGCGACGGTGACACGGTGCGGTCGACGCGCAGGCCGCTCGCAGCCTCGCAGGACACGGGGGCGTGTGGCCTAGGGCGAGCTGCTCGCCGGACGGGGCGGCGCGCTCCCCGTGTCGGCGCACGTGTGGAGGAAGATCACCGCACGGCCATCCACGTCATGGTGAACAGCTGCCCACGTGCCGACCTGGCTCCTTCTTCCCCAACTCTCCTTTTCCTCTTTGCACCCGCAGCCACAAATTCGTGAAATTTGCCACACAAGCGACGAAATAAGAGAAATTGATCATGCAATTAGCTCGTAGGCCTGCCAATGAATCCAATTAGTTTGGAAGTAGGCTCCTGCGATCGATTTCCTAAGAGCAGAGGCTGCTGTGAATGGAGGAGAGAGAAAAAACGAATTGTCTGTTTACCTGCTTACCTGTTCGTATATTCAGCTGTCCGTGGCATGGCTGCACGTGCGCGGGCGAGCAGGGCTGCGCCGCGCGTGGGGAGGTGGTGTCGATGGAGGAGGTGCGTGCGTGCCAGAGGTAGAGCGTGTCGGACGGGGCGGCGCGCGGCCTTGGGCAGGCGGCGTTCCGGTTGTCGAGGACAGAGCAGAGCTCCGGCCGCGCGGCGGCGGGGAAGATGTCGTCGAGCGGGAGTGCCAGAGGCGGAGCGTGTCGGGGGAGGAGGCGAGGAGCGGCGGCGCGGCAGGGCGCGGGTTGAACTGGAGCTTGGTGGGTGGGTAGGGGTGGTTCTCAAGGAAGCGGCCGGCAAGAGGACGAGGGCCGCCGGGGAGAAGGAGCCGCGAGGAAGCTGCCGAACGCGAGAACTGGAGCTTGGACGTCGGGGACAAGTTGAAGGACCTCGATTTAGCAGTTTGGGAGTACCGGGACCTGGATGGGACTCGGTGACAAGTTCAAGGACGGCGGCTGCAATTCACTCATCATTTTATTTTGATTCATGCCTACAAGGACTCTATAAACTAACAACACAGACACACAACATACAGTGAAGCAAACACACTACTACACTAGCTTCAATTCCCCTTGGTGCTCCGAGCAGATGCAAAAATGATACGGCGGCTCAAGGAATCAAAGTTAAATCGAGGAATGAAGAAGCATGTACAGACGCACCTTGTTGCCTACTGAATTCTTCCTGGGCGTTCTTACTCTCTGTTCCGAAGAACAAGTCAGCAAAGAAATCAATTCAGGAACCCCACTCTGCTGCAATCCGATCGGGCAAGAAGAGACAGACACCGAGGGCCATGTCAGGGCGCCGGATCAGCCTCTCCCCGACCCCGATCTGAGCTGCCTCACCACCGCACTGCGCCACCAGGTGAGCCTCCGCCGCCACCGCCTCGCCGGATCGATGGGCCACCACAGTGAGCCGGAGGCGACAGTATACGAAGATATGGGTGCCGTGTCCTTGAGAAGGGGGCGCGGCGTATTTCTCGCCGGAGACGAGGCGGGGGGAGGACGAGGAAGGAGACGGAGTAGACATAGGTGGGTATATGTGCAAATATGTGGATCGCGATGAATGGTTGTGACCCATGTTAGGGGTCCAATTGAAAATAACTGGATCGCGACTAAATAGTCGCGGTCCATTTTGAGGGTGTTTCTGTAAAACTTGGTTGACCGCAGACACTCCCGTGCGGATCGTTGGATCAAAGGCTAGCTGCTCGATGTGCATCTGACGGCAAGATAGAAGAATTCGCCATTCGCGACGCTTCCTTCCTCTCGTCTGTCCCCGTCCGCCGCCGTCCACGGGAAGGCGATGCAGGCAGCCGCGGCGGTGCGGAGGGGCGCGGCGAGGCTGGCCGCGGCCTTCCATTCCTCCGCCGCAGTGCTGTCCAAATCCACAGTAAGCCCTCTCCCTCTAGCAGAAGCTGCCGCGTCCCCGGATTCAACCTCGTTCGCCCCCAGCCAATAATCTTGGCTCTTCCATCCAACCTACAGTATATACTACAAGTGAAACTAGTCTAGGCAAGGAAGAAACTTTCTTGTTATACCAATATTAACGGATATGCATCGCAGCAGCGACGCGTGCTTCATGTACATCTTTGCTGCAGTTTCATTTTCGGACCACTGGGAATGGGAATAACGACTCTGCTTGCAATTCATTCACCAACCTGTCTGCAGTTTGTTGCTTCTTGACAACTGAGTACTAGCTTACTACCCATTTCTTAGTTATATAGTACGTTGCCTCCTGCTATTGAGCTTAGCTTTCGAGTGGTAATCTTCCTTTGCGCTGAAATTGTACGCTTGCATTCATGAGTTGTAGTGTAGTAGGTGCTTTTCAGGTTTCATTCAGATAGATTTGCAACTTCTACTGTGAAGTTGGCAAAGAATTTATATATTCCTACTTGTGTACAAACTTTTCACACCACCAATATCACACATTACAAAACTATTAACATGGACACTGAAGCACTTGCAGATCTTTGTATCATTTTCCTTTGTTCAGTTATTTGGAACTCATATTGTTCGAGAAAAAAAAAAGGTTATATGGAACTCGTGTCCCAGGCATATGTTTTGCATATTTGTAAAGGTTATCAAGCACTTTCTTATTAATTCATAGATCTGCATAGTTTAGGAGAAAAACGTTATTCTGGACTTAACTAATGTAGCTATTCTTGGTCAGCCTCGTATCAGATTTGCTGTCCGTGAAAAGCGTGCGGATGCAAAGAGTGCCCTGAAAAACATTCTGCTCAATGGCGGCCCATATCAGGTAGTGATGACCATTTTCCTAGACTTTATCTGCTTTCAAATTAGTGACCTTGAGTCTAAACACAACTGATTCAGCTACTAGAGAAACAATTTTCATCTCATTTACAATTTATTATAATGGTATTTGTGTGTTCAGAAGCAAAGATCTTATCTTACAAATGAAATGTTCTTTTCAAATTTCTTCAGAAGCATTTTCCTACCTTGTGAAAAAATATTACTTCCAACTATGTTTTTAATGTTATCTACAGGAAAGCAGTAACAAACAAATGCGAAAGCAGAAGGGTAGTGGTAAATCAAAGGGCCAGCACCCTTTTCCTGGAAAAAATAGACATAGCAAAAGCAAATGTAAGTTGTAAGTTCTTCATATGCCTGTTCCTTTGAACCAATCTTGTTTTCTGATTCCTGATTAACTTGGGTTCTAGATTTACAGAATGGATATTTAAATGTGCATGGGTTGCATTTGTTCTGCTAACATTAACATGAGATCTACACTGTCTTGTAACAGTTTGTGTTCCATTGTTAGCATAAAATGGGAACTTTTGCTAGTCATGATTACATTACTAATGCACATGAACGACCATTCCTAGTGCCTGGCTGTGTAGGTTTCATGGACGATAGTTTACATTTCAATCTACCATTACCTAAAAGCATTTTCTATTATTTGGATGATAAGTAGTGTGCAATGACGTTTGACTTAGGCGGGCAAAACTGGAGAAACTTTGATGAAGATGGTGGCATCGAGACACCCTATGGTACCTTTGGTGGTAAGAGGTCCTTTACCTGGTACTGGCCTGGGGAGAATGATGATGGTAGTTCTCCTAGTGGCTTTCAGTGGAGGGATGAGTCTCAGTCGACCAAATCAAGGGAAAAGTTTTGGAATGAAAGTGACATTGAAGAGGAAGAAGAGTCTTGCCATGGCAATCTGCAAAGCCATAGAATCTCTCTTGGTTTGCCACTTTCAGGCCCGTTAAAACTGGATCACATTAAGTCAGCGTGAGTCATATAAACATTTCTTACAGCATGACAATGCATTTGCAGGTATGAATATTACAATGTTGCTAATTGGTTTTTCCTAAACGTTTTATGTTTCCACAGTTTTCGTGTATCTGCACTCAAGTGGCATCCTGACAAGCATCAAGGTCCCTCACAGGTTAGTGCCATCGTATGTGCTGTCGTTGCGTTTAATTATTTGTTTCACAGGTAGTTTGTGGGAGGTAGGCAGTGGATGGCACTTGTTGTGCCTCTGTTAAAATGACTGGCTAAGAACCTAGTTGCCATTTAAACAGCTGTGAATTATTACAACCGTATGCCTGAAAAAAAATATATTACAACCGTCAACCGCAGGAATATACACTAGTAAGCATGATGGCTCGTTCTGTACATATTTTGCATGTAGCCACCTGCAAGCATAACTAATTTGAAGTGCATAGCATGCTGAATAGGGTGCATTGTGCTGTTTACGTTGTGGATGGAACATATAAATAGCTAAACATATTATAAATCAGTTCAGTATATCTTTTGTGAAGGTGCAGACTTTGATGCATCTGTATTCTCCAGGCTGAAGCAGAGGAAAAGTTCAGGCAATGTGTGGAAGCATATAATGCATTGGCTTCCGCCTTTAAATCAAGTGGCTAACAACCTTCAGAGTATGTAAGAGGACTTGTTACTTGTTACGACGTTTTGAGAATTCCTGATGACGAGTGGAGAAGGTGGAGTTTCAGGACATCAAGAAACCATTAGAAGAAGTTAGTTTGGCTTCATGTTTATAACGAAATCATAGCACCATCTAGGAAGGACCTACACTGTACCAGAGTCTGTTATTTATAAACTTTTAGGCTGCAAAACACACCGTGATTCCTTAAGACCCCAGATTGTTGCTGTATCAGCATATACATTTTTCAACATATAAAATAGGCAAATGCTAATGTTGTAGGCCTGGCTGTTTATTGAAAATGCAAGTCTCTGTACAAATTGAATCGAAAAGAGTTTAGTGAGTGAACCAGATTAATCAAAATAAGAGTTTTCCAGTTTCATGTACTCACATTGTATAATCTTCAGTTAGTTGAATGCTCTGTGCATGCACTAAGTTCCAGTTTTGTATGGAAGTCTTGAGAAAATGAGTGTTGTTGGTACTTGATATGTCAGCAACCAAAGCACATTGTGCCGTAGTTCGCTAACCTATTAACAATGCAAACATAAAGTTGCTGGCAGTTCATAAATGCACGGCTGCTCACAGTACAACACTTTTAGATACAAGAACATAATCCAGGCAATTTAATTAGAAAACCATCAGCTCTTACAGCTCCAACCAATCAAGCCAAGCAAGTTTGACAACTGATCTCACAACCAGATGAAATGATAAACAGCACTCGCACATGGAGCCATGACATACAAAGGGGCCTATCCCAGAAAAGAGTCATGTCTTAAAAAAAAAAAGAACATAGCATGCAAATCTGCAACACATCTCTAGAAAATTAACCAGACAACTTGAGACTGGACAGATGATGAGGCACTTAGAAGCACTTCCTGTGAACGATTGCTGGGCCAGACTCATCGTACTCCTCCTTCGATATCCACATCTGGTAGGTCAATGTCACAATTAATAAAACAAAATTAAGATGGAGTTTCACTGAAGAACAAAAGTCATAAGAAAAATAGTTCGACGAGTGCGCTTGGACGAGACGTACCTGTTGAAAAGTGCTGAGTGAGGCCAGGATCGACCCTCCGATCCAGACACTGTACTTCCGCTCTGGTGGAGCGACAACCTTAACCTTCATGCTGCTCGGAGCAAGGGCTGTGATCTCTTTGCTCATGCGATCAGCAATGCCCGGGAACATGGTTGTACCTCCACTGAGCACAATGTTGCCATAGAGGTCCTTCCTGATATCAACGTCACACTTCATGATGGAATTGTAGGTTGTCTCATGGATTCCAGCAGCCTCCATACCAATCATGGATGGTTGGAAGAGGACCTCAGGGCACCTGAACCTCTCTGCACCGATGGTGATTACTTGACCATCAGGTAGCTCATAGCTCTTTTCAACTGAGGAGCTGTTCTTGGCAGTTTCCAACTCTTGCTCGTAATCAAGGGCTATGTAAGCAAGCTTTTCCTTGATGTCCCTTACAATTTCTCGCTCAGCAGAGGTTGTGAAGGAGTAACCCCTCTCAGTGAGAATTTTCATAAGGGAATCCGTGAGGTCACGACCAGCAAGATCCAGACGAAGAATGGCATGAGGAAGTGCATATCCTTCATAAATGGGCACAGTGTGACTCACACCATCACCAGAGTCAAGAACAATACCTGGAAACAAAGTGGGGAAAAAGAACCTTGAGCCACACACTTTGCGATCAATTAATTATAGTTTCCAATACTTCTGAATAATTCAATGCAGATTTTCCTTTTTGAGCCTGAATTCATATCATCATACAGACGGTAGATGGTAATCACAGTTGCAGTGTATCTGAATTATGCAATCTCATGACCATGAATTAACACAAAGATACCCAATGGAAAACTTATGCAAATACTGGCGAACAGTGTAACTGTACCATAAATATATTAATAGGCAACTGATTCAAAAACTGTACTAAAAGGACAGTTCATACCAGTTGTACGCCCACTAGCATAGAGGGAGAGCACTGCTTGAATTGCCACATACATGGCAGGAACATTGAAAGTCTCAAACATAATCTGGGTCATCTTCTCCCTGTTGGCTTTTGGGTTCAAAGGAGCTTCGGTGAGTAACACAGGGTGCTCCTCTGGGGCAACGCGAAGCTCATTGTAGAAAGTGTGATGCCAAATTTTCTCCATGTCATCCCAGTTGCTTACAATACCATGCTCGATCGGGTACTTGAGTGTGAGAATACCTCTCTTGGACTGTGCCTCATCACCAACATATGCATCCTTCTGTCCCATCCCTACCATGACACCAGTGTGACGAGGGCGGCCAACAATGCTAGGGAAAACAGCCCTTGGTGCATCGTCACCAGCAAAACCAGCCTACAAGAGACAGAATTAGCATTTATAATATGGGAATGCGGTGATGAAACCTGTAGCAATTTAGAGAGAAAACACACTGACCTTGACCATTCCAGTGCCATTGTCGCAGACAAGAGGCTGGATGTCCTCACCGTCAGCCATTTCTTACAGAGTAGCTGCAAGTGGCATATGAAGATGATCAATTACTGATGAAAAATAACATTGATAACGTGCATACGCATTTTGATCTAAAAAGTCAACTCATACAGAAAAAGGTCTGCAGAGTTATTAAAGTTCAGTTCCTAGAAACATCTGTTTGCAACATCTCTTTCAAGCAAGTCAATAGATGTGATGGATATACTAGGTAACAGAGAGACTAACTTCTCTTCCCTGGGACTATGCTAAGTACAGATGATATTTATTTACAGAGTTCCGTAAAAGTCATTGACAAGCATATCCAGTGAGCAAACACCTGTATCTGTGACCATCACAAAATTTCATGAGGGAAGTAACAAAAGTGCATAGATGAGCCATTTTTCTGAAGGGAATGCTAGGATCCGGCGATGCCTGATCACTAGTAAATTTTGCGCACTGAGAAATAGTATCGCATTATCGTGGTCACAAGACAAAATACTACGCATTCGGATGCCTTCTCTCGCAGAAGGCACACCTTCAAGAACAATTCCTGAGTGAGATCAATTCAATTCGAAACTGACAAACTATTGCATAGACTCAGAGGCAACCGGCCAACCTAACGCCAGCGGAGAGACCCTTCTCCTCCGAGAGCTCCATCTCCCAGGTCGCCAGGCACAGCTGTCCGGCATCCCCGTCCCCGCCCACCCTATCCCCATCTCAAAACTTGGACAGGAAGGGGAGCAAGATCTAGGTACAACAACACCGGAACAGAGTAAGGAGAGATTGCTTACTGACTGACTCTGAAGGGCTCCGCCGGCAGCAGCAAGGAATGGATCGGATGCGATCGTCGGAGGAGGAGAGGACGAGTGGGGTGGCCGCTGCTATAATGAGTGAAGTGAGCTGTCCTCTGCTCTCCTCTCTGGCTGACGCAGAAAGCGCCCTCCCCTTTTCAACTCACCACGGCTTCTTCCTTGTTTTTTTTTTCAAAGTCTTTTCCCGCACATGGATTTTGATTTCACTCCAAAGGCCAAGCCCAGCCTCACTTACTGGATCCAGTCCCCGGCCCATCACCTTGCTTGCAACTGGCAAGTGTATGTGTGTTTGGATTTCGAGGTGAAAAAATGGCTTTCAATCAAAATATTTATTAAAAAAAACTGAAATCACAAGAGGTGTCTGGATGCTTTGAAACAAATATAAATCATATTTAAATGTTTGGTAGCAATGGAGAGTACATATGTGGATGCTCAAAGTAACTCGTGAAAATAAAGGAAAATCCAAAAATGTTGTGTTTGGTTGCTGCATTGCAATCATGGAATATGTCCATATATATGAACTGGGGACAGTCTAATAATATGCATCGTCGGCAACTGTATTGGAACTAGCAAATGGATTGATTAATTATCATCCAACTGATGCATGCATGCGTGTGCTCTTCGACCACGCTACAGCACCAGCATTTTAGCTCTCTTCTTGGCATTTCCCTAGTGATGGATCGATGTGTCCAAGAAAATTGCAGTCCCTAGATGATCTGCATCGATCGTCACAAAACAAGCTTTCGCCTTCACTCTTTCCGGATCCCATACTTGGGTCCGTACTCTCTACCCATACAGACCCCATCTCTTGTATCTCTCAGCTCACTCTCGAACGATCGATATATGTCTCTCTCAATTGTAGATATAGTTATCCGATATTCGAAAAAAAAAGATAATAATGAACAATTATCCTTGAGATCTTCGGATGAAATCAAGTGTTCAGTATCATTATCTAGACGACTAAGCAAGTGAAGACTTCACAGGGATTAGTGTTCAGGGTGTAAAGTCTGATGTGATCATCAAAAGCTTGTCGTGTCCCATGTGATCATCTCCAACGGACAGCCCCTATTCAATTCAATGTTGAGGTCAGAACAATAGTAAAGTCTGGCTGTCCTTCCAAGTTTCATCCAAATCTTGAGCCCCGTTTGACAACTTTAATGCGTCACTTATGTCTCTTGTAGAGATCCATTACACTATACGTAACATACCCTCTCGCTATTAGGGACCTACCGGAGTACTGCTAAATCATAATTGATGAGACACCATCATCTAAAATATGGTGATTATTGCAAAGTATTGTACTACCTCGCCATCATATCATACTATGTGCTCTTAAACAATACTTGTACCTCTCACTATCAAATTGTAATGCATGGCTCTCAGATAATATCTGCAAACTCTGTTCTTTTTTGGTCAGCAAAAAGTTATAAAAAAGAACCGAACAATTCAAGAGGGAAATAGAGTGTCCAAGTACAGGGTAAAGATACGTGCTTGACAATATTGTGATATTACTGTTGGCGTCAATTAGGAAAGTACTTGTTCAATGTACGACAAGGGTGTGATCGGAACGGCTGTACAACGCTGTTGGCATTGGAGTAGCATAAATCCAAACAAATTGGAATAGATATCACTGATGCATTCTTGTAGTCTAAGGTTATCCTTGCAAACATCCTCCTACTTTTACAAGGAGACAAATGTGCTGCACGTACACAGTTCATTACCGACTCCCAGATGGGAAGTTTTCGGAAAGTCCTCTTTAGAAGATCTGACGTTGTACACTAGGCAAATTTGCTTCTGCATCAAGTTTGAGAAGAGTATTATTCTAATACTTGCTCAATGCAAGTTAGCAAAAGTTTATTGTGGTTATGCTCTGCATTTCCAACCTAGAGTCCTGTAATCTGTAATCCTGTTCCCCAACCTGATCTTCTCAAAAGCAACAACTTATCAGTTTAGTTAATCTTACTAATTCAATACAATCACCAATTCATGCTTCCAGCACATGTCACCACAGTTTTTTCCTCCTTTGTACAGAGGCTTGTCAGAATGTCGACGAGTGAAATAATACTGTAGTACAGGATGACAGTTTCTTCAGAAACAAAAGGGGCATGTATCTATCAGAGAAACATTCAGATCTAAACAGTAATCAAATAATCCTGCATCATCAGATAAATAAAATTACAGGACCAAATCCAAGAACAGCTGGAGGAGGAGCTACGGTTAAGAAACTCCCGTAGAAAACAAGTAAGCAGAGTGAAGAGTCCAAAGCAGGACGGGCATGGCCATGTGGGAGAGATGATAGCATCCTACCGCCGGAGTGCCCAAAAAGAGAAAGAAAGCAAAAATGCCGTAGCGAGAGAGCGAGAAACAACTGAGGAACAAACAGGGGGAGCCCATCCCTCGTGATCAACAGCACAGAAACTGAGAAAGTTGGAGAGGGAAAGCGGGGTGGTGGCGCATTGACTCCGGGCCCCAGCACACGGCAGCCGGCGGCGGCGCTCCGGCCAGGTGGATCTTGGAGACAGTGGATTGATGCTTCTTCAACCCACTGGAGCTCTGGTATGCGGTTCTTTCTTCTTCCTCCGTAAATTTCGATTCTTTCTGTGGTTTGAGGTTGGCCATGGTCGGCGGATGCCGGCTCAGCGAGGAAGGAGGCTCCATTTCCATTTCTGCGCGTAATCTAGAATTTCACCCTAGGCGGGGGAGAAAGCTAAATGCTCCTCCTGTTGTTTTAAATTTTTCTAGGAGTCCTGTTAACTAGGTAGCTTGCACCATGCATCCACCTGATACCGATTTGGTTTTGTCATGTTCGAGCAAAGTCACTCGAACTTATTTAGGATTTGTTTCGACCTGGAGATTTTAGTTGCAAGGGCAAATGTACTACTAAGCCAGTGCATCAGAGGAATGCTTATCATCCTGTCTGTAAGGATAGCATCTTGTGTTGAAGAATTACATGTGGATAAAGGATGCCAGCAGAGGTGCTCACACAGACAGACAATGTGATATTGATGGTTGGCATGTGAGCACATTCCTACTGGTGTCAAGCTGTTTATTTCTGTAAAAATTATGATTATTATGGGTACAAAAAGTTGTTTCAGCAGAATAGTTACTGAATGTCATTCAATTTGGGTTCACCCAATTTCTTTTGTCTTGATAAAACAAACCAAGTTACTAATTACTAGTTAACGTCTGCACATTAGGAACAGTTGTTCTCACGTCAGCTAAATATCCGAGGTGTTTTTTTTTTTAGAATGGTATAAAAAAATGGCAAGCCTGCCCTATATTTGGTAAACCTTTCAATCATGGAGCTTGATTCTTGAACAGTTTTTTGAATTCTGGTTTTGTCTTAGATTCCAGGCGTGCCACAATTCCTTTCCAGTAGTGATGGCAATCCTTGTATTCAGTACGGTTTTGATTATTCATTTTAGAAGTGTGAACTGAAATTTTAGCTGTTAGTGGTGGATTTCTGCAGAGATTAGCATAAACCTTTCTGGTTCCTACCGGGAGTCATTGTTCATCAGTTTTAATCAGCATTCCAATTGGTATTTAAATGCTTCTGAACCAGATTTGTCAACCATGTATTGCTAGGGAAATTAGATACCGCTAGAATTTGAAACCCTGTTCGAGCCTATAAAAATGTGCCTATTGCTAACCATCATGTGTTCACGACTGCAGTTTCTGTTGTCCTTCTTTCCTATCTACTAGTATTATGTGGCACCATAACCTGCATTTTGCACTTACATTGATGCCTTTTTTTTTTTGGTTTGCATAAAGTTCCAGTTGCTCTCCAATTTCATTTCTTTAGTACTTTTGATGTCATATTACTATGATAAATGTGCAGGTACTCGAAATATCAACTTAATACTAGCTTAACATCTACAATCAGTTCAACACTGTTCCTTTATGGTACCAGCTTTGGTGTACACTGGCAGCATTATCCTAGCTTTCTGATACACTGCAATCAGATGCCAAAAAAATGCTTATGAAAGGGCCATCTGCAGATGTTCTTAGAGCAAGCATTTCTAGTGCCCCAAGTACGTCGAGCCATGGTTCGGCACAAGATGAATGTGATTCTTTAGGGGATGTGTATGTGTGGGGTGAAGTTGTCTGTGATAGTTCTGTCCGAACTAGTTCTGAAACAGTAATTCGATCAACTGGTAGGACTGATGTCCTCCTCCCAAAGCCGCTGGAATCAAATTTAGTTCTTGATGTATATCATGTAGACTGTGGGGTTAGGCATGCTGCATTAGTCACGAAAAATGGTGAGGTATTTACATGGGGTGAAGATTCTGGAGGTCGCCTTGGCCATGGAACACGGGAAGATTCAGTTCACCCTCGTCTGGTTGAGTCTTTGACAGCTTGCAATGTTGATTTTATTGCCTGTGGGGAGTTCCATACTTGTGCTGTTACAACAACTGGTGAACTTTATACTTGGGGTGATGGAACTCACAATGTTGGACTTCTAGGACATGGTACTGATGTAGGACACTGGATACCTAAGAGGATTTCTGGACCTTTGGATGGTCTTCAAGTTGCTTATGTTTCTTGTGGGACATGGCATACAGCATTGATTACATCCATGGGCCAATTATTTACCTTTGGGGACGGTTCATTTGGTGTATTAGGCCATGGGGATCTAAAGGGCGTTCCTTACCCAAGGGAGGTAGAGTCACTATCAGGGTTGAAAACAATTGCAGTGGCATGTGGTGTATGGCACACTGCAGCTATTGTAGAGGTTATTGTCACTCAGTCCAGTTCAAGTGTAAAGCTATCTGCTGGAAAGCTGTTCACATGGGGAGATGGTGACAAGAATCGACTTGGTCATGGTGACAAAGAAGCTCGACTTAAGCCAACTTGTGTGGCTACACTTATTGATTATGATTTTTACAGGGTAGCCTGTGGTCACAGTCTTACTGTAGGCTTGACAACTTCAGGACAGGTCTTGAGTATGGGTAATGCTGTTTATGGTCAGCTCGGAAATCCTCATTCAGATGGAAGGTTTCCGAGTTTGGTTGAAGAGAAGATTGCAGGACAGCATGTTCTGCAAATTGCTTGTGGTTCCTACCATGTTGCAATTTTGACAGGTAGGAGCGAAGTTTATACATGGGGAAAGGGAGCTAATGGAAGATTGGGCCATGGAGATATAGAGGATCGGAAGGTACCGACACTAGTTGAGGCACTGAAAGATAGATCTGTTAGGTATATAGCCTGTGGTGCAAACTTCACTGCTGCTATATGCCAACATAAATGGGTTTCTGGAGCTGACCAATCACAATGCTCCTCTTGTCGGCAGCCATTTGGGTTTACTCGAAAGAGGCGTAACTGTTATAACTGTGGACTTGTCCATTGCAATGCATGCATCTCAAGGAAGGCTTTGAGAGCAGCATTGGCTCCTAATCCTGAGAAACCTTACCGTGTTTGTGATTCATGTTTCCTGAAGTTGGATAACTCGGATAATAATTCTGCTAACAAGAGGAAAGACCCTCTTTCCAATAATTTTGGTGAAAGCAATGGTGACCCTAGAGTAGCAAAAGCTACTTTGCCTAGTAATATCGATATGATTAGAACTTTGGATATTAAAGCAGCAAGGCAGGGGAAGAAAAGTGATGGATTGTCGTTTCTTCGAAATCCTCAAGTTAGTTCACTATTGCAGCTGAGTGATATTGTTTTATCTAGTGGCATAGAGCTGAACAGATCAGCTCCAAGAGCAGTGCGAACATCAGCAGTACGGTCAGTAACCACTTCAAGGGCTGTTTCCCCTTTCTCTCGCAGGCCTAGTCCACCGCGTTCTACCACACCAGTACCAACAGGTCATGGTCTTTCTCTCTCAAAAAATGCTACTGATAATCTCGTGAAAGCAAATGAGCTCTTAAAACAGGAGGTTGAAAGGCTGCATGCGCAGGTATGCACTCATTATGCAGTAGCACCTTGCTTTATTTATTATGTAGCAACAACATTAATAATATAAACTTTAGGTTGATAACCTGAGAAATCGCTGTGAGCTTCAAGAACTTGAACTGCAAAAGTCAACAAAGAAAGTACAAGAGGCCATGACATTGGTTGCGGAAGAATCTGCAAAATCTAAAGCTGCAAAAGAAGTAATAAAATCTTTAACAGCTCAGGTAATCTTCAATGGTTTAGTTCTCTTCGTTCCCGTGATGTTATATAGATTCAACAAATCAACATAACTGATATGGTACTCGTGCTAACAAAATTATCAAATTCCAGGTTTTCGAATAGTTTTATAGATAACACACTTTACCATGTCATGAGCATCTGTACAAAATTATCAAATTTCAGGTTGTTGGATTTCGTTATTATTGGGGAACCCCTATCAAATGTGCAATATATGTTTTCTTTATCATGTCACAAGCATCTTTACATCCTTCATAGAACTACCTGAAATACTAACTGGGATCATTTGTACATTAAAGAAAAAAAGACAGGAGTAGGCATCTTAGTTTAATGAGAAGTAGATGTGAAATCCTCATTGGTGTGTGCCTTTTTCTTTGACTTATCTAGCTGAAGGATATGGCTGAGAGATTACCACCAGAACATGGTGCCTTCAATGTCAGTGAGACGAAGCAAGTACATGTTATGAATGGCATCGAGTCACATGTTGCCAGCTACTCTAGCATGAATGGAATTCACCAACCACGGAATGAGTTGCTTGGTGCTTCAGTTGCACATAGTCCAAATTCTGGACGATCGTCGCACTCCAATGGAATCTATGCTAGCGAAAATAGTGATTGCAGCACCCACAGCCTAAGGATTACCAGTCCTCACGAATCAGAGCCTCCTAACCGAAGAACACGCAGCAGCAGCGATGAGATGCTGATGACAGCAAGCAGTAGAATGGAAGATAACGTAAGCATAGATGCTAGGTCCCTTCAAAATGGTGAGGATGGCTACAAGCCTCGAGGCACAGTATCAGTACCCAGCAACCAGTTCAGGCCGAGTGGATAGAACAGTATGAACCCGGTGTGTACATAACACTCACAACCCTTCGTGATGGGACTCGGGATCTTAAGAGAGTTCGCTTCAGGTAAATTAAGCAATATTTTACTGTTCCTTGCAAGTTACATACAGCTTACAAGGCATGGATATGTGCAGTAATGTTAACTGCTTTATCATTACTAGGAGCTCTTCACATCATTTCACCTTTTCTACGATTATACAGCAACTGGGCACATTAGAACATCCTGCCCAAGAGGAAAGAAAGAAAGTTCATTTTTCTTGACATAATCTAGAAAAGAATTTTTCGACGATGCTACATTTTTAAAGAAATGAAAACCACACATTATGCACTAAATCAGGAGAAAAATCGTTAATTCTACCGTAGTGTCCGGGACTATGGAAAAAATTAACTTACAGCAATTTTTCCATAGAGTAGTACTGTATATAGCTATCCTAGGTTGTTATATTGCCTGACAAGCCAGTATCTCTTTGCAAAGTCTAACTTAGTTTTATTCGTGCTATCCCAAAATCTACCATTTTGCAGTCGAAGACGATTTGGTGAGCATCAGGCTGAAAACTGGTGGAATGAGAACCGCGAAAAAGTGTATGAGAAATACAATGTGAAGAGCTCCGAACGAGTTTCATCTGCAGCCTCAACCCGTTCTGCCTATTGACTCATATGAAGGGAATTGTTTTCCATATATAAACACTGCAGGACTCCATGAACACCTGCTACAAATTATCGAAATGGCCTGCGGTGGTTATTTTACTTGACAATATAATGCTTGATAGAATGATAGTCAACTTTTATTTGTGTTGAATCACCTGAAGCTGTGTGCTCAGCCTTTTTGGTGTTATTGTTTATAAAAGATGTACAAGTAATATCGGGGAAGGGGAACCCAGTTATAGGATACCACTCGTCAGTAGGCAATGTAGGCTAGGCTCTTTGATCACTGTGCAATTATCCTCTTTCCTTAATTTTCGTGCAAATGTGTATGCGTATTTCAGTATCATCTATGTATGGTAGTAAAGTTGTGCAAGTACAGTATGTGCTAGGGCAACTCCGATAATTGGCTTACAAAAACTTTCGCGATGATGTCTGCACGTGTCATCCTATGCTTATTTCAACTTTAGAGGAGAAACCATCAACAAGTTGCTGCCTTATTAGTTTCTTCTCTTTTCCTCGGTAGGAAATCTCCATCTGGCCGGGGATGGAGACCGACCATCGTACATGGCGTCACACTTAGCACAGGGTTGTTGATCGAGCAAGTGAATCCTCTTCAAGCAAACTGCTCGCTCCATGACCAGCCTTGTGTATTTCAGTAGCTTCTCATCCACTTGAAAGCCAACAATCTGCAGCAGGTTCAAGTGGTTGTGCTTCAAGTTAGCAGATGGTTGATCCCACAGCACGTTGACCTTCTCAGCGCTGTCTTCACATTGAAAACCTCCACATATATGACGTGATAACTTCAGTCATGAAACAGAACACAGTCAGACATTTGTTGACGGTTGGCGTAGAAATGCAACAGAAAGCCCACGTTTTGGTACTACCTTGATATAAAAATTGTTCAGAGAAGGTGCTGCTTCGAGAACGAACATAGTCCAGTTGAGGTCACACTCGTGGAAAATATTGTAAAGATAAACGTCTCTTAGGTTACTGAATATCATGGACAGATGCTTTGGGCCTTCTGGCTCGATCCAAATCTGCAAGAAAACAAAAAACCAGGAACCAGTTTACAACACAAAAGGCATATACACAGACCATTGATTAAATGAAAACAATTAATTACTAAAACAGTACCATCTGATCGGTGAAGTCGAGGTACAGAATTGTTAATGTCGTAGTATTAGACAGGCACTGGCTCAACGTGAATGGCATCTGCCAATGCAAGGCAGCACGGCACAGAGCTATGTTGTCAAGGCAAGGCACGTTGCCAAAACGCAGAGGCGGATTCGTGCCGCTCCAGTTCGAGTAGACCAGCCTGCCGAGCTTTGGCGCGTCGATCAGATCGATCCTTGCAAACTCACAGTTGAGGATTTCAATGGCGAGGAGCGCCGAGCCCGGCGCGTCTATGGCGAGCACGACGGTGTCGACGTCCTCGCCATTGACAGGGTCGTCGTCGGCGAAGGCAGAATCACAGCACGTCAGGGAGAGGACCTCCAGCTTGTTGCAAGCGTTGAGGAGATCGGAGACGTCCGAGTCCCCAAAAGTGATGTTCTGCAGGGAGAGCGTGGTGAGCCATCTGAAGGCCGTGGGACATTCATGGAGGAACGCCATGAAACGCTTCCCGAACTCGACGCACTGCTCGTAGCTCGGGTGACTGGTGTCCACCCAGATTGTGAAGTCGAGGTACAATTCGGCGGTGTTGCCACACTCCACGACGTCCCCGACGGCACGGCCGATGGAGCGCAGGTAAGGCTCTGCCAGGTAGAAGCTGAGCTGCAAGTCCTTGATGGCGGCGCCGGCTGCTGCTTGACCACCGGAGGAGGAAGACGAGTGCTGCTGCAGAGTCTCTGTCAAGGCGGCTGTGTACGCTGTCATGACCTCGTCCACTGTCCAATTATTG
Organism: Eragrostis curvula; assembly: GCA_007726485.1. NCBI lineage: Eukaryota > Viridiplantae > Streptophyta > Magnoliopsida > Poales > Poaceae > Eragrostis > Eragrostis curvula. The sequence goes on from CM017445.1 coordinate 18,052,267, forward strand.
TGTTTCCTGCAGTCGCGAGGCAAGAAGTCGGCGACGTCCAGGAGCAAGCGAGAGAGCCAGCGAGGGAGGTGCGCCCATCGCCTGGAGAGCGTCCCGGCCTGGATCGCTGCGCGAGGATCGTTGAGGCGTTCGAGGATGTCGAGGAGAAGATGATCGGGGAGTGCGCTGATTCGATCTTCTTCATGATCTTGGCCACAGATCGTGTCCATCATCATGTCAATTAATCCTCCTGTCCTGCGCTGCCCTCCTAGGTACTTGTATTGATGTCCGTGACCGTGATCAAAAGCAGAGCATGCAGGCTGTAAACAAGGACGGCGTTGGAACGGAGTTTTGATCGAGAGAAAGAAGGGAGTTCTACTGAAGAACGTGGCGAGGTTGCACGATTATGATTTTGATGTGCTAACTACGTGCTGGGAGTATGGTCCCATCCCCTTTTTTTTTCAAGTAAAAAGAGAACTTCATTGATTACTCAAGATTGAAAGTACATTCTTGAGCAATCATTCGCTCGATACAACTGGGAATTTGCCCCGCAGTACGGGTTGTGCGTTTTGCAAGTTGCCCAAGCTCATGAGCAATCACTACGTTAGGTCAGTCTTTTAATAACAAGTAGTGTTATAGAGATCTATAGTAACACAAAAAATAAGTGATGCATATGCTGGTGTTACTATAACAAATTTTAGTGTAACACATATATGTGTTACTACTTGTGAAAAATATTTTACAATAATAATATAACAACACATGTGATTGTGCTACTATGTCTAATAAAATGTGTTACAATTAATGTAGTAACACCAATAAAAAATTTAAAAAATGCGAGGATGCTAAGATTTGATCCCAGGACCTCATCTTCATTTAGCTGATGAGTTTCCACTGCGCTACACGTGCATATGTGATAAGAACACTACGGAAACCCGACGTTGGCTGAGTGTCAAGCTCTTTGCCGAGTGTATTTTTTCGGACACTCGACAAACAAGGTCTTTGTCGAGTGCCTAAAAAAAGACTCGGTAAAGATTAAAAACTTTGCCGAGTGTCCTTGTCGAGTGCTTTGGTGAACAATCGGCAAAGATGCCCCTTTTCCAAGTGTTTTCCTATTACACTTGACGAATAAAATTTCAATTGATTTTTTGATGCATTAAATTAATTCAAATCAAAACATTTTGAACTACAAAGTTGTGTAACTTCTCAAGATATACACTTTTTATTTTGTTCATTTATTCATTCGACAAAATGCTAAAAAATTTGTTAATAAAATCTACATCTCTCATTAGTTTTATGAAACTAGAAGAGTGATATATAGGATTTGTGAAGAATGTTACTATCATTATGTCAGATGAATAAATGACCAAAATTAAAGTTGTAGATCCTAATAAGTTATGAAACTTTGTAGTTCAACACTTTTAATTTGAATTAATTTTTCTAACGAAATAGAGGTTTAAATTTTCTTAAATTTGAATTTTGAATTTTTCAAACGACCTCAGATAGAGAAACGACCAAAATAAAAGTTGTAGATCTTAAAAAGTTATAAAATTTTGTAGCTGACAACTTTTTAATTTAATTTTTTTTAGATCTTCAAACAAGCAATTGACACTCGGTTTAGTCTAATATGTGTAGAATCAAAAAGAAATATGAGCACATGTGATTTTCTGATGTAGTGGTACAGAGAGTCTCTAGATTCGAATCCCGCCGGACGCATAGCACCCAAAAAGTGCCGTGACTTGCACTTGGTGACTTGGGACTTGTGGTTGGGCAGTGGAGGCCTCCCCACATTAAAAAAATATTTTTGCAATTTATTTTTATGTTTTTTCATTCACATTTTGCCGAGTGCCCGACTATAAGTACTTGGCAAAGAGCTCTTTGCCGACTAAATTATGTCATGTCAAAGAGTTTGCCGAGTGCTAGAGTGGCTTTGCTGTCTAGCACTCGACAAACAACAGGTTTCCTGTAGTGGAAGTTATCCTTAATTCATTTTAACTTATAAATTATTTGAATATATGTTACTGTAGCCCAAGAAAAGTGTAGTAACACATACCGTAACCTTTATTTGTGTTACTATGATTCTAGGCTTGTTATGTTTAGACATATTGATTTCTTTGTAACACTATACTTGAAACAAATTTTTATGTTACTAGAATAATTATCTGTAACACATATTTACAAATCTGACATTCGTGTTATAAACACGCTCAGTAACACAAATGCTTGTGTTACATATGAGATATTTTTGTAATACTCTTACTTGTGTTACATATATATGTTACAAAATATACATGTTTTGTAGTAGTGAATGGAGTTTTGTTCTCTTTTTACGGCCAGAAACTTCACATCCGGCAATGACTTTCCGATCCTCTTCGCCTCTTCTATGATGAAACACAGGCTTGATCGATCTTCCTTCACCTTATTCAGAGTTTCGGCCATCGTGGTGCTGTCAAGTTTTGATGATATAGCTTTCCTCCTCACCCATTCGGCCACAAGGCGAAGTCCTTCCCTGCATGCCTCTGCTTCTGCCTCATCTGCCGATGCAGTAGAACAATACCCGCCAAGCAGACAACAAAGCTTTCCCACGGCTGTCTCTGATAATCACCCCGACCCCCGCTGTATGGTTCCCATCCCAGTGCAATGCCATCGATCGTATCCTAAAAAGGCTATAAATAACATGCCCGCTGTATGGTTCCCATCCCAGTGCAATCACCCCGACCCCCGCTGTATGGTTCCCATCCCAGTGCAATGTTCTAGTGTTGCTTGGACTTTATGTTAATCTTCTAGTATCGCTGACAGATCCCGACAACTAGCGACAGAGCTTGCGACCAAATTTCGTGCAGACATCACCATGAGATTGTCCTTTTACAGCATGGCTTTCTACATCACCGGAAGGAGTTTGCCATGCTAAATGTAAAATCATCTCGCTTAATTTTTCCAAAGATGTATTTGAATCTACATAAAGTTTTGGATGTCTCATTATCCAAAATATCTCTACATAGACTCTACAACGTGCTAAAAAAAGACAGTACATACAATACAAAAATTTTTTTTAAAAAGAAACATTTGCTGAATTTTGATATTACAAAAGATATTTCTAGAGAGAGAAAGTTCATGTAGAAACTTAGCTATTAAATAGATTGGGCCTTCCACTTTTAGGAAATGTGAAAAGACTATTTTTTGTCATACCAAGCACAAATAACTATACTACAATGTCGAAAAGTAAGTGAGTGTGTATAATAATGTTGTCACAAAAAATAGGTTATAATAATGTTGTCATATTGATAAAAAGCATCAAAATTAAAATAGGTGCAATGAGCACACATGAACAACACAAATCAGAAAGGAAATATGTAGTAACAAACCTAGATCCTACCACCTTTCAAAACATCAGCCCTTGTGTCTCTCAATAAGAGTTGTTACAAATGAGAAGTACCGTTATGCCGAGATAAAGGGTGCAAGATATCGAGCAGTTTCCGGGTGTTTCCAAGAAAAGCCAATTCTTTTGATGACCCTGCGCAAAGAATTGGACCAAAAGGCAATGCAAGCACGCAACTCGACCTTACTCTTTTCACTCTGGCTCTATAGCCCACTATGCAAACTTTTCACTATTAAGTGATGAAGTGGTTTAGTATAATACTATTAGTTAAAGCACTTTGGCATTAGGATAACAAAAATATTCTGATAATTAATTTGTAAAACAAGGGCAAACGTATGCTGCAATGCTATCCTGTCTGATAACATCTAAAATAGATCAATAACTTTCGCTCTCGACCAGAACCTTGAGAGGTTTTCCATGGAAGGAACAGGGGAGACTGACATTGAACTTGCACGTGACTTTGTCCCCCATTAGTTTGCAATAATCTGTAGCTCACAATCCAAATATTTGCAACTACCAGATGTTCGCTAACCTTGTGAATGTACCTGACATATTTTCATTCCAGATTTATCTTTCTCATTTTCTCTGCAGCCTAGCTTCAACTCCTGAAACCAAGTCATCCAAGCATGACAAAATGGATCAGTAAAGCAAAATGAAGATGAATATGAGCCATGCTCTACAAGCACTGCGTATAAATAAAGAAATATTATGGTCATAAGTAGAGAAGTTTGCTCTTCACTAAAAAAATTTCTCATCGCTTCGGAAGTACAAATGACCTGTTGCTATTTTCATTTCATACACTCTGTTCATTTTCTCTACTTCTTAATGTCAGCTCTGGAACCAAATCACAAAGTTCCTTAAATCACCTGATTCTCAGGTTGCCTCTCCCTAACCATCAAGTCACCAACAATCTCATTTAAGTTCACCAGAACAACGTCCAGGGATGAACTTCCCATCTCTTTCCTTTGTTCTTCACTCTTGTGAGTTTCTTCATATCTTCCCACAGCGGCATACATACTGCAGTAGTGTCCATAGTGAGCACTTTTGTTTGGTTCCAGATCGATTGACCTAAGGGCTATCCATTACCCAAAGTCTCCACTCCCCTCATAACCAGCACAACCCAAGCAAACCATCTAATGCTTCCCTGCGCCTTCAACTCCTTTGCCACACTATTCAAGAGCCCCTCGGCTTCTGCCAGAGACCCAACACTCCCTGTATAGATTGGCCATCACCAATAGTGTGCAAATCTTGGCATACATTTTCCCGTCATCCAAGGAACCTAAAACGGGCACAGGCGCAGATGACACCAAAGAAAGTGAGTCCATCCAGCTGCATACTCCTTGCAAAATAAGTGACTTTGCCCAACTCATCTAAAGATGAGCATCTAGAGTCTTGACACCCTGTCTCAAAGATCGGTTTGCAACATAGATAACCTAGGAAATTCACTGATGGCCAGGGGTTACGGCGCCCTCATAAGAGAAAATGTGACAATCCAGCATATTTAAATGTTTCAAAAACTGTATAAAAAAATCATGTATGTAGTACACAAAGAGTTAAACAAACCTGCAAAAGCTTGCTTACAAATTCATCTTTTACATTGAGTAGTGACACTGCTGTCACATGATGAATAATGCCAGATTGTTTCTTGTTTATTTGTTTCTAGACATCTAAGATGGGTTTGATACTGAATTTTTGCTTGTTTACTTAACTTCATGTGTACTACATACATGATATTTTTTTATGAATTTTTTAAACATTGTTAGTTGCCAAATTCGCTAAAGGGGACGCCGGAACACCAGGACATAAAATCTGCACTCAACTTAATACATAACCTTGTGCATCGTCTAGTAGTGCACGTACTTGCATTCGTTGTATGCATATAATATTGTTTGCAGTTGCATACTACTAAATTAGCACTTGACGCAGAAGATCCATTATTACAGAGAGGCTAACATTTCGTTACATTATTATTTCAGAGTGGCTAACATCTTACCGCAACATTATTTTGGAGAAGCTAATATGAACCATATCTAAACCATTTATGTAACAGAAGGTAAGATACATCAGCTTCTGAAGTGCCAAAAAAACGGGGGAAAGTCAAACTGTGAAGTATACATTCATGTTTCATCAAAAATACAAACTATGAGCGTAATAAAATTTGTCAAACTGGTATTTCAGTAGAAATTGAAATCAGTCTTTCCATCTTTTTATACATCTTAGCACACTGATATTTCAGAGTTTTTTTTAATTTTGAAAAATAAAGGCTTTGTTGTCACGTTTTTTCGGACTGAAGTTATAGAAGCATGGGGATGGGAAACACCAAAACCCAAGTTGCATGTCCATGCACGGTAGCCGGCATGAGCAGAGCTTAATATTTTCATAGCATCCCACGAATAGACACTTATAGCAAGGAGGTAGGGATCGGAAGGCCGATACAGACGGTGGAGGTTGGATATAGGCTACACATGATGAGGACATCAGCTTCAGTTTCATGTCGAGCTGGGGCTAGAACCCAGCAGCAATGAGATGGATGGAGCATTCCACTTGTGTACCAGTTTTTTTCGAAGGTCACTTGTGTACCACACAGTTCACAAAGATAAGAGTCAATGCATCGATGCTTGAGAAGGTTCTCCCTCGTCTGAATTATATCTTCAACAAGCAACCTCGTCATAGAAGTACATTGCGCAATCATTCACTAACTGCAAGATCCATTGCCCCCCTGCAACACATTATTGATATCAGCGTGCTACATATTAGTGTTGAAAAAAAGAAGCTTTATAGAATAGCACAACGCAGAAACTAAGCGACTCAATTTTATAAGATATATGTCTCACAGGAGACTTGCAGGGAAAAAAAGTTTCGCCCTAGCTCCCCTACTTCAACTGATGATATGCATTTATCATTTATTAGCTCCATCAGCTCAAGAGAAACCTTAATCCGTTTTGCAATTTCTTTGCATCTAGCAAACAGGAAGGGCCTGATATGAGCTGGGAAAAAGTGTGCATGGAGAACAGAAAATTATGCAATTTCCTTAGTGTAGCAGTTGAGCTCAAAATGCAGGCCTGAAAATCTCTGCAAGTCTCATTGTGATAGCCACAATCTAACAAATTAAAAATTAAGGTTGCAATTTTGACTACCCGGTTGCAGGGTATGAGAACAGAGCATTACATTTGATGAACATCTGAGCTGATGAAATTAAGGTCAGAGTAGTAAAGAAGAAAAAGAAACATGGAGAAACGTTCCATGAGCACCTTCATTAGAATACATTAATGAATGGACGATTGGGATGGCTTTCAGCTGCACGCCTCATCGCATCCCGCACTTCCTCAAGGTTCCAACTAGCAGAACGTTTATATTCCATGTTATATTCAATGTTAACTTGGACATACTTGAGTGAGGGAAGGTTCCCCATACCAAAGTCGAAACCACCATCGCTGCCAGCAATTTCTTCCCACTTCCACATACAGAGCTCAAAGACAAGTTCTGTGAGCATCGGCATTGCTCCTTTCTGAAACACCACAGGCCTTACAAATCCACACAACTCGCAGTGTACCATGCGAGGGAATAAACCAGCACCGATGATGAATCTCCCATTGATTCCAAGACAGCTATGGTCCACCATCAGATCTAGATAGCGGAGAGAAGGCAACCTCCCGAGGATTTTGAGATCTTCCTGTTTTAGCTCCTTCACGGCGATGGTTAGGATGGAGAGGTCCAGAACATGGAAGCTATTTATCCAAGCTGGCAGCTTCAAGAACCAGCAGGCACCTTTTATTCTCAATGTACGAAGATTTCGAGGGGCGATCCTCACATTGAATCCACCGATACTACAGAGTTTACTGGTTTTGACCCTTATCTCTAAGCTCTGGATCTTTTGCAGCTTACCTAGGAGCTCAACCACCTTGAGAACACCATTTGTGACACTGTGATGACTGATCTTCCATTGAGGCTGCGATGCCTGCCAGGCGTAGTGATCCCGCTGACAGGCTCCAACAAAACAGGCCCAAGATGCCTCCTGGTTCCATTTAGTTGAGAGGACAATATCCAGAACCCTCAGCTCTTTTAGAAGGCCCAGATCTTCTATAACGTCAGTAGAGTCTTCCTCAATGTGTAACCATGATAACTTTTCAAGGGAAGTTAGACTGCTAATCCTGTTTGGCACTCTTGTATCCTCGTCGACGCATAGGCACATCAAATGTTTAAGATGAACAACAGTAGATGGCAAGCTAGAAAGTTGATTATTGTTCCTTACATCCAATGTTTCCATAATTTGCAGGTTCCCTATTTCTTGAGGGAGCTCAGCAATATTTGTATTTTTTAATCCCAAATACCTCAAGTGAAATAAATTTCCAATGTACTTGAGGCTGCAACCTTGACAAAGATCACAATCTTGTAAATCCAATACACGCAAACTTTGAAGCTTCGAAGGGATGGCATTTGATCAACAACAGGTGGAAAGGCAACAACTGACCTTACTTGTTGCTTAATATCCCCAATTGTGACTTGAGCTATCTTGCCACTTTGAATGGACAACCTCCGAATTGTAGTTAATGGAGAACTGTGATTGCTATCATTCAATATAGTAACAAAAAGTTCCTCTCTTGACAATGGATGAATAAGATCAAGCACCATATCGTGTAAAACACAATAATCTGTGATGCCATCATAGCTGCATGTGTGTTGAATCAAGCTTCTATTTATGAGATCATTAAAGTAACTCTCTCCCACTTCAAACAAGCTCTTCCCGTGTTCTTTTCCACAATGGATAAAACCTTCAGCTATCCACAGCCATATCAAACGATCTTTCTCAATTTTATAATCTTCTGGAAACAAACTTAAATATAATAAGCAAGTCATCAGATGAGATGGCAGGTCATAATAGCTAAGAGACAAAATCTTTCTCATATTATTCAAATCAAAACTGTTCTCCAATCCAATACCAATAGATTTGTGCACCTCATACCAATTCATTTCATTTCTTCCTTTACTAGCAAGCAAACTAGCTATGGTAATGATAGCTAAGGGTACACCAGCACATTTCTTTAGTATTTTGTCAGATACCTTGGTCAGCATCTCATCATGACATTTTTCTGGGCCTTCATTGCCAAATATTCTTCTATACAGTAATATTTTTGATGTGTGAATAGAAAGTGGTTTCATTTTGTAAACAACATCAGCTCGTTCACCGACGTCGAGAATACGTGTGGTCACAACAATTCTGTATGCACTGTTATTATGAGGCAAAGCACGTCTAAGAACTTCCAAGACTTGGATATCCCATATATCGTCAACAACAATGAAGTACCTGCGTGTGGAGTAACTTAAAATCCATGTGTTGAAGCAAGGTAACCTATTAAGAAGTGAAAGCTCACATTTTGCTCACATATTATACTAAGTTATACCAATTGGGGGACTAATCAAAATGTATAGACTAAGACAAAATCAAGAAATCATTTTCCTTGGGAGTCTCCATTTCAGAATATAAGTCCACTTAGGAAAACAAAAGAGTGCGTGATTATTATTGTTATTGTTCCACTCATTTAATAGGCACATCAAGATCATTTTTCATTGACATTATTTGGACATAGTTGCATTATCCGGCTAATGTTACAAAATTGAGGGTATAAATTAACAATGGAAAAATGAGATACAAATTAGCTTATGGCTGGTCTTATATGACATGTTTCGTACCTTTTGTCTCGAAGGAATTCTGTGAGTTCATTGATGAGGCCCTCCTCATCTAATGTTTCATCATTGATCCTCTTGCCAAGATTGTGCAGTATGCGCTTGAATAATTTCTTCATGTCAGGAGTTTGAGACACCAAAACAAAAGCCCGGCATTTGAACTGCGAACTAATCTTTTCATACACTGCATTAGCAAGGGTCGTCTTTCCGATCCCCCCAAATCCAACGATGGAAACTATCTTGCCTTGCTTCATGGGCACTTCATCCCCTCCGATCAAAATCTTGATTAGCTCATCTCTTGCCTCGTGGATGCCAACGAGCTCCGTCGCCAACTTACGCTGACCCAGCAAGCGAGGATCAATAGTGACTGTAGCAGTATTGACAGCCATACTGCCCATCTTGTACCTATCACGTCGCTTGCCCACCTCTTCGACACGACATTTGATATCTCTAATGTCAGTTGCAATTTTACGGCGAATCTTGGGCTGCATAAACAAGTCAAGGCTCCTATCGACCACCTTCTTGAATCCATGTTGTTTGGCTGGTTTGCTGCCTTGGCAATGCACCATGAATGTGTCGACCTTGTCCTCTATATGATAGGACAGGTCTCTCACAGCCCTGGCCAGATCATGTCCTGCTCGTCAAGCTGCTCTGCTGGTGTCTTTGAGACCTTCTCAAGAACTACCTTCATGCTCTCAAGCTCAGCTTGGAGGAATATGATACCCCCTTTCACCTCCTTTTGCAGATTGTACTCTGCGACAAGCAGCTCAGCAAGCTTTGGGAGGAGCCTCGTCAGGACCTCCATGGATCTCTCTCAGGGCGAAAGGTGCTTCTTGTTGTTGTTGTTGTGTGTTTGTGCGCTCTGAGCAGTGGTGCGTGCTTGGAGGAGTTGAATGGTGGTTCTGTGGCTGGCTTAATTATTAGCAAAACATAGCTCTTCTGACGGGCACAAAAAGTATTGATCGAAGCAGGTTGCGCACTCGGATGCAACTGCCACTGCCAGGGGTGTATCTTACGAAGCTTCGATGGCCAAAACGTGGGCGCACGTTGCGCACCTCGAAACCTGCTTCCTGTGTCAGAGCAACTTACTACAACAAAACAGTACTTTTTTTCTTCATTTTTTCCCCATCTCCTATCTCGAGATAGCCAAAGGACTTGTGGCTAGTTGGCTAGGAGCTCCAGCGGCATTTCCTCAGGTCTCGAGTTCGATTCCCAGTAGGAGCGAATTTCGGGCTGAGGTTAAAAAAATCCTCTCACCTCTCCTAATTCTCAAAGCATAGTAGAAAACCCGGCCCAACTGGGCAACAGTGCTTTGCCCCGGCCCAGACTCACCTGAGGAGCGGGTTCTGTGTTAGGGTGGGAGGGGGGTTCGGGGGTTTTCTTGTCTTCTGTGAGAAGGATTTCTTCTTATAAGAATACCGCAGGTGGAGGTCAATCCCCCGGGGCCGAGTTTTTTTTAATCTCCAGATACATATAGCTTCTTAGCAAAACCAGGCCAATACCATTTGGGAAGGGCACAAATAAATTTGGGATGTTGGATTTGCGTGCAGTGAGCAGTGATGCCTATAAATCACATGACATCTGAAAAATTAAGCGTAAACTTATACTGATTTTTAGCACAATTCGAACAAGGTGAAGCAAGTAGACTATGTAAAATAAGCTATAGCAACTAGTACAAGAGCTGGACAAACTTCCTCGCAAAACAAAAAAAAAGCTGGATAAACTTACCTACAGAGATCGAGAGCAATAAAGGTTTGGATGTCTCGTTATCCAAAATATTTATTCGTAGACGTAAAACGTATTAAGACATGCATAAATTAATTTGTTATCATAACCGCATACTAGCTCTATAATACAAATTTACAGCAAGCATTCTAGAAACAAGGCTCCGGCAACAACCGGAGCATGAAGCATAAGGTTTACAATTATTTTTTGGGGGGGCTGACAGGACACTCCTGTCATCCAATACTTATTTGAACGGAAGAGGAGAAGCCATCTAGAAGTTGCTGCCTTATTAGTTTCTTCTCCCCTTCCTCTGCCGGGAATCTCCATGCTCCATCTCACTGGGGATGGAGGCTGACCATTGTAGATGGCTTCACACTTAGTGCAGGGATGTTGATCAAGCAAGCGAATCCTCTTCAATCCCACGGCTCGTTCCATGACAAGCCTTATGTATTTTATTAGTTTCTCATCGATCACAAATCCTGCCATCTGTAGCACGTTCAACCGGTGGTGCTTAAAGCCAGGCGATGCTTGATCCCAAAGCACGTTGACCTTCTCTGCGATGTCCTCAAATCTACTCTTTTCGCAAGGATGACGAAATAACTTCAAGCAACGGAACAACGTTAGAAGACTACTCCATGATCTCCATCTATAGACAAACTTAGGCATGGATCACCAAATTTCAAATTTTATTTTAAATGTAAAAAGAAAACGATGGAAACTTTTTGCAGTTAAACAGGTGGTTTTTGAAACAATGATGTTTCATATATGTTTGCTTTAAGAATGTGAAAAGAATCCTTGAAATAATACGTGAAAGTAATCTGCATATAAGTAACTTTCCACAGCACTGTAACAAAACTGTTGAAGAAAGTGGATCAAAATAAAATAATATAAAAGGTTTTTGATTTTACCATGAGATAGAAGTTATTCAGGGACGGTGCAGCTTCAAGGATAAACATAGTCCAATTTAGGTCACAGTCGTAGAAAATATTGTACAGATAAACATCTTTCAGATTACTGAATTTTGGGGAGATATGCTTTGGGCCTTCCGGTTCGATCCAGATCTGCAGCAAAACAAAACATAATAAATTAGTAAAACAAACAAAGACACAAAAAAGGAAAGATAAAAGGAGGGGAACACCAACTTGCAGGCAAGGAAACATACCATTTGATCGCAGAAATTCAGGTACAGAGTTGATAAGCTTGTGGTGTTGGATAGGCAATGGCTCAATCTGAATGGGGTTTGCCAATTTAGAGCAGGGCAACGAGGACGAAGCACTAGGATGTCAAGGGACGGCACACTGCCAAAACAAAGTGGGGGGTTTGTGCAAATCCAGTTAAGTCCTTGTTCGGCAGCTTCAGTTTTGATTCTGGGCAGAATCAATCCGGCAGCTAGAATGAGTGTATCCACCTGGTTCACTCGATCCTTGTTCCAACGAGATGGCTTCGTTCTGGATGGTGGATGACAGGGCTGCGTTCCGCACGGATTTAGGGCAGGAATCGCCATTCCGCCCCATGTTTCATTCCGTTCCAATGGTAACTAAACGGGTGTTCCTGGTGTAGCCCGGATTCGAACATGGTCAGGATGATCCGGACGGAACCAGCCGCGTTCCGGGCCGTTCCTGGAGTAACCGAATGAGCCCTAACGCAGACCAGCCTCCGAAGTTTGGGCGCGTGGAGCAGGTCAATCCTTGCGTACCCGCAGATGGTGATCTCCAATGCAAGGAGCGATGAGTGCGGCGCGTCTATTGTCAGGACGGCGTCCTCGCCAGTGACAGGATGGATGACAGCGTCGCAGTAGGTCAAGGAGAGAAGCTCGAGCTTGTTGCAGGTGTGGAGAAGGTTGTGGATGTCCGTGTGCCCAAACGTGAGGTTCTCCAGGACGAGCCTGGTGAGCCATCTGAAAGCGGCATGACATTCTTGGACGAAGGACATGAAGCGCTGCCCAAACAACACGCACTGCTCGTACTCTGGATGACGAACATCTGCCAAGATTGTGAACTCGAGGCAGTCGGTCTTGCCGCTTTGAACGACATTCCCAACAGCATGGCCAATGGTGCGCAGGTAAGGATCCGTGAGGTAGAAGCTGAGCTGCAGGTGCTTTATGGTTGTTGGGTTGTCATTGTTGGACGGAGAAGAGGGCAGCAAGCCAGCAACCTCCTCACAGCTAATGTGTAGGCGGTCATGACCTGACCTACCGACCAATGCGTTTTGTCACGGGGCAAGAAGTGTGCCACATGTATGAGCAGGCGAGAGAGTAGGCGAGGGAAGTGAGCCCATCGCCTTGAGAGCGTGCTAGCCTGGATTGCAGCATGCAGATCAAAGCATTCAAGTATGTCTAGCAGTATATGATCGGGGAGTGCGCTGAGTCTATCTTCATGATGGTCCTGCGGAACAATCCATAGGCATCAGAATACTTGGATGGGAATAGATAGATGAATTTAGCCTTGACTGCTCTTCCAGGCATTTGCATCTATCCAATCTGTGGTTGATACTTTGATAGTGCAACAAAAAAGGAAAGTTAAATTTTCGGGAGCTATGAACTTCTGAAGAGCATTAAGTCACCGGGAGGCGCCATTGCTAACTGGTACTGTGGGCAGGCAATTGAAAGAACAATCGAAGAAGAAACAAAACAGGGGAATGAAGGATAACTTACAGGCACAGAGGATTGAGCGCGAGGAGGAGGGTGAAGTGAAGACGCGATGATGCTTGCGGATGTGTGCGAAGGAGCGCTAATCAGATCCAGACGAGACGAATCGGAGGGACAGTCCATCATCATCGGTCAATCTCTCCAACTAATGAATTCCGAAGTGGTCGTCTGCCCCGCCTTATTCTGCCCCCGCAAAAACCGTATTCCGCTCCCTGCGTATCAAATCCCGCCCCCTACGATCCCACGCGCGCCTGTCATTCGAAATTTGTGCCGTGACCCCGAGGACTCGTTACCACCACGCCGCCAACCTCCCGAGATCCGCTCCCCCGCCTCCGCAAAGTCGCCCAGTGATCCCCTCCACGTAGGGATGGCAATCCCACCCGCGGGTTCGGGTGCTCGCTGGTTTTACACCCGACGGGTGCGGGCGTGGGTGTGACTTTGCACCCGCGGGTCACACCCGCACCCGACCCGCGATGATTCGGGTGTGGGCGCTGGTTTCATTTCCCACCCCCGGGTGCACCCGCACACCCGAAATTTAGCCTAATCCTTTTGATTCATAGAGCTCAGAGATGATTTTGACATGCATTTTGAATAATTTTATTTCAAAACGCTCTTTATCTTTTCAAGTTTTTGTTGTTCGAATGGATTGTCCATCATTTATTCTCTAATCCATAAAATTTTCATGGTTTTTGAAAAATTTTAAATTGATTTTTGAATTTTTAAAAGAAGGGAAGTTAAAGTTTCGACCCGACGGGCACCCGACACCCACCCGAGACCCGACGGGTGCTGGTGCGGGTGCCAATTTCCACCCGCGGGCGCGGGTGCGGGTGCCATTTTGCACCCGAAGCTTTTTTCTTTGCGGGTGGGTGATTGCTTCACCCGACCCGAACCCGCCCCGTTGCCATCCCTACCTCCACGCCTTCTCAACCCCTAGGCGCTGTCGCCGCCTTCACCGCGTATGATGAGGGCCTGCTCGGGCGTTGGGGAGCCGGCCGCATGTGGGGGAGAGAAGAAGGCTTTGGTGGCCGTAGGCGCCCTCCCCGGTTCCAACCCCGTCGTCGCCTTGGGCCCAGATGACCGTGCTCCACGGCAGGAGTGGCGCCCCCAACAACCTTGTCATCGCCGTGGCCAAGCACGCCGTGGAAGATGCAGTCCTCCACACTGAACCGGTGAGCGATTCATAATCCCAGAACCTATTCTGATTTTCCGATTCATGATGGCGGTGGGCAGGTGTTCCTGTGCAGTGGCGGAGCTAGGATCTCAGCATAGGGGGGGGGGGGGGGGGCAAGCAACTCGTATAGCATATTGAAGGTTGAAACCAATATTTATTTTCCAAAAAAATTCGCATATTTTGACAAAACCAGTATTTCTAACCTTAACCTTTTGTTTTACCATTCATTTACAGCGTTACCTCATGAAATTGTTTGTCTAACCATGTAAATTCAACATTTTAGCTTAGACTTGAGAATTATTTTTTTTTCATGTAGTTGTATATATGTTTCATTAGTAAATGCATTATGTCATATGAACAAGTCGAAGAAAAATAGCTCAATTCTAATTCTTGGATTGTATCGCTGGACGTTTCAGAGAGCCGAGTATAAAAATTACTGAAAGAACCTAGACCACATGCAAATTTGTACAGTTACCGTCTTATCAAAGCATATGGACACAAGCACTCGCTAATCTCCTCTTCTAAGTGGTAGAGCATTAGCACTAAGTAACAGTAGCAAGTTGCACAAATCATAGGCGGGGCAACTTTTGACATGATAAGACTATTGACATCCATGCAACTTTTGAAATTTGAACATTTTTATATCTCTCCAACTATGAATTCCGTAGTTAATATTATGCTAACATCAATCAAGGCGATAAATCAAAGTAAGCATGGAATATGTGCTAAAACAGCCCATCAAAATTCAGAACTTAGTTTGTGAAACAGCCCATCAAAGCCTTTTACCATCCATTTTTTATGTCCATTGTATTACTGGTTGGGAGTGGACCAGGAATGGGAAGGCTTTCTTGGTTGGAGTGATTAGTGTGGTCTTTCAGATTAGAAGCTTTTTTATATAATACTGAAGAAACAAAATGATGCTTTTGTTTGTGTGCAACTGGAGAAGAGGGTGAACCAGGTGATCCAAATCTAGGACAGTAACTGGTCTTTGAGTTGGGGGGTAATTGGTGCTGTTTACAGAACAGGTAAATGAATTTTTTTGGTAATCCACACTGTACTGTTCGTCTGCTTTAGCACCCTATGTAGAGTGGCTATCCACACTGTACTAAAGCAGACGAACTACCTGCATGAACCATATGTAGTTTTCTGTAACAAAACAGAACAGGTAAATGATTAGAGTGGCTATCCACACTGTACTGTTCTGTTACTTTATTTTTCAGATTGTTCTAAACCACTACGGATGTTTATCCTGATGGTGAATTGTCTCCTGCATGACCCTAGCATGCAACCTGTTTGAGAAAATTGCATTATCAATCTTCATTGTTTTAGTGATAAAATAATTTGGGTACGACATATGGATCAGAATATGGTTGAAAATAGCTTATTGCAGCCCTTTCTAATGCTAGAACAGGTGAATAAATTTTGAATAGAGGTAGTTTTGAAAAAATATTCCTTGTCGGCAAGAACACAAGTCCCTTTTTTAGAGCATTTTACCAGGTTTGTCACAATTTTCAATGCAACTACCTCTATGCAATCATCTTAGGTTTGCCAGTAATACTTTGTTTTTGAGAAAAAGGATAATTAACCTCTTGTTTATATGGCAACATGACCAGATTTTGCATTTACTAATATTATGTGTTACTTTCATTAGCCTGCACTTTCCACCTTAGCCATGCTCGAATAAACTAGCTGTATGGCTTGGTGGGTTGACTGAGTTGTGTGTGGGACATCTATTTTCTTTTGCTTAGCACATAATGAGGCTGTTATATGCAAACAGAATGTACTTTCAGTTTAGATATGATGTTATTTTAAGTTTCTACATTGTAAACTAAAAAAAAAAGATGTCACGATACTATTCCTGGCCTGAAAGGTGTGTGCTTCTCAGTTCGGACTGTCATACAGTTGTAAACTAAACAAATAAGAATTACCTTATATCACTGATACATGACATTTCATCAGATGCTCCAAGAATTTTTTTTATATTGTTTGTTCATAGTGTTTATGTTAAACAAAAAAATGTCTTATACGCTGGAGCATCAACAAATTGTTTAAATGAATAAATGCTTATTTGTCTTAACATGTTAAAGTTGCATGATCAGCATTTCTAGCATTTATAAGGTGTGAAAAATATTTCAACCTTGCTGTTTTAAATGGCCGTAGCAACGCACGGGCACTCACCTAGTCAATCAATCAATCGCCCTGCAAATAACTTGCCGCACGGCAATGCGATGGACCATCTGAGCCTGACGGTGGCCGCCGGCGAGGCGATGGACGGTGGCCGGGTGCGGAAGTTGAAGCTCCGAGTCTTCAAAAGCTCTCCTTAGGACGCTCATGGATGCATGTATGGAGATGAATTTGATCCGCAGACGAAACGAAACGAAACCGTTCTCGAGTCTCGACTACCCTACAGATTCAGTAGAATAAAATTACACAGGACCCGGGTCCTCCGCTCATCTGCTCTCCACAGGACACCGGTTTCGACTTGCCGCACTGCAGCTGCGCATTAGAAATAAACTCACAAGGCACTTCTCCTCGCTGCTCTGCTTTGTTCGACCTCCTCTGTTTCTCGCACACCCAAAACAGAGAAGATGGTGATGATGGCAGCGAGGAACACTCTGGTGAAATATCAGTGAAGATATTTAAGATACCATTTGAAATTTGCATGCATTTTACATACTGTACTTCGTTACATTAGTTATTTGACGTGTGTAAAAGCTTCATTTAGTTTTGCTTTCGACAAATGATTTATGAAACTTCAAGATTTTTTTTCATTCATATATGGTGCAAAGGTTATGCTAGCCAGCATCGCACCTTTTGTTATTGCAAGCATAAGCTATGTTGTGTTTGATGGTGCAAAAGTGGTGCTAGGTGTTGGTACTGTCAAACTTCTGTTATTGCAAGCATAGGCTAATGTTATATTAGCGCGGTCGTACCCAACAAATAATGAAATTTGTTGATACATGATTCTAATTTCGTGGAAATGGGTGATAATTCATTTTCTTCTTATACTACACTAATATATTGAATGATGTATAGCAACAATTTCTCTTTTAACAATGTCTTGTTATTACCAATGGTGAAGCCGTATTAAGCTTCCCTGATGCACTCGCACCAGGAGGCCGACACGGAAAAACATTACTAAGTAGCTTATTTAGCCTAGCCAAAATATTCCGTTACAATAACCAATACACAATACAAAATCTAAGATTAAACAGAAAAAGAAGTAGTCTTGGGTACATAATAGAAACTGTATCACGCACGGAAGCGGATTACTTAACCATACCTTGGCCAGACAGCAAAGAGGATTGTAACGTGATATGCGCCCACCCACCTCAGGTCCCATTCAGAATCAATCAAGTGTTATGAAAACAAGAAAAAAATTGCATATCAAGTAGTTGCTAGAACACAGAAACACGAAGAAACAAGGAATTTGAGAGAAGAAACCTAAAGCGTAAAAATAAATGGACTGAGCAACTTGCAGGCACGACGAACTCCGACGGAATGTGAGACGAGATCAAGCAAAAATGTACCAAGGAGGACGCGTACCTAGAAGCAGGCCACCTCGCGGCACCACCTCGTTCTCCTATGGCGTGGCCATGGCCAGCTCAAGCACAAGCGGAGGAGGACGGACTCGTGGCGGAGCGGTACGGGGAGGTGAGGCCACTGGTTTGTGGCCTGAGCCCGAGGCGGGGGTGGGGCTTTTGTACCGTTGGGACAGGAGTCCACTTGCAGCGAACCACCTTGAGGTGCACCCGACGCAGGATTGGCCCGTGTACATTTTTTTTTACATATATTTGGATCTCTCTTTTTCAAGAGAACTAGTATTTTGTGAAATGGTGCTCACTGACCTCATGAACCTCGCATTGCACCTAACCTCCGATGACATAAATACCAACCAGTGCAATGCAAACAAATAGTCATCAAAACAGCGAGACCGCCCAATGTAACTCCACTCCTGACCGGGTGAATGCCCAGGTGCAGCGCAGTCAGCATAGGCTGCCATCAAAGTACCGAACACAGAAGAATGCAGATTGGGGTGTGAATCCAAACCTACTACATCAAATGTTATGTTGCACCATCAGTATTCACACGCATCAGAAAAAAAATCCCCATCATGACACTAGATATATCAGGTTAGTTGAAGTAAGAGCATGTGTCCTTCCAAGTCCAACAAGGCCATGTTGTACTAATAGTAAACACAACTAGAAAGAATCCTTGTTTCCCTATCTTGCTTTCCTACAACAGTGGCTTTGCATCATCGGGATGATCTAGTTTCATCAGACATACAACAATCCACTATTTGTAACTTCAGAGAAAAAAAAATGAAAACTCAAAATCTCTACACAATTGTCAATCTCAAAAAGGGATCCCATGGATGCACCCTTCGGCCCCTTCCTCATCATGCAAGTGTATTATCTACACAGTGTTTGCTCCAGAGATCTGCTCTAGCTTTGCGTCCTTGGTCTTCTTAGCACCAAGCTTATTGGTTCACATCGAAATAGCAGGCATGCAGCAAAGATATCCCACCAATAACATCTCAAATCGATCAACCAACTCCCTTCTGACCAGAAACTTGAGCCCTTAGAGGTTTTCCATGAAGAAAAAGGGTCCACTGAAGTTGCATGTGTGACTTTGCACAAGTCATCCAAAGATGAGCTTCTCGAGTCTTCACACCCTGCCTCAAGGTCACGGGTCGGTTTGCAACATAGATAACCTTTGGTAGATCACGTTCCAAAAAAATTGCAGTTCACGGGATGTTCACTAACCCTGTGAACGTACCTGGCCTATTTTATTCCAGATTCGCCTTGCTCATTTTCTCTGCAACCTAACTTCAGCCTTGAAACCAATTCATCCAAGATTGCATATATCTCCTGACCCTCAGGTTGCCTCTCACTAATTCTAAATTCACCAACAATCTCATTCAAGTTCACTAGACGATGTCCAGGACTAAACCTTACATCTCTTTCCTTTATCATATTCTTCACCCTGTGAGCTTCCTCCCATCTTCCCGCAGCAGCATACACACTGCAGAGCAGTGCATAGTGAGCATTATTGCTTGGTTCGAGCTCGATCAACCTAAGGGCTATCCGTTCCCCAAGTCCCCACTCGCCTCGGAACCGGCACAACCCAAGTAAACCACCCAATGCACGCACCTTCAACTCCTCTGGTACAACTCGTAAGAGGCTTTCAGCTTCTTCCAGACGTCCAACACTTCCGTACAGATTAGCCATGCACCAGTAGTGCGCAAATGTGGGCTTGAGGTTGTACATAGTGCTCATCTGTTCAAAATATATCTTGCCTTCGTCCAACAGACCTAAACGGGCACAGGCACAGAGGACTCCAATGAAAGTGACTCCATCCGGTTGCACGTTCCCTGCAAAAGAGGTTCAGTTGTGAGATATATATAAACATGAGAACACAAATGCAGCTGCTATGTTACTGTATCAATTAATTTTGGAAAACGGACTTCACCTGGTCTGATCATCTCATGGAAGAGTCTGATCCCATCATCAGGTTCACCATACACGCAATGCCCGATGATCATGGCATTCCAGCATATCAGATTCCTCATACTGAGCCGATCAAACACCTTCCTCGCAGACTTGACTCTCCGACACTTGCCATACATATCGACCAATGCAGTCCACACCAACAGGTTATCATCCTCGAAACGGCGCAAGAACGCACAATGCACCTCCCTCCCAGCGCCCAGCCTCCCCAGCCTAGCGCAAGCCGTGGCCGCCCCAACCATTGTTGTTGCTGTCCCCCTTACCCCGACATCAGCCATCCATCGCACTACCTCCAGTGCCTGCTCAGGCCTCTTCGCCTTGACGTACCCGTTTATAATAACATTCCAAGACACCGTATTTCTCAGGAGCATTCCATCGAACAACTGGCGCGCAGTATCAATGCCACCCGCTGAACCAGCAGCATAGGCCGTCATCATGGTGTTGCAGGACGCGATGTCCCTAAACGGCATTTCGTCGAACAGGTGGCGAGCGGTGGGGAGGCGGCCGGCGGCGGCGTAGAAGTGAAGAAGCGCGTTGGCGGCGTGGGGCGGCGACGAGAAGAGGAGGCCGCGCCGGACGAGCTGCGCGTGGAGGGCGCGCGCGGAGGGAAGGTGCAGCCGCGCGGAAGAAGAGGCAGCGGCGGCGGAAAGTAGAGGCGGGAAGGAGAAGCGGTGGGGAAGAGCGGGTAGTGAGAGCGGAGGAGCGTGGCGAAGACTGAGAGGAGGGCGGAGAAAGGGATGCGCGGGGCGAGGGCGCGGAGTGCGGCGTCAAGGGAGAAGAGCGGGAGCGGAGGCGGCAGGTGTCGAATGAGGAGGCGGAGGACGTGCCCCGGCGGCGAGGCGGCGGAGCAGGCGGAGGCGGTGAGGAGGAGGCCGGCTGTTACGGGGTGGCCGAGGAGGAGGTCGCGGCGGAGGAGGAATGCGTGGGCTCGGAGTACAGCTGCGTGAGTGCGGATGCTGCAGCGGAGGAAGCCGTGGAGGTCGTCGGGGTGGGCGGCGGCGGCGGTGGAATCGGGGGAGGCGGCCGCCATCAGGGGAGACGACGGGGCGGCGGCGCCATGTGGTTTAGGCGTTTAGGCCATAGCGCTCGGGGTTCTCTGTCAATGACAAGTGGGCCCGGGTTGCAGGCAGTTGAATCACTGGATCTACCACCACGGGCCTGTTTGTTTGGGCTCCGGCTGTGGCTTCTTTGAAAAACAGCTGTGCCAGCTCTGGCTGTGGCTGTGTCTGAAATCGTTTGGTAAGAACAGTTTCTCCTGCAGCTTCACATGTAGCTTCACATACAGCTTCATAGATGAAAGAGGGAATTGTCTAAAGTGCCCCTGGAAATATGGCCTTATAATACAGATGCATTCCTTGTGTTATAATTTATCTTTTTTGACTAAACATGAGAATAATTTATCTTTTTTTAATCTCGCTTTCATTCATGCATTCATCCATTAAAGAATGTGGTTTCTCATCATTTGTTAAAATCAAACATCCATACGTTATAAAGTGGGAAGTAGGATATATGTGGACGTGGTTACTTTACACTGAAACGTTGATGCTTCTCCTAGACGTTAATTCTGAATTAATCCTATGTGCCAATGGTTTACGAAGGAGACAACTACTTCCAAATTTTCTGGTACCCCTGTGATGTTACCCGTGGGGCCGGGTGGTGGAGCGGGGCGAAGCACCCCAGCCGCTCCCGGCTTCACTCGTTTTCTCCTAGGAGCTCCTCCCGTGAAACCCGGAGAAGCTGCACACGGAGCAGGCCTTTTGTTTGTGTTTGACGCAGAGCCGCTCCCGGAGCTGCTGAGGGAGCCGAAACAAACGGCCCCTAAACTTTTGAATGATTGAGAATTTGCTTTCCCGAATTGCTTTTATATCGAAATTCAAATCAAGTTCACTGTATTATTTGTTTGAACAAGCTCAATCTTCTAGCGCAAGCATGCTATTGCTTATTCATATTGTGGGGAGAGCTTGTACGTATCTAAAAATCGTAGACAGCGATCATTCTTTCATTGTTTTAAGCCTTGTATTAGTTACCATATAATTGAATTTGCATTTAAACATTATATGTGGCACTCACCGTCTTTTTGCCACATGCTTTCCACGACCTATATCATGCCACGTCGACCTATATCATGTTTCTCGCTTTTTAAGTTTCTAGCATGTTTGCGCATGGAGAAATCAAAGTATAAGTAACATTTTTTTTTTGTTGCAAAACATGAAGACAAATACAATAAAATCAAAGGAGTAAGGTGGTGTTTGGATCCCCCGTCAGCTTCTAAGAATCTAGATTATAGGTATAGTTTCTATAATCTGGCTTCTAAAAAAAATCTGGGTAAAGGTGTTTGGATCCCATATTCTTAAAATCATGAAACCGGTTTTTGAAGTAGTTAATGACTAGCCTGCCCTTTCTATATTAAAGTAAAACAGTGACACAAACTGTAATTATCCAAAAACATTAAAGGGTAGTGGGCCTTTTGGCAAATAAAATCACCTAAAAGCTGGGTTAGAGTAAATTATGAGATTCTTAAAATTTCATAATCTAGATTTTAGAATATTGTGCATAATATGTTCTGTTTAGATCCCCTATAGTTTTTAAAATCTGGATTCTTAAAATTTGGGTGGATCCAAACAAACCCTAACATTCATTCCTTCTAAGAGAAAGGCTAGGTCAATGTGACCCTGATCGAGAGTTGCATGGTATGCAACTCTCGATAGATAGCAAAGAGGGAAAGAAGATGGAATGCAACTTCTAATTTCTTAGAGCTGATGGGTGGATATACATAAAAGCAAGTGATTTTTTTAATCTAGCCCATTTAAATCTAATATTTTATTGATAACCTCTCTCAAACTGTATTTCTAAGATCTAGTTAGTCACACCGTACCAAACTGGATGGAGTGACCAAAAGAAGAGTCACTCCAATCTTCCCTGGCGTGACTGGACAACATATTCAACATAGTCTACGTGGCACTACTTGCCGACGCGGTCAGCTATCACGCCAAACAGATTGAAGTGACTCTTTTTTTTTGTGTGTGTGTGTGTGTTACTAATCCACCCCAATTGGCGTGACTAGAAGAGCCATATTATGAAAATAAAGTTTGAGACGGGTTAGTAATAAAATATTAGAATTTAAAAGGTCAGATTACACAAAAAAATCCCATAAAAGAAAACTTAATAGGGGTCAACTTCTTGAGTTCACTAACATCAAGCTCAATTTTCTCACCACTGAATCTTACATGCACTATATAATATATAGTCTAGAACTCAATACTAGTTTTATGGTTTGTTTTGCGCGGAGTCGAATTGTTCCATGTGAAAAATTTGTGGTACAATTACAAACATGCCTCGTCATTTTTTTTTTGAAAATGGAAATAGTTTCCCTCCACATATAGTGTTGGTACTTATTACATTTCTTCAGCTCCCTGGCTGAAATGAGAGGAATAAATTAAAGACAAAGTCTATTATTGAATATTACATGCCTCGTCATACAACATTTATTTATTGGCAATAAAACCTGGTATATCTACTCTAAACACACATTAACAAGGATGAGGAGCACAACAAACCTATTGCCTATTGAATATTTTGAAAGCGGATTTCAAAAATATGACGGAGTGTCGGAGGTGTGCTGTGAGCCGTCAATGCTTCTAAAGTCTAACCAACCATATGTTTGAAACTATGTATACAGATTTGTTCGAAGGAATATAAAAATCCTTGCATGCCTCTAGGAACTGGGCTTTCATCAGTTGGTTATTTTAATGAAAAACCACATAGCTAGTTCCTTCTAAATTAGATCTCATTTCTTATCCCTTGCATGTCGTTGATGAAATCTAAACCTATGACATGCTACTGCCAATGACTGCAGCAGAGTTTCACATATCATAGACATCCCGATGGCATGTCAAGTGTTGGAAGTTCCAAATAAACTAATTTTGAAAAAATAATGACAAAGTCACACGTGTCGAAGACCATGATGAAAAGTAAAAAAGAAGTGTCATGCACACGCGTTCTCTAAATTCAAGCCCTTCGATGAGCCAGTTTTGACTTATTGCAGCACGATGGATGGCGTGCTATGGCGGCCATGCATGCGAGCGCGCAAATGTTGCCTTATTTCCTGCCGTCTATCTTGCTATCCGACGATGTATGGTAAATGTACCAGATAGAACCACGAGGCACTGCGTGCGTACAACGAAATTAGTTATGTATGCTGATTAATTGATTGATGGACAAGTAAAACGAGCTAACATGCTACGTGGATGGTTGGTCTCTTGGTCTTGAACGCGCTAGTAGTAGTAAGCTATATAGAAGCCTGCTAGAAGACGAAAGAGAGGCGGTAACGTGAGATGGATACATATGCCATCCATGAGACCATGACCATGAAAATATGCACATGCGTCGATGGCACAATAACATGGATCGGTATTCCCTCTGGTTATTGGACGGTAACGCGATGCATGGCGTACGTCGCAATTGACGTACTTAATTTGACCCACTCGCTTATTACCGTGTGCACGTACGTTGAGAGCAAGACAAGTCGTCGTATACGGTGTACCCCAGCTAGCTTACAGGTAGATTATAATGATCGATCGCTTAGCAT
This sequence comes from Eragrostis curvula, assembly GCA_007726485.1. Lineage (NCBI taxonomy): Eukaryota > Viridiplantae > Streptophyta > Magnoliopsida > Poales > Poaceae > Eragrostis > Eragrostis curvula. The sequence goes on from CM017445.1 coordinate 18,076,951, forward strand.
GGAGAAATGGGACTCCATCATCGCATAACGCCACATGGTCCGTCTCTCACACGTACTGTAAGCATGCATCATGGTTAATCTTTTTACTTAGAAGCTACACACGCATTCACACATGCATGCATGGAATAAGTTTAGTTTGCCTCACATCACATATATGTGCTGTTCACCGGCCGTGGCGCCATATGGGGAGGCCTAAGCTACCAATAGCTTGTGCTTTGTTCGAAAGAAAAGAAAAGCAACGGCATTGCTGGCCCGGCACGTTCGTACTCGAGAAGAGCCTGAGGTCAACGACGGGGCCATGCTTAATTCGTCGCTAGTACGACAACCTTTGTATAAGACACGGCCGGGGCAGCAGCATCAGCTGTCTCATCGTCCTCCTTGCAACAACTTCTTCCATCTCCGCAGCTAGCTAGAGAGAGATCACCTCCGACACCTTGCAGATTGCTTATTATCAGGCTCATTCATTTGCCTGATATATTGCCTACAAACAGTGAAATGGCGCGGCGGTGGTCTGTGTGGACCGCCACCGCGGTGGCGGCGATGACCGTGGTATGCATGGCGGCGGCGTTGGCGTCGGCGCAGCCGCGGGTGCCGGGCGGCGTGGTGGTGATCAGCGACAAGTCGCCGGGCGTCATCCGTGGGAAGCGCAACAGTCAGTTCACGTGCACGGACAGCAAGAGGAAGCGCCCCGGGTGCATGGCTACCTGCCCCAACCGATGCCGAACGAAGTGCCTCGTCCTCTGCCCAACCTGCAAGACATTCTGCTGTAAGTGCTTCTTATCTCTTGTCATTTTCTTTCAGTTTAGTTATTTAATCACTAATTAATTAAATGCAACATTTTTCTAAAAAAAAGTGTGCGACTTTTACCCCGGCGTGTCGTGCGGCGACCCACGCTTCACCGGCGGCGACGGCACCAACTTCTACTTCCACGGCAAGAAGGACGCGGACTTCTGCATCCTCTCCGACGCCAACCTCCACATCAACGCCCACTTCATCGGCAACCACAACCCCGAGCTGAAGCGCGACTTCACCTGGATCCAGGCCCTCGGCGTCCTCTTCGCGGCCGGCGGCGACCACCACGCCCTCCACCTCGGCGCCGCCAAGGCCGCCAAGTGGGACCCCGCCGCCGACCACCTCAACATCTCCTTCGATGACGAGCGCGTCGTCCTGCCGCCCGCCGACGGCGCGCGGTGGTCGCCGGCCTCCGCGCCCGCGCTCTCCGTCACGCGCACCGCCCAGGCCAACGGCGTCGTCGTGGAGCTCAAGGGCGTCTTCCGCATCATGGCCAACGCCGTGCCCATCACGCCGGAGGAGTCCCGCGTCCACAGCTACGGCGTCACCGACGACGACTGCCTCGTGCACCTCGACCTCGGGTTCAAATTCGAGGCGCTCACTGACAACGTCCATGGCGTCCTCGGACAGACCTACCGTGCCGACTACGTCAACAGGCTCGACATCAGCGCCAAAATGCCCATCATGGGCGGCGCCGACAACTTTGTCTCGTCGGGATTGTTCGCCACCGACTGCACCGTCGCTAGGTTTGGAGGACGCTCCGGCATCGCCATGGTCACGGACGCCAAGTACGTGTAGCTAGATCGATGCAAATCGTTACTACCAGATATACACGTACTATAATACGAGAGAGGCCAAATATTAATTGTCTTGTACTACAATACGTACGTGTTGTACGCCGTTTTCGATCCACTTGATTAATTGTTGTTTGTGTTGCTTAGTACTGAAATCAGCTAATATATATATGCCAAAAACAGAAATAATTGAGGAGCATGGAAGTGAACAATGCTCCAAAGAGTCATCCTACTTATTATTGAGCCAACGATTATTTGTCATGTGATGATATGTATAGGATTTTGCATCGTTCATGAATGTACAACAGCAACATATTTTTCTTGGATATAATCATTTGTTTTTTGAATGACTTGGATCATAACGGAAATAGACAACAAACACACACTTCGGTCAAGGAATGCATTTTTACTCAGAGTGACACTTATATGTACACACGCCACCACACACATTTTCTTTAGGCTTTTTTTTTGGAAAATATAGATGTAAAAAAAATCATACATGAACAACTAAATTTCAAGAGGGGGGAGGGGGATTATAGCTATCAGCAAATTTCTCACAATCTAAAGAAGAGTAAAAGCACTTGAAGCACCAACACGTGTGTAAGTTGTGGACAAGATCGATTGTGAACCATGGTTGCCTTCGCCATCAAACCAAGAGGTGAATCTCGATCAAGAAAAACAACAATTAGGTATGATAGGAGCAGTTACGAATCTTCGATCTTTTTTTCATCTGTATTTATGCAATTGCATGGATCTTACGAAATTCCGGACCTTAAATGACCGTACTGCCCTTGCTCTTTCTCCTTCACACCGTTCGGCTTCCTCTCTCCCCTGTCCTCAGTCAGATCGAGCTCAGGGGCCGCCGCTTCTGGATTTTGAGCGGCGGCGAGTCGACGATTCCCGAGCTTTGCCCGTCGCCATCTCCGGCCGTCGGTCGTCTGCGCCTCGGCGACCAGGACCAGGACGAGTGGCGTCCACCGCCCGGCCCTTCACGCGAGGGCCCCCTCCTTCATTGCGACCTCAAGCCGCCGCCCCGTCAGGGACCAGCACCGAGAGGAGGAGGAGGCCGGCCCTCAGATCTGCCGGTCCGCGACGACCTCCTTGAGCTCCCTTCCCCAGGTTTTTTCCTCATCCCGTCTCCTTCCATCCAGCACCAGCACAAGCTCGCCGCTCCACGGAATGCTCCCCGCGCCACACCGTACATCGCTGTGTCCTTCTCGTTCCTTCCCCCAATGCCGACTCGCACTCATATCCTCCCCCCAACGCCAGCAGACCCTTCCAAAAGCGAGCCTAGATTGGGTTGGTTTTGGGTAATTGCCTTGCATTGTTAGCTCTACAGCTTAATCATAGATAGTGCTCATGTTTACGTGAATTTGCAACTGAGATGGCATAGGTGGATATGCCTCTGCTACTGCTAAAAACTCCTTTTCACTGTGCTCACTGAATATGTGCCTTGTTTGGTGTTTGATATAGCTCTGTTTATCCCTCTATCTTTGCAGCAGGATTTGGATCTTAGAGTAATGAAATAAAAATGCTTCTCAAAAGCAAATTTAAGCTGGCCACAGCCATCGGCATTGTGCTGTCGATGCTGTCACTGCTTGTGCACCTTTTTCTTGCAAACTATTCTGCTGGGGGCATCACAAAGAATAACATGCATATGGATGATGTCCTTCCATTTGGACTGGTAAGTCGCAACTCCTGAGTACCACTTCTTGAATTGTTCATGCTTTGTGTAATGAAGGAATTCATGATAACTGAAGCTATGACGGATATGTTTCATTACAAGAGTCGACTATGTCCTAACATGTAGCCTTTCCGCTTCCTCATGATTTTGGCAGAGGCCTCGGTCACGGAGGTTGTGGGGTCCACTGAGGAGACTTGATCACTTGCATCCTTTTTCGCAACCTAGAAAACCCTACGCTGGTAACCTTTTTCTCCCCTCAATTTGCACCTATTGTATTGGCACTTTCTTTTCACGTCTATCATTAAACTAGTCGTTTGGTTACCTGAATAAAAACCTCGACCGGTATAGAAATAGATCCCATAGTATATGAGTAAATAGGTGTCTGCTTGTGTTTTTTCATTCCTTTTTTGAATCAGCCTCTTGCATGTACATTTGCAAAATATTGTGTGCAGACTCGCGTTGATTTGTGCGCTGTGCATATAACCTAGATTGTGCACATATATTTCCAATATAGGTATATGTACATGTTTTTAGTTTTGGTATGTACAAATGATCAAAGTTTAACAAGTTCCAAGATTTGATTATGCTCAATGTAGTATGTATATGATTCCTCTTACAGATAATTTTTACATGAACAGGTTCACGAATTAAAATTGGTTCAAATGTACCCATTCGCACCTTTAACATTGGAACTTACTATTTTTAGATATTCCGCAGGATCCTGTACTTTATTTCATTTCACACAGTTTATCTTAATTCTATGCTTGTCGTTTCGGTTTCTCTACTTTTTCAACACTGATATTATCAGTACTGTGTTGTGTGACCTTGGACATTCTTAATATGACTCCTGCACCTTGACATGATAAATAATCTCGCCACATTTTGGCTCTAACCATTAGAATTTTAACATATAACATTTGATAAAGTACCAGATCGCTTTAAATGCTTTATTTTGTATATTCAGTGTGGGCCTTGAAACATAAGCGTGCCAAGTTTAGATGTATCTCGACCTTGATGACTTTCTGTTTGGATTAAAGCTCATGAACTGAAACCTTGACAAGTTTGTGTGAATCGCCTTATTGCAGCTCCTAGTGAACATAATGGTTTTATCTACGCAAAGATATACGGCAGCTTTGAGAAGATACAATCTTCAGTAAGTTTTCTTGTGAAAGGTATCCATTTACTTAGTTCTATTTTACAGGACCATGACATGTCTCCCTTTGCTAGATATGTGATCTTGTTGCCGTTGCCAGGCTCTTAAATGCCACTTTGGTCATTCCTGAGATACAAGCAACAACTCGTGCCAAAGGCATCAGGTCACCATCTTGTTCCTCATTATATACTTTGGTACTTTCACTATTCCTTTTTATCCTATTTTCTGTTCAACACCTCAATATATTTTCCTATTCCGACCTTGCAGTCCAAAATTCAAAAGTTTTTCTTATCTATACGACGAAGAGCATTTCATAGCTGCACTTTCCAACGATGTGGCCATTGTCCATGGCTTACCAAAGGATCTCAGGGAGGCCAGAAAAAGGATTAAATTTCCCACAGTATCTCCTAGGAATTCTGCAACTCCAGAATACTACAGGACAGAAGTCTTACCTAGACTTATAAAATCAAAAGTTATTGGGATAATTGTTAATGGAGGGAACTGTCTCCAGGTATTCTCCAGGCCCTAGGTCTCTTTTGTTTTTCGTATATGGTCGATGGTTACTTAAAGATTTGGCATATGTTTTTTGTGCAGTCAGTTCTTCCTTCAGGCTTGGAGGAATTTCAGAGGCTTAGGTGTAGGGTAGCTTTCCATGCTCTAAAATTCCGTCCCCAGATTCGGGCTCTTGGGAGCCAAATAGTAGGAAGGTGATGTCTTCCACCTTTGCCATTAATACCTTCTTGCTCTATTACACAGTTAACCTGTGCAAGTAGCAGTAGTTCCATGATCCAACTTGTCTTCTTTGTACATACGAAAACAAAGGCAGTACTCTAAGCTTTACGGCATGTTTACTAGTTTTGGTTGCTTTCGTTAGATTAAGCATGTCGGCGTTATGCTATGCATGATTAGCTTGCCTGTCCTAGGAGCTGAAGCTGCTTTTTCTTGTACTGTTGGTCTTTTTCTAAGTGACTTGTTAGTCTACCTTTTCTTTTCCTGTAACTCCAGAATGATTTGTATAGGTTGCGAGCATCGGGCCATCCTTATCTGGCCTATCACCCAGGACTGCTAAGAGATACTCTAGCATTTCATGGTTGTGCTGAACTGTTCCAGGTTCGTATAGTTAGACTTGCAATGTTCCATTATGAAATCTTGATGGATTTCTGATGATATCTGTGTACTGGCTTTCCTTTGATTGGTTTTTTATTTGGTCCTTTTACAGGATATTCATACAGAACTTATTCAGTATAGAAGGAGCCAGATGATCAAACGAGGAACTGTAAAGGAACAGCTAACAGTTGATTCAATATCCAGAAAAATGGATGGTTCGTGTCCACTCATGCCAGAAGAGGTAAGCTGAACTGCTATCAAAATATTTTGTATTTGCATCCCATATACAAGAATTCTAAGGTTGGCAAAATATGCTAGTTTCAGCTGCTGGTTTTCCGTACCTTAGATAACAAGTGACCTAGGGCTTTAAAATTGTATTATTTGTCTTTATGTTTCTTTGTTTTTTCTTTTCAAATCATTATGAACTGCAAGATGAACTATCTAGCTCCACATATACACATGCACGTGCCCACCTATGAAAAAGCAAGACACGACGAAAAAGGCTTATTTTATGTGATCAATTTCTTTCTTAGTCTTTGGTGGTGCTTTGCAATGTATTTACTGTGCCTACCAATTTCCTACACTAAATTGCACTTTTTGAGGGCATAATTTCTTTTCTGAAGTTATAACGATATAATCTGTGCAATTGTGTGCCTGATTTACGCATGCATTTTGGTTCAATTTGCTTACTAACTTTCTGGTGTGAAAAATTATGTATTCTCAGGTTGGGCTTCTACTTCAAGCGTTGGGTTACCCGCCAAATACAATAATTTTCTTGGCTGGTTCTGAAACGTTTGGTGGACAGAGATTGCTTATTCCTCTACGAGCTATGTATGCTAACCTAGTTGACCGTACTTCATTATGTAGTCAGAGGGAGCTATCTGATTTAGTTGGACCAGAGGGTCCCCTTGCCTCAGATTTACCACACCCCCCACCTCCCAAAAGTGAGAAAGAACTCATTGAAGAGTGGAAGAGAGCAGGGCCACGTCCAAGGCCCCTTCCCCCACCTCCTGCAAGGCCATTCTATGCCCATGAGAAGGAAGGTTGGTATGGTTGGATTGGTGAGAATGATACAGAACCAGATCCATCACCCATCGAATTCAGGAGGCAAGCGCACCGGTTGATATGGGATGCACTTGATTATCTTGTTTCTGTTGAAGCTGATGCATTCTTCCCTGGGTTTCACAATGATGGGAGTGGTTGGCCCGACTACTCAAGTTTGATAATGGGGCACCGGTTATACCAAACTCCATCTGGTATAACCTACAGGCCTGACAGGTAAAAGCCATTACTGTTTTTTTTCCTGGGTTACCTTTTGTCTTAGAAAGAATAGTAAACATGCAATAGAAAATGCATGTTTTACAAGGACCTTAATTACAAGAAATAGAAATTTCTAAACCAGGTTTACAGAGTCTGTAAATATCTAAAGGGAATTTCTCGGTAAACATGCATTTTATATCTATTGAGTTGGCTTTAGATGCAGTCGGGTAATCATTACTCTTGGATTAAACACAACAGCTATGTTAGCTGTAAGATCACCAAGGTTGCTTGAGTTTTTATAAGTTTTAATATGGGCGGCATTCATATTTGTCTTTTGATAGCACTAGTTTAGTTAGCTTTCAGAAGTTATGTTCTTTTGTATGATGACTCCTTTTTTTTTACCCAACAGAAAGATTGTTGCTGCACTGTTTGAGAATGTCAGTGATCATCGGTATCACCCACCACGGAATTGGACAATTGCTGCACGTGAGCACCTCAACAAGAGTGCAAATGTGGATGGTGTTGTATCATCAGCTATGTTGTCAAAACCTGTATCATTTCTCTCCCACCCGTTGCCAGAATGCTCTTGCAGAACTGCAGTGTCAGCGGCTGTTCAGCCAGTGAAAGATAGCCATGGCAGACTCCTATTTGGAGGTGAGGAAGAGTGTCCTGATTGGATGGCGCGCAGCCTGGCAGCAGTTTCCACTAAGAATAATGAACCTCTGAGTGAGGATTACCAGGGTGAGTTGCTTGAAGATGACTCTAGCCCAGATACGCAGCATGAATCTGATAGAAGTGACACGAATAAATCAACGGAGCAAGACGAGGAGATGGATCCTGATGATTAAAATGTGGAGCATGGATATATGACGGACCTTTTAGCCGCTATCGGCTCCAAGTTACTTAGCAATAGGCTCCCATACAGCGAAAGGATATATACTGGAGCAGCGGATGTCATGTCTCTGGCATACTGCAGCGGTCGATGCCGGGAGGATTGTCCTCAGTTTACGGTCGGCCCTCGATACGGAAACTAACACTTGGTTCTTTTCCTCCTTGAATCCTCAACGCAGTTTTTACTAGAAAATTTTGCGGGCGGAGTCCAAAGGAATTGTTTCTGTACAAATGTCTATTAACCGGGAATACATTAATTTTTTGGGTGAGTTTGGTCTGTAGCATTTACGAGGGAATCAGATTGGCTTTAAGATGTGATCTGTAAAATGTATAGACAGCTTTATTTTTGCGGACGAGCTGGTTGTTTCAGATATTTGTTCATCTTCTCTTTGTGTGCACTCAATTTACTCTACGGCCTGAATGAAGGTGACACAAGTATTGTAGACTGTCTGATTTGAGATTCATGCATAAAAGATATGTACTTGGTCGATTCTCATATAAAGCTGCCCACCATTTTTATATCTTGGACGACAAAATTGGCAAACCTGACAATTTGATTTGATTTGCTTTTTTTTATCATAAAGGCAGTGATATACTGATATATGTGGCTCTTAAACACTGGTCAGTAAATTTCACAAAACTACACTTACTGTGATGGTACACATTTCGAATTTCATTTCACTACACAACTATTTGAACCGGCAGTAAAATCACGTGCCAAATGACATGGTTGCCCCTGTCTGGCTCGAAATCGATAGTACGTGGGTTGACCAGCGTGGCGGCAAAAGTTGACTCCAATTTCCCCTCGGGCTCGCTCGCTCAATCCTCTCTCTGTTCTGTGTGTGTCTCTCCCCTTTCTCTTCTCCCTCCCGTGCCGTCCCTCGATCCAAAGAGGGAGAGAGTAGTACGTCAGCACCGCCGCCACGGGCTTCCCCCTTCTTCTTTCCCGGCAGCTCGGGCTCCCCTCCTCCGCCTCCCCCTCCGCCCCGGCGCAATTCGAATCAATTGGATTCGATGCGCTGCGCTAGGTCAGGGTTGGCCCGATAGCCAAGCTCAATTCCGCTGAGAGGAGAGGGGAAGAGAGGACAAGGGGGGCTAGCCTCCTTAGAGCATCCCCCACCCCCCATGGCGGGGAGCTTCCGCGACGGCGCCGGCCCGGGAGACGCTCCCCCGCCCACGCCCACCCCGCCGCTCTCGCAGTACCTCTCGCTCGACCCGCTCGCCTGGGCCGCCGACACCAAGCACCAGCACCAGCACTCGCGCCACGCCGAGCTCCGCCGCGCGCTTGCCGACGACCAGCCTGACGAGCTCAGGCGGATCCGCGCCAGCGTCTCCGACTCCACCTCCAAGGCCAAGTACCAACCTCTTGCTCATGCTTCTTCTCCTGTCTCTTTCTTCAACCTTTTATTTATCTCCGCATATTTGCATTGCATTGCATTCCTTTCCTAACGGAACCGCTGCCTATCTGCGCAGGGACAAGGTCCGGTCGCTGCAGGAGGCCATCCAGAAGCTCGACAGGTACAAGAACATTGTCACCCGTAAGCGCCAGAGAAGCGAATCCGGCCCCGAAAAGCTCTCATCCGGTGCGCTCAGGATGGGGGCTCAGAACAACTCTGCCGTCCTGAGCAAGCGTGTGCGCTCATCACTGGCGGATGCTCGGGTTCGTGTTTCATACGTTCCTCTTGTTTGAGTTACAATTGGTTGCTCGATGCTAGTAAGCATGACAAAAAGATTTCATCAGTATACACCGCTTATGAACATTTTATGAGCTACAACATCAAAAATTCTCCCTGATATTAATTCTACCAAAGCACTGTTGGTTGCACCATCTCTCCACTCTTGTTTTAGCAAGTAAAGTAGATTTTATCAATTGACCAGCTTGAAAACAACCACCATGCGAAAGGGCTCCTAGCTGAGTTGGTTAGGTGGCCTGAGTAGCACTCCTCACTGTCCTCAGGTCCTGGGTTCGATTCCCCGTGGGAACGAATCTCAGGCCGGGGTTAAAAAAATCCCCTCGCCCCTCCCTTTGCAAAGCATAGGTCAAGGCCCGGCCGAGGTCGGGGTTTCGTGGCCCCTGTGACGTAAGAGCACAGGTTAAGGCCCGGCCCAGTCGCTCACACGGTTACGGGCCCCTGTGTAAGCATGGGGAGGGGGGTTCGGGGGTTTTCTGGATCTGCGTGAGAGATCCTTCTCTTATAAAGAAAGCCTGGGGGGCGGCTTGTCCCCCACAGGTCCAGTTTTTGAAAACAACCACCATCCAGTTACCACCTGGTTTCCTGCTACTCTTAAAAGGAATACCATACAGTGCAAGGTTATGGAGATTGTGATTTTCCACCGAAAGAACCTGTCTTCAGATTGTGAATTTTTCCATACAGACCATTCTATCTCTCTAGCTCTAATCTTATTTTTTTTCATGATTCAGTTGTAGGAGTAGGAGTAAAAAAGGTTTATAGCTTTTATGCTTTCAAATTTTCTTAGGTGTAATACTGTAATCATGACCTGAGCAATTGTTCTTAATTTTGTAATAGTGTATGTGATTTCGAGATATCGCTCGCTTTTCTAGTTTGCACAGAAAATTGATCTTACAATCAGTAGGTGTGCCTAGACTTGCTAGACTGCTGGTCCCTGAGGTCTTCTCTGCTCTTATGTTTGGTTAGTCAGCCACGGGAACCTGTAAAATTCACAGACATCCACTGTTCTAATAATTTAAAGTAAATCAGGGACCGCTTGAAAACAGTGCCTCAATTATCATCCTGTTTCCGGCTTCACAGAAGCGCACACATTACAACAGTGAAAGAACAGCTTTTGTTCACTCAGACCATTCATTCTCTGGGTTGAAAATTGGTCGAGGTAGTAACTGGGGATTTGGAAACTTTAACTCTGGCTGAACTTATTTGAATGCTAGACCTCTAAAATTGACAGTTAAAAGCTCTTGATGTCTGCTCTGTTCTTCTAAACTTCTATACAAGTATTTCTATCATTTCCATATTCCTTATAAGTACCATGTGCTACATTTTCCACTTAAAAGTTTCTTGGTTTCCCTACGTATTCCAGGTGGAAGGGCGTGGTAGTGTGCCTACAAGACAAGCCCCTCTGGTTAGCAATGACAAAAGCTCACCTGTTGAGAAGGAAAAGAGCTGTACAAGAGCATCAGGTACAGTATCAGGGCTTTCTGACGACAAATTGCGGGGCTTATCTGCTGGAGGTGAAGGATGGGAGAAAAAGATGAAGCGCAAGCGCTCTGTTGGTATGCTCAACAGAGGCAGTGATGCTGACCGTGAGGTCAAGCCTGTAGGTCAGCATAGAGCAGCCAATGAAGTGCGTCCACGATCCAGTGATGGCCTTGCATATAGGTAAAATAGTGTGCATGCCATTAATTTTGTTTCTGAAAGTTGGGTTTAGGTTCGTTTATGGTATTTCGCAATAAACCTTCTCAGCAATGTTATGAAAACAACTTAAAAATTAAACAGATATGTGTGCCAGTTTCACAAGCATCATGCACTAGTTTCAAATAGCGATGTGAGTTTTCTTTTCCTTATCTTTTTATTTTTTTGGGGGTGGTTGGGCGGTGGGGTAGGGGTAGACCTGGGTACGTCACAACAGCTGTGGTTCAGGAGCCCCGCCAGTCAATGTTGGTGTCTGACAGTTTTAGTTTCCCCATCTATTGCTTGGGCTGCATTGCCGCTTAGTTCTTCAATATAAATAACCTTTCAAGTTTGCAGTTGGATTTATGTTGTTTACAATTCCATTCAAAATCCTTTTCAGCACTACAGGTGAACATCTTTTTTGCTACATATCCAAGATAGAGCTCACCTTTTTTATTCTTGTATTCCAGACATGGAGCGTCAGCTGGAGCTTCAGCGGGTAACAAGTCCGATGGCAATTCTCAGCCGAATAACAATGTTTCTCGGAGTCTATCCAAGACAGATGTGGACTACATCGCTCAACCAAATGAAAGAAGAGAGCGACATGCTGGAATTGAAAAGGAAAGGGTTTTGGTAAAAGGAAACAAGTAAGCGTAGTGCATTGCTTTATTTCTCCTGTATAAGATAGCTCTCTCGTCATGATAATTTACATTATGTCTTTGCTGCATATATGCGAATGATTAATGCAACTGCAACATTACTATTTTTCTGATGATCCGCTAACTTTCTCTATATAGGTCACATACTTCTGAGGATATGCAGAGTGGAAGCTTAAGTCCCTTGCCCAAGGCCAAAGCATGCAGGGCACCAAGAACCAGTTCACTTGTTATGAATTCATCTTCTAGTTTCCAACGTCCAACTGGAGGAAGTGATGAATGGGAGGAAACTCCTTACACAAATAAAGCCTCACCTTTGGGTGGCATGGCAAACCGCAAACGTTCCACACATACCAATGCTTCGTCACCTCCTATTGCTTGGGTCGGTCAGCGCCCACAGAAAATGTCGAGGACAAGAAGAGCAAATGTTGTTTCTCCAGTATCAAATTTTGATGAAGTCTTATCCGAAGGGTCTCCACTTGATACTGCTGCCAGATCAGCACCTATGGAGTCTGGTAGTATCTTGCTTACAAAAAATGCAAACATTTCATCTCCTGCTGGATTGTCAGAAAGTGAGGGATCAGCTGCTACTGAAAGCAAGGCCAAGGAGAAAGCTATGCATAGTGGTGAAGTGGGTAATGAAGGTGCAAATGCAGCCCATAGTGCCATGGGGCTAGTATTTTCATCAAGCAAAAATAGGATTCCGTTGAAAGAAGAACTGGAAGATGGTGGTGTCCGCCGTCAAGGGAGAAGTGGAAGAGGTAATATGCATGTTAAAGGTTGTTCTTCCATATCAAAAGAAAAACTGGACACTGCAGATATAAGAAAGCCTCTAAAAGGTGGAAGGCCTGCACCTGAAAAGCATGAAAGGTAACTTATGCATCCTTTCTTGCAAAGGTTGGTAGCTATGTTTATTTAGCTTATTTTGTGAAACTTATTTCATATTTTAAACATCTGTGCAGTAAGGTGGGTCGGCCTCCGATGAAGAAAGGCTCTGACCGAAAAGCTTCATCCTGGCATTCACAGGCTCTAAATTCTGAGCCTATGGATATAACAGGTTTCTGAAAGATACTTCACCTTTGCTCTCTCTTGCCATTTTGTTATATATTGGCACACTTCCTCTCATTTATCTTCTATATTTTAATAACTAACTGTGGATTGTAGTTGAACCAGAAGATGACAGAGAGGAACTTTTAGCTGCTGTAAACGCTGCTCGCAACGCTATAGGTGTGTATATACTTCTTTGATTGCATGGTGCTCTCTGTCAGCAACTTTTTGATTGATGGTATATAGCTCCTTTTCTGCAGTTGGTGCATACTCGGGCCCTTTTTGGAAGAAAATGGAACCGATGCTAACTTTTATAAGCTCGGAAAATTTGTCTTTCTTGAAAAACCAGGTTGGTGCCTATTTTGCTTTAGATCTCATGATTGACTGAAATCTTGTTGCATTGGATATTCTAATTCACCAGAGTGTGTTGTCAGATTAATGTTGTTGAAGAGCTTGAGATGAACATGTCCTGCTTGTCTGATGGTGAACATAATGTGATAGCATCCGGTGATTACAGAAGACTTCAAAAGATGGTATGTGACTTAATTCGTGTTGCACGTTATTCAATAAAATAAATTGCTCTCTTTTCATGGCATTTATGGACTATATATATTGTTGCTTCATATGTCCGGAAAATGTGCAGGATGAGCATTCATCTCAGGTGCTGGGTCCATCTAATTATTCTGTCATTTCTGAACAAAGCAAAACCAATGGGGTTGGAACAAAAGGATCTGACTGTTTTTCCCCTAGCGAGGAAAGCCGCAGCACTGGACCACAAAAGGTGGAAGCTGATAAATGGTTTAATGAAATGGCCCCAATGGCACACAGACTCCTTTCAGCCTTAATTATGGAAGATGACTTATCTGATTCAAATGGCATGCAAAGTGATATACTTGTTGAATTTCCAAATATCCACATGCCTTACACTGTCAACAGATACCTGGAAAATGGACTCCAAGCTAGTCCAGTCACATCAAATTTTGGATTGAGTGTAGATTTCACTCACTCAAACACTACTTCAGTGATACATCAGAGCCTTTGCAATGGATTTACAGCTTCCAGCAATTTCATCATTTCAAATAGTGGAAATACAGTCCATAGCGACAATTTATCAGATGGAACCAATTTTACGGTATGCCCAGAAAGTGGCCCTTTGCATGGCCTAATGCCACAGATTTCACATCAATGTCAGAATCCAGGGAAAACTTTCCCTTTATCTCCATATGACTACCAGTACGGGCATATGTCTGTGGATGATAAGATATTGATCGAGCTCCAAAGCATTGGCATTTGTCCAGAGACAGTGGTATGGTAGCTTAAACTCTGCATTGATGAACAACTAGCACATTTCAAAAATCTGTTGTTTTTTTTTTTTTGCAGTTTTCACTAGTTTGTATGTCTGACTGCCTGTCAGGAAACATGCCAAATAACTGAACCACCATAATTTACAAATTTTGGGCGATATGATTTGTTTCTTGAGATGGTACTGTGGTAATTGGTAGAGAGTAGGGACTCGCCTTTCGTTAATTGGTATAGTTGGTAGGGAGTAGGGACTCATTTTTCCTGAACCATTTTGTGCCACATTAGTAAATGGATGAAGAAGAGCTACCATTGTACCTGCCTGATATGGTTTCATACTTTCATAATTTGATATGTTTTGCGGTACTGTTCCTGTGTTATTTGTTAGTTGTTTTTTTCTTATTTGTGTGCACACATTACGAAACATACAAGATGGCTGTGTGGCCATGTCTTTTTAGTCTTAGATACCAATGCATATAGAGAACGAGTCTTGTAAATGTACCACACATTAAAAAAGACCAGGGTAATGTTGATGTAGTCTTGTCTTGATGAAATCATAAAAGTGTTCTTTTCGCTTCTGAATCCCCCTCGCACAATGCTTTGAAGAGAGTTATGGTAAATGAGTTTTTGTAGTCTGTAGTTCCTTGCAGAGCCTGTGAAAGTTTATGTAATATAATTTGAATCTGTTTCTTTCTGACATTCTAATTGTGGTTATCGCGTTATCTTTGCAATACTACCCTTTTCAGCCAAAGCTAGATGACGGAGAGGACGAGGACATCAATAAAATGATTTTGGAGTTGAGGAAAAGGCTGCATGACCAGGTTACATCAACTAGCATAATAACGTGGGGGTTAATATATAATGGGTTCTTCGTAAAGTTTTATTTTGTTTACTGATTTATCAACTTAATGGACAAGGCTGGTAGTTTTTATTATCCCATTTTAATGCTATTTCCCGTTTGGTACATTGTTGTGGTGTTTTTCCTATCTTTAATTCATATATTCTAGATGGAGTTATTACTTATCATATTAAGCTTGCATGTATGTATAACAGTATAACTAAATAATTCCATTGTTCTTTTGCAGGTGACGCAAAAGAAATGCAGATTACATAAGCTAGATAAAGCAATTCGAGATACAAAAGATCTTGAAGAGAGGTATCAATAGATTTATATTTTTGTGAGTGCATAAAATTACTTCTGTGGCTGACTTCAACATATGTCTGATAGGAGCTTGGAGCAACATGCTATGAACAAATTGGTTGAAAGGGCATACCGAAAACTTAAGGTATTTGCAATTCCTATTTACATGGTTGCTTTTCTGTTAAACTTTCATGCCTAATTCGATAAGAAAGGTGGCGTACACACACAAATATGTGCACGTAATCTTACAATTGTCACAAATTTATCACTGGATAACTGGATCTCAGCACATGCATTGACTTTAAGGGACACAGGAGCAGCAGATCATTTCACAAATTCATGTTCCCTAGCATTCCAAAAGTACAAATTTTGCTTATATACTATTCTCCGTGATATGTTGATTTCCCTGGCCTTTGTATCACTGCCAAGTTGATTTAAGGAGACAGATTACTCACTCTTCTTTGGTTATTACTCTAACACTATTATTTTCCTAATAAATAGTTGGTGAAATTCCTCGATTCTGATTTTATATCTTTACAATGCATAGGGTGGGCGAGTGGGCTCTAGTCACAAGGCTGGTGTCAGTAAGTCAGTCAATAAGGCTGCAAAACAGCTTGCTTTGGCTTTTGGCAAGCGTACTCTTGCTCGATGCCAGAAATTTGATGAAACAGGGAAAAGCTGCTTTAGCGAGCCTTCTCTTTGGAGTGTGCTATCTGCACCCTTGCCAAGCAGTGATGCAAAAGCCACAGAAGGTAAGATATGTTCAACTGTTGGTAAGAGAGTCTGTTTTTGTCTGTTAACGTGAGAATATTGTAACATGCAGTTTCCCCTCTCAAATAAAAGTTTTAGCCAAATTACTTTTTTTTTTCCTGATTTATTCTTGGATTTTAGGTGTAGAGAGGCTGAAGCATCAAAAGCTTGATAGAACTCCATTTGTTACATTTCTTTTCCTGATTTATTCTTGGATTTTAGGTGTAGAGAGGCTGAAGCATCAAAAGCTTGATAGAACTCCATTTGATCAAGGTAACTTTGCAACCTTCATGATGGTTATACATCAAGTAGGTAGATATAGGAGTGTTACTGGGTAATAAATATCAACTATTTTTGCTTAATCTCTGCCAGGTGGTACAAAATGGAAAAAGAGTGATCGAGAAAGGGATCACAGCAGAGATGCATCTGCAAAGGGTTCTAGTTTAAAATCAGGGCGTCATTCGTCAGGTAGTGGGCGGAGTGGCGAACGGAAAAACAAGACAAAACCGAAGCAAAAGCTAGCACAGCTGTCAACTTCTGGAAATGTGCTCGGTAGAGTGGTGGAGCCATTTTCAGCACCGGCAGTGCAAGAGCCCCCAGAACCTGCGAGTGTAAAAAACACTAAGCATCCGAGAAACACCGGCAATGCTGCCCAGCGAACTACCGATGCTTCCCTGCCAAACTTGCCTGGATTAGATGATATATTAGATGTTCCAGGAGGGCTTGACGAACAGGGCAATGACATCAGTTCGTGGTTTACCGATGGCCTTGATGACTCGTTACAAGACATTGATCTTTCAGGGGCCCTAGAAATCCCAGACGATGACCTCACCCAGCTGGGATTTATGTAAGACAAAACCTGTTGTTTAGCCTGTGCATATGATGGGAGCGCGGATGTCATGTTTTTTCTTATCTGATCGTAGAGCTGATAGATTAATCTCTCTGCCACAATCTGGGAGGGCAGAGCTTGTAAGTTGTAATTAGGGTGATTGATTTGTCTAGATATCATGAATATGTTGGAAGTTAATTGAATTATTGCAGATGAGCAGCTCGATTCTTTAGCAATAAGAACTTGGTGTACAAATGATTTCTTGCTATGCTGTGCCAAGATTGATCTCCATGGTCTTTTATGTAGCTTTGTTACACAATGTGCAAAATGCTCATTTATGTGACGGTATTTCTTCCCTTCGTAGGTTAGCGGAGGGAGCACAGATGATGCACAGAGCGTCCCCCTAGATTCGTAGTAATATAATTTGGTATCAAATCTAACCCAAATGGGTCCATAGCTCAGTGGTAGAGCAATTGACTGCAGATCAATAGGTCTCCGGTTCGAACCCGGATGGGCCCTTTCAATTTTTTCCCTCTTTTTCTAACAGTTTGCACAACACATTGTGGCTACGTATATATTTCTCTCTTTTTTTTTTCACTCGCTCTACGTATATATTTCTCGTACGAACTTTATTTGTCCGTTCAAATTAGCCTCCTTTTACTCTGCTACCATGAAAATAATGGGGACAGTTTGGACCTATCTGGATTTCAAAAGAGTCCATTTATAAATTAATTTTTTCTTTGTTACAATGTACACGACAGTTTGGCCGAGTGGTCTAAGGCGCCAGATTTAGGCTCTGGTCCGAAAGGGCGTGGGTTCAAATCCCACAGCTGTCACTATTTTTATATGTGATCAATTTATTTTTGCGCTTTTCCAATATAGAAGTTATTTGAAAAGTGTAAAAAGTAATCCCTTTCACATTCCATCGAACTCTTTCGGAACTGCATCTCATCTTTACATTCCATCCCAAATATACACCTGAAAAATTGAAGAACTATTTTTACACATATATCTACCCTCTAATATACATGCCTGTCCCATTTGAACGAGACCTGATGGCAGCAAAAGCCACATTATTGCCTGTGATGTGCTACAGAATATAATCAATCACTAGGTTGGCACCTACTACTACCAAGGTGTAGATGCTCCACAAATCACAATGTTCACGTCTACGCCCCTATTAGAACTGTTCCAAAACACCTCTAAACCCCTATTACAAATCATTGGCCCTCATTCAACCCTTTAGTTCAGTACAAGCTACACTGAAGTTGTTTGTAACATCAAGCTTCCAACAAGAAGATATTGTTCAAGAACAGCAAGGCAAGCAGCTGACAGCATGTTCAATGCCGTGAAATCCTGATCGATCGCATCAATCACTGGTTGATCTTACACAGCTCCCAATTTCCTTCACCATCGATGAGCTTCAACTCCAAGGCATGGAATGGTATTAGAGCAGGCCTCTGTAAATAGCAAAAAGTTTCAGCAACACTATGATGTCCGTCTCTGAGCAAGTTGTCAATTCACTGGGAAGGAAAAAACATCAAATATTATGTTAACACAGGAATTCTGTGAATCCTTACTTGTGACGATGTGATCACAGTTATACCCATGTTAGTTGCTAGCCTGTACAA
Source organism: Eragrostis curvula (assembly GCA_007726485.1). NCBI lineage: Eukaryota > Viridiplantae > Streptophyta > Magnoliopsida > Poales > Poaceae > Eragrostis > Eragrostis curvula. Next base: position 18,095,350 of record CM017445.1, read on the forward strand.
GTGCTCTTCAACATCAACACTCGTAGCACTGAAATTGATCATAAATTTTAGGACCAACAGTAATCAACTGAAAAATATTAGGAAAGTCAAAAGAGTCATGTGGCAAAGACACGTACTTGGTGCACTCATCAAGTATGCCAAATTTAGGATGTTGGAAAAACAAACGAGCCTGAGAAAATAACAGTTACTGTCAGTTCTCAGACAATAGGAAAGGAACAAAATATAGTTTGCTTTTTTTGCCAATAAACTGACCATCCCAAGCCTCTGTTGTTCTCCTAACGACAAAACATCTTCCCAGTTCGGATTAGAATCCCAGCCTTCTCTTTCTAGAAGATAAACCAACCGAACATTCTCTAGAATTGTCTTCAGGTGATCATCCAACAGGACAGAGGCATTAGATTTGTTACCTACATCAGCATCGAGCTTCCAGTTACTTGGCCAGACAACAAAACAATTTGATACTTATTTTGATAAGCTCCTAGCCAGTTCATTCTTATCAATTTAATTAGCAGATGTCTCAAAAAGTAAATATGCTTACCATCTTTGTGCAATGAAAGAACTTTAATCTCTGCTTCCTCCCTTGAGAGTGGGTATATGATCTGATCCCGCAGAGTACCTAGGCTGGTATATGGACGCTGAGGTACATGAAACATCCCTTCAGAGGGCTTGATAATCCTTCCAGAGAAGGTGGGCCACAAATCTCGGAGTACTCTAAAAATAGAACTCTTTCCGCTACCATTAGGACCTTCAGAAATGTAAAACGATACATGTTAGCATAACTAATTTCACTGCGGCACAAGAGTATAAATAAAGGCCATCTGCAGAAAGACTAAATACCAGTCAGAAGAAGGCTTTTCCCTGGTACGACATCACATGACAGCTTGCTAGCCAATAGCTTCTGTGACGGTGTTACAATATCCACCTCACGAAATGAAATAATTTCTTCTGAAGCTACAGCCATGGCATTGGAAGACACCATAGTACCTACGAAAACAACAATATGAAAGACATGTTTAACTAGTGGCGTTAAGAATAGAAGATACATAATGAAAAATATAACTAATGACCGTAAATCAGCTGACCAAAAAGTCATGTCCCTCAAAAACAAATCATGAACATAAAACTGCAACTCAACCTAAATAACAACCTTTAAATTTTCCAGATGGTGAAAACATGTAAATTTCAAATTTTCTATCCAAACATTCAACTGCCAACAAAAAGGTGAACTCTGAACATTTATAAGCCCACTTTTCCATAGGTCCCCAAAAAAAAAACCCCCACTTTTCCATAACATTACTATTAAATTCAGTTATCAAGAAAAAGACATTACTATTAATTTGGCATCATTAAAAGGTAAGCATTGCTATTTTTTTTAAAAAATTATCGATCAGGGGTCCGACATCCAGACATTATGTTAAGAGCGGGGTCAACCGACGCCTGCCAGGGGCCAGGTGTCACCGCTGCACGCACATGCTGGCTACCTGGGATGCCACAGCCTCCATAGTAGGGAGGTGACCAGCTGCTCGCTTAGTTTGCTCACTGCTATGTTAAGAGTAATGTATTCTAAATTTCATGTGGAAAACTCCTGACCTCCTGGGGGGCCTCTTTTTTATACACTTAAACTGCGAAAGTTATATCATGATTCATGATTAATATTGAAACTTACTCCTCTGAGCTGTACGCAAAAGCTCTTCAAGCTCAAAGATACGGTTGATCCCACCAGAGAGTTCGAGGAATTTCTTATGTAATTCGAGAATGTCACCAAAGGCTATGAAGCTTTGTGATACGACTGATGCCAAGAACCGCAAAGCATGTGCCAACTCTCCTGTTGCACAAACCAAAGTTAACAGGTTTTGGGAAGTTCAAAGGTAAAATCAATTTGAATAATGGACGATTTTGCCTAATTGTAACCTTGAGTTGAAGTCAAAGCTCTGTCTCCCTTGTGCTCCAGAGCATATAACAGACTCAGTCCCCATGTTACATTGTGAGGAAGTTGCTTTGTCACAAAATCATCAACAATACCATAAAGCCACTGTTTTCTCAACAGAATCTTTGAGTGGTTAATTAACTTCATGAACTTAGCCTCAATCATCTGGAATATCATATATCAAAAGAAATTGTAAGCAGAAAGGCTAAGTCATGTACCAAAATAACGGCAGTGCTACTGGAAACAATAAAAACATATTCGATGAGAATTGGTTAACATAAAATGCGCATTAGGATCAGCGAAGAGTTGACAACAGACAACAAAGGGATAATTGTTGAATGGTCTTTGCTTAGAATTGGATGAAAATAGCCAGAACCCAGTCCTCTTTGGCTTGAACTTGGGGACCTTCACAATAGAAAACCATCTAGTTCCCCTTGGTAGTCTTAGAAGGGGGGAAATAATAATGATTCAGATATCAAAGCGAAGGTTCATATTGAGCACAGTTTCTAAGTGAAAATATGAAGATACCATGCAACAGCCCAACCTAACAAATCATTATCTTCTGCTGGAATGAAACCAATTGGCCCAGAAAATAATGAAAAGACAGTATTAGCTTTTGATTAAATGAATTTTGAGCATTATCCAAGTAACTCACAGCTTTTTCTCTTGAACCACCACCAAAAAAAGCAATTGATTCAGCATGCGTACGCAGTCTTGAGTGCATGAACCTTGTACAAAATTTTACGGGTTAAGACTTGAGTTTCTTTATACAGCACGAAAGGGGCTCTCCCAGGGTGCAACAATTATGAAGTGTTTACCTGAATGTTCCTTCAAGTTCTTGTTCTTGGCCTGAGAGATGACCAAAGTCAGGGGATATAGCTCTCAGAAAACCCAGACCCAGTAACATATAAGCGTACAGTATAGCAATTCCTCTCCGTCCAGACAAGAGCTTCATTCTCCATGTAAACCTGGCGAGTTCAATGACCACTATCAAAATGAAGTCCAGGGCACGAACAAAAAATAAAACCAAGTAGATGGCTACCAGTTGATACTAAGGATAACTCACCAAAGAATGTCAACTAGTGGTTTCACCATTCCAGTAACTAAGCCAGCAAGGTCATTGGTCAACTTGTCTACATCAAGTGTTAATCTTTGGTCTGCATCAATGCTTTTACCTGGCATGTTGAACACCTGAAATCACATTATAGGATAATTTAGCTTTGGTCAACCCAAAGTAGTACCTCTATTAGCACTATGCAACCTTATTCCTAGACTCAGACCCCCCAACACAACAATCAAATGCAACACATGGTCACATACTTGGAAAAAGAACCGAAATACAATTCAACCACCAAAACTATGCAGATCTCATGAAAGTGATCAAGTCCAAAGACAACACTTGAGGCCTATTAGGAACTGACCACTATGAATATTAGTGGGCAATAAAAAAAGGGTTATATTTGCTCCTAGAAGTGTCGTGCAATTTCCTTAAGGCTTGTTACCTTGTCCAACTCAGCCCTAAACAGTATGATGGCTGCGCCAACTCCCAACACTCAGCTTCTTCATCTTCACGTAACAATAAAAATTCAGAAGCACATGAAGCCAAATCGCAGGTTGATCATATTCCCTTGCTGCCATTTTTTTATGCCAATCAAGAGCCCCCAACCCCAACAACTACAAATTAGTAAAAGTTTGAGCTATCAATGTTTCCTGCATCTGACAGTTAAATTTGATGTTTCTAGATAAACTGCAACCACTTTACAGGGTACCTACTGTGCCCCTGGAGATGCATCTTGTCCGGTTATGTGTAGTGATGTGCCATATTACAAGTTACTAAAGCATTTTAAGAAGCTATAATTTTTTCATTGGGATTATTTCTGTTTTTAGTAACAACAAAGTGCATTTAAACTGGCTTATTTGCAAATTCTTTAGCACTGGGTAAGTTTTAGGCAGATGCTAGCAGATTAATTTGCCATAAAAACACGTATTTCAACAGCCAAATTGCCATTTACTCAAATATGCTAGTTTCCCTGAACAAAGGGTATGGGCAGGGCAGGCCAATAAACAAGACATATCCTATGTCGTCCACCAAGGAAACAACCCCAACATTCCATAACAAAATAGTCTCCAAGTCTCCACTAGTACAAGACATGTAGGTACATAAATCACTCAAATTAATTTTAAGAACATCATGACATATACAGTCTCTTTGGTACCATAAAACAATGTTCAGAAACAATAACATGCAATTAATCACAAAGGCAGTTGAAGAATTCTTCTGACCGCAAAGGAAACTGGTTTATGCTTGCGGATATACCTTGTAGAATGCATTTCTTTTCAAATAATATCGAAGCAAGTGATTGGTCATGCGGATTCTCCATCCGAGGGCAAGTTTTGCAGTAAGGGTCCTATAAAGATACAGGTTATTGAGATCATGGAATCAAATGTACAGAGTTGGAAATAACACACCCCTAATCCTGCTATATGCCAACTAATGCAATTTCCTGAATCCTGATTATTAAGATAAGGAGATAAGCATCAATGCAACTAACAATTTGCTTCCCTTATCTATTACTGCTCAAGGTGCTGTGCTTGCGGCAATGTGCACTGCTGCTGCGGCAGCAAAGCCCTATGGCCTCCATGCAAAATAGTTAATTAGTGATATATCTCGTACTTTTAGTTAATCAAGGATTACCTAAGAGATGGAGCCACAAAAGAGTTTGCAGCACTCTGTAGAATACTGACACCAATCAAACGGATGAAGGCAGCTTTATCTTGTTCCAAGACAAACTTCACAGTTGTCCCTGGCAAGATGGGATGCATCATATGAGAAAGTAACTTAAAGCTCTTCTCACAATATAAGATAGGGCAAAAAGGGAGAACCATTCAATGAAGCAATACGATCTGATATCCATGTACGAGACAAAACAAGCACGGCAACAGCAAGCAACTGCCCGCCTTGTTTATCAAGTAGTTTAGGAACCTGGAGACCAATAAAATGGGAGACCATATTAACGTCAGAGATAAGGTTCCTTGAGATAGCTTCAGATGCTGTCAGGTCTGGGAGTACAACCTTTCTTTTTTCTAGTAACTCGATTAGTAATTCTAGTGTCTGATATTTTGTTCACACAGAGGTGAAATCAGCAACAATAAGCTCTGGATTCTAAATTAATGGCTGAATATGGATTGCCGACAAACGGAGATCTAGAAATGTGAAGCTGAAAGGAGAACAACATACCAGTATTTTGAGCATCGCAGCTACCCTGGGAGGCAGGGGTCTTGGGTGACAATGTAAGTGTGGGATCCGAGATTTCTGTATTGTAGGTTGTATTTCCACCTTACGAGAGGTTGCGATAACCTCTGTAGAGTATGAATGCTCCTTAGACCTCAATGAAGTGTTGCTCTGGTAAGAGGAACTTAATCAGCAACACGAATATGAAGAGCTGTTAACAATGATAGAATTGACTGTTCTCTGCTGTTCTTGTTTTTGTTTTCGTAACCTTGTGGTTTGAGCCATCTTTTTATTTATATATAACATGGCGGATTGATGGTGTCTCCCCTACTGTTTGCCCCTAAAAATGATGGAATAGAAGTCAAGAAGACCGTAATCATATACCTTTGCCCTGCTCATGAAAGCCCTTTGAACAACAAGTGCATCAGACTTTCGATTGGTTTCTGATGATGAAAAGTCAGACTCTTCGGTAGAAAAGGATGAGTCATTCCTACAAAATTAGGAAGTGTTATTAAGTATCTAATGGATCAGTTATAGAAGAAAGAACCGTCAACAAAATACCAGGGGTTCTAACCTTCTATGCTGAACATCCCAACCTCCTTCACCATCCAAGGACAAAACAATATCATGGAATGCAACTAAAGCTGGGCGATGGGATATAGTTATGCAGGATGTGCCCATAGCTCGAACCTTTTTGCAAAAGCGTTCCTCCATATCAGTTGTCACAGCACTGGTACATTCATCAAGGATGGCAAACTTTGGCCGATGGTAAAATAGCCTGGCCATACCCAATCTTTGTTGCTCACCGAGGGACAGCTCTTCACCCCAGTTAATTTCCTTATCAAGAGGATAGCGTTCAAGCAAGTATTCTAGGTCAACCTGTGAGAGGAGCATGGTTAGAAATTCCAGCAGGTTCATGCACTCAAAGTGGTAGCTCAAGCTGCTATGTTATCAGTGTAATTATCAACACAAGTAGTATTACATTTTTTAGAAGGTCCACCATGCCATCATAGCTAAGTGGTTCAATCTCCTGATCTGCTGTAAGAGGATAGATTAGCTGTTCACGAAGTGTTCCAACAGCTGTGTATGGTCTTTGTGGGACATAAAAGATCTCCTTATTGAGATCCGAACCAACACCAGGTTTAACAATATGGCCAGAAACCAGTGGCCATAGACCTCCAAGGACCCGGAAAAGGGAGCTTTTCCCACTACCATTTGGACCTGGAATAAGAGTAAATGTAAGCTTTAAGAACTGATGTTTTGTGCAAATGAGAGTTTGATATCATAACAAAATCTATAAAATGGAGTCTACGATATCCAACAATATATGCATAAAAGTTCAAAAAAGTCCTTCAAGAAGGCAGGCTTAATTATCAATGTAAATATTCACACATTGACTCATGTGTCGGAGGACTGCAAGTAAATTCATGTTTCATACAGCAAGCATTGCAATAGTAGTGCCACAATTCCTGTAGCAGGGCTCTCCCCTACAGCATATTCCTTAAAAAGAGTCACAATTGCGAATTCACAATAATAACAATCGATAGAAGATTACCAGTTATCAAAAGGTTAGAACCCCTTTCTACCCGGAGAGTTAAATCGTCAACCAAGACATTCCCAGCAGGTGTAACTACCTGCGATCATTTCAAATCAGAAACTTGAAAACATCTAGAAAGTGAAAATGGTACAACAACTACCAAGCCTTTATAGTTCCTTTTTATTTTCGTTCTTTGTGTAGTTATTTTCCCTTTGCAGTTTAACAGGAAGAAATCTAACAACAGGGACATTCCAAAAAAAAAAAGTAAGTTTTTACCTTGACACCAGAAAATTCTATATGGTTTGCTTCACTGATATAATTTCCAGGAGAAGAGTTGTGCTTTAAAGATCTATCATGAACCCCAGACAGGTCACGTGAAACATCAAGTAACTCACGAATCCGGTCTGCGTAGCCACTGTTAAATTACATTGAAAGTCCATAGGCATCACAATCTGAATGCACAAAGTTCAGCATAAAATGCCGAAGATGAGCAGAAAATGCATTCGAACACAAAATGTTGCAACTCATAAGACCCCACCAATATTTCCACAAAAGAAAGCGAAGTTATTGTGTGTTTGTTTTAGGTGTAAACCACATTCTATAGCTGTATTAGTAAAGTGCGGAACCCGCTCAAATATTGTAAATCAGTGATGAATAAGAGAGTGGTTGATGGCCCTGCAAGTTCTCATATGCTAGCATCCTAAAATTGTTTCATTGAGTCGAACCAAATAAAATTTAATGGGTTCATTTTGGAATAATATTAAGCCGTTTGAAAAGAACTCTGAAATTCAAAAATTCAAAAAAAAAAATGTTATACTGAACCAGGCACTACCGGAAATCACTTAGTATGTCTTCATTTTGGAATAATATTAATCCGTCTAATATGAAACACAAAAGTGTGGTTCTTCCTTCTTCATCTCATAGCTCTAAAATGGTCTCTCTCTTTTTTGGGACAAAGCTCTAAAATGGTCTCTTAAATAATGATATTGTTGCCGTGGGGCATCAATGAACATGTCATCTACCATCTGCATTTCTAAGAAAACAGTAGAACAATAAGTGCCGCATTGTCAAATGCATGTGCACAAAACTATGTCAAACTTAATTGGATGGCATGCACAACGGGACATTAACTTTTTCAAGCAAAGTGACACCAAATATGACAAAATGAAACAGAACAGACCTATTGGGCAGTATTAACAATTTGCAAAAAAAAAAAATGATGGAAGACTATACCTCAGGATATTTAAACGTCTTGAGCTGATAGAAAGAATTCCAAGGGACTGAAATAGTGATATGATCACGCTTGTGTGATACCGAAGATTGCTCAACATGTCAGCCCTTCCTAGGGTAGATGAATCAGGTCTAAGGTTGCCAGAGAAGAAAGGTTCGATAATAAGAACAACTGCTACAGTGGCACCGAAATATTTCAGAAAGAAATCCTGAATCATGCCGAACCACCAGTTTTCATGACGCACATGATTAAGGTGTCCAATAAGAGCCTCGAATCGCTGCATAATATGAGATGCCTCCCTGTTCTCACCACCATAAAATGCCACACTCTCAGCATGTGTTCTTAATCGTGAATGAAGTTGACGATAGTCTCCTTCTAGTTGCTGCTCTGTGGATTTAAGCTTTCCGAAAGCTGGAGAGAATTTCCTAATTGCTCCACCAGCGACTAGTACATATGCCTGAAAGCATTTACATATTAATAATATATACTAGTGTGGGAAGAAATAGGCAGCCTGATCAACATACAGTATTAAAAAAAATTAAGGAAGCAACTTTACTTAAAACAATTGTATAAAAATTACCATAATCCAGAATACATATTTTGGACTAGCATATGAACAGAGACGCCAAGTGTAGATCAGCCCTTCTGCAACAGCAGCCAGATCATCCTGTACAAGTTCACTTAGTTCAGAAGAGAACTTCGGGATATCACTAGCAATCCGTTGCTCCGGATTTGATATTCGGTGATCCACATGTGAGATCTTGTAGTAAACCATATTCTGGACATAGAGAAAACAAGGTTGTGAAGATATTTGTTAAGATTATCCAAAAAAATTTAAATTAATTAAAACATAGCCACTAGCCTGTGTGTGCACCCGTTAGATCAGCCATATTTAATAATACATGGAAGGACAAAAAAAATATTTCAATAGCAGCATCAAATATGAAAACTTCACAACCTTACATGAAAATATAACTAATGCTATGACATAAACTAAATAGTGGAAGCGTGTTTAACAAGCAGAGGAAAAAAAACTGTACACTGGAAAGGAAGTGAGGAAAATTTGCAGGCAAAAGCAAGCTGAAGACAACTAGAAGAAAAAGTAAGCGCATTAGTTCATGAACAACCTAATATTATTATTTTCTATCATAGGAAGTAAACCATTCATATTACTAAACTGTAGGGACTTCAATTCTATGGAAAGCTGCAGTGTTTTTCATGTGCAATTTTCCATGCCCTGGTCACTAGTTTAATGTGTCTGGTCATTATAATCTACACCATAATACTAACAGAAACAATATCAGATCATTGATCAAGAGGAACTTAAGATACTCTTTCTTGAGTTCAACTTTTACAATATTCTTAATGATATTCTGGCAAACCAATGCAAATGAGAAATGATCAACAGGAAGTAACACAACATCAACCAACGCAGAAGCAGAACAGATATACAGACGTACCTCAAAGTAATCAGCATGGATGAGATCTGTTAAAATTTTCTTGAAGCGCAAACTTAAAGACCCAGTAAGGTATTTTGAGGTCTGATATACTGTGGATTGGAGGAAGCATAATATGAGATTCTCTATAATCAGGCGTGTAAATGTTGGGACGCGCCGAAGAAATGCTGCTTTAAACAAATAGCCTTGAACTCTTGCTAATCTATGGCCCACAGCAGTACGCAGCACCTGCAAAAGAAAAGGTATGCTGAGAATAACATTCCTAGATGATCATTGCAGCTTTGTATACCTTACAAAACTCCAAAAGCAGAAAGTAGTATCACACACATCCCATCGATGACGGTAAAAACAAAACTTAAAACCAAGGTTCCTAGAGATGAAATACCACAAATCATTTGCTTTAAGCAGTTACTTTTTCCAATTAAAATTTGCTTTTTCAAAATTTACTCCATCCACATGAAATCATTAATTTGCTTGACTCTGTCAAGAAGGGTAGATGGGACCAAACCACTAGTGGAATTGCTTGTAGAGAGCGTACAGCAGCACCAAAATAGCAAGAATTGAATCAAGTACACCACTAACAGAAAATGGCAGAACTTACTGATGTCAGTATCAAGCCAAGAAGGAAGCGTGTGCCATTCGGGCCAATCTTCTTAAGCAGAATAGCAGTTAGAAATTGTAGAGATTTGAGCCCACCCTTTTTCTGCTTTGTTCCAACCAGTCCGCCGTCAGCACCATTTTGACCATTTGTGGCCAATGCACTGGCATCATTACTGTAATTCGGCTCTGACCGCCTTCTCCGCGGGCGCTGGCTTGACCTGGCATACGCCAAAGCGCCACCGGCTAGCAGCGCTCCGGAAACAACCGCAAGAGTCTTCCTGGTTCCAAATAAACAAGAAATGGTGAAGCACTGCATTTGAGAACGGAATTGTGACAGAGCAAACTTTGAGCATAATCGGAGCAGACCTCCTTGATGCCAGGAGCCCCCGTCCACGCTCCGTCAGCTGCAGCAGCTGCAGAGACGACATGTCGGCGCCACAAGATGGCTTCCCGGAGATCTTAGGCGGACGAGGGCGGGATTAAGGCGCTATCCGTGTCGCCATGGAGCATCTCTGCATCTGAGTCGGATAAAGAAGGGGAAAAAATGAGAACTTTTTGAGACAAGTGGGCAGGAGGAGAGCACGTAATGGGCCAATTCGGTGGCGGAACCGGAAGAATCCTGCACCGGCAGAGCCAGCGGCCGAAGGGAGGAGGAGCCAGTGGGTTGGAGGGTTACCTCGACCTTCGCGGAGAGTGGCGGACAGGGGAGATCCCCCGCCGGCGACGAGGGAGAGGTAGGAGCAGAGATGCCGGGAAGCAGATTGAGAGGGAGTAAATAATACACCAGAGGGCGACGGTTGATGAGATTTAAGAGAGAGAAAGGGACGCTGTTGTAGCAAGAGAGACACTGACAGCGCGACACGCAGAGAATTGACAGAAAACCCAAACCTGCTCGCAACAAACTCCTCTCGTATCGTACGAGCGATTTGCTAAACACCCTTCGAACTTTACGTATTCTCTCGTCTCACAACGTTCAGTTTTTTTTTTCCCAATGAGTTGTAGTGTAATGCAAGGAAAATACTCCACAGCTTTTTGCAAAACTGTTGATTCTGACAGACATGTTTCTCCAAATCAGTAGCCAATGCATGAATATGACCCGTCAAAAAAATGCATGAATATGAACAAAGTTCTTTCTCTTCCCTTGCAGATGTATAGAAGGTCATTTTCTCTAACCAGCATGAGCATCTTTCCAATTGATGTACCTATCATAAAAATCACATTCTCCATATCTAGCCTAAAGTCAATTATATAAACCCCATAGTCAAAAGTTACATCCCTTCAAGTTTCGATGGGAATAAATGATCCAGGTCGAATCCCGCTGTAATTATATTGAAAACTCCCTTTTGCTCTATCTTGAGAAATCTTCGGTGTGTGTTGTACTCTATCTTCTTCTTAATGAAATGCGTGCCCAGGCACGTTCTCGAGAAAAAAGAAAACTCCCTTTTGCTCTTTCTTTCTGATAAGAATATTCATAACGTGTATTCCGTCCTCATGTTTCAAAAATGGCGAATTAAGCACAAACTATAATAATATGCTTATGATGCATAGACACGTGAGCATGTGTGCCATAATATGTTTGTTGCACTGTCTTTTTGTAATGCTAAACAGGTACTTTCAGGAGGACCACAATGCTAAATAGGTACTTTGGGGAAGACCGCAATGTGTGTGTGTCATAATATGTTTGTTGCACTGTCTTTTTGTAGCTTTCCCTTTCTTGTGCTTCCAAGCATTATTCAATGAGCTGCCTCGTTAAGACGAGAATGCAACTGCTTACACGGCAAGGCTGCTCAACGGAAAACAAATTACAGTCCTCCACAGGCTGCCAGCTGATCGATTGCACTAGCAGAGCGTGTTGGGCACTCTGATCAGGCTGTCTGTTCTCACTTCTGTTGGATCTGTTCCATCTTCTTGGAAACGCAAACATGCAAGCGAGCAAATTTATCGTGGTCCTTTCTAGAAGGGCCAGGGTTGGTTACATTTCTGAATTCTTATTTATCTACTTGCAGTAAAAAAAGTAGTTTACATGATGATCCAACTGGCTGTTGGCTCAACTCAGCTCATCAAATGCTTGAATTATGCTGATGATCAGCTTAAGACGATAATAGCAATTCGGTTGAGTGGTTCGATTTGTCTGATTGAAAGGCTCCAAGAACCCAACATCAAACCTAGAAGTATCTCTATATAGGTTCAAATTAACACCACCTGACATCTGAATGAAAGTTTGCTTTTAAGGTATGTTTGTGGCTTGTTGAACAACCAACCGAAAACTAATGCATCACAGATTCACAGGTACAAGTTCCTATCCACGTATGAGTCAATGTGCCAATTAAAAGAATTAGTGTTAGTTATTTAGACGTACAGTTAGCATAATAGCGTTCAACGATCACCGTTGAGAATTAGTGCAGGTGGGCACCTAGCTGCATATGCAACGATCAGTTTTTCGATCGCTCGGAGAAAACACTCAATCACCGATGTGATTGTGTACATATTGCTGCCACAACTCAATATACTGCTCTGAGATTGGAAACGACAATCGATCGATCGGGTCACCCCACTAAAATGTTCCTAGGACCACGATCCGAACCATACATGACTCTATGTTTCACGTGAAGAGGAGATCTGGTGCTCCCGGAGAACGTATCGGGTGCTCCTACCGGGTTAGATGCTACCGTAGCACAAAAATTATGCTGTGACACAATCAATTGCGCTACAATCTGCTGTGACACACTTGTTTGAGTCTGTAGCGCTCGTGTAACTTTTTCGGGCTTGATGTGTCAGATAATATGATATAATGAGTGAAATGACTAAAGGAAGAGCAGTAGAGGGTCGCCTCCTGAACCGTCCATAGGACTCTCTGTTCAACTCGTGACCGGCGATACAGAATTGAGATTTTTTTTTTTGGGTGGGGGGGGGGGGGGGGGGGTGGATCTGTAATGTCGGTGATGAATCTTTGCTGTACGAAAACACTGCTTGCTTTAACAGCCAGATGCAGATTATATTTACAGTAGCTGAATTATTCCCTGCATAATCGTAGCTGGAGGACGAGGATGCTATCCCCAAAGGCCATAATCGCTAGCTTGTCATTTGCAAGCACTCCAAGTCTTCAGTATGTCTGCCTTGTTTCACTTCCCTTTTAACCAAAAATAACTAGCAGGTTTTCATTCAGATTCACTGATTCAGTCTGTAAGGCCTGTAATCGTCGAAGCAAAATCCACGTGTCTTTGTTCTGAAGCGAAGAGAGGTACATACTATTGGAACAAACACCTGATGTACTACGTACGTATAGCAAGCAGTTTTTATGCCAGACAGCTTATACAATAGTACGCGTTTGTTTTATTGGGTGCAATTACATGAACTCAGCCAGTATCTTTACAGCAGATACGCAAGAGTGAATCTTGTTATCTCTCCCCTCTCTGCTCCGGAGTGAGACCTCCTTTGCCACAGCTGGGACAACTCTTGAGCCCAAATCCTTGGCAGTCGAAGCACCTGAATGAAATCAACGCGAGGATACACATAAAGTGAGCATGTTTATATATAAATCTGATGCACTCCACCCCAAATTACAAACAGCAAACAAGAATAAAGGCATACTTCCATCTCTCAAAGATGTTGCCGTTCTTCTTGTTCTTGCCAGTCCCCTATACATGAGAAAAATCAGCTCAGCTCATATCATTGTTCCAGAAACTTGAAGCAATGACAGCACCAACCAATCTACGGGTCATCATGTATACGGACCTTGCACCCTGGACACTCTACTGCGCCTTTTCCTTTGCACGTCTTGCAGTCTGCAGAGACCTGATGAAGCAAGTTTAGCATCAGAAGCAGCATCTAGTGTGATACAAGAAGGCTGTAAATGCTACTATTGTAAAATATGTGAACCATACCACCATGATCCTAGCTCCACGTTTGGATGCCATGGCTGGCTTCCTCGTCCTCCAGCTGCGATCCACAGGAGCAAATGCTACGGCACTTGTCCACCGTAAGCAGGCAGCTAGCTCCATGGTAATTGCCTTCGACACTGAATTGATTGAACCGGTAGGCAGCGATGTTCTGCTTGCCAGCTGCTTGTCAGTCCGGATAAAGCTGATGCAACAGTAAGCCTCTGAAGAAAGACAAAGGAAGAAAGCGACCGCTAAATGCTTGGAGCCACAGAATCTGATATCCATGTAGCTATCCTCATTTTTTTTCCCCTGATAATAACTGTAAAATTTAAAGTAGTTAGCATTTCAGTGTGTGCGAGGTGGTTGTGGCCATATGATGAGGATAGGGCATGGACATGTGTAGCCCAGATCGGAAAGAGAGTTAAGCACCCTTTTTTTTTTTTTTTTTGGGTGGGGGGGGGGGGGGGGGGGCATCGAAAGAGAGCTAAGCTAGTTATGGCTCCTGTTTCGTGGGCCGCGATTTCGTGTTGGACAAAACCAGCGGCCCATGCCCATGTATGGCAACCATAGGAGAGGGGGAGGACTCGTCGGAGGAGTTCATTCAGGAGCCCAATTGGTGGGGAATCGGTCGAGACTCGACTCGACGGTGACGGCAACGGCAGCGCCGCAGGCAGGAGCTCCTCGCCGGCGGTAGGGTAGGGACACTGGCATTCCTACCTTCGATCCTCCCTCTTCTTCGTCCTCTTTGATTTTGGATATTCCCTAGGATTTTACTCATCATCCCTAGTAGAGTTTCATTGTCGATTAATAATGCACAAAGGTGCTCCTCCTCCTACCACCCTACCCCGCCGTCACACACGCACACGCACTCTCAGATCGATCCAAGGAGTGGCGCAGAAAGGACGGCGGAGCGGCTAGGTCTCGTGCGGCCAGCGCACTGCATTCAGCGCGGTCAGAATCCCCCTCCTCCTCCTCCTCCTCCAGCGTCGACGGAAGGTGAGAGTTGAGCCCTGGCTGAGCTATCCTCCCAAATCTTCTAATCCCCCAACGCCAAAAGCTGAGCTGAGCTCTCGGAGGAGAGGGGATTGGGTACCTATTGGTCGATCATAGTCATCCAGTGCGCTTGGTTTTAAATGATGAAGCTCCATCATTTAATTGAACCTTTTTCATTGTGAACTTTAGGGCAGAATCGTAACTGTTCTGTGGAATTGTAGTAACTGTATTCGCCTGGTCGAATTCATATCCTTCGTGGGTTTGTCATATAGTGAGACAAAAATGAAATCGTTAGTTTACACTCTGATTTATGGATTCTCATCAAGTGAGACAAAAAAAAGAATTATGCTTTAATTTATATATCAAGTGAGACAATACCTTTGAGTTGTGTTGGATTTATCTATGGGCGTTACTGAGCACAAAAGACAAGTACAAGCTCTGTTCTTTTCTGCCTTCACTAGGAAACAGCATGTGCAACATTGATATTATATTTGTCATGTTTTAAGCCTTTGTCAATGTCCTCCCTGCCTCACTGACAGCTGAGATGATTGGGTATCGCAGCTACCTGCCCCTATATCCCTCCATTTCCATCCTGTAATTCTCTTCTGTACCGTGAAAACCGTGGAAGTCCATAAAGGAACTTCTTTTCTGCAGTTTTCAATAACTTACATGGTCGAGCAACTAGTTTTCCATAAGGGCAGTAGCTTCACTGACATATTACTTATAATTAATGCATGGACTTCCAAGGAAATGTCACCTTACAGATCCTTACTTTGGAATCTGGGAAGTATGATGATGCCCATAACATCGGAATTACAGGTTGCATGCATGTGCACCCATGCACAGGGACACTTTTGATCTAGGAAATAACCATCCTCCACAACAACCACAGCAAACTGACTTCAGCCGATGAGATGTCAATACTTTTCACCTAGTTGTGATAATCAAGAATAGCCTTTATTTATCAGCTCTCATATTTACTTTGTCTTTCGATTTACAGATGGCGGAAGTTTCTGATCCACCAGAGGCACAAATAGAAACAGGAATTGGTACTTCCATTAGGAAGGATGCGATTGCTGGGAGAGATTTGGGTTCTTCATATCAACTGTGTATGTTTCTTGGTAGTTTTCAAATAAGGCTAAATTCTAATTTAACCAGGCATTATTTGGTTATGTTTATTTTCTGTCAATTTGGGGTTCATTTTGCAGGGGGCAGTATGAAATTTGAAAAGGATGGCCATTTGACTCCTCATGCAAAAAAGGACTTATCACATATGGTACGGGATTGCTTTCATTCATCCTTCTCTTTCTGGTACTACTACAATGCCATCCGTTTTACTCTGCATAAAAGGATCTATCTTAACCACAAAAAAACGAAACCAAGCAAATATACTAATCTGAAATAATTCGACAGTAACACTCAACAAAAAAGTTACTAAAATTAGTTCGGGGAGGTGCTGGACATATCTTCTTGTTTACATGAGCTCGAAATATCAGTTTAATGGAAAAAATATATAAACAGTTACATTCACATGTGAACCATTGCTCAAACTCTAGATGCACTTTTGATTTGCACTTGTTGAAAATATTTCTTGAGTTGCCTGCATTAATTTATATCCAGAATACTACTCGACTCATGTCTGTAGTTAGGATTGCACAGCCATTTTTATTATTCAGGTACTACGCGCCCAGACAACTCAAATGTACAGTTTGTAGATAAAGCTTTCTGGATGCAAATTAAAGCTTTTATCCACTCTTCACTAAATAAATCCTCCTTTTCAGGATTATCAAGCATGGTCTTCAGAGTCCAACCATGTTACTGACCTTGGATCACATGCATATTCTAAGGAATCATTGCCACTGGGAAGAGAATATTACAGCCAGAGGCCTTACTTTCCTCATTCAACCTCTTCTTGGGGAAGAACTTCTTTAGAAGCAGCTTCAAGTAGTCCAGAAGCATTCGGGCATGCAGTGAGAAGCAAAACGAACACCCCCAGTGCAAGGCCAGGTTATCTTGCTTCATGTCCTACAGCTGCTCTGACATGAGGAAGTATCCAGCAGCAATTAACGCTGATTTTGATTTAGATGACTCCGAATATCGCTACCAAGGATCAGATCAATTTGCTGCCTTATCAAGTCTCTATGGCCGATCTATGGAACACCGCAATGAGGTATTCTTATCATTCTATTGTACTAACATGGCTACTTATGTCTATTTTTTTATCTGGCACATGTGGAAAACAATTTACCTTATGTATGTGGAAGTATTGCATCATGACAATTTCTTGTTGAAACAGATGGTTCGTTATGCAAGAGGGTCCCATCATATAGATGATGAGATCACACCAATTTCAAGTCTATGGTGCTTTGATGATGGAGGCCCTTCGTTACCAAGAGGGGTGCAGTATGGTGATGAGATCCCTTCTTTGTCTCGTAGGAAGTATAATGATGCACCTTCACGCTCGAGCCTGTGGCGTTATGGTTCTGAAATCGCATCACTCTCAAGAAGACATGATTATGGTGATGAGATCCCATCACTATCTCGAAATTGGCGCTACCGAGATAATAACCCTTTGCGTTCTGATCACTGGTACCATGATGCTGATGCTTATCCACCAACAAGATACCGGCAAGGTGCTTCTCACGGGAATGGTCACTCAAGACACAACTTTGCCAGGACGAATACCAATGGGCAAGTCAAAATTACTACAAGCAAACATAATTTTACAAAACCTAGGAGCCACAGAGTTGTAAACAGTAATGACAACTGCAGGATTAGTATCAAGGATAAGCCGGCTATAAGGGATCAAGTTCGTGGGCCCAGAGCTAATAAATTTTATGATACTTCAGGATCCTCTACTGAGAAAGCTATCTTGAGTCCATTGGTCCGTAGGGATCAATTCAATAAACCAGACTTCCCAATTCATTATGAACATGCCAAGTTCTTTATGATAAAGTCATATAGCGAAGACGATATCCATAAAGGTATCAAGTACAATGTTTGGGCAAGCACACCAAATGGGAACAATAAGCTGGATGCTGCATTCCATGATGCTCAGATTTTAATGAAGGAGAAGGGCAAAAGGTGCCCTGTCTTCCTATTCTTCTCGGTCAGTAACGATCAAATGCATTACTTCTAATTATTTAGCATTTTTATATGACAGGCTATAGCTACAAAAGACTATCCTGCTAAATAGTTTTCATATCTAATCAGTTTCATGTTTAATAAGCAATATACTTAACTGATACATCAGTGATTTTCCAAGAGGGTGAATCCAGGAATGGTTTTAAAGTTAGGAAGTTTTTAGTTGGTCGCTTCCTGTGTCTCAGTTCTTTAGTGATGGTGCCACTGGTGAACCACGTAACCACTAAGGAGACATGCCAGGATTTCAATTTTATTAAATTTTTAATGAGCACTTTAAAATTCTGTTGTTTTTTATTAATTTTTACATAAACTAGAAATCAGAAAGTATTAATGATCTTCTGATTACTGTTTTGAGGATACTTGCTTCTTCACCTACCTGTTTTGAGGAAAAATTAAAGGACTTGTAATTTTAGCTAGTTACTACTTGCTATTACTAAAAGTATTGATGCATATATATTTCTTATGACTTTATTGTGAGTAATGGCGTTTGTCTGTTACTGGTTTGATTATTTCAAATGTGTAAATTTAATAAGAAATGGTTTTAGCTGTATTTTGGGCTAGACAGGCCTGCCTTATATTAGGTGATGATATTGTTGATAAGAAAAGTATGTTTAGTTCATTGGATGTTCTTTAAAGAAGAGTAAATAACCCCCGGGTTTTATGATTCTTATTGCACAAAACCCCAGACATTTTGGCTCGTGTCACTTAACCCCGGGTATTTTGGTCCAATTGTTTCATAAAACCCCACCCATATCAAAATATTATCATCTTACCTATGGACTGTACTTTAATTTTTGGAGACTATACATCGTTGTGCATCCAATTAAATATTTTGTTAATCAAATCGATTACAAAAATTGCATCATGCAGGTACAAAGATATAGTTTACAGGTCGTATGTTTGAAAGAGGTGGGGTTTTGTGAAACAATATGACAATAAAACATGGGGTTAAGTGACACAAGCTAAAATATGTGTGGTTTTGTGAGACAAGAGCCATAAAAGCTGGGGTTTTATGAAATTTACTCTTAAAAGAATCTTAACTGAATCAGCCCGACGTCTATTTGATCAACTTTTAGAATTGCATGATAGTTACTTCCTTTTATTTGTTTTTTCAGGTTAATACCAGCGGACAGTTTGTGGGATTTGCAGAGATGCTAGGTCCTGTTGATTTCAAGAAAACCATGGACTTTTGGGAAGAAGATAAATGGAATGGATTTTTCCCTATTACATGGCACATTATAAAGGACATTCCAAATCGGCTGTTCAAACATATAGTTCTTGAAAACAATGACAACAGAATAGTTACTTTTAGTAGGGACACTCAGGAGGTACACGCTTCTGGTTTATTGTTCTGAATTTTCCCTAGGTCCAAATTTGTTCTGAAATGATGAGACTGTTTAGTTTACAATATAAAACAGTTCACTTGTATTGTCATTTTGAGACACAGGAGCCCATAGATTTTTCTTTTTAAAAAAAACATCATCAAGAGAAAATGAACTATTTGGTGACTCAACAATAAATGGGGTAATGTTATCTGAAGCAATACAGTGGCAGGTTTTATGTAAACTCCCTTAGTTTCCATCTGATTTTGAAGACAATAGACTTAAAGGTAGCGCATGTGTTTTCTTACAAATCAGTCTTAGATAACCTGTACCCTTGTGATCTTTTGGTGTAGATTGGGCTTCCACAGGGTCTGGAAATGTTGAGAATTTTCAAGGGTTATTGCCCGGTCACATCTATTCTGGATGATTTTGATTTTTATGAGGAAAAGGATAATGCACGTGGTGCCCAAAAGAGAGGGAATTCAGAGTCAACACATCAAGCTGCATTCTCAGATGACTACAGATCAATGGTACACACATTTCTATTGATTGGCACTAAGTAATTTTAAGAACAAGGACATGTTATCTTGTTTATGAGAAGGAAATGGGATGCTTTTGTTACCTTGCTATTTTTAGAAGTACTTGCATTCTGTGAATATTTTGTTTCTACAAAGGATCCATGAATATCAAACAAATAACTTTTGCTCGCCCATTTTTGAAGTACATATGGTATGTGCAGTCGCTGTCAGTCTCTTCTAAATAAGAAAACATGTATGCATGTTTAAGTTCTGCTTGAAATAATCTGATCCTCATTAGTGGCCCCAGTACTATATACCGGAACCTGCTGTATCGATGTGTCAACATGTTTTTCTGATATGTTTGTTTCCATTTGTAGGAAAATTTGGAGGCAAGCATGGAGAATTGGGGGTTGGACGAGACTTGGAACTGACAGATTGCTGCATCACTGAAATAAATGGTGGAATAGTCAGTAAAGTAATTGAAGGCATTGACACTCGCAGAACAATTCCATCCAACAATTGTCTATATGGGTTAAACTGAAACCTCTTTTATGCTATATACGGTGTTTGTGTAGAATATTTGTGGCTGTAAACACATGATGAGGTTTTGGCGCTGTAGGTTAACCCGGTTACTTTGATATGTTCTGAAACTTGGTTACTTGTAGAGTTCATGAGGTGGTTGTTGATTGTTACTTACTATTGAATCTTGGCTAGTTGAGCTTTTACGCTTCAATTCCTATATGATAGATAAAAACCTTATGCATAGGTACACTTGAGGAAACAGTTCATTCCTCTCATGCTTTTACGTCTCAGTCTGTTACTCGGTTGAATACTTGGTAAAAGTTGGAAACTTGAAAATGACTTTAGAAATCATACGTAGAGGTTCTTGGAAATTCTGAAAAAAAATTGCTATCCAATATGGTCCAGCACAAAATTTCGTGACCAAAATCAATGACAAAATATGCTATTTTTGTCCTTTTTATGTACGTCTGAATAATATTTTTTATTCTTAAAAGGAGTTGAGTTTGGTCATGAAATTTTTGTATGGAGCCATAATATTACAGAAACTATGGATAGTAAATTTTTAACAGGAAAAAAAAAGAACCTCGAGGTATGGCTTGAGTCTACGAGTTTCCAACTTTAACTCTTAGTTCTGCTGGTTAAAATATCCACTGTACTACGAAATGGTACTTCGCTGTTTACGGCACCAATCTCTCTCTGAGTACTTTACGGCTGCTTGGTAATTCACCGTTTGGAAACGCCAGGGGAAGAAAACGCTGTGCAAAAGAACGAACATAAATTTAAAATACTGAAAATTGCCACAAATGAGTTGAGCGAGCGAGGCAATGTTCAGGAAACATACGAGCAGAATATATCATGTATATACAAAGAATATTGTACACTTCACTTGGCGAATAAATTCGACTTCTAAGTTTTCTACTAGAGACAGCCTGCTCCATAGAAAAAATAGGCAGAACCTCGAGAGAAGCAATGCACAGATTGGCAAGCACACGGAAAGTTGTCATGCGCCATATGATACAATGCGCATTATCCCTCTCTGAGTATCCAAGTTTCAACTTTGTTCATCAAGTGGATACTCATCGTCAGGTACCATGGCTGTCAAGAGAGATTCACCTGCAGCGCCATATGATCCAATGCACATCATCCCTCTCTGAGTATCCAAGTTTCAACTTTGTTCATCAAGTGGATACTCGTCGTCAGGTACCATGGCTGTCAAGAGAGAATATTTCACCCGAAGCGATATCTTGCCCCTCTCTAGCTGTAGCTTCGCACCAGAGACCACCCAGTATCCTGGAGTGTCTTGTGGTCCACGAACCATCTCTGCGGTGTCCACAAACTTGATCAACTTTGATGCCTGCACAGGCACCGGTGGGCCACCAGGGTACACAGCTGAGTTGATATTCACATCAGCAGGGCGAGGGGCGGGCTTCTGCGCCACAGTGGAGAAATGTGTGCTTATGAGGGTTGAGATGAGCCCAGACTTCTGGCCCAGATTCGGTGATCCTTCCCATTCTGGGTTCTTCACGAGTGCAGCATTGCAGACTTTAGAGAAATGGAGGCGGAGAAAAAGGATTTTCCTGAATCCATGACTGCTCACATGTAATTGTGCTCCAGTAACAATTGAGGAGTCGTCGTCTGACTCCACTGGTGCTGTGTACACGTGAGAGAAACGCTTCCATGATCCAAATGGTTCTAAGTACTTGCGGTCATGTGGTTCTGGTGTTCTATGGTTGTAAGGATCATCCTGGAGCTGGAGGATTTGAGGAAGGGAACATAGATGCTGAAGATGTACAGCTAACATGTTACTTTTCTTCCCCTCAAGATACAACCGTAGTCCAGTAACAGGTCTTTCACCAACATCAACCTGTACAATATAGAGAAAAACATGTAAGCAAAACTTCTATCGAGCTTCAGACCTTCTAGATTAGTACTATTATTATAACTGATGATGCCTAGTCAATTGACAAACCACAAGTGAACAGCTTGCGTCCTTACTACTGCATTCTTCTCACTTCATCAGATATATAATAAAAATAAAACACTAGAAATAATCACATAAAAAAGTATGGCATCATTTAGTAAGAAAATTGAAGCATATAGTTCTAGTTCTAGTTCAACAATTATTGTAAAGATGAAGTCGAAATTATATACATACCACTTAAACATTAACAACCACATTAATACATAAAAGAATCTCATCACATAGACTCAGTGACGCGTAAAGTAATTATGTAGAAGATCACAAGAACACACGCACCATATTAGTGCAGACATAGAGCTTCGGTCCCATGAAATTTAAGGACAAAGAAGCACTATTCTGTCGCTTCCTCTGAGGGCCTAGGGGAAGATCACTGTACACGGGTGCCCACTGCCTTGGCAGCTGAAACTCCAAAAATTGGTGTAGTTCTTCTATTGGAGGCTTATCTGCAAAAAGTGAGTATGTATTACAGAAATGATACATGTGTCACCCTGCCAGATAAGATACATAGCTCCTAGTGGGTTATATTATTTTGTTGTAGAAGTCCAAGTTTTAGTATTAAGCAAGTTGAATCCTGTTATGGAGTCTTTCTTCCGTAACAAGTATCAACGTCGCAGGAAGGAAAAGAAGTCGGTTAGTGATTAGATTGAGTTTCTGTTTGATTAGTTGCCGAATAAATATTGTACTCGGTTCAGAGTTGTTAGGAGATTGGTTAGCTGGACTCTTTATATGGGAGTCCCGTGAGTTGTTTTGGGTAAGCAGAGATTAATCTAAAACTTAGAGCCTCCTGCGTGAAGGCGAGCAGGTTTATCTCCCAGCTTGTAAGCTCTAGTTCATAGTCGATCAACTAGTTCATATCATTTTGGTATCAGCTAGGAGATCCTTGCACGCTCATCGCTTCCGCACACTGTTCGACCCACCGCTCCACTGCCACAATGGCCGACGACGACTCCGGCAACGCTGTCGTCACGGTCAAGGACCTTGACAAGATCGTCGAGAAGTTCGTCTCCAAGATGAACGAACTAGCCGACAAGATCGACTACGAGTCCGCCATCAACAAGCAAGAGACGGCGCGGCTCTCGGCGTCCATCGCCAACGTTCAGACCCAAGTCCTCGATCGCCAGGGCAGATTCGACTCATCATCGGGCTAGTCCGCCCCGCCACCGCCGTCCATCGTCCACAAGCTACGTTTTCCCAAGTACGACGGCACTAAAGACCCGTTGGGTTGGCTGCACAAGTGTGAACAGTATTTTCGCTCCCACAAAACGCCGGAGAACCAGAAGGTGTGGACTGCCTCTTTCTACCTTGAGAGCACGGCCAGCCAATGGTACTACCGCGTTGAGAAGAACCGCGGCAGCGCGCCGCCATGGACAGAGTTCGTCGACGGGGTCAATAAACGCATCGAACGACGTTCCCGGCTCGACGAGGACGAGTCGCGCCTGGCCCCGACACGCGACGCGCACGACATCGCACCCTCCTTGCCGCAGAAGAACCCGCCCGACGTCAACATCAAAGCCGACCCCACCCGACGCGAAGGACAACAACAGCGGAGCCCTGTTCGTGCGCCTGTCGCCGGAAGAGATGGCGCGTCGTCGCCTTGAGGGACTCTGCTTCAATTGCTTCAATTGCCCTGAGAAATTTTCCCGTTAACACATCAAGGAGCGCACCAAAAAAGGCATCTACTATCTGGCAATACAGGATGATGATGAGCTTGATGAAGCGCTCCTGGAGGCAGACATGCAAATTTCCATGTGCGCTCTGGGGATCAAGTCCGATGCCACCGTGCAGCTCGACACACAAGTTCAGGGCGCATCCCTCGTGGCCTTGGTGGATTCCGGCTCGACAAACTGCTTCCTCTCCATCGACGCGGCGCAGCGCCTGGGCTGCAACCATCGCCGCACGGTGGGTGTCGCCAACGGCGAGCGCGTCCTGGCCTCGAGGGTGTGCAAGGGCATTGTCATCGACTTGTATGTCATTCCGCTCGGTGGCTTTGAGCTAGTCCTCGGCTGCGACTGGCTGCGGGCATTGGAGCTGATCATCTGGAACTTTGATCGCGGCACCATGGCATTTTGGCACGGCGGCCGCCGCGTCAAGCTCACGGGTACTACGGCACCATCACGCCCTCGCCTTGCTGCCATGAACATGAGTGACTACATGCAGCTGCTGTTGGCGGAGTTCGCCGACATATTCACGCCACTGACAGGCCTTCCGCCGCAGCGTGCGTTTGACCACCGCATCCACTTGTTGCCGGGCACGGAGCCAGTCACGGTGCGGCCCTACCGCTACCCCCAACTCCTGAAGGACAAGATCGAAGCACAATGCGCAGCAATGTTGCCGCAGCCAACACGGCGGCATTCTCCTCGCCGGTCTTGCTGGTGCGTAAGGACAGGACGTGGCGCTTTTGCGTCGATTACAAGGCCTTGAACATGAAGACAGTTTCCAATTCCGGTTGTTGAAGAGCTGCTCGATGAACTCAAGGGCGCCATGTTCTTCACCAAACTCGATCTCCGCAGCAGCTATCACCAGGTTCGCATGCACCCGGACGACATCGAGAAGACAACATTCCGCACTCACCATGGCCACTTCGAGTTCCTTGTTATGCCATTCGGCTTGACAAACGCGCCGTCTACCTTCCAAGCTCTCATGAATGAGGTTCTTCACCCTTTCTTGCGTCGATTTGTGTTGGTATTTTTCGACGACATTCTGGTGTACAATAGGTCTTGGTCAGGTCTTGGTCCGAGCATCTTCAGCATTCCGGGCTGTGTTCACCGTCCTTCGTGAACATGGCCTCGTCCTCAAGCGTTCCAAGTGTGTCTTCGGCGAGCAACGGATGCAGTACCTTGGCCGCGTCATCGACAATGGCGCCGTGGCCATGGACGAGGACAAGGTAGCCGCGGTCAAGGCATGGCCTGTACCGAGGACAAGCAAGGGGCTGTACAGTTTCCTCTGTCTCACAGGGTACTATCGGCGCTTCATCCACAACTACGGTGTCATTGCCGCTCCGCTGACCGCTTTGCTCAAGAGGAAGCGTTCATCTGGTCGCCCGCTGCCACTGAAGCCTTCAACGACCTCAAGCACACGCTCACCACGGGACCGGTTCTCCAACTGTCGGACTTTGACAAGCCATTCGTTGTCGATTGCAACGCGTCGGGGACTGGTTGCGGCACCGTTCTTCATCAGGGACAGGGCCCAATCGCATTCTTCAGTCAGGCTGTTGCACCACGGCATGCCAAGCTGGCTGCATATGAGTGTGAGCTCATTGGCCTTGTGCATGCGGTGCGACATTGGCGTCCTTATTTGTGGACACGGGAGTTTATTGTCAGAACAGATCACTCCAGCCTCAAACATTTGTTGGATCAAAGGCTTTCTACAATCCCTCAGCATACATAGGTCAGCAAGTTATTTGGCTACATTTTTCAAGTGGATTATAAGCCGGGCAAGATGAATGCCGCGGCGGATGCCTTGTCGCGGCGTGATGAAGGAGCCGCTGGTGTGCACGTTCATGCTATTTCACGGCCGGAGTTTCAGCTGTTCGATGATTTCCGCGCCGAGGCTTCATCACTTCCGGAGCTTGTGGCCAAAAGGAAGGAGATTGAGGAGGGGACTGCAGGTGCAGCATGGGTTGTGGTCGATGGTTTCGTCATGCACCGAGGCTGGATATTTGTGCCCTCTACCTCAGCATTGTGGCCCTAAATTCTGGACACGGCGCACAGCACCGGCCATGAGGGCGTCCAGAAAACGTTGCAGCGGCTCCGCTCTTCGTTCTACAACCCTCAAGCATCTAAGTTGGTTCGTGATCATGTCAAGGGTTGTGTAGTGTGCCAGCGAGACAAGACTGAACACTTACATCCTGCCGGGCTGCTTCAGGCACTTGAGGTGCCGACAACGGTCTGGAGCGACATCGCCATGGATTTTGTTGAAGGTTTTCCTAAGGTGGGTGGCAAGTCAGTGGTGATGACATTTGTTGACAGATTCTCTAAGATGGCTCACTTCCTTGCTCTTGGTCACCCTTATACGGCTGCCCAAGCATTTTTTGACAACATTGTCCGTTTCCATGGTTTTCCTTGTTCTATTGTCAGGGACCGAGATCTGGTGTTCACAAGCACATTGTGGAAGGAGCTGATCACTTTAGCTGGTGTCAAACTTCGCCTGAGCTCTGCTTTTCGTTTTTGGCCTCAACCGATGGACAATCTGAAGTGACCAATCGTGTTCTTGGCGTCTACCGCCGCTGTTTGGCTGGTGACTGTCCACGGAGTTGGTTACGTTGGCTGCCTTGGGCAGAGTACTGTTACAATACATCTTTTCAGTCAGCCCTTCAGACGACACCGTTTCGAGTGGTTTTTGGTCATGATCCTCCCACGATCATGTCTTATGCACCTGGGCTTGCGAAAGTGGTCGCTGTCGACAAGCAGCTGATGCATCGCGATGAGTTTTTGGCAGATGTTTGGGAGCGCCTGTTGCAGGCTCAGGATTACATGAAGCTATCTCATGACAAGTCACACAGGGAGCTTGTCTTTGAAGTTGGTGAGTGGGCTTGGCTTCAGCTTCGGCAGCGTCATGCGACGACCATCACTGACAAGATGAACGCCAAATTGGCTACGCGTTACTATGGGCCGTTCCGTGTCCTTGAGAAGATTGGGGAAGTGGCTCTTATCGCCTGCAGCTGCCACCTAAAGCTCGGATTCATGACGTCTTTAAGTTGCATTTTTTGAAGAAGTATCATGGTGACACACCAGTGGATTTGGTTTCTTTGCCTCCCATTATCAATGGCCGTGCGGTTCCAGAGCCTGAGAATGTGGTGCGTGCCAAGCCAAATCAATCGTCATGGGATGTGTTAGTTCAGTGGAAGGGCAGAAGTCCGGCTAATGCAACATGGGAGCCTCTGGAGCAGTTCAAGGAGTATTATCCAGATTTCAAGCTCGAGGACGAGCTTTTTGGTCAGGAGGGGGGAAGTGTTGTGGAGTCTTTCTTCTGTAACAAGTATCAACGTCGCAGGAAGGAAAAGAAGTCGGTTAGTGATTAGATTGAGTTTCTGTTTGATTAGTTGCCGAATAAATATTGTACTCGGTTCAGAGTTGTTAGGAGATTGGTTAGCTGGACTCTTTATATGGGAGTCCCGTGAGTTGTTTTGGGTAAGCAGAGATTAATCTAAAACTCAGAGCCTCCTGGGTGAAGGCGAGTAGGTTTATCTCCCAGCTTGTAAGCTCTAGTTCATAGTCGATCAACTAGTTCATATCAAATCCTGGTTAATTTGGATGTGTATTCCATGAGATCTATAGGCAGGAGCACAAAAAGCTATAAGGTCGGACCTGAATCCTCGATTAGCATTCAAGAATCAATCTAGTAAAGGACCTTGTCTGTCAAACTCAATTATTGATCACATCCTTTTCTCAACAGGATAATCCCGAAGATTAGAGGGTGATCAGTCCAGATGTCAATCTATACATCTGCTACCATAATAATGTCACCTAGTTGTTATAAATTGCTATAGCAGTTGTTCGCATTGACATTCATGCTTCTGTATTGCCAAAAATATACGATGAACCTACTAGACAACCCCAAATATTGTGTAGGACAGTAGGAGTTTCCTGTGTAGGACTTTAGAACTCCTTTTTTTCTTTCATGAACATTAATCGACTAGCAGAACAGAGTATTTAGTCCAGAGTCCAAACTTCTTGCTATACCAAGCACCTAATGACACAAAAGCAAAGCTAATTATAAACATAAAGGCAAGCCAAGGATTAGAAAGTCAGCATAGAAAACGTGGTCTAGTGTGAGATAGATCTAGAGTCCCCTAAAATAAGAGAAACAATTTCATACAAAAAAAACTGGACATGACTAATAGTGAGACAAACTTACAGCGTAGGTACAGATTAATTGCATGATTCAGAAATCCACAGCCAGGTATTCCATTTAGCAATGACGTAATAGGTAGAAAGGACATTGAGATGACATCAGGTTCTAGTTGAACAGTATTTATCCATTCACTATGAGGCATATCTTTGTCCCATTCCTTTCCACCTCTCCGCTTAACCACCATCACCAAATCCTGAAATATCAAAGACAATTAATGCTACATGAACAGTTATAAGTGATAAGCTCAATTATTGGAAAAGAAAATTCAATACCTCCTTCGAAGCGTAAGAACTTGATGGACTAGATTCCGCAAATCTTAGTCGTTGCTCTCTCACATCATTCTGCTCAGGATGCTACAAAGTAAGACTAAATTGTTACATTAACCTCGGTATTAGAGAAGGATAATCAGCAATTAGTCTTTATGTGTATATATAGCCATGAGGATGGGCCAATATGGGCCTTAACATAAATCATCATAGAATTCAACTTTAGAAGATAGCTGATGTTCACCAGGCATGTAGTTTGCGCATAGTTGACAGGTACATTTATCAATAGAGCATCAATACTTCAAAAGTCAGGTTCATAAGCACATTTTGTTACATAGTCACATACTGATTACACCCTAAAGAAAAGGATAGCACAAGAAATGCAGAAAAGTTAAGCACCTTATCTTTCCCATATGCGTCCTTATTGATATCATACTGACCGCCTGCATCCAGGAATCTCCTGTCTGACATCTCCTTCAACCGCTTCTGAACCACAGCTGGTTGCAAGCTGGATGAATGCTGTTGTTTCAGATAAATAACATCTTTGCCCCCCATTTTTACACCAACAACAATGTGAGTACCAAACTTATCAATAAACCTGAAGGTGAAGCAGTGTCCATAAAGTACATGACATAAGTAAGAGCCAATAGGCAACAGTAGATATCAATACTAACTCATTTCAGCCTGAGTATAGTCCATCAGTACAACAGAGAAAAAGGCTATTCTGATTGAAAATCTATTTAAGGAAAAACATATGTATGTAGGTGAAGCAGGGTCCATAAATCACATGACACTATGACAGAAGTGTGAATGGGCCCCTAGCTGAGTTAGTTAGGTGGCTCTAGTAGCACTCCTTAGGTCTTGGGTTCGATTTCCCATAGGAGCGAATTTCAGGCTGGGGTAAATAATCCCCTCGTCTGTCTCACGCCAAATGAGTGAATGACAGGTCTAAGGCTCGGCCAGGTTGTTGGTCGTGTCACACGAGCTAAACGAAGATTTGAAGTTGTCCATAATTTATTGAGTACTCGGTATAACTCATGCTCTGGTCAAGAGTTGGCAAGGGACACCAATGTTATCGACCGTTTATGAAATAGTAATAGTTTGGCTCATTGATATAGTATGAAATTGCTGCCGTGTAAGGGAGTTTTCGGGGGTTTTCTCGATCTGCGTAAGGTCTTCTTATTAGTAAAATGCATGGGGCTGTCTTGTGCCCCGCATGTCGAGTACTCGAGTTTTTTTTTCTAACAACTAACAGAAGATAAAGCTTGAAGTGCAATTTTTTACTCGAAATTATCAGCTTTTATTCAATATAAATCACCTAAGAAACAGCTGAAGCTAAAAATAAAATAAATTTTGGTCTGAAGGCATAATGTTAGGATAAGTGGCTAACCTTGCCAATGCTGCCGGATCCCAGGTTGAAGGAACTGCCTGGGTAACATGATCACGCAGTAGTATACGGGATTTTGAGAGCGCGACTGTGTATAGTGAAATGCACCAACCATCAAAAGCAAGTGACTTGGTATTAGCTGCATCTTTCTGCCAGCAGCCAGAAAAATCAAACATACTATTAAACATTCCGGATGGGATTTTCCCAGTCAAAGACAACTCCTGGTTGAACTGCTCTGACATCTGCAAAATTAATTCTTGATTCAGTATAGTGCCTATCCATGTACCAAACTAGTGAAAGCATTATCATCACTATTGAACGATCATTATCCTTTATCTGCACATGAACGAATTTTGCAAACACTGAGATTATACCTGCTGAAACGAGAGGACATCGGACCGGAACCGCATCCTCTCACCCTTGTCGCACTTGATGGACTTGGGGACGCCGGTGACCGTGAGGCCGCCAGGCAGAAGGACGTCCTGAACCTCTTCGCCGCCCAGGTCAATGAGGCGCGCGTTCGGGTCTGCCAGCTTCCCCTTGCAGTACTTGAGCCGAATGTCAGCGGCAACATCGTAGCCGCGGCCGACGGCCGCTATGGCCGCCTCCGCGGCGCCCTGAGCCGTGGCCTTAAGCGCCATTCCCGACCAACACACGACGGGGAAACCCTAAACGCTGCTGAATCTTTTCAGGCCCCCCGATCTTGACGAACCAGGAGCAGCTCTGACCGACAAACACTCAAAATTTGGAGAAGCCCTCTGCCCCGTGTATTTGGGCACCAAAAGATCGAACCTTGCGAAGATTGCTGCAACTCGCAGTCCAAAGGCTCGATTCGAAGTCCAGCAACCTAGAAGAGCCGACTTCTGAATTCGAAACAGCTGAAAGCCTGAAATTCACCAATCAGGAAGAGCTCGATATAATTCAGCGATTCCAGAGCTGAAACTTGGGGATGCTTCAGCAGATTTTGAGCAGATTGCGGAGGGGCGGAGTGATTGCGGGTGAGGCGACGAGAGGAGGTGCAGTGGCAGTACAAGCAATAAAGTTGGGCAGTTGTGTGTCCTGTTGCTCTGGTTGGGGTCAAACCTTGAACGAGTGGTAGGTTGGTCAGAAGGGTACACCTTCCAGAGTCGCACATTTTTCCATCTCTTTTTCCCTGGATCGTTTCCCTCTGTTTTTGGCGCCTTTTGCGCTGTTTTTAGAAAGCGGTCACCTTTTTTTCTCCCCCCTTGTTTCGAAGCTAATTTGCTGACTACAATTTCTACCGAATGAATTGAGACGATTGGTTATCTCTTGCTGGTTCACTCTTTTGGTAAACTTTTGTGAAATTTTGGCTGCAGTTCATATAGTTTATAGTTATAGTGTATATGGTCTACCGGTTCATTCTTAGTAATGGACCCTAGTTAGAACACATGATTCTCAGAAGACCTTAATTACATTCAGTGAGATTTTCCATCTCGTATGAACCTACACAATTTCAGTAGAGTATACCTACATCTCCAATTCCCAAGCATGTGGAAATTCCTCTTTAATTCCCATCGACCACGCCATTGCCTGCGGAACAGGACGAAATACAACCATATGGATCTTGCACTCCAAACTGAAGCCATATTATTCAGACTTTGCAAATTAAGAAATACACTTATCAGTATAAGATGCCGGCACACAGAATTAAAGAGCATATGCGGCATTCAGTGCCTACTTTATTCCATGGTACCTGGAATGGCCGAAAGAAATCATGTCGGACCTTTCTCAATTACAAAGAATTTGTATACACAGCTTCATGAGTATCAGTCATGTCACTCGAGCGAATGAGCTACACTAGACCAACTTGATCGGTGTCCTGGGACTCGACGGCGTGCCGCCAAACCTTTCCACCATAATCTTGAAACAAGGGAGCGAGATGGTGTATAATGCGCCCAGTACAAATGGAGCAGCGATCAGCCAACCCAGCATCTGTTGTCGACAATGCACTTGTTATATGTCAGTGTCGCTACAAGAAAGTGTAAAGAAGAAACTCTAGCCTATGAATGAGCAAGGCTGATGACTTAAGTTGTTCACTAACCGCATGGACAATGCTCATTAGCACCTCCTTTGAGGCATGACCGGTGAGGACATTCTTCAATGCGTCGGACGTCAAGGGGAAGTGCCCACTGCCTGTGACAGCTTCTCCCAAACGCAGGAAAGGGATGATCAAGCTGTAGAACATGGTATCGGGGATTACAGATTAGCATTGAAACCAAATAAAGAGTCCGGCAAAGCTAGAAATGCATTGGTGAGCTCCACTGTAAAGCCAAGCAGATGATTGATCCAGCGCATGTTTCAATAATGTATTCGCTTTTAACTCAAATAAGACCACAAAACACGGGTCCATAATGTGATAGCAAATAACTGGTTTCAGCGGTGTGGCAGTGCAAAATTTTATCTTGAAGCGTGCAATTTTACACTAAAAGATTGATCTATGCAACGATGCTTGCTGGAAATCAGACACAAGGAGAGTCACTGTGAGTACCTTAGCTCAAGAGGAGTGGCAGCCAAATTTAAAACCATAACAGTAACAGCATTGCAACGACTTCCCAACATTGCTACCACAACACCGCCAAGAATAACAGTGGTCCCTGCAATCACAAAAGGATCAGGGATACATGATGATTCTTTGAGGAACATATGGCGGAATCACCAATCGATATAGTGTTTGTTACACATTTATAGTAGTGTGTTGTACAGTAACATGAGATAAAAAAAAGTTTGAGTTGCAGGAAGAATGCAGGTGTGACTCAGCAACATTTTCATTGAAATTTTTGAGTCAACAATTACTTTATATCATACTTTTAAATGCTCAGAACAAAAACTCTTTTCCCCAATAGTGCTGACATGCCATAGTTTGAATCAATCCAGAACCTGATAAATGTTGACAGCATACAGAGACCGAACCTCCTCTAAACACTAATTTCAGGGATCATCTTTTTTGTTCTATGAGGAGAAACTAGCAGAATGAAAGGCGTGATGAGGGGGTCCGTACCGCATATTGGAAATATTCCAATGGTGATACCGAGGGCGGCAGAGAAGGCTAGTTGCTTTGGTTCTGCTCCCCTGCACGGCATTCCAACAGAAGGTGAAGGTTGTCAGGCTGTCAGCAACCTCAAGAATGAGTGCCACATGAACCAGACGGACAAGACACAGATGAAAAGATGATGCAAAAACTGCCATGAGAAATCTCATATAATAGGAGCAGCAGTAGGACACATGAAATGAATGCAAGAACATGTATTTAGCTGCTCGCTCCACTGCCGGCCGGATTGCAATAAGCCCTTCCCTTTGAAACAATTGAAGCAGGTTTAGACAGGAAAAGAAGAGTACCTCCTGATAACCAGAAGCAGGGGATCAACAATCTTGCTTTGGAGCCAGGGCAGCACGCCAATCCTCGTCAGAAAAGACGCCATTTAACGCCGGCGCATGGGGTGTTCCAGCTGAAGGATTGGAACCCCCAAAAAAATGGAACAAAAGCTCACTCCACCAGGCAGCAAAATCCGCTGGAAGAACCTGGATTCATTCAATCCCAGAAGAAAGGTTTCTTTTTAATTTGAGGGCACGCCTCACAGCAAAGAACAGATTGCGCACAAGGAAACGAACAACCCGGGATTTACTCCACGCAAGTAGGCTTACCCGCAATCAATCGATGAATCGCAACAAGGACGAAATGGACGCAATCCAGGGAAGGGAGCCAGACGGGAGAAAAGAGGAAGAAAGGAAGAGAGGCGCGGCCGCGGAGCTGGATCTGAAAAGTTGCGGTCAGGTGGAGTGGAGATCCTGCAAAGAAATGAAATGAGAAATTGTTGTTGAGCTTGGACTTTGCGAATATCGCTGATCAATAAAAGGTACACACGTGTAGGTGCTTAGCATCTCGTGCTTGTTTGTACGAGAACCTCATGTTTATTGTATCCATGATTTCGTTTAAGTTACACCAGTTATCATGGATGGTTGAAGCGGCACGAGCGTGCCTATTTTAATCCACTTGAGTATCAACATTTTTCTACTCCGTATATAGTTTTGTCAATCGGATTTTTTCCCCCTTTTTGAAGATGTCAATCGGATTGAGTCTTTCGTGATAGAGACAGCTTTTAAGCAACAAGAAACGTAAAACGCAGCTTTCTTATGGACTTCCTAACCTTTTCATTTAGTACAAATAGTTAGCTGCCCGTGCGCTGCTACGGACAAACAAAAAAAAATCGACGAACATAGTCTGACATGTTCGTGCAATGTTAGGAATTTAAATAATTTTGTATTAAAATGCTAGGATTGTTGTCTTCATGCGAATGAAATTCGCAATAAGAACTCGAAGTTCATGCAGCCGATAGTTGTAAATGAAATCATGATTGTAGCTCTATGGTACAATGGAATCGGGATCCTCTGACGAGCGTCCCGGTCACTGACTCGTGGCTCCTAGCCCCACAGGTCAGTGACTGCTCGTCAGAGGGAAGAAAGTCAGAGGGTCCGGTTCCGGTACAATGGAGTCATACCTACAAACATTTTTATTCTAATAAAATTGAATCATTTATGTGAGATATGGGTGGTTTTATTATGATGTTTTAATGTTTATCATTGAATAATAATAAAATATTTTCACTATGTTAACATTGCTTGGTAGAAAAATATTAAATCTTTTATTATTTTGGATAACACTTCTCGGACCAGGCCATTGCCTTGCCTATCCTCATCTCATGTACCTCTCTCTCTCTCTCTCTCTCCAAAGCAACGAATGGCAGCACAACTCAATCAAGGAAAAGGACGTTCGCAAAAAAGAAAGACAAAGTGTGATGCGATCTGGCAAGGGATATGAGGCAATGGCGGTGGGAGTACCTTTCGTGGCGGCTACTGCAGGCTGTGGAGGATGGTCAAGTATCCGCTCAATTCAAACATGATTTGGGGAAAAACAAGCTTAATTTGGAGGCAGTGAAGTCCGATTTTATGGTCGTGGGGCTCGATTTGGGTTACATTTGACAGCAAGGATGTGGATTTGAGATCGATTTCATGGTTGGGGGTCTTGATTTGGGCTAGATTTGACGGCAAGGAAGCGGATTTTATGTTTGGCGAGCTCGATTTGGCTAGATTTTACATCTCTGACATGGATTTTAGTTCAATTTGAGGAGGAAGAGGGCTCTGCTTGGCAGCGAGTGAAATCAATTTCAGGAAACAGGAATCGAACAGGTAGTTAGATAGGAGAAGCGGAAACAGAAGCGACTCGAGACGGGAGATGGAGGTGGGGCAACATGGGCCCACATGTCGGCGCGCTGGGGCTGGAGGTGGGATGGGTCGAACGACGACGAGCCGGACACCACCAACTCATGTTTTTATGTGTAGTTTCACCCTGTTCGCTTGGCTGCAACCGGCTGTTTTGCAGCAGCTACAGTGTTTCAGTTATTTCTTCTGCAGCCGCTACAGTGTTTCTGCAGTCTCTACAGTGTTCGCAGTTATTTTTCTGCAACTGCAGCCGCAGCCTACCGAACAGGGTGAGCTTCAGAATGGTACAATTCTAATGATGCGTTTTGTAGCTCACACACAACCCACATTCACCATGTGAAAATACACAACACAATGAAGAGCAATGGTTTTCTTAAAGCCCTAATAAAATCGTGTAGTTTCGGTGATTGAGTCGTTCGGTTCCCTGAAGACGACAAGCTAGCTCTCTTCGTCCACAACAATGGTTGTTCCCGAGCCGATACCAAGTTCCACAAGAGAAGTCGTGTCCTCCTCCAGAAGTTGTGGTAAAGGGCATCCCTGTCAAAATAAATGCAATATAATAATTACAATTTGATTTATCATCAAAGGTTTGCCACGACTTCATAGGTAGGAGACAATGATCATTGATCATACACGATTATGTAACGTTTCATACCTCTTCCTCGACAAACAATTTCACTTTTATGTCCTTCAGTTTAAAGAAGCTTTCACACAAAGATTTCAACCTCCCCACCTGTATGTAACACAAAAGCTTTAAACTGTATCGAAAAATTGGATTGGATCGAGTGCCACTTCATCTAGGTGCACGGAGGAAACAAGAAAAATACCCTTGAATTACTAGGCATTACAACTTATACTTCCAAGCAGTCTAATCCACATATCAATTATTGCTAGAAGACAAATGAAGCAACAATCAGGAAGCCATGTTCCATCATTGTTGCAAAATGCATCTAAAACCTCTCAAGCGAAAGCAAACTACAAACCAGTGAACGATACCTAAGTAAACATGTACTCACAGTTGTTGTAGGAGGCAGCTTCTTTGTCAATGGTTGCTTTTCACCCATGGACAGCCCCACACATTTCAACGTGATACCTGCATTCAAGGTGGGCAAATAACCAGTTCTTTCATGCTAACCAATCAACATATAACTCCGTTGTCTAAATTATGGTTCAAGGGCATTACTTATGAGACCAGAAGCCATCTTTTGCGGGCCTGATGTACTTGAGGTTGGCTTCTCATCTTCAATACCATGAAAGGCCTTGAGCTCAGCAAATCTGAGTCCACAAATTTTATCCATTAAAATCAATTGTATACAGCTATCAGGCATCTATTGGAAGCAGATAAAATTGAGAAATGAAGCCAGGCAATAGAAGCACAGGACAGGTGCGTGGATAAGAACAAAATGCTCAAGTCAATTGCACGTCCCATGTGCTACAAATGAACAAAAAATGCTCTTGTTGTTGAGAGATCACTGAATTAAGTGATACAGAGCATCTTAATATTGATTCCACAGAATATTGAATGGATGTCTTATGTCATGTTGGTCTTTACAACAGTAACTCAATTTACAATCGTCAGCAAAGGGTTGAATTATCAAATGATTAGAGTATTTCCTCTCTGGATCATGTTGTGTCAGACTGATATTCGAAGAGCGAAAGGATGAGAATAATTCCCAAAAACATACCTAGGGTGCAGGCGTTTGATCTCTTCTGGGTCATTTGATTCTTTACCCATAACAAGGCGGACATATCTACATTTCAACATCTCAAGGATCAGAATCGCAGTGTTACTTCGAGAAAAGCAATAAAACATGTGTACAAAAAAGAACCAAAGGATATAGTAACACTTTTTCAGGGAACCAGAAGGTGTTAGAGATTTTTTTTAAAAAAAAGTAGAAAATTTGCAGTTCACATAGAAGAAAAAAAAAAATCCTTTGAACAGATTAGATCCCCCAACAGGACTAGCCATACAAATTGCCAAGAAGACCTATATACCATAAAGCAGGAAATTATTTAGCAAGCCAAAGGGTTAACTGACCGTATTTCCGCTTCCTTCCGTTCACGTGGGCTTACCTAGACATGGTAAGATGGATTGAGGATGTGATATATATGAACAATGTACTTACATGCTCAAGAAGCATCCAAAGAGTTGGCACATACCTCACTGCCATTTAGTGTTTTCACTTTTCCGAGGCGAGCAACAAGCACAAATCTAGTAGCACCCCCCTTGGCAGGATCAGCTATAGGATTATCAGAAAGCCTAACGTCCTTTAAAGAATTACATATCAGTATGGCCATGGCAAGCTATTACAGACAGTACAGACGCCGAAACATAAGGGTAGTTTCTTGAAACTAGCTCACCGTTAAATTTGGGAACAGGTTAAGCGAATCCACAGAAGGAAAGTCATTTATTTCATTGGATCCTGTGGAACTTAAAAGTCAACATTAGCACATCATTTGCAGTTTTTCACGTTAAAGTGAGATACAGAAGTTGTACTTAAATTAGAAGGAATTGTGTTAGAATTTTGGATATTTTATTGTATGTGGAAAATACAACAAAGAGCCAGCCCTATAAAAGAATACCTAACAACAGGACTTGAAGATTTTCAAATGGCACAGCTGCTGCATCACCAAGTGGTCCAGATGAAGAAAGGTCAAATGGATATCTTATATGCTTTAGCCTGTTTTTGTTTAAATGGAGTTGCTCCAAACTACAGAAAGAGGGAGAAGGAAGGTTAATATACACTAACCTAGCCAAATGCAAAAGGAATTCCTCAAGGGCAAAACTTCAAATTTTCCCACATTTATACCTTCGTATATACGAAAGTTTCACAATTTCATCCCATGAATCAAAGTGATTATCTTCCAAATTTAAGAGCCGAAGTGTATTGAAACCTTGCACAAATTTTCCATCTGGGGTCTAGATAGGAGGGTAAAATGCATTAGCTGTACAGTATTAGTATGTTAAATGTAAACTTCATGGAAGCGAGAAAATAATGCACCCAGAACTTCGGCGAGATTAGGCTGGATCACATTGGCGATGACCAAGGTGAAATTATCCAAAACATCTATGTGTCTTTCTATTTGGAATGGAAAAGAAAATGTACCAATAGACATGAAGCACCAGGAAGCAAATGTATACGAGGAAACACTAACCATGATCATCTTCAGCTTGTTCGACATCAGATGTAGTTCGTTTATACGTGCAAAGGAGACTTTAATCTTTTCAATCTGTTTCATGGAAAATAAAGTAAGCTTATAAATATGATTGCATTGACTAACAAAAGCTTAAAATTGACAGGAAATGAGTATACCAGTTCCCATGTTACACCACAGTTGTTAAGAACCAAAATACGGATATTCTCGAGCATGGGACTTTCTATAACATCATTCTCCATGGTATTGTTTGTCAAGTTAAGAACTTCCAGGGATGGCAGCGCTTGACAAAGAGAGGATATATCCTGAAAGAGAACCAGACAATTTAGGCACATAAAAGAAGAAGAGAGGCAACACAGGGATATGCTGCAGTTATTTGGCAGTATTCACATACAGTATTTATGTGGATGTTTCAATCTATAAAGCTCTGCATATATTATATTTATGGTAATTGGAAACTACAAGAATCATTCATGCACTATATCTGTGGTAATTGTAGACTACAAGAATCATTCACACATTATGTGAGAATCCGTACTTGCCATTGTGAGAAAAGATTTCCAGTTAAATCAAGTAGACTGAGATCTGAAACAAGCAAAGCAGTAGTCAACACTAATCCAAAATGGGGATGAAGATCCCAATATGAGCAACTGAAATGTGTAAGAGGAGGATCATAAGAAAATACTTACTCGGAACCAAATTCTTTAGGTCATCTGGTGGCCCAATTGAGCTTACTCCCATGTATGCAACTGATGCACTGGACAACTCGTTGAAGTTCTTGAGCTTCTCCTGAACTTTGTTCTTCCCCACGAGTTCAACCGACACACGCTTCTGACTTGTAGAGAAGACATACATTTCATCTGGATGCAGCAAATGATGTTATGAGGGCGCCATTACCATTTACCAGTCACCATTGTGCAACGAATCGAACGAATTGAGCTGGTGATTGCTTCCACAAACACAGCACAAAGTAGCATGCTCATGGACAAGGCTAAATATAACTAAACGGAAAACAAAATGTAACTTTTACTCGTATGCTGATTGCTGAAAGCATTGCTTGCAGCACCGAGATGTGGAGGCAAAGGATCGAAACGCCACTCACCCTCTTCCTCCTTGGTGAAGTCCTCGACGCGGTAGCGGAGGCGGAGCGCGTCGGCGAGCGTGATCCCTTTGCTGAGCGCAGTGGGGCGCGCGAAGGTGGCCGAGCACTCGCCCGCGGCGACGAAGTAGCGGCGGCCGGCGACGGAGCCGTCGTGGCGGCCGCCGGCGCCCTCGTCCCAGTCGACGCCGACCCAGTCGCCAGCGTGGCCATCAACAGGGCCCAGGTAGCGCACCGTGCCGATGCGGCGGGGGTCGCCGGCGGCGTGCACGCGCTGGCCCAGGCGGAAGCCGGCGGCAGCCATGACTAGAAGTCTAGAACGGATCACTGACGCCGCCGTGGGCGTTCACTCCATTTTCATTCATGGCTTGCCGAGCGAGGCCCAGCCCACTGGGCCGAATTCTTTGTTATTGCTTTGCTCGGCCCAAATAAACAGAGGGAAGCATGCAGATGGATTCCTGGCGGCCGAAGGAAGACAGGGGAAGAGATTAGCGGCAAGGTCAGTCTCATTCTGTTTGCTAGTGACCGCTGAATGCAGCCCATTGAAATAGAACAGGTTTTCTTTGGATTCTCCCGTAAATGCACAGTTTTGCCTTTGAATTTTTGTTATTACTTTTGAAAGGAGAAGTCCAATCATTTGTGTTTTGCGAAAGAGGAAAAATCATTTTATTACGTTCTTCAATTAATAATTAAATCATTTTATTGGATTTCTGCCAGCCATTGCTTAACTTTGCCAACCCCTTTGACCCGTCCGTGGTTGATTGATGACCAGACCTGCACCGCAGTTGAAGAAAAGGAGGAGACTTGCCTTTGCTTCTTCCCTTCGCTTTGCTCGCCTCCCTCCCCCTCTCTAAAAACCTCCGCCTTTTTTAATCTCGAATAAACCCCACTCTCTCTCTCTCCAGAATCCATCAAGGGCAAAGCCCAAGGAAAGGAAGCGGGAAGCCATGAGCATCGAGTAGTAAGTCACGCCTCGCTACCATCTTCTCCAATCTTTTTCTTTGTTGGGATTGTGACCAAAGAAAGCCCTGTTGCAGTGATTACCTCTTCAAGCTGCTCCTCATCGGTGACTCCTCCGTCGGCAAGTCCTGCCTCCTCCTCCGATTTGCCGTAAGAAAGGCTTCCGTTTATTTAATTTTTTTGTTTTTTCTTAAAGAAAATTGAATTTCGCGATTCGGTTCCAGTCCTGACAAGAGCGGGTATTTTTTCTGATTTGTACAGGACGATGCGTACGTGGACACTTACATCAGTACCATCGGAGTTGATTTCGTCAGTAATTTTTGTCACTGTACTGCTTTTGCTCCACCTGTTGATGCATTATTTGCTAACTGCAATCGTTGATGCCCCCATGTTTCAGAAAATCCGAACTGTGGACCTTGATGGGAAGACGGTGAAGCTACAGATTGTAAGTTTATTGTCTTTATCTGAACTTCATTAAGTAACACTGCCGTGTGTTTGGTAGTTGTATTAGTGGGATTTGTTTATGTTTGGGATATGTTACATGGATTCATAGTCCATACAATCGAACAAAAGGTTAGGAAGGATAATCTGGTTACAGTATATGGACCTTGCCACCCTGGTGATTGCAGGTTGGATCCTTTCATCGAAAACGCTAGGTGTAGGAGCCCTCAAACAGAAGGGTGGGTAGGATCGTTCATGGTTTGTATCCTCACACATTCTTCAAACTTAACTTGAGGGATTTAGTAACTTCATTTTATCAGCCTGTGTTAAAACTGCAGAAATGGTGCAACCAGAGAAGGGGGGATAGTTCAATACCACCTAATTATGGAGAAACAATGTCTTTATTAGAACTGCAGTAGGTCTGAAATTTAATGGTCCTGAAGTCACCAGAAGGGTGTGCAGCATGTTTTGTATCCAGCAACTGCTACATAAACTCCTAAGTAGAGGCCTGCTGCACTTTCCTGATTATTTGTTGCGGGAAGACTAGCCAAAAACGAAATGTAGCCCTGGGCTGATACTTTAACAGGAGTAGTGAACTGGAATTATACCAGGTCGCTATATGAATAGTTTGCATCAGATAACTTAGATTGCACATGCTTGGGAAGCAGTTATGTTACTAGCGATGTAAGTTATGGTATTGGTGGCTGATTGTTTGCTGTTCCTTTGATGTGTTAGTTCATGCATCGCTTTACAGAATTATCTTTCGTTTGTTGAACGTCCTATTGTTTTAATGATGACTGATGGTGTGTCTTGCTTAGTGGGACACAGCAGGCCAGGAAAGGTTCAGGACAATAACAAGCAGTTACTACAGAGGAGCTCATGGAATCATTGTAATTCCTCCTGGACACCCATTTTTTGCAGTTTTTCCCATCTTTACACACTTGTCATCCATTTCATTTGACTACTGTCTTGTTTTACTTGTATAATGTGATACATTATTGAGGGCTGTTTGAGTAGATTTGCAGCTTCAGTGTTTTGGCTGTTTACTTAGTTATTTAACTAGAACTTTCATTTTTCCATTTCACCTATGTAATGTGCGGATTATCATATTTCTGTGGAATTAATATTGTGTACTATGCTTTTTCAGATCGTTTATGATGTTACAGATATGGAAAGCTTCAATAACATCAAGCAGTGGCTGAGTGAGATTGATAGATACGCCAGTGACAGTGTATGCAAGCTTCTCGTGGGAAACAAGTGTGATTTGGTTGACAGTAAGGTTGTTGATACAGAAAAGGCTAAGGTATTCTATCTTGTTTTGCTTCTCCAAAAACATTAGTACCAAACAAGAGTTTTCTCATACCATACTAAACTTGCATGTCACCACTTTTTACTATTGTGAACTTATTATCGAGTGTTTTGACTCTTGACTTCTTGAGTGATGAATTTTTTTTGTTGCTGGCTATCAGCAACGATGGTACCTTATGAAAGTATTAGCAGATAATGAATATCACAATTGAAGGACCAATGCATCTCTAGTTATTACCAAAAACAATAACCACTTTGAATATACTTTTATTGTTGATACATCTACATATTTATATCTTCGTCTTGATAGCTTATCAGTCACCAGAACAAATGATTCGAAATCTGCTAATTGAATTGGTTGTAGGCTTTTGCAGATTCATTGGGAATCCCTTTTATCGAGACAAGTGCAAAGGAATCCATCAATGTTGAAGAAGCCTTCTTGACCATGTCGTCAGAAATTAAGAAAAGGTAAATTAAGCAATAAACCTTTGAGAAGAAGCACATTTTGTTCCAGTATATCTGCTGTGCTCATTTCTGTTAGATAATTGAACTTTCCGCATACCTGCATGCTTGCAAAAGAATCAAAGCTCTGTAATACTCTTTTAGTAAATTTTGTTACAGCTGCTTACCAT
Organism: Eragrostis curvula; assembly: GCA_007726485.1. Lineage (NCBI taxonomy): Eukaryota > Viridiplantae > Streptophyta > Magnoliopsida > Poales > Poaceae > Eragrostis > Eragrostis curvula. The sequence continues at coordinate 18,138,035 of CM017445.1, forward strand.
GGAACCTCCTCCCCATTGAAAAAATAGCGTACACCTAAATATCGCAACCTTTTCTTCCACAATACTTTTTCCAGATGATAATTACTAACAATTTCGAATGGACCCTTTTGGCTATTTAAGAATCACGTTTTCAACTTTGAAGCTTTTAGGCTTATGGCTCTCTTTCATGCTTGTCAAGTATTATGGAGTGTGCGTGATTCCCATGTGATAGTTGTATCCACAATAATACGCCCTTGTGTGCTGTTCTGATTGGATATTGGATTGAAGTGCCTGCTGACTGCTTATTATTTTGTTGCTGCTGCTGCAGGATGGCAACCCAACCAACCGTGGAGAGGAAACCCACCGTCCATGTTCATATGAAAGGGCAGCCAATACAGCAGAAAAGCAGCTGCTGCTCATCGTAGGCTCAACAATGCTCCGTTCCTATCATCCAGGCTCCATGGAGGATTCATCCAAGATTGAATTGGAGGATACTGAATGTCTCATTTTAGCGTTTCGTGTCCATACTATATACAGATTAGCATCACTTGCCAGAGTTTATGTATTTATGCAATACCATCGATCAATCTAGGCTGCGTGTAAAACACCCAGTTCACTACTGCATGATATACGTTGTGGATACTTACTGTTGGTTACTGAAATTGATGGTAATAGAATCACCTTTTCATCAGATGGAACTTTTCGAAATGTTAATGCAAGCTTATTAACTCTGAACATGAAGTAGACACAGAGGGGAAAATAAAGGCAAACTTGAGGGGTTATTGGTATGCTTGCTGATACTTGATACAAAACAATTTGACTTGAGATATGATATAATCATATACTGCTTTTGAGAATATATATGTGACGGTCAGGTCTAACAAGGTAGATATCTGACAAAATGAATCAACAAACTTTGGACTCAAAAGAAGTATCACAATACATATGCCACTGGAAGAAGCCAGCTGGAGGCATCACCCGTTACTAAGCTGAGCAGCATTGCTTCTTTTCAGCAGTGGCATCGCCGGCTGCCACATTGATGGTCTTACCTTCCTTGACGCCTCCAGCAGCACCCGCACCAGGCTCATCCGACGCCACAGGCTTCTTGCTGATGGCCCGGTAAATATCACCAAGAATCAGCTGGAATGCCTCCTCCACGTTGGTGGCTTCCAGCGCGGATGTCTCAATGTATGACAATCCTTCTGCTTCAGCGAAGTTCTGTCCATCTTCCGTGGTGACAGCACGGAGGTGCCTTAGATCCGTCTTGTTGCCGACGAGCATGATTTGGATGTTGGAGTCTGCGTGATCGCGTAGCTCCTTGAGCCATCGGCTGATGTTCTCAAAGGTTGTGGGCTTGCTCACATCGTATACTAGGACCGCGCCAAGGGCTCCACGGTAGTAGGCGCTTGTGATGGCCCTGTACCGCTCTTGACCCGCTGTGTCCCAGATCTGTGCCTTGATGATCTTGCCCTCAACCTACATCAAAACAAAAAACAGGTGCAGGTGAGGATTAGTATCTCTACCAGAACCATTTATACAGACTGATGAAGGGAAGAAAACAGCAACGCAAGACAAGTAGAGTACGTGTTAGCTCCATTTAAGTAGTATAGTTGGTACAACAGTCTCATAAATGGGGAAACTAGGAAAGTATCTGGGATTAGCTACAGAGTGCAGCCTGCAGCTAGAGGAAACATTGCCTCATATTCCACAAGCGAGCTGTTGGTCGCGGCTAGTTAACTGACAAATTTCAGAAGAGGTGCGCTTCCATGATCAGCAGCAGCAACTACTTCCCCTGCGCTTGAGGATAGTTAGCTGGCCAGTTAAGACAGGCGACACTTGCTGTCTGTTAGCCAGCAACGGAATTGAGTGTGACACTGATTGAAGCAAAGGTTTATCAACTAGTAAAATACTAATTGCGGTGCAGGTGACCATAAAGTCATCAAATGATGCGATCAGAACATAGCTATGCTGGCACCGAATCATCCATCAATCCAATAGATAAAATGCAATAGCACGAAATGTGAAAGGAGGCAATCTCATTACGATCCGAAAAGCAACACGGGTTAATTAAGACCACTCAATTGGTTCCTTTCCGTTGCCCTATTCTCCTGTGCTTACCAGGAAAGACAGCAACCTTTTTTTTCTAACCTTCAAAAAGAAAAAATAAGCTACTTTTTCCTACTGTTGATCCATTCGCCATTGCGGGTGTCTCGAACCAATAGCATTTTGTAAACTGAAGCCAATCTAACAGCTAATCGATGGTGAGCTGAGCTGTACTACCTCTAGAATCAGTGGCTGGATGAAATAATGATTATTTCATTGCTGTGCAGTACCTAGTTAACAGTAATTCAGATTTCAGCATTCGTCACAAAGGCAGGGCAGATCTAGCAGGTAAGCTAGAATCAGTGTGAATTGGACAGGAAGCGGTTTGATAGAAACTCCTACTAGGTTGATAGTATCGATGAGAGGCTTGCTGACTGGATCTGGAGCAGGCAGGCTCAATTCGCACCCGAGACAGATAGTATATGCATGATAGGAGAAGATCTGATCTGATCTCGAACAGAGCAGAGCAGAGGAGAGGAGAGGAGAAAGGGGACTGACATGGAGCGTCCGCGTGGCGAACTCGACGCCGATGGTGGACTTGGACTCGAGGCAGAACTCGTTGCGGGTGAATCGGGAGAGGAGGTTGGACTTGCCCACACCAGAGTCGCCGATGAGCACCACCTTGAACAGGTAGTCGTACTCCTCCTCCGCGCGCCGCCCCGCCATTTCCTCTCCTCCTCTATCTGTCAAGACAGGCAGGCAGGCTCCTTCTTCCCCCTGCAGGCCTCACCTCAGTGGAGTGGAGACTGGGGGACCGAGTGAGCTCTGAGCTGGAGGAGGAGGAAAATCTATTCTAGCTTGGCTGGACGCCACTCCCTTCCACTCTGCACTTTGCAGCTTCTCCTCCTCGGGATCCGCGTTATGATGATGCCGTAGCTCCACGGCAAGCAACTGCATGCCTGCTTGCTTCTTCAGCCCGACATGTCATGTGTGCTGGATGATCCAGTACATCAATTTTTTTTTCATTCTTCTTCTTTTGATAATGAGCCAACTGTTCACTCTTACTCCCTCTGTTTTTAAATTATTGTCGCCATTAACTTTTTTTATTTACGTTTGACCGTTTGTCTTATTCAAAATAGTTGTTCGAATATGCAAAATTATAAGTTAGGTTCAAACTTACTTTGAAGATAAAACAAATCATTACAAAATATATGATATTTTTAAAACTTTTTTGAATAAAACGAATGGTCAAAGATAGAAAAAAAGTCAATGGCGACAATAATTTAAAAACAGAGGGAGTACCTTCTAGGCTTGTAGGAATAGGATACACAAATCATCGCGTGACGTGCACGATGTTAGGAAAAACTTCGTAAATTGTAGATTCAGCCAACACCATATATAAAATTCAAAATGGAGTATGAAACTAAGGAGAGGGAAAAAGAACAGCACCATAATTCATTGTTTAGCAAAAAATTCTATTTTTTTATTTTTGTCTCTTTAACGTTGTCCACAGTTTAACTTCCAATACAAATAAAATCAAGGAAATAGTTTCACATCTATCGTTTGACCGTCCATTTCATGCATCCGGTCCTTCTTCTTACTCCCCTCTTACCACACTCCATGTGCTTACTGCAGCTCAAGGACTTTCATGCTTCTTCCCATGGAGCCTAATCTTGAATTTTCTGTTGGTGTGTCATCGAACCGATATGTTCGGGCGTGTTCGTTTCGTTTAGGACTAAAGTTTAGGCCAAAGTTTTTGCTATTTTAAAGTATTAAATAAAGTGTAATTATAAAACTTTTTACAGAAACCTAGGCTACTTTGCGAGACGAATCTAATGAGGGTAATTAAGCTGTGATTAGGCGATGGTTACTGTAGCATCACTGTAGCAAAACATAGCTTAATTAGGCTCGTTAGATTCGTCTCGTAAATTAACACCCATCTGTAAAGAGGTTTTGTAATTAGACTTTATTTAATACCCTTAAATAGCAAGATTCTCTGGACTAAACTTTAGGACTAAAGGAAACGAACAGGCTATACTCATTGGACTAATTTAGGTATATTTGCATGATTAGATCACTAAATTCTACCTATTGATGATGTCTTCACCGTGGTCATCTAACAGAAGGGTTTGTCTTAAATGGACTTCTATTGGCATCTCAGCGAACACAAGTGGCACACCTTGGATTCAACCACTCAATTTCATAGTTACGGGCACATTTCTTATACCAAACAGCTTGTGAAACCGATTTATGTCACACATGAAGATACTGGTGGTATTACAACATGAGACTAGAGAGACCTAGATCCATCTAATGGCGTGTTTGGTAGGCCTTCTGCTTATTCTGAAAACAGCTTATTCAGTGGCTTATTCTGAAAACAGCTTTTCTGACTCATTCTGACTTATCCTGTGAAAATAGCTTATCCTGTCAAACTGTTTGGCAAAACAGCTTATCCTGTCTTTTCTGAAAACAGTTTTTCCTATCAAAATGACCCAAGTGCCCCTGTCCATTTGAGACATAGATATACACATGCAATATCTGTTTAATGAAACAAATAATGTTCCACAACAAAATAAATTGAACTAATAATTTATATAGTGACCACTAAAAAAATAGAGTACAATAGTAGAGTTGAACTAATAATATAATACAATACAATAATGTGTCCACAAGACCATCACCAACATAGTACGGTAGTGTTTACAAAAGCATCATGATTTTCACATAGCATACGGTCATGCATCAAACTAGTCATGATCATGTGGATCTAGAAAGGTAGATTGCCCTCGCAAGATCATCACGGAACCTATCCATGGTGTGGTCATTTGATTCCGGAGTTGATGTGTCCGACGCATTTTGAGGAGGAAGATGCTTCGAATATCTCGAAGGTATGGTGGGCACATAATCGGGATCACGATCACACTTGGTGAAATCCTTATCGTGTGCATCATTCTCACGAACGTAGTTATGGAGACACATAGTAGCAGCAACAATCATCATTTGTTTATCCATCGAGTACTTTGGCATCTTATAAAGGATTCTCCATTTATTTTTGAGAAAATCCCTTATATGCCATTGGTTAAATTGTCAATCCCTCATTCGCCATTGTTAAAGTCAATATCCCGCATATGCCATTGATCTTAAACTTTTATCCCTTATATGGGATAAATGTTTAAGATCAGTGGCATATACGGGATATAAGGGATAAATGTTTAAGATCAGTGGCATATACGGGATATTAACTTTAACAATGGCAAATGAGGGATTGAAGATTTAACCAATGGCATATAAGGGATTTTCCCATTTAATTTTCCACTTCGCCAACCAATCCTGCCATCCACGGACGTCGGGGGCGCCTGGCCACGGGGCCGCGGCCACGCCACCCACGCCGGGAATGCCGGGCCACGGTCCCGCCGCGCCCGAGTCGGAAACACCAGGCCATCGACCCTGTGCGCCAACGCCCGGACCACCAGCCACAGGGCCGCCGCGCCCGCGGACAGAGCGCCTGGCCACGGCCCCGCCGCGCCCGCGCTAGGACCGCCAGGCCACGGTGCGTGGCCCGCCGCGCTCGCGCCAGGACCGGCAGGCCACGGCCCCGCCATGCCCGCGCCAGGCCCTGGCCCCGTCGTGCCCGCGCCTTGCCACGGCGCCGCCGCGCTCGGGCCTGGCCTCGGCGCCGCGCCCTCGCCGCCGGGGCTGACGCCCGAGCCAATCGCGACGCCGCATCGCGGAACGGCGGATGACCCGCGCGCCGATCCATGGCCTGGGGCCAAATCGCCATCTGCAGCTTGGGGAGAAGATTCTTCAGGCGTCCCTCCTCCAGATCCGGCCGGGCCCCCTCCTCCTTCGCCGTTCAACGAGCTCGACGACGGCCCGCGCAGCTGATTCATGGCGCCCTCAGCGAGACGAGCGGGACGAGGGAGAGAGGGAGAAGGCGCCGTTGTTCACGGGCACGGGAGAAAAATCGCATGTGCTCAAGTGGGACAGGGCGGTGGCAATCGTTGTAATTTCGAGACCAAGTTGAAGGGCAATTGATAACAGGCCCAACAAAAAGTCCAAATGAGCCACAAATTCCGGCTTCGGCACCGCAGTTCATTTCTCCGAAAGCGCTTTTCCCTCAACTGCTCTATAAGCACTTTTGCTGTAGGGTGTTTGGCAGGTGATAAGCTGTTTTTGTCAAAAGCCGGTAGTGAAGCAGCTGCCAAACACGTCCTAAATAAGAGTCCAGGGACGGAAAATGAAAAAAAAAATCGCATCTCCTTATTTTTTTTGATTGAGACTCTTTTTTTTTTCAGTAACAAGAAAAACTTATCATGACTTAATGGGCCGTGGACGGCCCGTGGGCCGTACGCCTTCTCCCGTGCACAGGCGCCCACGATGATCCACGCAGTCAGACGGGTGTGCTGCTGCTGACACGGGCACCCCCGCACGCCCGCACGGGGGTGAGTCCATCCCTTTCCCTTTGTTTGTTGCGAGGGGGAGAGCCAGAGGCGGCGGTCATCGATCGCCGTCAACCGTCGCCATCCATCGCCGGCGTCGTCTCCTGCTTCCGCCTCTCGTCTCGTCGGTGAGCATGCCCCTTCCTTACTCTAGTCTGGTGGTGGTGATCGAGGTCCGAAACAGCATGGATTCGTTGGTAAAATTCCGGGACCACGAGGAATTAACCCTAGCACCCCTCTTCAGCTCCGCCTCCCGTTGTTACGCCCTCCCGATCTTCATCTTCTCCGCCTCTGGTGGATCCATCTCCCACCGTTGTCCTCTGCTCAGATCTGCCTTTCCGCCTCCTATCTACTCCAGATCCCACGCAGCAAGCACGGCGGCCTGAGCGAGGCAACCGGCAGTGGCGCTCGGTCTCGTGCGGCCAGAAGCCTGTCACCCTAGTGGTTGCTCCGCCTCTGGATCTATATGTCTTCCGTGTGACCTATTTGGCTATTGCTACAATCCTCTGCACGCCACCTACTGTTGTTTCATTTCACTAGTACTAGTAAACAATAGGGGAATCGTGTTGGACTTGGAAGTTTTCTTCTTATCCAGCACTGAAACTATTTTTCGCGCATCATCGTAGCACATATTTTCTGCATCCTATATTTACTTAATAATGACTTGACTTGACTTGAAATCCTATATATCATGTGTGTTGCTTATTGGCGATGATCTAATGCAAAATAGATCATATCGCAAACTAATCGCTATTCAAATGCTAGGCCTTGTGATTTGATACGGAAAATATTGTGTTGCATGCCAGGCCTTGGGGTTTAGTAGGAAAATGTGCCATTCCATGCTATGCCTTGGAATTTGACGATAATTGAGATAAAAGAACCAAACCCATTCCTTTCCCTTTTTCCTCCTTCGTTGCGCCTTATTCATTTTTGTGTCACTGTTGGTACATTACATTTCACTTATTCTCACCTTTTTTTCCCCACATATTCCAGCGCTCATCATGGTGAGAAAGAAAAGGGGTGGCGGTGCTGGCGGCTCCGGAGAGTCCTCCGGGGAGCCTTCTGGACAGCGATCTGAGAGAACCCAACAGCATGGGGGAGGGCGTGGTTGGGTGCCTCAACAGGGTGGTCGTGGTGGCGGTCAATACCAGGGCCGTGGTGGATATCAGGGCCGTGGAGGTCCACCATCACAACATCCAGGTGGTGGGCCACCTGAGTATCAGCCGCGCGAGTACCAGGGACGTGGAGGTCCACCATCACAACATCCAGGCGGCGCACCACCTGAGTATCAGCCGCGTGAGTACCAGGGGCGTGGTGGTCCACGCCCCAGAGGAGGGGGGGTGCCGCAGCCATACTATGGCGGCCATAGGGGAGGTGGTGTTGGACAAAGTGTTCCTCCAGGTCCACCAAGATCAGTTGGACAAAGTGTTCCTCCAGGTCCACCAAGATCAGTTGGACAAAGCGTTCCTCCAGGTCCACCACGATCAGTTGGACAAAGCGTTCCTCCAGGTCGACCCAGATCGGTTCCCGAGCTGCACCAAGCCCCAAATGTCCAACACCAACCCCCGGTGGTGTCACCACCCCCATCGGGAGCTGGCTCATCCTCTCAGCCTGTGGCAGAGGTGAGTACTGGACAAGTTCAGCAACAGTTTCAGCAACTTGCCATCCGTGGTCAGAGTTCAACCAGCCAAGCCATTCAGGTAGCACCAGCATCTAGCAAGTCCGTCAGGTTCCCACTGCGCCCTGGCAAGGGTACTTATGGGGACAGGTGCATCGTGAAGGCAAATCATTTCTTCGCTGAGCTCCCTGATAAAGACCTTCACCAGTATGATGTAAGCCACTCGTAAGAAGATTGGTTCCTCGTCTTGTTACTTTTTATTATGTGGTTTCTGATCAGTCTATTGTCATCAGGTATCCATAACGCCTGAGGTTACTTCACGTGGTGTCAATCGTGCTGTCATGAAAGAGCTCGTGAGGCTTTATAGGCAGTCCCATTTGAATGGGCGCCTACCAGCATATGATGGGAGGAAAAGCCTTTATACTGCTGGACCATTGCCCTTTACTTCTAGGACATTTGAAGTTACTCTTCAAGATGAAGAAGATAGCCTTAGTGGTGCACAAGGAGGCCAAAGGTATGTTGTTGCTTTCGTGTATGTGCTTAGAACGTATCCAAAATTTGGCACTGACATCCTTTCTTTTTAAGGCGCGAGAGGGTATTTAAGGTGGTGGTCAAATTTGCTGCCCGTGCTGATCTGCACCATTTGGCTATGTTTCTAGCTGGGAGGCAAGCAGATGCTCCTCAAGAGGCTCTTCAAGTGCTTGACATTGTACTACGTGAATTGCCTACTGCCAGGTAATAGTTGATTTAATGTTAATTTTTTCCTACTCGTTTTTTCGTTGAGCAAGGTTGTCATTGTCCTGCCTTTTTCTCGTGTAGGTATTCTCCTGTTGGCAGATCATTTTATTCTCCCAACTTAGGAAGGCGCCAGCGACTTGGTGACGGTTTGGAAAGCTGGCGCGGTTTCTACCAAAGCATTAGGCCTACACAGATGGGTCTTTCGCTGAATATTGGTTAGATACAATCACTTCCATCTTGTTTTTTGATTGTTTATCTTTCAGCTGTCGCCCTTGACACAACCAGGCCCCTGCGCACTTAATACACCACATTCTAGTTGACAAGCCTTTGCTTGCAGTTTATGTAATCACTATTGGCCTTGTCTGAATTTTTTATGAAACCCGATTTCTGTTTGCAGATATGTCCTCTACTGCATTTATCGAGCCTCTCCCGGTGATTGATTTTGTGGCTCAGCTTCTTAATAGAGATATCTCAGTTAGACCTTTGTCTGATTCTGATCGTGTGAAGGTTTGATTCATTGCCCGACCTTTATTGATAGAAATTTTAGTTCATGCTTTGTGATTGCTGGGTTACCGTTGCTATGCTTTTTAGATAAAAAAGGCCCTACGAGGTGTAAAAGTTGAGGTCACGCACCGGGGAAACATGCGCAGGAAATATCGTATTTCTGGTCTCACTTCACAAGCTACAAGGGAGTTATCGTAAGTGCTTGTTCCGTAGGTCATATGATATAGAAGCAGACCGCATAACATGCTGACATGATTTTATTGGTTTTCCGTGTGATAGATTCCCTGTTGATGACCGTGGTACCGTTAAGACTGTGGTGCAATACTTTCTGGAGACTTATGGTTTCAGTATTCAGCACACCACTTTACCTTGCCTGCAAGTGGGCAATCAGCAAAGACCAAATTATCTGCCAATGGAGGTAAGTTTTTTACTATATATACATGCTACATCCAGCTTCAGTATATTTCACACTTTCCTTATCGATTTGAAATCAGGTCTGTAAGATAGTTGAGGGGCAGCGTTACTCGAAACGACTCAACGAGAAACAGATCACTGCTCTGCTAAAAGTGACTTGCCAGCGTCCTCAGGATCGGGAGCTGGACATATTGCAGGTGGGTGTTGATCAAATTTCTCAGTTCTCTCTCTCTCTCTCTCTCTCTCTCTCTCTCTCTCATGTGCTTTTGAGTTTAGGGTACTGTTATTACCCATTTTAATGTGCATCTGAAATTATCTCTGAACTAAGGGTTACAGTGGTTATGGTGATTTATTTTCAGTTCCTTTTTTGGGGGGTTTACAAAAAATGAGAGTTGCTTGATGTGTAGACTCTTATTTTTTTTGGAAAACCATATTTATCTGGTGAGGAGAACTATCTGATGTATCAACTTTTGTGCAAAAACATATTTTCCCGGTGAAGAATAGTATTCTTTATATGTATATATAATGGTTAAGTACCAAGAAATGCATACTTTCTTGCTTTTGTTGTTTAATTAGCTTTCATCTCCCGGAAGATAATCAAGCTTCAGTGAATGCTATCTTATTTTGCCTTACCAATTTTGATCAGACTGTGCATCACAATGCATACCACGAAGATCCATATGCCCAGGAGTTTGGAATAAGAATTGATGAGCGTCTTGCATCTGTAGAAGCTCGTGTTCTGCCTCCCCCAAGGGTAAGTGAATTTTCTTCTGTGGTTTAACAGCACATAATTGTTGAGTTTCTATATCTGGCGATAGCGCGCTCCTTTGATTCGATTTTTTTTTTATTGTAGCTCAAATACCATGATAGCGGCAGGGAAAGGGATGTGTTGCCTAGAGTGGGCCAGTGGAACATGATGAATAAGGTAAGCCTTGTTATTTGACCTAAAAATGCCATGAGAAATCAAGATAAGGTCACTTTCTTTGAATCCTTTCCGTTGCATACTGTTTTCCCTTGCGAAACATTATGGGAGAACATTATAAAATCAATAAAACTCATTTCATGTATAAAATTATCTGAAGCAGCAAGTTAGCCTTGCAACCATGATATTGTTGTCGCCTAGGTGTTATAGCATGCTTTCGAACACTTCTTTTTTTCTGCTCAATGCACGAATAATTGTAGCAATGCAAATATGCAATTAGTGTTCATAAGTTTCTTTATGCAATTTCAATAGACATGATTGACTATAGAAGTTTCACAACTGGCATCTGACTTCATGCTTTTGTCATCCCCTTTGCCAAATTCCATTTGGCTGCCAGTTTCTTTGGAAACTTTTTGGAGGATTCTGCATGATTTACTTACAAAAGCCTGTTAAATTTCTGAATCATATGGAAACCTTGCTCTTGGTTTGTGGCTTTTACTCTGGCAACTACCCTGCTGTTAATTTAAAGCTGATGTTATGTTTATGCCAATTTGCCACTGAAATTAGTCATATACATTATATTTCTGTGGTATTAACTTTATGCTTACCTAAATATATTTTATTTTCCTCCTGTAGACTACCCTATATTTTTTAACCTAATCCCTTTTTCTTATCCTAATTTATAACCTATTGTTTTGCTTCTTTTTTTTGGGGGGTAGAAAATGGTCAATGGTGGTAGAGTCAGCAACTGGACATGTATTAACTTCTCGCGAAATGTGCAAGATAGCGCTGCCAGGAGTTTCTGTCACGAGCTTGCTTTCATGTGCCAGATATCTGGAATGGTATGTTTGTATCGCCCAAATAGGATTGCGACATATATGATCTATTTATCACTATCTTTTTGTGTTTTATTTACCATTCATGTTGTCTCATCTTCTAGGACTTTGCACCTGAACCTGTGCTACCCCCTCTTAGTGCAAGGCCTGAACATGTTGAAAGAGCACTAAAGGCTCGTTATCAAGATGCAATGAACATACTCAGACCTCAGGGCCGAGAACTTGACCTGTTGGTTGTGATACTGCCTGACAATAATGGCTCTCTTTATGGTATGTTTTCTTCCAGAACTGCCAAACAAACAAGCCTTATCATGTAGTCATCAATATCTTTTCCCATTCTTCAGGGGATCTCAAAAGGATTTGTGAGACTGATCTTGGATTGGTCTCCCAGTGTTGTCTGACTAAACATGTTTTCAAGATGAGCAAGCAGTATCTTGCAAATGTTGCCCTCAAAATCAATGTGAAGGTACAACATTGCACTCGCCTCTTCAAATCTTTAATGTATTGTTTAACACTTGAATCGTTAGTGTCTTACAGTTGTCCTTCTTTTCAGGTTGGGGGAAGGAATACTGTACTTGTAGATGCTCTGTCGAGAAGAATCCCCCTTGTCAGTGACAGGCCAACTATTATATTTGGTGCTGATGTTACCCATCCCCATCCTGGAGAAGATTCCAGTCCCTCCATTGCAGCTGTAAGTGCAGAACTTTCATGGAAAAGAAAGGCTAGACCCTGTCGGCTTCTTTATTTTTCCTGCCGAATTATTTTCTTACTATGTTCTTTTCCTTCTAGGTTGTTGCTTCTCAAGACTGGCCTGAGGTCACCAAGTATGCAGGGTTAGTTAGTGCCCAAGCTCATCGTCAAGAGTTGATACAGGATCTTTTCAAAGTATGGCAAGATCCCCAAAGGGGGACTGTAACTGGTGGCATGATCAAGTATGATATCTATTTAGATAATGAGATTAATTTGTTTCTCCAAATTTTTGCCTGCTATATGCATATGTTGATTGTGCAGGGAACTTCTCATTTCTTTCAAGAGGGCAACTGGACAGAAACCCCAGAGGATCATATTCTACAGGTTCTTGTCCTTGCATGGCCATCTACATCTTTTTTGGGTCATGATTATCTGTGTGTTAAAACATTTCTCACTTTCAGGGATGGAGTCAGCGAGGGACAGTTCTATCAAGTTTTGTTGTATGAACTTGATGCCATTAGAAAGGTAAATTTGATCTGAGTGCATTTATTTGACGTTGTTCCTAGCCTTTTCTCTGACTGCTCTTGCTAAACTATGGATGTAGGCATGTGCATCCTTGGAGCCCAATTACCAGCCTCCAGTAACTTTTGTTGTAGTCCAGAAGCGGCATCACACTAGGTTATTTGCTAATAACCACAATGATCAGCGCACTGTCGATAGAAGTGGAAACATACTGCCTGGTTTGTTCTTGATGTATCTCTTCTTACAGTTTGACCTTTGCTTGACTAGTTTGATTGTCCTGAAGTGTTTTTCGTCTAAATTTAGGCACGGTGGTGGATTCCAAGATATGCCATCCAACCGAGTTTGATTTCTATTTGTGTAGCCATGCTGGCATCCAGGTTATGTGTCCCTCTTTTTTCTGTTTCAGTTCTTTCACTTGATGGAATGGGCGGACTATTTATCTGAATTTGGAATCCTTTCTTTCAGGGAACGAGCCGCCCTGCTCATTATCATGTCCTGTGGGATGAGAACAAATTTACTGCCGATGAGTTGCAAACTCTCACCAACAACCTGTGCTACACGTAATATTTATTTTCTACTTTGTAGATCTTCTGTTTGTGCAACTCATTTAACTGTGAATTAAACACAGTTTTAACTTTTGCAGGTATGCTAGGTGCACCCGTTCAGTATCAATCGGTAAGCAAAAGCTTGCCATTCCTTTGATTTATTGACTAGTCAAAGATATATCGATCGTTTGCTTTTGTACATAATACATAATACAAAACAGAATTGTTGACAAATACTGGATTGCTTGCAGTGCCTCCTGCATACTACGCTCATCTGGCAGCCTTCAGAGCTCGCTTCTACATGGAGCCAGACACATCTGACAGTGGATCGATGGCGACGAGCCGTGGGCCACCAGGTGGTGCACGCACCTCCAGGGTCCCTGGAAGTGTCGCTGTGAGGCCTCTGCCTGCTCTCAAAGAAAATGTGAAGCGGGTCATGTTTTACTGCTAGAATGAGAGGAGTTTGGCCTGATGCTTCCAACTAGTATCCTCTATGTAGGGTATTCAAGATATTTGCAGTGTAATAATGGTGACGTAGGAACGCCCTAAAGTTATTCGCCATATTGTGAATTTAAAATTAGTGTATGTATGGGTGACACTGGATGCGCGGGCATGTGTGATCTGTAAGCTAGTTGTGACTGTCAGCTTTAAGAGTGGTACTGAATTTGTTTGAAGCTATGTTGTGCAAACAGCTTGTATTTCAGTAATCTTGGATCCAGGAAGTATGTCTGAGTCTGGCGTTGCAACATACGAAGAGATTTAATGGTGCAATGATTGTGACAGGAAAATCGGATAGGTGCATAGCTTAGAGATTGCAGTTTCTACTAAGTGCTTTGTCCACGGTTCAGATGGAATTGTTGAATCCTTTATTTATTACTCATTTCCATCCTGAGTTGTTACTATGGATGGACTTTGAGTACACCGGTGTGTATCTCTAGAGTAACAAATGCCTGGAGAGAACAGAAAATCAGATGTGTAAGTGGATGCGGAAGTTGATATCAATTGACGTTTGACGCTTAGTGAAGACGATTGGTTTTGTAAAAGAATACTAGAATACTCGTGTGTGATCAAAGAAGTCCCCCGCTTAGAATTCTAAAAAGCGAAAAGGGGGATGAGAGTGAGTAAATCACTGGGTTGTTCGAACCATTTCCTGCTTTCTTTTGCGGTATCAAACCCGGCCCCAAAGTTAAGCGCAGCCGGGTGGAGTGAAATCAACTAACATGTCGTGTACCACCAAACGAATCGAATCCTAATTATTTGCAGTTACATCAGGGGTGGCGTTAGCTTAGACAATCTTTTCGTTTCGTTAGGGGTGCAACAGCAGTAGCAGTGTTTTTCTGCCGCCCATAAATATCTACTACGTACCTTTTGTTGGTAACAGTAATAGTATATGTTAGTCTGTTGACTATTGGTGATTAGCCGCCGGGCTGCGTTGCTGCGTGCAGCTTGTCACTGTCACTCATCATCCATGGATTGAAGGAGTCCACTCATCACTTGAATACATAATTCGCTCGTTCATCTAGCTCCACAAGAATGGTAATAGAATATTGTGTAGGATGCCAATAAATGAGCACGCTCACCTCACCAGCCGTGTATGCAAAGAAGAAGCCACTGATTGGAGCTACTACATCACTCGCGCGCGCATATTTGGTTCAGCAGCTGAGAAGAGCAGAGCAAGGGAAAGGGAAAAGAGAGATGGAGGCGGAGAAGAAGAACGACAGCACGAGCATTCCTCTGCTGAGTCCGTACAAGATGGGCGAGTTCGAGCTGTCCCACCGTGTGGTGCTGGCGCCGCTGACGAGGCAGCGGTCCTACGGCAACGTGCCGCAGCCGCACGCCGCCGTGTACTACTCGCAGCGCGCCACGAAAGGCGGCCTCCTGATCACGGAGGCCACGGGCGTCTCCGACACGGCGCAGGGGTACACGGACACCCCCGGGGTGTGGACGTCGGAGCAGGCGGACGCCTGGCGGCCCATCGTGGACGCGGTCCACGCCAAGGGCGCCGTCTTCTTCTGCCAGCTCTGGCACGTCGGCCGCGTGTCCACGTACGCGCTCCAGCCCAACGGCCAGGCGCCCGTCTCCAGCACCGACCGCGGCGTGCCGCCGCAGATGAGCTTCGGCGGATACATGGAGGAGTTCTCGCCGCCGCGGAGGCTGGCCGCCGACGAGATCCCGGCGATCGTCGACGACTTCCGGAAGGCGGCGCGCAACGCGGTCGAGACGGCGGGCTTCGACGGCGTGGAGATCCATGGAGCCAACGGCTACCTCATCGAGCAGTTCCTCAAGGACAGCGCCAACGACCGCGACGACGAGTACGGCGGCAGCCTCGAGAAGCGCTGCCGCTTCGCGCTCGAGGTGGTGGCCGCCGTCGCCGGCGAGGTCGGCGCGCGCCGCGTCGGCGTGCGCCTCTCGCCGTTCACCGACTTCATGGACTGCCACGACTCCGACCCGGAGGCCCTGGCCGGGTACATGGTCGAGAAGCTCAGCGACCTCGGAGTGCTGTACTGCCACATGATCGAGCCGCGCATGGCGCTGGTTGACGGCCGCCGCCAGATCCCGCACCGCCTGCTGCCGTTCCGGAAGGCCTTCAAGGGCACCTTCATCGCCGCCGGCGGGTACGACAGGGCGGAGGGGAACAAGGTCGTCGACGAAGGGTACACCGACCTGGTGTCGTTCGGCCGGCTCTTCCTGGCCAACCCGGACCTGCCGGAGAGGTTCGCCGTCGACGACGCGCCGCTCAACAAGTACGACCGCACCACCTTCTACACATCCGACCCCGTCGTCGGGTACACAGATTACCCATTCCTCCACCAGCTCCAGGAGGCTCTGCCGGCACCATCAACATAGATGAATTGCCATATATATGCACCCATCTTTCTTTGGCCGACGATCTATCTGTCGGTCGCCTTTGTGTCTGTATGACTGTATCCATGCCATGCCCTGCTGTGAGTGCTGAATAAGGAAAGGCAATCGTTTGCTTTATGTATTGAAAACCAAATAAGTTGTATCTGATCCGTTGTTTATAATAAATCTCATGCATGATATTTCTGTGAGTGGCAATATGGTTGTGTGACTTGTGTCCGAGTCATCATAAAATTGGAGTGTTGCTCCGGTGCAGGGCGCCCTGCACCTATTATGTGCAGGGCCAATCAGCATTCAACACGTGGCGTAGCTAACCAAGGCAATTAACAGAAGGCGATCTGTTTTACTAAGCAGCTCGTCCGTGTATTCGCGCTGTTCGTCCTCGTCCCCGTTGTATTCGCGCCGTTCGTCCTCCTCCCGTGCTTACGACGAGGCATCAAACGCTTTGTTAATGCTGTATGAAGACATTGCTGTGAGTATGAGTTAGCACAGATCAGATCGTTCCATAGCGTGAGACGTATTTGCTGCAGCGTCTAAATGATACAATTGTAGTTTTTTTAATACAAAGTACAACTCAGACACTCACAACGCACGCACATTCACCCTTATGATCGTACATACGTAAACCATACTTATATGAGCATTTTTGAAGACTGAGCCGGCAAATTCTATAGATTAACGAAGTCACCACTGACGCATCGCTGTCGACGGCCACGTCGCCTACCGCTGAAAGCACGAATACCGTTAAATTCTAGAAAATTCGCTCCCACCTCAGCCGACTCAGGACTATACATGGTTTTTTTTTTTCTGATTACACAATACATACGTTCACAACGTACGCACACTCACTTATATGTATACACATACACAAATTTTGCCTATATGAATACATGTACACAAATCATCGAGATTGACGAAGTCACACTGGCGCCTCACCATCGATGGGAGCATCACATACCACTGAAATATCAAATGCCGTTAAATCCTAAAAAATTCGCTCTCACAGAGAGTCGAACCGCGTACCTAAAAGGATACTAAGGCTCTTTCGCCAAAACTATACATACGCCCGGTTTAGGACAGCTTTTTTTCAAAGCGATTATGTAGGAATGTAGATTATGTAGGAATCAGCTGTGAGGAGAATTTGTTGCGAAAATAAGTTGAGTGTTTGGCAACTCTGATTATTTTGGTAGAGATTATCTGTCTTGAGTAGTGTATAATGACTGAAATGCCCATGAAATTTTTTATGTTTATTTAATTGCTGAAAAATCCACAAATCTATATATATTATATAGAAGCAACCCACTAAGTGTCATAATTACTATAAAGCTGCTCTCACATCGCGCCACATCACCTACAAATTACGTCCATTGGATATGGAGCTTCTTTTGATCACATCCGTCTGCGTCCAAATCTTTGCTTTTGTTAGCATATATAATTTACCACCATCAGGAACCGGCAAGAGGAAGAAATGATAACCGGCCAGTTACGTTACATGTTGCCATGTCTGTGTATTAGCTGCCTGCATGCAACAACTGCCGTCAGTAATGAACAATCAAGACACCGATGTTTCCTCTTCCAATTCCACTCCCATATGCCTCCCCTGGCCTATGTGATGCGTTCAGACATCCTACGATGAGCATAGATGTATATAGAGAGAAATTTGGCAGGCTACAACAAGCGGCCAAAAGCAAGCCATGATCAAACCAGGGCCCCAGACAAATCGAACACCAGCAGTGTTGGTGCGAACTGAGCTTCATGCGAAAGCAATCATCAGATCGTCATGTCGTTCTGCCTTGCCGAAACTCGCGTCTGCTCATATCGATCATCGAATTGTCATGTCCTTCCGCCTCGCCGGAACTCACAATGATCATTTGCCATGCACCAGTCGATCTTTTTTATTTGGTTGCCCTCTTCCTCCTCTGCCCATTGCCTGTATTCGATTTATATAGAGTGCAGATCCGTTCAGGGTGCTGGTCCGTTCTTTTCCTTTTGTATAAGCAGCTATGCAGGAAATTGTTTTTTCTCTAAGCGCCAATTTGTGTGTTTTGACTATTGTGTATAATCATTTTCAAATCCTTCTTAGGTTGGAGTATTCAAATCTTTCTCAGATTGGAGTAAAGGTGAAATCCCTTGGGACAACCCGAAGTTGCTCTGGATAGGTTAGTTGCATCATTTTTACATATGCACAGTGGAGTATTATCGATTCCAGTCACCCATGGCCTGAATTTTTTTATGGAACCTTAATGAATTTGGCAGCAATAAGGTTAACTTTTTGCTAAGGTAACTGAAGCCTATATCACCAGTCTCAGCAGGCGAACCATTGTCACTACTGGAGGACAATCAAGACGTTGGTAATTCCTCTTCCAGCTACTCTTCCAGTCAGTTTCTCCTCTTCGTTCTGCCCTTAAAATGTGATGAGTTCAGTCATGAGCATTCCATTCATACATCAAGAGAATACAGTAAGGCTTAACAAGCTGCAATAAGCGAAGAGACAGCAAGCGGCAATCAGGCCAAGCTCCAAGACAAAACTCAGCATCATCCATGCCTAGCTCCAAGACAAAACTCAGCATCATCCATGCCTAGCGCTCACGCCATGCATGCCAAGTTCTGCCTGATATATGCTCAAACATCCTAACAAGACCTGTATAGCTGCAGAGTCGATCGCTCCAACCCTAGATAAAGTTATATCGTTGTTACTGCCCTTCATTCAGTTTTTCTTTGAATGTCCAGACCAGTTCTTCGTTGCATAAATTTTTTTACATGTATAAACTGAAAATTCGTTGACAGATGTAACCATAGGTGCGGATTTGTTAAAGTTTTAGACTTTCAATCGTTGGTGTAAACATTGTTTACTGTCTTTTTTTCATGCATATTCAACTAAAAGATCTGATTAGAAAATTTATATGTTCAGTTGATGTTCTTAACCACATATTTCTTCATCCTTGGGTGACTGAAATGCATGACAAAATGTCACATATGCATTAGTTCATAAGTTCTTAGTCCCTTACCAAATTGGTGTCACTAACTCATAATGTTTTTATCTTCTCTATATAGATGTTGTTAACTATCTTTATCTTACGAGAAGAAACAATCCTAAAATCCCGCAGCATCGCGCGGGGAATTCACCTAGTACTAATATAAGTGTATGGCACATGAAAAACCTGCCTTTTTATTATAAGAAAGAAAACTATAGCACTAGGCATTGTTATTGTTTGAAACGTCTTCCACTTCGCTTCACCAAACACAAAAGACTAGATCCATACAAACCATAGCATCTATTTAAGATTTGTTTCACGTTTGGAGGTAATCCGAGCTGCAAATGATCCAAATCATCACATAACATTAGATCAATGTCAGGCCCTGATGGCTGCCGCTACTGAAGAACTGAAGCTTCTTTAATATCAACACATCTGAAACAAGGCCTTGTTATTTTCACCGAACAAAATACTAGCAACTGGGCATGCCTTGCCAATTGCAAAGGAAGTCAACATCACATCACGGATCTGGAGCTACCGGGGAAAAAGAAATACAAGAGATCCCAGGCCATAGAGCCGGTACAGGAGCCGCTGTTCTTCCTAGCCGGACGTAGGAGCTGCAGGTTTTCTTGGCCGGAGCACGAGTTGCGGACAATCTCGCAATGGAGATGGGATCCGGAGGTCACTGGGAGCAGGAGTAGGGGACTCGAGGAACGGAAGGCCTATCAGCCAAGCTCGCCGGAGAAGATTTGGAAACCGGTGCCCGCGCCCGCCGTCTGCCGTCCCTTGCGCTCGCAGCGCTCCATCTGCGGCACAACAGGGCTGCTCCTCGCGCCCGCGCTTGCGCTCGCCGCCCCCCTCATCCTCGTCGCGGCCGCTGCCGATTCCTCGCATGAGAGGCCGAATACTCTCACCGAAGAGGTCCGACCGTCATCTTCGTTTCGTTTTGCAAATACGGCGGCGCGGTGGCCAGATTTGTTGAAGATTGCGGTGGGATTTTATTTTTATTTTTATTTTTTTATTTTTTTTAAAAGAGAGATTGCGTGGGATTTGGTGAGCTCAAAGGGAGGTAAGGCGGCTATCTGCTACGGGTGCCCCATTGGGCACTTTATACTTAAAATGCGTCTTCAAACCCCGGATTCTAGCCTTCAATGGATGACCCACCAACAACACGCATTTTAGGAGCACGTCCCCCCGCACCGCACAAATGAATCAGCTTTGCGCCGCGACGCAGTGCTTCCGCCACTGTCCTGCGCCCCCTACGGCCCCACCCCTCCCTCTCGCGAGCGTGCCCCTGCCCTCCTCCCCCGCTCCTCTCCGCTCCCCCGGCGGGCGTGCGCGCCGAGTCCGACGCGGAGGCGTCGCCCCGCACCCCCGCCCCCGGCACGCATCCTCGGCGGCCTGCACCCCCACCCCTCCTCGGCAGCTGAACAGATAGACGAGGCACGGGACGGAGCATGAGGAGGCAACGGCGGCGGCTGCATGAGGCGGAGCAGGAGCAGGCATCGGCGGTGAGCTCAGGGGCGAGCAGGAGCAGGCAGCGGCGGCGAGCTCGGGGGCGGAGCACGAGGCGGAGCACGTGCAGGCGAGCTCGGGGGCGAGCAGGAGCAGGCAGCGGCGGCGAGCTCAGGGGCGGCGGCTGTGTTCGAGGTGGGGGCGACGTGGACGAGGCCGACGGCGAGCACGGCGACGCACATTCGGGATTCCGTTGGAGACAACGTTTTTTGCCTCTCCTGTTTTCAACCTCACGGTGATCTATTTGATGTTTCGGACCTTCCATTTGGGGTTCCATCGTTGGAGATAGTCTAAGAGAAGTCGGGAGGTAGAGGACGGTGGAAAAAGAAACGAACCGGTACGAGTGTGTAAGCGGTGGCTAGTGATGGCTAAATGGACCGGGTTATTTGGGCGGGCACGAATCACGTTTTCTTTGTCCGACACGGTATGGAATAATTACAGGCTGGGCTGGTCCGGCACGTACCGTCAGGCCGTGCTTGGGCCAAGGGGCGGGCATGGCGGGCGGCACGGCACGGCCTGATTAAATTTTATCAAATATATCTTTTAATTTTTATGTGTACAATTAGTAGTCTTAGTCTAGTGGTAAGTGAATTTTTTCTTAAGTATGAGATTTCAAGTTCAATTCTCCTTATTAACACCTATTTTTGCATTTAACACTAAATTTCTTCAAAAAAATGGCTAAATGAGCTGAATTTTAAAATGGATTGCTGGGCTAATCGGGCCGGCCCGGCACGATTAATCAATTTCGTGCCGGGCCGCTGGCCGAGGGGGGAGCCCGTGGGCTGGCACGGCACGGCCCGAAATGAATTGCGTACCATGCCGGCTAGAAAACTAAATGGGCCGTGCCTATTCGGGCTCGGGCCGTGCCGTGCCGGGCGGCCCATTTGGCCATCACTAGCGGTGGCAAAGCGGGTAATTTCAGGCCTGCGTTGGACGGAAGCGGCTCAAATGGCGATTCTGCGCTCTAGTGTTAAGCGAGCTTTCACAGCAACCGCGTCCGTCGGAAGCTGGGTCAGAATCGGGCCGTTTGGGGCGCCTAGCCGCTTAAGGGCCAGTTCGGTTAGCCGTTCCAGACCTGGAACGCGGTGCGTTCCGGCCGGATCAATCGGGCCAGTTTTCAAGCCAGGCTGGGCGAAAAATGGCCGTTCGGTTTTGTCTGGGCCGGAACAAAGACTGGGACGGAACGGCCAAATCCGCCCCTAATTTGCACGGAACAGAGCTGGACCACCACACGTCCGCAACGTATCCGACTGCTGAGTGACGGGATTGAGTGATAGGAGGGGAATCACTTGTTCCAGGTCTGAAACTAATCAGGCTAGGTTTGATTCAGGCAACAACCGAACGAGGCCTAAATTGGATGGAATGGAAGCTGCTGAGAATCTGTCTCAAACAGGGCCATAGTTTGCTACATGACATTTCCACTTAATGAATGAAACGTTTTGAAGCCTCTAACTAAACTCTAAGCCACTGACTGCCTGTCTAACGAATTGCCACCAAATGAAAGCACCGTACGTGATTATCCAACATTTGAAATTCTAAAGAATACCTTCACTAATTGTTATTTTAAGAACGGGAAAAAATGTTTATCCTTATTAGTAGCCGTGCCAGTAGTTTTTTTTTTCTGAAGCAACCCGTCCGGTGGATTCGAGTCTCTAATTCAGCACATATGTTACATTTCACATGAATATACCCCTGTTGGTAGCGATGCGACTATGCTGACTTCTTTGTCCATCTCAAGATCAACTGTCCAACCTCTCGTAGACGTTCACATGCTTCAACTTGAGAGTAGGAGAGACCAGAGGAGGCTAGGCTGCTGCTCCTAGTCTTCGTGGTGGCCATTTTGCCTGATCCAAAGACAAAATGGGCTCAATCACGGCAAGCCACAGCCCACACATCACTACCTCCCTTTCGTCTTTTATGGGCCATACGTGAGATAAATAGGCTCATTGTCCTAAGTAGTTACAGGAGCCGTGAAAGGGGTCTTGGCCTAGTGGTTAAGGCAACCGAGTAGCACCTTTGAGGTCCTGGGTTCGACTCCCGGTGGGAGCGAATTTTCTAGGATTTAACGGCATTTGTGCTTTCAGCGGTATTCGACGAGGCCGTCGACAACGAGGCGCCAGTGGTGACTTCGGGAATCTGGAGAATTTGCCGGCTCAGTCTTCGAAGATGCTCATAGAGGTAGGGTTTGCGTATGTACGTTCATAGGGGTGAGTGTGCGTGCGTTGTGAGTGTCTGAGTTGTACTGTGTAATATCTCAAAAAAAAAAAAAAAAAAAAAAGTAGTTACAGGAGCCTCAGTAGCATATGAGATTCTGAGTTCGATTTTCAGTGAGAGCGAATTTTTTAGAATTTAATGGCATTGTGTTTTCAGTGGTAAGCGACGCTTCCGTCGACAGCGAGGCGTCAATGGTGACTTCGTCAATATCTAAGATGTGCCAGCTGTAAGGATCACGGAGTACCGAGAGGGGGGTGAATCGGCAGTCACTTAACGCTTTCTTTGGTACGGCGTTTTAGCAACTTAAAATAAGCTAGGTGATAACAAGAAACAAGCGATGCGCACACACTAGCAAATCTAGCTAAGAGCAGCCCTACAACATGCAATTCTACCAAGAGTAAAACACAAGCAACTCTATCAAGCAAGACTACTAGCAAGAAGTAAACGCGGAATAGTAAATGCTAGTAAGTGAAAGTGCATATGCACCCCTAGTGGGTTTTGGTGTATTGTATGACAACATGATTAAAGGTCTAATATTCTTTGTGAGTATATGGACAGGTTGCAAGCAATATAAGTATAATGTCTCTCATAAATACACTCTTTGATGTACAATTGTTTGAAGCAAATAAATACCATATGGGCAATATATGATGAAAAGAAATGAATTATTTCAAATACAAGATTCTATATCTAGTGGTTTTCTTATGGTCAAGATGAAGGATGATTAAGTGCTAAATGTCAATAATAATTATATATTTGGAAGCAACTTGATCAATCAATAAATCAATCATCAACACAAAACTGGATGCTTAAGAATGATGGAAAGCAATGTATGGCTTAAATAGCAAGAAGGTGAAGGGTTGACATGACTTGGTCGCGATGAACCATAGTTAGGAGAAGGGCAAGCAGGAGTCTTGGCGCCGAGGCACCTAATGTATGGTGAAGGGCAAGTGGAGTCGATTTCGATGGACCATTCAAGCTATATGGAGTATATGTTGCTAAGTATCAATTATTATTGAATCACAAGCTCAAGATAGTGATGCTCAAGAGAAGCTCATTTGGCTGCCCTCATAAAGCAAAGTTGAAAAGAAGTGGCAATATCAAGTTTCTTATATGCTCAAGTTGTAAAAGTTGTTTTTATATTTCATCTTGAGTATAGGTGTGCCGCTCTATCAAGAGGGATGCTACATGGATAGCTAGCAAGTCTCAGTGCTCAAGGAAAACCTAAGTGAGAAGAGTGAAACACTATAGCCAACACTTTGCACTCAGTCTGAGTCTGGCAAAACCGGAAGTTGACCACATCCACGAATATATCCAAAGCCATAGTGTCCTAGAGCTCTCCCCAACCTCTCTTTGTGAGATTTGTGAGATTATAGCTAAATCCTTTGAATTGGGTTGAGAGAATTTGATTTAGAGAGCACAAGAGAGCATCCTCATACTTGAGCATTTGAGCACTTCGCCTTGAATCCGTGAAGCATTTGTTACTCTTGGAGATGAAGCCTCCTAGACGGCTAGGTGTCGTCCCTAGAGCTCCCAAGCTTGTGGTGAGCCTTGGGAAAGTTTGTGCAAGGCCCATTTCGCCTCCGCAAGGAAAGAAACAAATAGTGGAAAGGAGGAAAGTGGTTGAAAGAGACCCGGCTCTTGAGTAGAGCTTCCTCAACGGAGACGTAGGCAGCTTGGAGAGCAAGCTGCTGAACTTCAGGAAACAACTCCTTGCGTGCTTCACTCGGTTTGCATTTGCTTTACACGTTCTTATCATTTATATGCAAATCTTGATCTACTAGGTTGCTTGTGTAGTTGAGCTCTTATTCTCTGTGTATATTGTTACTAGAGCTCTTTTACATACCCTAGTAGCTTTCTTTCAACCTAGAGGGAACCGGGGATCGAAAGATCTGAACTTCTGTTTTTCTGTCCCGAGAAAACCGGAAGTTCCGGTTTGCCAAACCGGAAGTTCTGGTTTTGCAGTTTCAGTTTTCGCTGCAGTTTTAATTGCTTAATTTCGTATATCGCCTATTCACCCCCCCTCTAGCCGACATCAAGGGACTTTCAATTGGTATCAGAGCCCAACCTCCTTATAGGCTTAACCGCTTGGAGGAAAGATCGATGTCTTTAGGCGAAATGGATCAAAATGATTATGATTGTCATAGTTACTTGTTTCCTTCTATATCTAGACCTGCTTGTGATATTCCTCTTTTTTGTGGCTCTAATTATGTTCATTGGAAAGACCGAATGATTTCATATTTTCGTCAAATGAGCCCACAAATTTGGTGGATCGTAGATATAGGCTTTTCTCATGCCTTGGATTATTATCATCTTACAAAAGGGCAAGAGAAATGCTTATATCTCGAAGCTCATGCATATAATGCTTTATCTAGTGCTTTGAGCGCAGGTGTGGAGGATGTGATATTCAAGAAATTTGGACTTCTTGAAAGTGTCCATCTTCTTTGGATGGCACTTAAAGAAACATATTGCTCAAGGGAAGACACACTATCATCCTCAGAATCTGAGCCTGAAATATCAACATCCTCAACAAGCTTCAATGTACAAGAAGTGAAGCAATCGAGTTGTGAAGCAAAGAATGTTCAGTCTGTCAGTCCAGGAAAACCGGAAGTTCCAGTTTCCCAAACCGGAAGTTCCGGTTTTGGCAGGACAGAAACAAGTTCAACTCGAAATGAAGAAAATGATTGGTGCCGCTTTAAACCAAGTGAAGAGTCTGTCTCTTCAAGTGACTCAGAAGGTGAACACTTTATGTGTCTCATGGCTAAGGGCAAGAAGAAGCCAATCAAGAAGGATGAAAGTGAGAGTGAAGATGATGACCTTGAATTTGACAAGTTGAGCAAGAAAGACATGTACAAAATTATGAAGCTCATGAAGAAGATTGAGGAGCAAGAGTTGCAGCTAGAGAAGTAAGAAGAGTTTCTCATTGGGAAAATGGAAGAGCTTGAAGCTCTAAGTGAAAATCATGAGAAACTCCACAACTTGCATATATCCTTAACTAATGATTATGATAACTTGAAAAAGGATTATGCATGTGCCACTAACTCTTCTCTATGTGTAGCTTCATTGCAGCAAGAAAATTGCAATCTCAAGGCTCAACTTGGTGTGCTCACTAGCAAGCAAGTGACTTTGCAAAAGAGCCATGAAGAGCTTTTGTGCTCACATGAGAATCTTATTGAGGCACATGCCTTGCTAGAAATATCTCATGAGGTTGTATTGACTATGGTAAAATCCTATCAACCTCACACATGCAATTGCACAAGTACACAAATGTCTATTGATTTACCTTGTGCTAACATTTGTTGCTCTCAAGTAAAGCCATCATGTGATGAGCATATTATTGTAGAAACTTGTGATGATGTTATTGCAAGTGAAAATGACAATCTCATGACAGAAGTCGAGAAGCTCAAGAATGACTTGAGGATGTTAAGTGGTAAAGGTCATGTGCAACCATCTCAAGATAACCGTGATGACATGGTGAAGAAGCTTGAGAAGGGATCAACCGTCACATGTGCAAGGAGCCCCAGCAACAAGCTCAAGAAAATTCATGACAAGAGCGACGAGCAAATGTTCAAGAAGAAAGCTCAAGTCATGTATTTAGAGTGCTCATCAATAGGACACTTTGCATCCAAATGTCCTTCAAAGAAAATTGATCAAACCTCACTTTCTAGAAGACAAAGAAGATTATCTCAGAGGAAGTGTTTTGGTTGCATGGAAGAAGGACACAAAATTGCCTCATGCCCAAAGAAAAGAAAAAGTGTGCAGACCAGTCAAAACCGGAGACTCCGGTTTGGCAAACCGGAAGTTCCGGTTTCTGTATAGAAGCCTCAAGTCATTGAAAAATGTGGCAAAGGCTTTGTGTCAGCGTATGATAGATACATGGGCAAGTGTGGAAGCACAAGAAGGCAAATCAAAGATAAGGAGAGAAGAATCAAATATCGGATTTGCTATACTTGTCGCACAAAAGGACACATTGGTAAGGATTGTCCAAAGGCTCAAGTTTCCATTCCCAAGTTAGTCAATATTGATTCATTAACTATGAAGGTCACAAATGATCCTTGTGCTGATATGGTGATTAGTTCACCAAGTGGTAGCACAAAGCTCATTTGGGTGCCAAAATCTTGTGTGACTAACATTGAAGGACCCAACAAGATTTGGGTACCAAAATGTGCTTGAAATTGCTAAGCAGGTACACATGATGCATTGATGTCTTGGCATACAAATGAAGTGCTATTGCTATGCAAAGTGCCAAGAGTGGAATCATTGTCTTATTATCTTCATCAATGACATCATGGTAACGAGTATCACTTCCAAGTTCTTATGATCTCTCATTCTTCTGCAATTAGTTTGCATGTGCCCTCTCTTTTATCTTGAGAGATTATTAAGAAACATATGCTTATGCACAATTGTGTAGAAAGATGCAATTAATGTCTCCTATGGAGAAACTTGTCTTTCAAGCCCTTTCAGGTACTCATGATTCATATATTGAATAACTCGAAGACATTACAAAGCACAATTGTGAAGATGTCACTAATTCACTGAAATACAAGTGTCCAGAAAAACCGAAAGTTCCGGTTTGCTAAACTGGATGTTCCGGTTTCTCCTGGAAAATCTGAGGAAGTGATTAAAGATTTGAACTTGTCCGTATATGTTGCGAACTCCAGTGGCTTGACATGGTGGTTTCTGAACGTGTACTTTGTGAGCAAGATTAGTCCGGACAAGCACAACATGAAAAACAAATATTGCTCACATGTCTATGTGGTTGTGAGTATTTTTGACATTCATTCATTCATTGAATATCTTATTCGATTTCCATAACTGAGATATAGCTTGACTCTCTCCATGTTCTTGATTGAACAAATGCACATGTTAAATTATTCAAAAGTTTAGTGCACCTAATGCTAGTTTGTGCACAATTGTGATAATTAAGTCTGTGCTACTAATGCTAGTTTGTGCCATTGAAAGTGCATTTTATTATCTTATGAAAAATCTAGCATCGGATTTGTTGAAAAATAAGCACACGACGCAAGATTGATATATTCATCCTCATTGATGTGTGTTTGGTTTTTCAACATGAAGGTACACCTTTTTGCCCCGGCATTAATTCTTTCCATCATATAGAACTCATGTGCTAGGATGTGCCTCGGTATGTGGGTGACTCGAGTCAACATATACTCTTTGTGAGTTAGGATAGATTTTTTGAAAATCCTTATCATGCTTTGTGTGTGTTTTCGAAAATTATTGGTTCTTGATCTTTTTGATCACGTCAAGCTGATTGTGGTTATGGTTCACTTTGGTTGATTGTTGGCTAACCACAATTAGTGAGATTGTCTCTCTCAAGTCCTTAATTCTTTGATATCAAATCTTGATCAAGACCCCTCCTAAGTCAGCAAATATTCTTGTATATCTCTCAAGACAGCAAGAAAAGTCAGTGGTCGGATTGTCCGGCATGAGGTCGGACTCTCCGGTAAAAATCATGGAATTTCAGTGCTCAACATCAGAGACTCCCCATCGGATACTCCGGTAGGATACCGGATACTCCGAGCTACAGTGATGTGAAGAATTTCAAATTCTAAGTTTTTCTGTCTAAGTCAGAAAAACCGGAAGTTCCGGTTTCCAAACCGGAAGTTCCGGTTTTGTCGGGTTTAACCCTATCCGAACAGAAAACTTACCCATTCATCCCACATTCACCTCTATCGTGTTCTTCTTCACCGTGGGCGACTTCCCTCTTCCCGCTTTGGCGATTTCATCTTCCATCCGTGGATTCCTTCGGTTTTTGGGTGGATTGTGTATCCCCAAGACCGGAGACTCCGATTCCACCTCCGGATTTGAAGTTTCCCTCTCTAAAGGTACCCATGATCTCCTTTTTCGATCTTCTTGGTCCTTGGGTAGTTTTGAAATTCCTTCCTAGCATTGCTTCCTAGGATGCCATAGTACATATACCTGCAATATCTCTGTGATTGGTAGGCTAAATCGATCGGATTCAAGAACTAGGTTTTCCCCGTGAAAACCGGAAGTTCCGGTTTGGCAAACCGGAAGTTCCGGTTTTGACTGGGGAAGTCTATTTCACGAATTTTGGTTCATCTATATTATGGCTAGGAAATCTAGTGCTATCTTGCTGTCTACTCATGCCTTGAAACATCCTTAGTTGTTTTAGATGACTAGATGGACATAGGTTTTCCCTGAGAAAACCGGATGTTCCGGTTTGGCAAACCGGAAGTTCCGGTTTCCTCAGTGAAAACCTGAGTGCATGTTTTCATCTAAATTTGCTATCAAAACTTCTCAACTCATGTTCTAGCTGTTTCCTAAAATCCTTCATGCATATTTGTTATATCAGGGGCAACATGGCTGATGATGGAAGGGAAATGAGAAAGAAAGCAAGGCATGATGATCCGAATCCGCGTGTTTGTCGAAAGCAAACAGCGGCTCGCACCAAGAATCTGCCTAGGGGTACTATGGAGATTGCAGATGTTGTGGAAGAGGAGGTTGAGGAAACCTCAAGTGATGACATTAAGGAAGATGAGTATATTCCTTCTCCACAGCATCAAACCAGCGGTTTCTTCAAAAGAAAATTAGCAGCTGGTATTGGCAGTGGTAGTGGGACAGCTGGTGGAAATAATGAGTCCAGTGAGGAAGATGAGGAGGATAAGGAGGAAGAGATTTTTGATGTGGAGGAGCCTGTTCCAGCGGGAAATGCTAATTATGGGGCTGCAAAATTTCATGTTCCAGCTAATTCTCATTGGAGAGCAAAAGTGAGCTACAAAGGAAAATCTGAAGCAGTGAGAGAGATGAGGGCAGTTGATCCTAGGCAACTTCAGAAGGAAGCCTCTGACTACAGATTCCACACATATTTTCAGCAGGATTTCTATGAGTCAGTGATTTTGGCAAAGACAACACCTGTGGCTATCTCCCAGTGGATTGATTGGCAGTATCTGGCAAGCAAGAATGACCCAATCATCAATGAAGTGATTGCTGCATGCAAAGCTAGAAAGGTGTATAATGTTATGAGCATTCAGAAGGATTGGAACAATGAGATCATTGCTCAGTTCTTTGCTACTTTGTATGTTGAGGAGAATGATAAAGTCAGTAAATTCCATTGGATGACAGAGGGTCGTTGGTTTGAAGTGAGCTATGCACAGTTTGCTAGAATTCTTGGTTTTGGAAGATATGATGCCAACCGTCCCCGCCTTCACTCACATGCTATTCTGAGCACAAACAGAATGAGTTTCATGTATACAAGAAGCATGCAAGGCAGCAAGGGTCACTCTACGGGTTTGCTTTCTTTCTATGGATATTTGAACCGGTTGTTTAGGAAGACTCTCACTCCTAGAGAGGGTGATGCCACAGTTATTCCTTCCTACAACAAGAACATTCTTGCAGCTATGTCTGAGACTCCTCCTCATGGCACACCATTCTCAGTGTTTGATTTCATATGGGAGGAAATCAAGATTATTGCAAACAATCCTCTAAAGAGTTGTGGCTATGCACCGTACATCATGCTTATGATTGAGAAAATCACCGGTGGGACTTTTGAGTGTGAGATGAAGCATTTATATCTAAAGGTCAAAACAAATCTGAAAATGCCGGTTGAGGACAGCGGGGCAGCAGCTCAAAGCCATGAACCATCATCCTCAAGAGGTCCCAGCAGCAGCATGCAGCATAGGGGCAGCGGATCTTCCTCTCCAATCAAGAAATTCTTCAATATTCTTCTTGGCATGTGTCGGTCTCAATATGATACAGATGTGAAAGCACACAATGAGAGGAAAGAAAGAAGGAAGCTCACAAAGACAGTGAAGCAAATAGTTCAAAGTGATCATCCCGATATTGTTTGCTCTCCTATTAGAGATGATGATAGTCCACCTATGGGAAGCTTTGAGGAAAGGATTAGTGGTTATCAACAACAAAATCTCAGTGCTCAGATTTTTGGTGAACAAAGCTTCAATGAGTATGGATTTGGTTTCTTTGGTGAGCAGCCGCAGCAGCAGCCCCCTCCTTTCTCCCCCTCCAAGACATGAAGATGAAGAGGAGGAAAATGTTGGAGATGGCGAAGACTACGAGTGAGCATTCATGCAGGCCTCTCTACTCCTTTTTTGGTGCTGGATGACAAAGGGGGAGAGAAATATTAAAGCTTCAAGTCGACGCCGTCAAATTTCAGAGCTCTTTCGGTCTTGGTCTGTTCTGTCCAGTAAATCCGGAAGTTCCGGTTTGGCAAACCGGAAGTTCCGGTTTGGCTGGACAGAACACTATCTATCCTTGTATTGCTTTTTTCGTTTTGTGGACTTGAGAACAATTGTAATATGTGAACTATGTGTGTTGAACCTTGTAATAAGTTTCTAAGGACCTCTTTATGCTAGTGTGTGATGCATTGTTCAAATGGTGAATTGTTTGTTTTTTTTTCTGTCTCTGAGCAGCCTGAAAAACCGGAAGTTCCGGTTTTGGCCAGACAGCACAGATGCATTTCTGTTTATTATGTTGTGTGATTATCTTGTCATATGCATCACGTATTATTTGTTCACACACACTTATTGCACCCCACAAATGCATACATGTAGGAAAAGTTCTCATGTTTTCCATTCTATATGTCCAAATGGCATTTGAGGCCAATTTTTTGAATTTCACTCAAATATGCACATATTAAGGGGGAGCTTGTTCTACATGTTTGCATTCAAAATATTCTTTGAATATCATTTGTAAGCTTTAATCAAGGTTGTCATCAATTACCAAAAAGGGGGAGATTGAAAGTGCATATGCACCCCTAGTGGGTTTTTGTGTATTGTATGACAACATGATTAAAGGTCTAATATTCTTTGTGAGTATATGGACAGGTTGCAAGCAATATATGTACAATGTCTCTCATGAATACAGTCTTTGATGTACAATTATTTGAAGCAAATAAAGACCATGTGGGCAATATATGATGAAAAGAAATGAATTATTTCAAATACTAGATTCTATATCTAGTGGTTTTCTCATGGTCAAGATGAAGTATGATCAAGTGCTAAATGTCAATAATAATTATATATTTGGAAGCAACTTGATCAATCAATAAATCAAGCATCAACACAAAATTGGATGCTTAAGGATGATGCAAAGCAATGTATGACTTAAATAGCAAGAAGGTGAAGGGTTGACATGACTTGGTCGCGATGAACCATAATTAGGAGAAGGGCAAGCAGGAGTCTTGGCGCCGAGGCACCTAATGTATGGTGAAGGGCAAGTGGAGTCGATTTCGATGGACCATTCAAGCTATATGGAGTATATGTTGCTAAATATCAATTATTGTTAAATCACAAGCTCAAGATAGTGATGCTCAAGAGAAGCTCATTTGGCTGCCCTCATAAAGCAAAGTTGAAGAGAAGTGGCAATATCAAGTTTCTTATATGCTCAAGTTGTAAAAGTTATTTTTATATTTGATCTTGAGTATAGGTGTGCCGCTCTATCAAGAGGGATGCTACATGGATAGCTAGCAAGTCTCAGTGCTCAAGGAAAACCTAAGTAAGAAGAGTAAAACACTATAGCCAACACTTTGCACTCAGTGTGAGTCTGGCAAAACCGGAAGTTCCGGTTTGCCAAACCGGAAGTTCCGGTTTTGGCAGATTTGAACCCCAACGGGTAGTTCTGGGAAACCGGAAGTTCCGGTATGTAAAACCGGAAGTTCCGGTTTGTACTGGCTAGTTTCCAACGGCTAGTTTCGGGGGGATGAGTATAAATACCCCGCCACACCCTCTCTTTGAGGGTGTTGACCACATCCACGAATATATCCAAAGGCATAGTGTCCTAGAGCTCTCCCCAACCTCTCTTTGTGAGATTTGTGAGATTATAGCTAAATCCTTTGAATTGGGTTGAGAGAATTTGATTTAGAGAGCACAAGAGAGCATCCTCATACTTGAGCATTTGAGCATTTCATCTTGAATCCGTGAAGCATTTGTTACTCTTGGAGGTGAAGCCTCCTAGACGGCTAGGTGTCGTCCCTAGAGCTCCCAAGCTTGTGGTGAGCCTTGGGAAAGTTTGTGCAAGGCCCGTTTCGCCTCCGCAAGGAAAGAAACAAATAGTGGAAAGGAGGAAAGTGGTTGAAAGAGACCCGGCTCTTGAGTAGAGCTTCCTCAACGGAGACGTAGGTAGCTTGGAGAGCAAGCTGCTGAACTTCGGGAAACAACTCCTTGCATGCTTCACTCGGTTTGCATTTGCTTTACACGTTCTTATCATTTATATGCAAATCTTGATCTACTAGGTTGCTTGTGTAGTTGAGCTCTTATTCTCTGTGTATATTGTTACTAGAGCTCTTTTACATACCCCAGTAGCTTTCTTTCAACCTAGAGGGAACCGGGGATCGAAAGATCTGAACTTCTGTTTTTCTGTCCCGAGAAAACCGGAAGTTCCGGTTTGTTCCGGTTTTGGCAGTTTCAGTTTCCGCTGCAGTTTTAATTGCTTAATTTCGTATATCGCCTATTCACCCCCCCTCTAGGCGACATCAAGGGACTTTCAGTAAGTAAAGGAGATAGGATAAAGATTGCTCATGGATTTTTAGGCCGTGGTATCGGGAGGATGGCGCATCCCCCTAGTCTACGTTAAGTCACTCCCGTCGGAGTCTCGATCCCTCCCTCCGCTCGATGGCGACCCCTTCTAGATCATTCTTCACCCTCCAAGTGAAGACGTGGGCACGTTCCGCCGGCAACTCTGGATGCTACTCCGAAGGTAAGGATCATCACGTGATGCGGTCCAAAGGGCGCTCTCTTCACGTAGCTTCTTTCACATGGGAAGCTCGAAGACCGTGTATAAACTTGAGGCGGCTTCCACACTCCTTGGCAAGCTTACCATCGACGCCTAACGGGTTTAGGTCTTGCCATAGACCAAGAGTAACAGCTCTAGATGACTCTCTATGCACACACTAGCCCTAGAGATCAAAGGATGCTCTTGTTACTCTCTCACTAGCACTTGGATCACTCCAAATCCTTGATAAGTGCTCTCTTCTCTTGCTCTTGGCTCCTCCTAGGCAACCTTAACTGTTCCACTGGCCAAGAGACCCTCAAAGGAGTATGCAACCAGCTATTTATAGCCTCCAACCACGAAACTAGCCGTTGCCACAAAAATCAGTATGTCAGCCTAGCCACCATATCATACGGTGACTATTTCTCCTTCAGCCTTTCCTGCTGTCTTCACTGTACTCATAGTCACCGTATCATACGGTGACTAGCACCGTATCATACGGTGACTACTTCCTTTCTATTTTCAGCAACTTGTCTATTTTGCCAACTCCCTGAAAACCATACGGTGACCATACCGTATTATACAGTGAACATCATACGGTGACTCTACCAGAGACTCTCCTTTCTCTGGATTTTCCTGTCCATAGTCACTATATCATACGGACGGTGACTACCACCGTGTCATACGGTGGCCCTTTCTCTCTGAATCTGCAGAAACTGGCTCTTTTCTGGAAACCATACGGTGACTATCACCCCTCATCATACGGTGACTTCCATCAGAACACTTCAGTCTTCAGTCTGCAATTGCTGTAGTCACCGTATCATACAGTGACTACCACTGTATCATACGGTGACCTCTGCCTGAAGTCCATCTTGATCATCTACTCGATCCTTTGACTTCATCTTCGCTCTTCTTGGTTCCTTAAGTTTCTCTGCTGCCACTCTAGCCTCTGAGAGCCTCACATTGCATTCAATGATCTATACCACTAGTGTGCACTAAGAGAATCAACTCGAACCCTCTTGATAGTCCGGTTTTTTCCTATGGACTCAAGCCTACATCTACACCAAGCCAACACTTGCTTGGATCTAGAGTGTCCTTAGCCTTGATCCAACTTCTCGACCGTGACTCCATCAAGCCTCAATGTCCCGAGTTGTCGAGGCAACCAATCATCGAGAGATCCACCAGAGAAAAGATTGACGTAGCCTCCATCGCATGTGACCATAGGCAACAAACTACATAAGAGTTAATCACATACAACATGATCATCCAATCACCAAAACATTCATACCTTTGGGATTTCCATACTCCAATGGTCATGAAGCTTACACCAGCACAGTCTTCGAAGATGCTTATAGGGGTAGAGTTTAGGTACGTGTGTTCATAGAGGTGAGTGTGCGTGCGTTGTGGGCGTCTAAGGTGTACTAAAAAAAAATCAATAACCTTGGAAGAGCGAGAGTGCAAATTAGATCCAACTCCTCTCAAACGGTTGACGGGAGAGACAAAACTTGGCCCAAGCTGAGAGATCAACCGCGGTAGAACTCAGTGTCAAGACGGAACTAATCCCACGAATGACAATAAGCTAAATCTCACAGATTAACCAGCCTAGAAGAAACGATGACAAAATTGGAAAAGGAGTGGAAAATTTCTATGGCGGGCATGACATCTCCGCCTCATTGTTGCAGCTAGGGCAGAGCTATGGTGGTGCCATGGTGTCACAGGACACCAATGGACAACGGTAATCTCCACATGAATTACCTGCTTGCTTAGTGTTTTTAGCTCGATGACACCATGTGCGATATTAGATGACACCATTGAATCTCTGTGCTGGCTCCGACATTACTGGTCGCAGCCAAGACATCTAGGTATCCATGTCACCTTGTCTTTGAGGCTGCCGACTTGTTACTGTCACCGCTACCCTTGTGGAACATTCGCCATGGATAAACAAAGTTTTGTTATGTGCCTTCATCGTGACCTGCTACTAATAAATTAAACATGGAAGAGACTTAATTAGACCTTAGATTTAAGACTCAAACTACTAGCACTGATAGTCAACCTGCAAGAACATAGATGTATTTTGCACCCATAAAAATGGTACTGCCCACTGTTCCTTATCACCTTTAATTTATTATAAAACCAACCATTTTCTCGCGTTGTTGGGTGAAATCTCAATCACGTTAACAAATACGCTCCTTGTTACCATGAAAATTTACGTGAGACGTTCGCACCATGTTTTCAGAAAACAATATATATTCTCTTTTTTTTTCCCTTTCAAGAAAAGGCTGTCCAGTCACCCACTAGTATATAAAAATAGACTGACCACAGTTAATATCTGTATAATTAGGAATATACCAAAGATTAAAGAAAAACATATATTAATTGGTGCATTTAGCATGTTTTTCACAAGATCTAGTTGAATGTAGGAAACATATATGAATAATAGGACACACGTGGTATGTACCAGAATTCGACAAGTGCACCAATAGTTTTTTCCCCCCATAGACACAAGTGCACCAATAGTGTTTATTTGTAGTAGGTAACAGTGGGTCGTTTGCAAATGACACCCTAAAAGGCACTTATCGATATATATAACCCAAATCGCAATCACATGCAAGCATGTGAATGATCCACAGTCTTACGTGATGCGTATGCTTAATTATGGACATATCTCGTTAATTCAATTTGAACTTGTCAACTTCATATATAAAAATCAGAGGGAGTATAAAAGTGTAGGTAGCCCGGCCCGGTAGATGTAAATAAAAGGGCGGACTTGGATGAGACCTGACCTTTGGGGACATGGTAAGGACCGGGAGCAATCATTCATGCTTAAGTAATGCAAATTGCACTTGTAGATGCTAATTAAGCAAGATGCAAGGCATATTAGTTTGTGTACATGGGGACCGGGAGCAATCATTCAAATTCACTTTGGGAGAAAAGTGTAGTGTTTAAATTCATGACCAAAACTAGTTTGCGGAATATATAGTCTGGTAAAAACCTAGGTAAGCCTTACTTGGTAAAAGGAAAAAGAAAAAAAAAACTTGAGGGCACGGCTATTGGAAATATTGGAAACTAATTTAAGATTCCACACGGCGCAGAAGCAAGAAATCATTGACGTTGTACATGTGAGGCATGTATTAGGCATGTGAAGCACGGGTACATGAAATAATTACTAGATATTTTATAAGTATAATATATATCAACTCCTAGTTCAGCTAAGCTAGGGAATATTCCAACTGCCGAGCACAATGAGGAGGTTGCTGCATGCAGAGTGCAGACACTGATCCGTATAATTGGTGTCGGCTAGCTTAGGTTCATGCATATTCATTCAAAAGCGGCTAATATTTGAACTTGACCCATCGATCGATCCATCGGTCGGCGGTTGTTTTTTGAAAAAGAAAAAGAAATGGTCGGTTGGTGGCGTGATGTTGATGAGATCCATCAGTTGGGTTGTTTGGACTGTGAACTGGCAACTTGAAAGCAAGACTGATGTATGCAAGTATAGGGACGTCCATTAAATCCGTGTTCGTGGATCTAACACGTTGCTTAACTATACAAGAAGCCTCAATTAACGGGCATGGATCATATAAGCCTCAGTTATTCCTTACTACTCCAAGAGTATTAGCATGCATGGTGACTGGACAAACACCCCCATAATATACTGACAGTCAGTGTACGTACACTGCCACGTATTGTCGTACAAGCTTGTTACAGGTCACAGGTGCATATCTAAACCCAGAAAATGTTTGACCCTTACAATTATTGAAGGTTGGTCATATTCTTTAGTTATACTACTAGGGACAGTACTTGTGGTACTAGGTACAGACGTACAGTCATGGAGATGTTGTGATTTTTATGTGGTGTGCATGGAGAGATTCCCCGAGCAGATCTAGCACGAGCCTGAATTTATTTTTATGTGGTGTGCACTGAGCGCAGGCATGTGAGACACAGATCGTCGTCCTACGTTGTAGCAGAGCAGGTTATACTCTACACGAGAGAGGTGTGCAATAATTACGGTAACTTTTTGCGCCTCCCATGGAAGAAGACGACGACGCGGAGGAGAAAGATTGATACTAGTACTAGTAGATGCTGATAGAGATCGGTGACAAATATGCAGACAGCAGCGGCTGATTAATTTGGACCATGAGCGAAGGTGCTGCATCGGCTTGCCATGCACATATGCATCGCATATATTGTCATGTCGATCAACGACGACAACCGAGATCATATGTTATTGCTCGGCATATTTTGCACACCTCCGATCGATATACAGTAGTATACACATGTCGCAGACGTCAGCGAGGACGATGGACGGAGAGCGACTCCAGCAGTTAGCTAACAGGGAATTGATTAATAAGAGCCAGAATAAGTATACTTAATTCTCGGTTTTTATTAATCTGATGATGATTAGCAAGCAGTGAGAGAGAGAATCCCATCCATCCGTTCCGTGTGTGTATATAAGAGCAGAAGGTGGAGCAGATAGAAGCAGGGCAAACACGCAGCACCCTCAGCTCCATCCGTGATCAAAGGAGGATCAAAGGAAAGGATCCATGGGTAGCGTGGGGCGCATGGAGGAGGTGGAGACCTCTGCTGATGATCACGAGTCCTTCCTGAAGCGGTGCGAGCCCTCCAGCGACGCCGCCTACGCGGAGCTCAAGGCCCTGCTCGACCGCCTCCACGACCCGGCCACAAGGCGCGACGCGCGCGTCTTCCTCGCCGAGCTCCGGCGGCAATCTTCACCTGCCGGCCTGTTCTTCCGGCGATACGGTTTCTGCATCCGGGAGCTGGAGCTGCACTGCGGCCTCCCGGTCGCCCCCTTCCCCTCCGCAGGTCAGTGCCTCTATATGTGTAATTCCTCCGTCACTTGATTGTCTGCCATCATCTCCATTCTCCAACAAGCAGCTAGAGCGGGGGATGTCGATCAGGGTCAACGAATTAACTCCCCATGCATGCTCTCTCTGCGCCATTTAACAAGCAGGGAGTGTTCGGCGTACAGGGGTCTAAATTTTAGAAAGGTCTAAACTCTAGATAAGCTATATTAAATAAAGTTTAATTACAAAACTAACTACAGAACCCTGGTCTAATTCGCGAGACGAATCTAATGAGGGTAATTACGGCATAATTAGATGATGGTTACTGTAGCATGACTGTAGCATGACTGTAGCAAAACATAGATTAATTAGGCTCATTAGATTCGTCTCGTAAAGATGTACTCATCTGTAAAAAGATTTTGTCATTAAACTTATTTAGTACTAGAAAGGGACTGACATGGGTCGTCCGCGTGGCGAACGCGACGCCCGAGTGGTGGGACTTTGGACTCGAAGCAGAACTCGTTTTGCGGTGAATCGGGAGAGGAGGTTGGACTTGCCCACACCAGAGTCGCCGATGGAGCCACCACCTTTAACAGGTAATCGTACCCTCCGCCCCGCCCCCACCCATTCCTCTCCTCCTACATATCTTCAAACACACAAGCTCCTTCGTACCACCTACCAGCCTAACCCATGCGCCCCTTCCATCTCAGATGATGGAGACTGGGAAGAAGCAGGAGACTGGGAAGGAAAAATCTTTTTCTTTAGCTTGGACGGGACCCACCCCTTCCACTCTGCAACTTTGCAGCTTCCTCCTCCTACGAATCACGTTATATGAATCAGTAGCTCAAAGGCAAAACATGCAATGCCTTCTTCTTCTTCAAAGCACCGACATTCATTTTCTAATATCCATACAATCAATTTTTTTTTTCATTTCTCTTTTTGATAATGAGCCAACTGTTCACTCTTAAGCAACCACAATATTCAAAAAAAAAACAGTCAATAGTGAAAAAAAAAAAACAAATCATTCACCAGTCTATATCATTGTCAAAACTATCATAAGAAAGTCAATAGTTATAAGTGGACCTAGTACTATGACATGCCGTAAGAAATTAAAAATCAATTCCTCATACATCGCCGCTCCCACCAACATGGTTCCATTTCAATCAAAAAATGAAAGATATTTTTTATTCTTGCCGGGCTCCCTCTATTGAATTACCAAGATGTACAAATTCTAAAAGAATGGATCACAAAATAGCTAAAAGCATAAGGCCCACTCCTAGGACTAGCTTTGGGCTTGAACAATTGACTGTTCCCTAACTCTACTAAGGCTTGAGAGAATAGGATAAAAAAATCATCGCGTGAAACGTGCACGATTAGGAAAAACTTCGAGAATTCAACAACCACAAAATATAAAATTCAAAATGGAGTATAGAAACTAAGGAGACGAAAAAACACACCATAATTCAATTGTTTAGAAAACGAAAAAAATGCTATTTTTTATATATATTGTCTACTTTGTCCAACGTTCAATTCCAATACAAATAAAAACAAGAAAATAGTTTCACACTACGTTCGACCGTCCATTTAATGACATCCGGTCCTTCTTCTTACTCCCCTCTAACCACAACCACATGTGGTTACTACAGCTCAAGGACTTTCATAGCTTCTTCGCATGGACATAATCTTGAATTTCTGTGTGTCAATCGAACCGATATGATTTCCATCGCAAATACAACTAACTCATGGACTAATTTAGGTAATATTGCATGAATAGAACACAAAATTCTACATATTGAATGATGTCTCACACGTGGTACATCACAAGAAGGATGTCTTAAAAATGGACTCTAATGGCACTCAGCGAACACAGTGGCACACCTTGGATTCAAACCACTCATCATAGTTACGGGCACATTTCTTAATCAACAGCTTGTGAAACCATTTATCACACAGAAGATACGGGGTATTACAACATGAAAGACTAAGAGAAACCTAGAAAACCGATCTAAAGGTGTGTTTGAGTTGGACTTCGCTTATTTGAAATAAGCTTATCAGTGTCTTATCTGAAAACACTTTTCTAACTTATTCTGGCTTATGAACCTAGTAGAAAACACTTAAAAAAATCCGTCAAAACTGTTGGGCAAAAACAGCTTATCCTCCTTTCTGAAAACAGCTTTTCCTTAAAATGAACAAGTGCCCCGTCCAATTTGAGATAGGATAAAACATGCAATATCTGTTTAAATGAAAAAAAATGTCCACAACAAAAAAATTGAACTAATAAATTTATATAGTGACCAAAAAAAATATAGTACAATAGTAAAAGTTGAACTAAAAAGAACAATACAATAATTGTCACAAACCATCACAATATATAAGTAGTGTACAAAAGCAATCATGATCTCAAATAGCATAAAAACGTCATGATCAACTAAGCCATGATCAATGTGAAATCAGAAAGGTAGATTGCCCTCGCAAATCATCAACGGAACCTAATCAGGGTGGGTCACTTGATTACGGAGTTGATGTGTCCGACGCATTTTGAGGAGGAAGATGCTCAATATCTCGAGGTATGAGGGCAAAAATCGGAATCACGATCACACTTGGTAATCCTTATCGTGGGGCAATCATTCTCACGAACGAGTTAAGGAAGACAACAATAAGCAGCAAAATCATCATTTGTTTATCCAATCGAGTACTTGAGCACTTAATAAAGGATTCCCATTATTTTTCCACTCGCCAACCAATCCTGCATACCACCGACGTCGGGGGAGCCGGCAACGGCCGAGGCCACACCACCACAGCCGGAACGCGGCCCACTCCCGCCGCGCTCGAAGCCGGGAACACAAGCCAATCGACCTGTGCGCCAACGCCCAGACCACAGCAGGCCGTCGCGCGCACCAAGACTGCCAGGAGCCACGGTGTGGCCGCCGCGCTCGCGCCAGACAGCCAGGACCACGGCCCACCATCCCGCGCCAGGCCCTGCCCCGCCAGCCCGCGCCTTGCACAAGGCGCAGCAGCCCGGCTGGCCTCGGCGACCGGCCCATCGCCGCCAGGGGCTGACGCCCGAGCCAATCGCGACGCCGCATCCGGACGCGGATACCGCGCTCCGATCCATGGTCTGGGGCCAAATCCCACTGCAAGCTTGGGGAGAAGAGTCTTCAGAGGCGCTCCCCCAGATCCGGCGGGCCCCCCCTAGACCGGACGGGCCCCCCTCTTCGCCATTAACGAGCCGACGACGGCCTATGTCGGATACCTAAACTAAGTAACCCCCACCCGCGACTAACTCATTAGGCCACGATGATTGTGAATAAACCTAAGGCCCAGCGGAGGGGCCCCTCGACAAATCGAGGCTAAAAGAGAACGCGCGGGCCCGGAAGCGGGGGCCAAATACAGCCCAACACCGTAAGAGGCCGCACCCGGGAGTGATTTCCAGATCCGGCCCTCTTTGCTTCTTCCACAAAATGGAGGTCCGAGGGCTCGGTTACACAGGAACTCGACCTCGAGGATGACCCAAGCGGGCGGCGCCGCTCCTAAAGACTTTGGGAGCGACTCCGGGTCCGGAACGGCTCGCCTCCAAGGAGATGGGCGCAGCGTTCCGGGCACGGCTACGCGCCGGCCTCGAACGAGCTCTCCGGTGCTCACGCTCTTCGAGAAAGCAGCCAGACGAAGGAGAGCTGGGGTCGGGGGATCTCGACCTTGAAACAAACGTCGCAGGAGGATAGCGCCAGGCGAGGCGAAGGCCTCCGCGTCCGGGACAAGGCCCGCGCCCGAAGCGACATCTCTCCCCAAGCGTCCGACGCCGGCCCGGGCAGCGAGTCCGGTCGCCAACGCTCTCCATGGTCAAGCGTGGGAGAGGCGAACGTAAACACA
Organism: Eragrostis curvula; assembly: GCA_007726485.1. NCBI lineage: Eukaryota > Viridiplantae > Streptophyta > Magnoliopsida > Poales > Poaceae > Eragrostis > Eragrostis curvula. The sequence continues at coordinate 18,180,230 of CM017445.1, forward strand.
CCCCAATTTATAGGCAAGCGGCGCGAAGGATAAGATTCGGCGCGGCGTGAAAGGCGCAAAAGCCTGGAAGCGCTCACGGGTTGCGAAAACCTGAACGGCTCCCGGCCACGCTACCATAAACCACACAGCCGACACGATCGGGTTACTCCATCAGGAAAGCAACCCTCGTGACGACCCGGTCATCGAAGCGCGTGCCAAAGGTCATTGTGCAGATACCCTTCTATCATACTCAAACGCCTGGAAGCGAGTGTACAACTCCACCCAGGTTCGGGGGCTACACGGCGGTGCGCTCCGCAGCACACCACCGGAATTAAATCGCAAGCCAGGTCGGGACCAAAACGCTACAACGTTCGAAGCAGAGTCCTAAGCGCAACGCAGAAGTGTTCCACACGGGACCGGGGGCTACTGTCGGAGACCAAACTAGGTCCCACGACTACTCATTTAGGCTACGATGATTGTGAAAAACCTAAGGCCCAGCGAGGGCCCTCGGCACAATCGAGGCTAAAATAGACGCGCGGTCCTGA
>CM017445.1:18180778-18614666 GCA_007726485.1 Eragrostis curvula
GCGGGCCTGGAAGCGGGGGCCAAATAAGCCCCACGACCGTAAGGGGCCGCATCCCGGCCTACCGACAGAAAGGCCCAGCAAGCGAGCAGGCCTCCGCCCTCTCAACCTGCGTCCCGACCCCCTAGGGGTCGGGAGAAAACTCCGCCTCGTCCGACCCCCGGCTCCCGACCCTCGAAGGGTCGGAACGGAACTCCGCCTCGGCCGACCCCCGCGGAGGAAAAAGGGTCGACGACGCGAGTCACGACGCGGCAGGTAAAACACATTAATTATGGGCGCAAGTGGACGCCATTCCCATACCGGGGAAAGGCGTGCCGCCGCCCCGCACGTCCCACAGGGACATTCGACAGCGGTCAAGACCCTCGCCATGCGGTAACAGTACGAAACCGCATCGCTACAAGACCAACAGTACGCGCACAGGGCGCGGACATCCCCGGCGCGGCGGAACAACGGCCGCCATCATCACCCGTGAAGGAAGCCGTCAAGGAGGGAGGAACCGTCGCAGTCCACGCCGCCTATCTACAACGAGTCGCCAGCCTACGCCAAGGGAGGCCCCCCCACCAGAATGTGAAGCCCAAGCCTTCCTTTTCTCTTTCTTTTCTTTTTCTTCTTTCCTCCATCCTTGGACAGTCGATTTTCCCCTTGACAGATAAAAGGGGAAGCTCGACTCGCGGCTGGAGGACCGCAACACCGCATTCTTACTTCCTCATTCGCACACACACACTCGCTTCGGCGTTGCGACGCACGCAAGGACGAACAACACGAACACTTAGAGACTTGGGAGCCTTCCCTCTCTCGCCAAGCTTGTAACCCCTACTACGAGCAATACAAACTGAACCAACTGTTGGACGTAGGGCTTCGATCGCCCGAACCAGGATAATCCCCCGAGTTCTTCCTCACTCATCGAATCAACCCCCCCCCCCCCCGGTAGCGCGTAGTCTAAATTTACACGTCGGCCAGATTTCCCAACGCCGACAGTTGGCGCTCCAGGTAGGGGACCTCTGCGCGCTACGGTTGCGATCCGCGCTGTCTCCGACGATGGCGCGGAACCGTCCCGCAGTGCTCGCGGGTCTGCTCGTCGAGCGGCCCGCGACGCTGCCGGTTCAAGTGAGAGTGGGATGCTGCCCACCCCGCTCTTCCCTCCGCACCAAGCCATCCGGTTTGGAAGTCTGGAGTTCGGGGCCGACTACACCGGCCGCCTGCAGCTGATGCAAGACTACCCGCCCCTCTACAGAGAGGGACCGCTCACGGCTCGTCCCCGCCTAGCTCGGGGCATGGATGGGTCCGACCACGAGGTGCGCATGGAGGCGCACTTCGGGCCGAACCCACGGCCTGAGGAGTACCGCCACGTGCAGTACACCCTCACTGCTGCTGCTGCTGGCCTCCACGGCTGGCCACCTCTTCCGCCAGAGGAAGAATTTTGGGGGCGCCCCGAGGCGCTTACCCCATCGATGCGGTACGCGGTGGAAAGGCTCCAACGATGGATCATCTCCAACTTCCCACCGTCCGCCTCGACAACGGAGACCTGCACGGGGTCGGTGTTGTGCGCGGCCTGCCGGTCTCGCGACCCGCCGTCCTTGCAGGTGGCGCGCACGCGGACGCCTCCCTCTGAGCTTGGGATGGTGATCGCAAATGCTGTCATTCCGCGCGAGCGAAGTTGAAGTGGCTTGCCATGCCGGATCGAGGCGTATCTCGGCTCCGAGCTGCGTGCGTCCGAATGCCGGCGCGTTTTCTACGCGCTGGCGAATGTCCAAGTACAGCTCAAGGGCTGGGGGCACCTCCCACCAGAATCAGAGTTCTGGCGGCCCGGTGTTCCTCTACCTCACGGCCTCCGCACCGTCGCGGACCAGTTCTTGCGTGAGCTCGCCCGCCTTCTCAACCCGCCGGCGCGGGTGAACACGCCCTTAGCGGAGATGACGCGGCAGAACCTGGTTGCGTCCCCATCAACGCCGCCGACCGCAGCCAGCGGATGGCCCCAGGCACGCGCACTTCGACCTCGCCTCGAACCTGACTCCGACTCCGAGTCCGACCTCCTCAGCGAGTGCTTCGGTCACTGCACTCTCGACCCCACGCGAGAATGCTGCATGGTCGGCAGCATTGAAGGTCACATCGAGGACCTGGAGCAGGAGGAGGAGGAGGCGGGCGAGAATGGGAACGACGACAACATCGATCCGGTGGGAGCCCAGCCGTTCCCGGCGGCGGTCGAGTGTGACGGGGCCATGCCCGCGCCGCGGCTCGCCCCAATACCCCCCACCGGCCGACCAGGGGCGAACGCCGACGCCGAGATGGCAGACGCCAACGCCCTCGCCGACAACAACCACGACGTATGGCAGCTCCTCGCACGGGAACGCGAGCTCCAAGACCACGAGCGGCTCCTGCGGCAGGAGCGCGAGCTGGTCAAACACGAGCTCGCTCAGCGCCGGAACCAAGCGCGCGTTCGGGTGCGCCAAGTCCAACACCAGATCGTCAACGACGCCGAGGATGGCCTTCTGCGTTTCCCGCAGGCCAGTCAGAACATCGCGGCGGCGGCGGCTCTGCTCCAGCGGATGCAGCCGCCAACGACCCCGGCCGAGCAAAAGGATAGGCGGGAGCTTGAGAGCCTCATCCGCCTCGCGGCAGACCAGCAGGCTGAGAGCTCCATGTTGCGCCGTCTAGGGCGAAGCTCCGGGGCGCACACTGCGAGCGACCGCGACGGCGAGCCGTCCGTCCAGCAGGTGCCCCGTCGGGAGGAAGAGGGTCGGAACCTCCCTCCGATCCTCGAGCGCGTCGGCGAACTCAAGGACGCTCGGGTCTTACTCGACGCCCGCCGTCGCGCACAAGGCCAAGATCGGAGGCGCGAAGCCCCCAATCGCGGCCACCACCCGAGACGAGGAGGTCGGTACGACCCCCATGAGGACCGGAGTCCGAGTCCGCCGCCCCCGGACCGCGGGCGTTCGGCGAAGACATCCTGCGCGCGCGGGTGCCACAGCGTTACCGCGCGCCCGGGAACATCACCAAGTACTCCGGCTACTCCAATTCGGCCACGTGGCTGGAGGACTACCGGCTGGCATGTCAAGCCGGCGGCGCGGATGACGACCTGTTCATCATCAGGAACCTTCCGCTCTACCTCGCCGACTCCACTCGGGCCTGGCTGGAACACCTCCCGAGGGGCTCCATCCAGTGTTGGAAGGGCCTCCGAGAGATCTTCGAGGGAAATTTCCAAGGGACGTACGAACGCCCCGGGAACTCCTGGGACCTCCGCAATTGCAAGCAGAAGCCCGACGAGTCGCTGCGCGAGTATATACGCCGCTTCTCCCGGATGCGCAATTCCTTGTCCAACGTCGTCGACGCTGACGCCATCAGCGCCTTCTTGACGGGGACTCGGAACAAGTCGCTGGTGCACAAGCTGGGACGCAAGTGCCCTTCCACCACAAAGGAGCTCCTCGACATCGCGACAAGCCACGCCTCCGGAGATGACGCGGTCGGAGCGATCTTCGAGCGTCCGACCGCGAAGGCCAAGAGGGTCGAGGCGGCCGACGGGGCCGGTCCGTCGACCCAGACAGGCAAGAAGAAGAAGAAAAAAAGTAATCTTCACCGGCAAGAAGCCTCGTTGGTTGCAGCGGTCGATCGCAAGCCCAAGAAAGCCACCAACGAGGCGACCCCCGACCACTTCGAAAAGCTGCTCGAGGGACCGTGTCCGAACCACTCGTTCCCCGTCAAGCATCTGTACAAGGATTGCGGTCTTCTTCGCAAATTCCTCGGCGGGGCGCAGAAGAGGCAGCAGGCGAAGCCATCCGACCTCAAGAGGGTTGACGGGGACGAGGAGCCCGAGCACCCGTTCCCCGAGCCCAACGCGGTTCTCATGATCTTCGGCGGGTTGGACGCCTGCCTGCCCAAGCGCCGGCGCAAGGTGGAACGCCGAGAGGTGTATGCCGCCGAGCCGGCGACCCCGGAGTTTCTCAAGTGGTCAAGCACAGCGGTCACCTTCGACCTCTCCGACCATCCGGATCGAGTCCACCAGCCGGGACGATATCCGCTGGTCGTCGACCCCATTGTCGCCTCGACGCGACTCACCAAGGTGCTCATGGATGGCGGGAGCGGCCTCAACATACTTTACGCCGTGACCCTCGACTCCATGGGCATTGACCGCAAGCGCATCCGAACCACCGGGGCTCCGTTCCACGGGATCGTCCCTGGGAAACAAGTGGTGCCGCTAGGGCAGATCGACCTGCCAGTCACTTTCGGGACACCGGAGAACTTCCGCATCGAAACCCTCACCTTCGAGGTGGCGGATTTCCCCGGCGCGTACCACGCCGTCCTCGGTCGGCCTTGTTACGCCCAGTTCATGGCTGTCCCGAACTACACCTGCGTCAAGCTCAAAATGCCGGGCCCGAAAGGGGTTATCACTGTGGGTACGTTCGTGCAGAGGGCGTACGAGGTGGACCTGGAGAATTGCAACCTCGCGAGGGTGCTCGCCCACAAGGAGGAGCTGCCGACCGTCAACCAGGCGGAGTCGGAGGACGCGCCAGACGCGGAGAAGACGGCGGACTCCTTCAACCCCGACACCGACACCAAGTCGATCCCCCTCAACCCTTCCGACCCCAACAGCAAGGTGGTGTTGATCGGGACATCGCTCTCCGGCAAATAGGAAAGCGCGCTCGTCGACTTCCTCCGCGCCAATCAAGACATATTTGCATGGAAGCCCTCGGACATGCCGGGCATTCCCCGGGAGGTCGCCGAGCACTCCCTCTGCGTCAAGCCGGGCGCTCGACCCGTCAAGCAACACCTCCGCCGCTTCGACAAGGAAAAGCACAAGGCCATCAGTGAGGAACTAGCGAAACTCCTAGCAGCAGGTTTCATTAAAGAAGTGTACCACCCTGAGTGGCTAGCTAATCCTATACTTGTTTGTAAGAAAAATGGGAAATGGAGGATGTGTGTTGATTACACAAATCTCAATAAGGCATGCCCGAAGGATCCGTTTCCTTTGCCGCGCATAGACCAAATTGTGGACTCGACGGCAGGGTGCGAAACCCTCTGTTTCCTCGACGCCTACTCGGGATATCACTAGATACCGATGAAGGAGTCGGATCAACTCGCCACCTGATTCATAACCACGTTTGGTGCGTACTGTTACGTCACCATGCCTTTTGGGCTGAAAAACGCCGGCGCCACGTATCAACGATGCATGATCAAGTGCTTCGGGGACCTCATCGGAGAGGTCGTGGAGGCATACGTGGACGACATCATAGTCAAGTCCAAGCACACCGATCAACTCGTCTCCGATCTAACCAAAGTCTTCGACAGACTAAGGGCAAACGGGGTCAAGCTCAATCCCGAGAAGTGTGTATTTGGCGTCCCGAAGGGCATGCTGCTTGGATTCTGTGTATCCGAGCGTGGCATCGAGGCCAACCCCGAGAAGATCGACGCCATCCTCAAAATGGGGCCGATCCAGAATGTGAAAGGCGTCCAGCGAGTCATGGAATGCCTTGCGGCGCTAAGCCGATTCATCTCGAGACTTGGCGAGCGCGGGTTACCCCTTTATCGCCTTCTCAAAAAATCCGACCACTTCGAGTGGACGCCGGAGGCCTAGGAGGCTCTAGATTGCCTCAAAGACATGCTCACCAACCCACCAATCTTGATCGCCCCGACCCCGGGAGAGACTCTCTTGCTCTATATCTCGGCCACGACGCAGGTGGTGAGCACCGCGCTCGTCGTGTAGAGAAACGAGCCGGGGCACGCGCCCAAGGTGCAGCGATCGGTCTACTTCGTTAGCGATGTCCTATCCGACACCAATACGCGCTGGATCCAGATCCAGAAAATGATCTACGCGGTCGTGGTTACGCGGCGCAAGCTGCGCCACTACTTTGACGCCCACCGCGTCGCCATCGTGACTTCATTTCCCTTGGGCGAGGTTCTCAGAAACAAAGAGTCCTCGAAGAAGATAGCCAAATGGGCGATCGAGCTCGTGGGACAAGAACTCGAGTTCGTGCCTCAAACGGCGATCAAGTCACACGTTCTCACGGAATTCATCGCCGAATGGACCGAGGTCCAGCTGCCGGCGGCCCCTGTTGACCGAGAATGCCGGAGGATGTACTTCAATGGCTCGCTCACGAAGAGAGGAGCCGGAGGGGGATGGGTGCTCGTCTCGCCTCTCAAGGTACAGATGAGGTATGCCGTCCAACTTAACTTCCCGGCGTCGCACAATGTGGCCGAGTACGAGGCCCTGTTCAACGGCGTCAAGGCTGCGGTCGAGCTCGGAGTCAAAAGGCTCGAGATATTTGGGGACTCACAGCTTGTTGTAGACCAGGTCCGAAATGAGTCGAACTGCGTCAACCCCAAGATGGCCGCATACTGTGCCGAGGTTCGACGTCTCGAGGAGAAGTTTGACGGTTTCGAGATCACGTATCTGCCTCGACAGCAGAACGAAGCCGCCCACCTTTTGGCCAAGCTGGCTTCCAATCGGGAACCCGTCCCGACCGGGATTTTCGCCAGTGATCTAAACAAACCCTCCATCAAAGAGCCGACCGACTCCGATGAGGAGGGCAAGCTCGCGCCTGGCGACCCGACCCCGCACTCAACCCCTTCGCTGAATCCAACCTCCGTCCCGACCCCTGTCGGGTCGGACGACCGCGCGGCATTTGTCGTCACCTCTGTGGATGAAGACGCGGAGGGTCCGGGGCCGGAGCCCGACCCCCCGCCGAATGATTGGATGCGGCCTTTCCTCGACTACCTGCTGAAGGAGCAGCTTCCTCCTGACTCGACCGAAGCCAAACGCATCGCCCGACGGGCGAAGTCGTTCGTCGCGATGGAAGGTGAACTGTTCAAAAGAGGACATTCAGGCGTACTGCAGCGTTGCATCCCCCTCGATTACGGAAGGGAGTTGCTTCGTGACATACATGAGGAGACATGTGGCCATCATGCCGCCCCCCCGCAGTCTGGTTGGCAATGCGTTCCGTCACGGCTTCTACTGGCCGACGGCGGTGGGCGACGCCGAGAAGATTGTGCGCACCTGCGAAGGGTGCAAATTCTACGCCCGGCAAACCCACATGCCGGCCCAAGCTTTGCAGACGATTCCCCTGACGGGGCCATTTGCCGTATGGGGACTTGATCTGGTTGGCCCTCTGAAGAAAGTGCCCGGGGGATACACCCACCTGCTTGTAGCCGTCGACAAATTCTCGAAGTGGATCGAGGCCCGACCCCTCGCCACAGTAAAGTCAGCTCAAGCGGTGATCTTCTTCCGAGACATTGTCCATCGATTTGGAGTCCCTAACTCCATCATCACCGACAATGGCACTCAGTTCACTGGCCAAGAATTCTTGGAGTTTTGCGACGACTACAACATCAGGGTGGATTGGGCAGCCGTCGCTCACCCCTGGACGAACGGGCAGGTCGAGCGTGCGAATGGTATGGTCCTGCAAGGCCTCAAGCCCAGAATCTTTAACAAGCTCAAGGATTGCGCCGGCAGCTGGGTCCAGGAACTTCCGTCGGTACTTTGGAGCCTACGCACGACCCCGAGTCGAGCCACCGGCCACACCCCTTTCTTCATGGTGTACGGGGCCAAGGCGGTGCTCCCGACCGACCTCAAGTACGGGGCCCCGAGGGTCCGAGCCTACACGGAAGACAATAACAAGCGCTTCCTCGAAGACGCGCTTGACCAAATTGACGAGAATCGTGAGGTCGCACTCTTACGCGCAACAAAGTACCAGCAGACCTTACGACGCTACCATGGACGTCGAGTCCGCGGGCGAGCGTTTAGCGTGGGCGACCTCGTCCTCCGACTCGTGCAAACCAATATGGACCGCCACAAGCTCTCGCCGCCCTGGGAGGCACCGTTCATCATCTCCGAAGTGCTCCGACCCGAAACCTACAAGCTGATGGACTCGGAAGGGCAGCAGATCAAGAACGCGTGGAACATCGAACAGCTACGTCGCTTCTATCCCTAAACCCTTTCCATACTACGTTTTGCTTTTGCTCTTATCGTAGAGACGCTTTACTCTCACCTCATCCATATTCGGAGCGGCCGTTGGGTCCGACCCCCCCCCCCCCCCCCCACTCGGGGCCTACACCCGACGGGTGCGGTGACAACACCGCGCGGGTCGAAGGTATGACGAGGCGACAACCTCGCGAAAACAACGGAATTTCGCAAGGTTCGCGTCCGACCTCCCTAACCAAGGACTCGCGTTCTGACCCCTCGATGCACACATTGTCGCTTTAAGATGAAAGAGTGGCAGACCACGGTCCCAGGCCCGACTGCTCGGTTCAAAGGCACCTGACGCCCCAGCGGCTAAGGACGGCCTAAGCCAGCGGAAGGGATTCAAGGCCAAAAGTCTAACGCTCGGAGTCAAACAAGCTACAATCGTGGCGCAATACGAAGGATTAAAAACAACGATAGTAAATTAAACGAGTACTTACGGTTACACGATTAAATCATTCGTCCGAAATTAAAACAACTTGGCCTTCGAGGGCCCGACTCAACTCACTCTAACCTAAGTTTCTTCTTCAGCTGGCTCGGCGCGGCGCGGAAGGAACGCGTCCTTAAGTCCCGCGAAGAGACGCTTAGCATGGGGGTGGACCTCCTCCTCGATCGCCGCCAAGGTACCGGGAGAGGTCCCTTCAGGGAACCCCTCACTCATCAGCGGCACCCCGATCGAGGGCTCGTAGTGGGAGCGGACGACGGTGAAGGTCAAGCGGATACCGGTCTCCATCGCCCCCTCCTCCAAAGCCCTGACGTGGGTCGGCAGCTCGGGCACCATCTCCGCCACCGCGTTGGGACCACGGCGCGGCTCCATCTCCACCCGAGTGCAAGCGCGCCCGAGGTTGGTCTTGAGCTGGCTGAACTGCTCCACCAGCGCCTGGGACTCCTCCAGCTTTTTATCGAGGTCTGGACAGAGACAAATCAAAATTTAGCAAACAGGCAAAGCCGCAAGTAAAAAATTACGAGTACCAGAAGAGATCTGCCTACCAGTTTTCCTAGCACGAAGCGCAGAAACCTCGCCGGTGAGCCCGCTGAGGGAAGCCTCGGCCTCCTCCTTCCTCTTCCGCTCCGCGTCAACTTGGGCGGCGGAAGCATCGGCCAGTTGCTGGGCCGCCACCGCCCGCCTCTCCGACGCCTGAGCAAGCGCCTTGGTGTCGGTAGCACGCTTGCGCAGGGCGTCGTTCTCCTTGCGCAGCTCTGCAAGCTCCTTCTCGGCCTCGGCGGCCCGATGGACAGCGGAGTCAGCCTTCGAGGCCTGCTTCTCCAGCTGCTCCTTTTGGAGAGGCAGATGCTCCGACTTGAGCCGACTGTTCATCACGACGGCCTGGACGCGAGAGTAACGAGTCAAGTCTCAACAGGGGAAAGGGAAATAAGAGCCGGAAAGGAGAAAAACCTCATGGGAGTGTTGTCATACCTCAAAGGGAACTCGCATCGAGCTCATCACGCTCAGCGCCGTCCCCAGAGCGACGTGAGCGCCCTGGACCTCCCAAAACGCGCGCCCACACCCGCTCTCCGTCTGCCTCCACGACTCCCGGAGACTGGGGTCGTCAACGCGAAGCGGGCCACCCGCGGCGTCGACCGAGAAATCAGGCCCCCATCCCGAAAGCACCAGGGAGCTTCCGGGGCCCTCGGACGAGGCCACAGGGGAGTAGTTCCCTCGACGGTCAGCCGCGGCGGACGATGCACGACCTCTAGAGCATCCTGGCCCGGGCTCCTCTCGGGCGTAGCTCGAGCCTCCCCGTCACCGGTACGGGTGTCCTCCGTCGGAGGGGACACGACACGAGACTCGACGATGCCACTGCCCGGCCCTGCGCCGGAGCCGCCCGAGGACGAAGAAGGTCCCTTCTGGGCGGCCTCCTTCTCTTCCGCCGCCTTCGCCCGCTGGCGCAGCTGCTTAATGGGCGCAAGAACAAACAAAAGGTCAGTCGGATCCGAATCTTGGGAACGCGAAAGGCGAAAGGACAGGCGTACCGGGTCTTGGGAACGCGTGAGAAGCGCGCCGCCGCCAAGGACAGCCCCTCCGGGGCACTCCGCTTGTGGCCAGAAAGCGACTCCTGGCCACGGGCGCCAGGCTGCGCGTCCACGTTCGGAGTCGGGCCCGCTTCCCCGCCTCCGACGCTCGTGGCAGCAACAACCGCCGGCACCAAAATCGGTGGCGAGGTCGCCGTGGACGTTGCGAGCGGCGACCCCGCGACATTCACGATCGCCGTCCCGCCGCCCGGGGCGACATCGCTCGACACGGGCGCCGGAGTAGTCCGAGGCTCGTTCGACGAATCCAAGTCATTCCTCGGCGGTGGCGGTGGCGGAGGCAGTAGCGGGAGTTCCTCAAGCGCCTCCTCTTGATGGATGTCCCTCTCCATCTCATACCACCTGCGGTCGGACTGGATGTCCGGGTCACCATCCCCTCCTCCACTCGACCCAGCGCCGGTGCGCGCCACGAAGAACCCGCTATCCTGGTCGTCATCATCGTCCCCGTCGTCATCATCGTCACCTCCGCCGTCCGACCCCGCCTCCGACTCGGACTCGGGGACGTCCAACCCTTGCCTCCGCCGCTGGAGTCGGCGGGAGTCTTTCCTGATCCGGGCGGACTTTTTGCCCTTCTCCGAGGCCTTCCGCTGACGCTGCGCTTCGTTAAACTCACGGTTCAGGGCGCGCTGATCCATGTCCTCCGGAAGGTTGCGCAGCCGGGACCTGCAGCCGGACAGCTCAGGCTCAAACAGGAGACGGAAGATTCAAAGGAGTGAATCAAAAAAGAAAAACGGCGATAGAAAAACACGGGGGAATAACCAACTTACATGCCGAGCGCAACCTGCCTCAGGAATCGCGGGAGGATGACCGGGGAGGGGGTACACGAACCTGTCCCCATCAAAGGTGAGGTTGCCCTTGCCACAGGCCTCCGACATCACCTTCCCCAATTCGGAGTCGGACACCTCGCCGGCCGTTTCCAAGACGGTCCCCGCCAAATCCGCTCCGGGCACCATCTCCCAGAGCCGGAGCTTCCGACTCATGAGGGGAAGCACCCGACGCTTGTGGCAAAGCGCGAGGCAGCCGATGGCCGTGACGCCCCTGTGCCGCAGTCCCTTCACGGCCTCGAAGAGGGAATCATACTTCGCCCGCGCCTTGTCCCCGATGCCATAAGACCAAGCCTCGGGCTGGACGTCGAGGTACAGACCGGTGAAGTTCAGAAGCGGCGCCGAGGGTTCGTTCTTGAGGTAGAACCACTCCCCGTGACACCCCGAATTGGAGGAGACCCTCGAAGCCTCGATGTACTCCAAAGATCTGTTCCCCCCGCGGAGCCGAATGCTCGCGCACCGCACGGGCAGGTGATGAACGACGCCGGCTGCCTTCGTGAAATACGGCTGGCAGTGGAAGAAGTGGAGGAAAAGCTCGAAGTGGGGCTCGATCTCCAAGTACCCCTCGCACATCACCATAAAGGTCGCGATGTGGAATATCGAATTGGGGTTGAGATGGTGCAGCTCGATCTGGAGGTAGACGAGGAGGCTCCGAAGGAACCAGTGAGGCAGGGTCCCCAATCCACGCTTCTGGAAAGGGACAAACGAAACCACGTACCCCGGAGGCGGATGGGGTTCGGGCTCGCCCGTCGGAGCGATCCACTCCATCGCGGCGGTCCGGGGCACCAGCAATCCCGCCGCCACCAACTCCTCCAGTTGCTGCTCCGTCACCGACGACGGCATCCACGGATCCAACGGCATGGATGCAGAGCGAAAGCGTGGCCGAGGAATAGGGAGGATGACGCCGATGTGATGGAGGAACGCGAGCGGCGGAGAATCGCGAAGGACGGCAATGGGAGGAGCGAAAACTGTAGCGCGAGGAAAGGGGGAAGAAGCGAGGGGAGCAAGAAGGCGCCGTCCGGGGTACGGCCGCTCCAATTTGTAGCCAGCAAGCCGACGCGGCGCCCTTCGACCCGTCGCGTCCCTTCAATTGCCCGCCTCGTGCGGCGCGCCTTTCTCTTTTCGTTTTTCTCTCTCTCCCCCTTCCTTCTCGCAGAAGCTAGGGTAAGACGCGTCGCTTCGAATCGGCGCTCCGAGATCCGCGCCCCCTCGGAAACGGCGCCATCCGAAACGTCCCTGCGGAACCCGCGGACATCAGCGGCCCATTCAGTCCGGAAAGCCGAATGAGGTCACAGGTAAAGTCTGCTAGGGGCTGAGAACGCCCCGACGGCCCATTTCCGGCCCAAGAGTGCGAAGGCTGACCCGTCTGAAGGGTTCAACAGCCGCTCTGGTCAAAACGAGAGTGAGGGGCGACCAAAGAAGGGTCCCAGCGGCCAGTACCCAGACGCGCGGAGCGTCACGGGCCTCTGTCAGTTGCGTCCGAGTCCTGATGGAGGGTCGGACCAAGGTTTTCCCAACGCGGGAAGGCTTCGAGGCCCCCGAGACCGATCGAAAGGACTCGGGAACTAGTTGGACTGACGCCACGGATCTTATGAAGTCGACCCCAGCCGGTCTCAATTGGATCCCCGCTAAGGGCAAGCCAAGGCTTCACTCGAACTCACCCGCTAGCAACTCGACCGGGCACCCGCCGTCGAATCATCGAGGAACGAACGGGACGGCTCAGCACCCCTATCACAACGCAGTGATACGCGGGGGAAGTCGCATAAAAAGACGAAACTACCTTCGGACGATCTCCGTAACGCACGGGGGCTCGGGGGCTCGCATTCGCACACTCGAGCCAACAGCGTGGCCTAGGCAAACAAGACGCGGGTTTCCTTTTATTCAAGCACAAGACAACGAGTCCCCAATCCTCCGAGGAGGGTCGGGAAAGAACCCCGTTACAAAGCAACAAACAAATCAACCCTCAGGGGAACGCGCCACGGAGACCACCACCAGCCCGCGAAAGTCGAGGGGCCGGTTCCTTCCGCGGCTCATAGGCGGTCCGGCGTCCCGAGAGGGGAGCCGACCCCGCAATGGCCACCTCGGGAGGGATTCCTGATCCGGCCCTCTTTCTTCCACAAAATGGAGGTCCGAGGGCTCGGGTTACACAGGACTCGACCTCGAGGATGACCCAAGCGGGCGTCGCCGCTCCTAAAGACTTCGGGAGCGACTCCGGGTCCGGAACGGCTCGCCCCCAAGGAGATGGGCGCGGCGTTCCGGGCACGGGTCGCGCCGGCCTCGAACGAGCTCTCCGGTGCTCACGCTCTTCGAGAAAGCAGCAGCAGACGAGAGGAGAGCTGGGGTCGGGGGCTCGACCCTGAAGCAGAACGTCGCAGGAGGGATAGCGCCAGGCGAGGCGAAGGCCTCCGCGTCCGGGACAAGGCCCGCGCCCAAAGCGACATCTCTCCCAACGCGTCCGACGCCGGGAAGCGAGCCCGGTCGCCAACGGCTCTCCATGGTCAAGCGTGGGAGAGGTGAACGTAAACACACCCCATTTTATAGGCCAGCGGCGCGAAAGGATAAGATTCGGCGCGGCGTGGAAAGGCGCAAAAGCCTGGAAGCGCTCACGGGTTGCGAAAACCTGACCGGGCTCCCTGGCCAACCGCTGCCATACCACAAGCCGACAACGACGTCGGGGTTACTCATCAGGAACAGAACCCTCGTGACGACCCGGTCATCGACGCGCGCTGCCAAGTCATGTGCAGATACCCGTTGCTAACTCAGCCTGGAAGCGAGTGTACCACTCCCACCCAGGCTCGGGGGTTACACCCGGCGGGTGCGCTCGCGCGCACCCACCGGAATTCAAATCGCAAGCCAGGCCGGGAGCAAACGCTCAACGTTCGAAGCAGAGTCCCGAGCGCAACGCAGAAGCGTTCCACACGGGACTCGGGGGCTACTGTCGGATACCTAAAACTAGGTACCCACGACTAACTCATTAGGCCACGATGATTGTGAATAAACCTAAGGCCCAGCGGAGGGGCCCTCGGCACAAATCGAGGCTACAAGATACACGCGGGCCTGGAAGCGGGGGCCAAATAAGCCCCACGACCGTAAGAGGCCGCATCCCGGCCTACCGACAGAAAGGCCCAGCAAGCGAGCAGGCCTCCGCCCTCTCAACCGGCGTCCCGACCCCCTAGGGGTCGGGAGAAAACTCCGCCTCGTCCGACCCCCGGCTCCCGACCCTCGAAGGGTCGGAACGGAACTCCGCCTCGGCCGACCCCCGCGGAGGAAAAAGGGTCGGACGACGCGAGTCACGACGCAGCAGGTAAAACACATTAATTATGGGCGCAAGTGGACGCCATTCCCATACCGGGGAAAGGCGTGCCGCCGCCCCGCACGTCCCACAGGGACATTCGACAGCGGTCAAGACCCTCGCCATGCGGTAACAGTACGAAGCCGCATCGCTACAAGACCAACAGTACGCGCACAGGGCGCGGACATCCCCGGCGCGGCGGAACAGCGGCCGCCATCATCACCCGTGAAGGAAGCCGTCAAGGAGGGAGGAACCGTCGCAGTCCACGCCGCCTATCTACAACGAGTCGCCAGCCTACGCCAAGGGAGCCCCCCCCCCCCCCCCACCAGAATGTGAAGCCCAAGCCTTCCTTTTCTCTTTCTTTTCTTTTTCTTCTTTCCTCCATCCTTGGGCAGTCGATTTTCCCCTTGACAGATAAAAGGGGAAGCTCGACTCGCGGCTGGGGGACCGCAAAACCGCATTCTTACTTCCTCATTCGCACACACACTCGCTTCGGCCTTGCGACACACGCAAGGACGAACAACACGAACACTTAGAGACTTGGGAGCCTTCCCTCTCGCGCCAAGCTTGTAACCCCTACTACGAGCAATACAAACTGAACCAACTGTTGGACGTAGGGCTTCGATCGCCCGAACCAGGATAATCCCCCGAGTTCTTCCTCACTCATCGAATCAACCCCCCCCCCCGGTAGCGCGTAGTCTAAATTTACTCGTCGGCCAGATTTCCCAACGCCGACACCCGCGCAGCCGATTCATGGCGCCCTCAGCGAGACGAGCGGGACGAGGGAGAGAGGGAGAAGGCGCCGTTGTTCACGGGCACGGGAGAAAAATCGCATGTGCTCAAGTGGGACAGGGCGGTGGCAATCGTTGTAATTTCGAGATCAAGTTGAAGGGCAATTGATAACAGGCCCAACAAAAAGTCCAAATGAGCCACAAATTCCGGCTTCGGCACCGCAGTTCATTTCTCCGAAAGCGCTTTTCCCTCAACTGCTCCATAAGCACTTTTGCTGTATGGTGTTTGGCAGGTGATAAGCTGTTTTTGTCAAAAGCCGGTAGTGAAGCAGCTGCCAAACACGCCCTAAATAAGAGTCCCAAAATGAAAAAAAAAAATCGCATCTCCTTATTTTTTTTTTTGATTGAGACTTTTTTTTTTCAGTAACAAGAAAAACTTATCATGACTTAATGGGCCGTGGACGGCCCGTGGGCCGTACGCCTTCTCCCGTGCACAGGCGCCCACGATGATCCACGCAGTCAGAGGGGTGTGGTGTGCTGCTGCTGACACGGGCACCCCCGCACGCACGCACGGGGGTGAGTCCATCCCTTTCCCTTGTTTGTTGCGAGAGAGGGGGAGAGCCAGAGGCGGCGGTCATCGATCGCCGTCAACCGTCGCCATCCATCGCCGGCGTCGTCTCCTGCTTCCGCCTCTCGTCTCATCGGTGAGCATGCCCCTTCCTTACTCTAGTCTGGTGGTGGTGATCGAGGTCCGAAACAGCATGGATTCGTTGGTAAAATTCCGGGACCACGAGGAATTAACCCTAGCACCCCTCTTCAGCTCCGCCTCCCGTTGTTACGCCCTCCCGATCTTCATCTTCTCCGCCTCTGGTGGATCCATCTCCCACCGTTGTCCTCTGCTCAGATCTGCCTTTCCACCTCCTATCTACCCCAGATCCCACGCAGCAAGCACGGCGGCCTGAGCGAGGCAACCGGCAGTGGCGCTCGGTCTCGTGCGGCCAGAAGCCTGTCACCCTAGTGGTTGCTCCGCCTCTGGATCTATATGTCTTCCGTGTGACCTATTGGCTATTGCTACAATCCTCTGCACGCCACCTACTGTTGTTTCATTTCACTAGTACTAGTAAACAATAGGGGAATCGTGTTGGACTTGGAAGTTTTCTTCTTATCCAGCACTGAAACTATTTTTCGCGCATCATCGTAGCACATATTTTCTGCATCCTATATTTACTTAATAATGACTTGACTTGACTTGAAATCCTATATATCATGTGTGTTGCTTATTGGCGATGATCTAATGCAAAATAGATCATATCGCAAACTAATCGCTATTCAAATGCTAGGCCTTGTGATTTGATACGGAAAATATTGTGTTGCATGCCAGGCCTTGGGGTTTAGTAGGAAAATGTGCCATTCCATGCTATGCCTTGGAATTTGAAGATAATTGAGATAAAAGAACCAAACCCATTCCTTTCCCTTTTTCCTCCTTCGTTGCGCCTTATTCATTTTTGTGTCACTGTTGGTACATTACATTTCACTTATTCTCACCTTTTTTCCCCCACATATTCCAGCGCTCATCATGGTGAGAAAGAAAAGGGGTGGCGGTGCTGGCGGCTCCGGAGAGTCCTCCGGGGAGCCTTCTGGACAGCGATCTGAGAGAACCCAACAGCATGGGGGAGGGCGTGGTTGGGTGCCTCAACAGGGTGGTCGTGGTGGCGGTCAATACCAGGGCCGTGGTGGATATCAGGGCCGTGGAGGTCCACCATCACAACATCCAGGTGGTGGGCCACCTGAGTATCAGCCGCGCGAGTACCAGGGACGTGGAGGTCCACCGTCACAACATCCAGGCGGCGCACCACCTGAGTATCAGCCGCGTGAGTACCAGGGGCGTGGTGGTCCACGCCCCAGAGGAGGGGGGGTGCCGCAGCCATACTATGGCGGCCATAGGGGAGGTGGTGTTGGACAAAGTGTTCCTCCAGGTCCACCAAGATCAGTTGGACAAAGTGTTCCTCCAGGTCCACCAAGATCAGTTGGACAAAGCGTTCCTCCAGGTCCACCACGATCAGTTGGACAAAGCGTTCCTCCAGGTCGACCCAGATCGGTTCCCGAGCTGCACCAAGCCCCAAATGTCCAACACCAACCCCCGGTGGTGTCACCACCCCCATCGGGAGCTGGCTCATCCTCTCAGCCTGTGGCAGAGGTGAGTACTGGACAAGTTCAGCAACAGTTTCAGCAACTTGCCATCCGTGGTCAGAGTTCAACCAGCCAAGCCATTCAGGTAGCACCAGCATCTAGCAAGTCCGTCAGGTTCCCACTGCGCCCTGGCAAGGGTACTTATGGGGACAGGTGCATCGTGAAGGCAAATCATTTCTTCGCTGAGCTCCCTGATAAAGACCTTCACCAGTATGATGTAAGCCACTCGTAAGAAGATTGGTTCCTCGTCTTGTTACTTTTTATTATGTGGTTTCTGATCAGTCTATTGTCATCAGGTATCCATAACGCCTGAGGTTACTTCACGTGGTGTCAATCGTGCTGTCATGAAAGAGCTCGTGAGGCTTTATAGGCAGTCCCATTTGAATGGGCGCCTACCAGCATATGATGGGAGGAAAAGCCTTTATACTGCTGGACCATTGCCCTTTACTTCTAGGACATTTGAAGTTACTCTTCAAGATGAAGAAGATAGCCTTAGTGGTGCACAAGGAGGCCAAAGGTATGTTTGTTGCTTTCGTGTATGTGCTTAGAACGTATCCAAAATTTGGCACTGACATCCTTTCTTTTTAAGGCGCGAGAGGGTATTTAAGGTGGTGGTCAAATTTGCTGCCCGTGCTGATCTGCACCATTTGGCTATGTTTCTAGCTGGGAGGCAAGCAGATGCTCCTCAAGAGGCTCTTCAAGTGCTTGACATTGTACTACGTGAATTGCCTACTGCCAGGTAATAGTTGATTTAATGTTAATTTTTTCCTACTCGTTTTTTCGTTGAGCAAGGTTGTCATTGTCCTGCCTTTTTCTCGTGTAGGTATTCTCCTGTTGGCAGATCATTTTATTCTCCCAACTTAGGAAGGCGCCAGCGACTTGGTGACGGTTTGGAAAGCTGGCGCGGTTTCTACCAAAGCATTAGGCCTACACAGATGGGTCTTTCGCTGAATATTGGTTAGATACAATCACTTCCATCTTGTTTTTTGATTGTTTATCTTTCAGCTGTCACCCTTGACACAACCAGGCCCCTGCGCACTTAATACACCACATTCTAGTTGACAAGCCTTTGCTTGCAGTTTATGTAATCACTATTGGCCTTGTCTGAATTTTTTATGAAACCCGATTTCTGTTTGCAGATATGTCCTCTACTGCATTTATCGAGCCTCTCCCGGTGATTGATTTTGTGGCTCAGCTTCTTAATAGAGATATCTCAGTTAGACCTTTGTCTGATTCTGATCGTGTGAAGGTTTGATTCATTGCCCGGCCTTTATTGATAGAAATTTTAGTTCATGCTTTGTGATTGCTGGGTTACCGTTGCTATGCTTTTTAGATAAAAAAGGCCCTACGAGGTGTAAAAGTTGAGGTCACGCACCGGGGAAACATGCGCAGGAAATATCGTATTTCTGGTCTCACTTCACAAGCTACAAGGGAGTTATCGTAAGTGCTTGTTCCGTAGGTCATATGATATAGCAGCAGACCGCATAACATGCTGACATGATTTTATTGGTTTTCCGTGTGATAGATTCCCTGTCGATGACCGTGGTACCGTTAAGACTGTGGTGCAATACTTTCTGGAGACTTATGGTTTCAGTATTCAGCACACCACTTTACCTTGCCTGCAAGTGGGCAATCAGCAAAGACCAAATTATCTGCCAATGGAGGTAAGTTTTTTACTATATACATGCTACATCCAGCTTCAGTATATTTCACACTTTCCTTATCGATTTGAAATCAGGTCTGTAAGATAGTTGAGGGGCAGCGTTACTCGAAACGACTCAACGAGAAACAGATCACTGCTCTGCTAAAAGTGACTTGCCAGCGTCCTCAGGATCGGGAGCTGGACATATTGCAGGTGGGTGTTGATCAAATTTCTCAGTTCTCTCTCTCTCTCTCTCTCTCATGTGCTTTTGAGTTTAGGGTACTGTTATTACCCATTTTAATGTGCATCTGAAATTATCTCTGAACTAAGGGTTACAGTGGTTATGGTGATTTATTTTCAGTTCCTTTTTTGGGGGGTTTACAAAAAATGAGAGTTGCTTGATGTGTAGACTCTTATTTTTTTTGGAAAACCATATTTATCTGGTGAGGAGAACTATCTGATGTATCAACTTTTGTGCAAAAACATATTTTCCCGGTGAAGAATAGTATTCTTTATATGTATATATAATGGTTAAGTACCAAGAAATGCATACTTTCTTGCTTTTGTTGTTTAATTAGCTTCAGTGAATGCTATCTTATTTTGCCTTACCAATTTTGATCAGACTGTGCATCACAATGCATACCACGAAGATCCATATGCCCAGGAGTTTGGAATAAGAATTGATGAGCGTCTTGCATCTGTAGAAGCTCGTGTTCTGCCTCCCCCAAGGGTAAGTGAATTTTCTTCTGTGGTTTAACAGCACATAATTGTTGAGTTTCTATATCTGGCGATAGCGCGCTCCTTTGATTCGATTTTTTTTTTATTGTAGCTCAAATACCATGATAGCGGCAGGGAAAGGGATGTGTTGCCTAGAGTGGGCCAGTGGAACATGATGAATAAGGTATGCCTTGTTATTTGACCTAAAAATGCCATGAGAAATCAAGATAAGGTCACTTTCTTTGAATCCTTTCCGTTGCATACTGTTTTCCCTTGCGAAACATTATGGGAGGACATTATAAAATCAATAAAACTCATTTCATGTATAAAATTATCTGAAGCAGCAAGTTAGCCTTGCAACCATGATATTGTTGTCGCCTAGGTGTTATAGCATGCTTTCGAACACTTCTTTTTTTCTGCTCAATGCACGAATAATTGTAGCAATGCAAATATGCAATTAGTGTTCATAAGTTTCTTCATGCAATTTCAATAGACATGATTGACTATAGAAGTTTCACAACTGGCATCTGACTTCATGCTTTTGTCATCCCCTTCGCCAAATTCCATTTGGCTGCCAGTTTCTTTGGAAACTTTTTGGAGGATTCTGCATGATTTACTTACAAAAGCCTGTTAAATTTCTGAATCATATGGAAACCTTGCTCTTGGTTTGTGGCTTTTACTCTGGCAACTACCCTGCTGTTAATTTAAAGCTGATGTTATGCTTATGCCAATTTGCCACTGAAATTAGTCATATACATTATATTTCTGTGGTATTAACTTTATGCTTACCTAAATATATTTTATTTTCCTCCTGTAGACTACCCTATATTTTTTAACCTAATCCCTTTTTCTTTTCCTAATTTATAACCTATTGTTTTGCTTCTTTTTTTTGGCGGGTAGAAAATGGTCAATGGTGGTAGAGTCAGCAACTGGACATGTATTAACTTCTCGCGAAATGTGCAAGATAGCGTTGCCAGGAGTTTCTGTCACGAGCTTGCTTTCATGTGCCAGATATCTGGAATGGTATGTTTGTATCGCCCAAATAGGATTGCGACATATATGATCTATTTATCACTATCTTTTTGTGTTTTATTTACCATTCATGTTGTCTCATCTTCTAGGACTTTGCACCTGAACCTGTGCTACCCCCGCTTAGTGCAAGGCCTGAACATGTTGAAAGAGCACTAAAGGCTCGTTATCAAGATGCAATGAACATACTCAGACCTCAGGGCCGAGAACTTGACCTGTTGGTTGTGATACTGCCTGACAATAATGGCTCTCTTTATGGTATGTTTTCTTCCAGAACTGCCAAACAAACAAGCCTTATCATGTAGTCATCAATATCTTTTCCCATTCTTCAGGGGATCTCAAAAGGATTTGTGAGACTGATCTTGGATTGGTCTCCCAGTGTTGTCTGACTAAACATGTTTTCAAGATGAGCAAGCAGTATCTTGCAAATGTTGCCCTCAAAATCAATGTGAAGGTACAACATTGCACTCGCCTCTTCAAATCTTTAATGTATTGTTTAACACTTGAATCGTTAGTGTCTTACAGTTGTCCTTCTTTTCAGGTTGGGGGAAGGAATACTGTACTTGTAGATGCTCTGTCGAGAAGAATCCCCCTTGTCAGTGACAGGCCAACTATTATATTTGGTGCTGATGTTACCCATCCCCATCCTGGAGAAGATTCCAGTCCCTCCATTGCAGCTGTAAGTGCAGAACTTTCATGGAAAAGAAAGGCTAGACCCTGTCGGCTTCTTTATTTTTCCTGCCGAATTATTTTCTTACTATGTTCTTTTCCTTCTAGGTTGTTGCTTCTCAAGACTGGCCTGAGGTCACCAAGTATGCAGGGTTAGTTAGTGCCCAAGCTCATCGTCAAGAGTTGATACAGGATCTTTTCAAAGTATGGCAAGATCCCCAAAGGGGGACTGTAACTGGTGGCATGATCAAGTATGATATCTATTTAGATAATGAGATTAATTTGTTTCTCCAAATTTTTGCCTGCTATATGCATATGTTGATTGTGCAGGGAACTTCTCATTTCTTTCAAGAGGGCAACTGGACAGAAACCCCAGAGGATCATATTCTACAGGTTCTTGTCCTTGCATGGCCATCTACATCTTTTTTGGGTCATGATTATCTGTGTGTTAAAACATTTCTCACTTTCAGGGATGGAGTCAGCGAGGGACAGTTCTATCAAGTTTTGTTGTATGAACTTGATGCCATTAGAAAGGTAAATTTGATCTGAGTGCATTTATTTGACGTTGTTCCTAGCCTTTTCTCTGACTGCTCTTGCTAAACTATGGATGTAGGCATGTGCATCCTTGGAGCCCAATTACCAGCCTCCAGTAACTTTTGTTGTAGTCCAGAAGCGGCATCACACTAGGTTATTTGCTAATAACCACAATGATCAGCGCACTGTCGATAGAAGTGGAAACATACTGCCTGGTTTGTTCTTGATGTATCTCTTCTTACAGTTTGACCTTTGCTTGACTAGTTTGATTGTCCTGAAGTGTTTTTCGTCTAAATTTAGGCACGGTGGTGGATTCCAAGATATGCCATCCAACAGAGTTTGATTTCTATTTGTGTAGCCATGCTGGCATCCAGGTTATGTGTCCCTCTTTTTTCTGTTTCAGTTCTTTCACTTGATGGAATGGGCGGACTATTTATCTGAATTTGGAATCCTTTCTTTCAGGGAACGAGCCGCCCTGCTCATTATCATGTCCTGTGGGATGAGAACAAATTTACTGCCGATGAGTTGCAAACTCTCACCAACAACCTGTGCTACACGTAATATTTATTTTCTACTTTGTAGATCTTCTGTTTGTGCAACTCATTTAACTGTGAATTAAACACAGTTTTAACTTTTGCAGGTATGCTAGGTGCACCCGTTCAGTATCAATCGGTAAGCAAAAGCTTGCCATTCCTTTGATTTATTGACTAGTCAAAGATATATCGATCGTTTGCTTTTGTACATAATACATAATACAAAACAGAATTGTTGACAAATACTGGATTGCTTGCAGTGCCTCCTGCATACTACGCTCATCTGGCAGCCTTCAGAGCTCGCTTCTACATGGAGCCAGACACATCTGACAGTGGATCGATGGCGACGAGCCGTGGGCCACCAGGTGGTGCACGCACCTCCAGGGTCCCTGGAAGTGTCGCTGTGAGGCCTCTGCCTGCTCTCAAAGAAAATGTGAAGCGGGTCATGTTTTACTGCTAGAATGAGAGGAGTTTGGCCTGATGCTTCCAACTAGTATCCTCTATGTAGGGTATTCAAGATATTTGCAGTGTAATAATGGTGACGTAGGAACGCCCTAAAGTTATTCGCCATATCGTGAATTTAAAATTAGTGTATGTATGGGTGACACTGGATGCCGCCCGCCATGCAGGCTTTATTCATGTGTGATCTGTAAGCTAGTTGTGGTGACTGTCAGCTTTAAGAGTGGTACTGAATTTGTTTGAAGCTATGTTGTGCAAACAGCTTGTATTTCAGTAATCTTGGATCCAGGAAGTATGTCTGAGTCTGGCTTTGCAACATACGAAGAGATTTAATGGTGCAATGATTGTGACAGGAAAATCGGATAGGTGCATAGCTTAGAGATTGCAGTTTCTACTAAGTGCTTTGTCCACGGTTCAGATGGAATTGTTGAATCCTTTATTACTCATTTCCATCCTGAGTTGTTACTATGGATGGACTTTGAGTACACCGGTGTGTATCTCTAATGCCTGGAGAGAACAGAAAATCAGATGTGTAAGTGGATGCGAAAGTTGATATCAGTTGACGTTTGACGCTTAGTGAAGACGATTGGCTTTGTAAAAGAGACAGATAAAGAATACTAGAATACTCGTGTGTGATCAAAGAAGTCTCCCGCTTAGAATTCTAAAAAGCGAAAAGGGGGATGAGAGTGAGTAAATCACTGGGTTGTTCGAGCCATTTCCTGCTTTCTTTTGCGGTATCAAACCCGGCCCCAAAGTTAAGCGCAGCCGGGTGGCGTCAGCTTAGACAATCTTTTCGTTTCGTTAGGGGTGCAACTGCAGTAGCAGTGTTGTTTCTGCCGCCCATAAATATCTACTACGTACCTTTTGTTGGTAACAGTAATAGTATATGTTAGTCTGTTGACTATTGGTGATTAGCCGCCGGGCTGCGTTGCTGCGTGCAGCTTTCGTCACTGTCACTCATCATCCATGGATTGGAGGAGTCCACTCATCACTTGAATACATAATTCGCTCGTTCATCTAGCTCCACAAGAATGGTAATAGAATATTGTGTAGGATGCCAATAAATGAGCACGCTCACCTCACCAGCCGTGTATGCAAAGAAGAAGCCACTGATTGGAGCTACTACATCACTCGCGCGCGCATATTTGGTTCAGCAGCTGAGAAGAGCAGAGCAAGGGAAAGGGGGAAGAAAAGATGGAAGCGGAGAAGAAGAACGACAGCACGAGCATTCCTCTGCTGAGTCCGTACAAGATGGGCGAGTTCGAGCTGTCCCACCGTGTGGTGCTGGCGCCGCTGACGAGGCAGCGGTCCTACGGCAACGTGCCGCAGCCGCACGCCGCCGTGTACTACTCGCAGCGCGCCACGAAAGGCGGCCTCCTGATCACGGAGGCCACGGGCGTCTCCGACACGGCGCAGGGGTACACGGACACCCCCGGGGTGTGGACGTCGGAGCAGGCGGACGCCTGGCGGCCCATCGTGGACGCGGTCCACGCCAAGGGCGCCGTCTTCTTCTGCCAGCTCTGGCACGTCGGCCGCGTGTCCACGTACGCGCTCCAGCCCAACGGCCAGGCGCCCGTCTCCAGCACCGACCGCGGCGTGCCGCCGCAGATGAGCTTCGGCGGCTACATGGAGGAGTTCTCGCCGCCGCGGAGGCTGGCGGTGGCGGAGATCCCGGCGATCGTGGACGACTTCCGGAAGGCGGCGCGCAACGCGGTCGAGACGGCGGGCTTCGACGGCGTGGAGATCCATGGAGCCAACGGCTACCTCATCGAGCAGTTCCTCAAGGACAGCGCCAACGACCGCGACGACGAGTACGGCGGCAGCCTCGAGAAGCGCTGCCGCTTCGCGCTCGAGGTCGTGGCCGCCGTCGCCGGCGAGGTCGGCGCGCGCCGCGTCGGCGTGCGCCTCTCGCCGTTCACCGACTTCATGGACTGCCACGACTCCGACCCGGAGGCCCTGGCCGGGTACATGGTCGAGAAGCTCAGCGACCTCGGAGTGCTGTACTGCCACATGATCGAGCCGCGCATGGCGCTGGTTGACGGCCGCCGCCAGATCCCGCACCGCCTGCTGCCGTTCCGGAAGGCCTTCAAGGGCACCTTCATCGCCGCCGGCGGGTACGACAGGGCGGAGGGGAACAAGGTCGTCGACGAAGGGTACACCGACCTGGTGTCGTTCGGCCGGCTCTTCCTGGCCAACCCGGACCTGCCGGAGAGGTTCGCCGTCGACGACGCGCCGCTCAACAAGTACGACCGCACCACCTTCTACACATCCGACCCCGTCGTCGGGTACACCGATTACCCTTTCCTCCACCAGCTCCAGGAGGCTCTGCCGGCACCATCAGCGTAGATGAATTGCCATATGCACCCATCTTTCTTTGGCCGACGATCTATCTGTCGGTCGCCTTTGTGTCTGTATGACTGTATCCATGCCATGCCCTGCTGTGAGTGCTGAATAAGGAAAGGCAATCGTTTGCTTTATGTATTGAAAACCAAATAAGTTGTATCTGATCCGTTGTTTATAATAAATCTCATGCATGATATTTCTGTGAGTGGCAATATGGTTGTGTGACTTGTGTCCGAGTCATCATAAAATTGGAGTGTTGCTCCGGTGCAGGGCGCCCTGCACCTATTATGTGCAGGGCCAATCAGCATTCAACACGTGGCGTAGCTAACCAAGGCAATTAACAGAAGGCGATCTGTTTTACTAAGCAGCTCGTCCGTGTATTCGCGCTGTTCGTCCTCGTCCCCGTTGTATTCGCGCCGTTCGTCCTCCTCCCGTGCTTACGACGAGGCATCAAACGCTTTGTTAATGCTGTATGAAGACATTGCTGTGAGTATGAGTTAGCACAGATCAGATCGTTCCATAGCGTGAGACGTATTTGCTGCAGCGTCTAAATGATACAATTGTAGTTTTTTTAATACAAAGTACAACTCAGACACTCACAACGCACGCACATTCACCCTTATGATCGTACATACGTAAACCATACTTATATGAGCATTTTTGAAGACTGAGCCGGCAAATTCTATAGATTAACGAAGTCACCACTGACGCATCGCTGTCGACGGCCACGTCGCCTACCGCTGAAAGCACGAATACCGTTAAATCCTAGAAAATTCGCTCCCACCTCAGCCGACTCAGGACTATACATGGTTTTTTTTTTTCTGATTACACAATACATACGTTCACAACGTACGCACACTCACTTATATGTATACACATACACAAATTTTGCCTATATGAATACATGTACACAAATCATCGAGATTGACGAAGTCACACTGGCGCCTCACCATCGATGGGAGCGTCACATACCACTGAAATATCAAATGCCGTTAAATCCTAAAAAATTCGCTCTCACAGAGAGTCGAACCGCGTACCTAAAAGGATACTAAGGCTCTTTCGCCAAAACTATACATACGCCCGGTTTAGGACAGCTTTTTTTCAAAGCGATTATGTAGGAATGTAGATTATGTAGGAATCAGCTGTGAGGAGAATTTGTTGCGAAAATAAGTTGAGTGTTTGGCAACTCTGATTATTTTGGTAGAGATTATCTGTCTTGAGTAGTGTATAATGACTGAAATGCCCATGAAATTTTTTATGTTTATTTAATTGCTGAAAAATCCACAAATCTATATATATTATATAGAAGCAACCCACTAAGTGTCATAATTACTATAAAGCTGCTCTCACATCGCGCCACATCACCTACAAATTACGTCCATTGGATATGGAGCTTCTTTTGATCACATCCGTCTGCGTCCAAATCTTTGCTTTTGTTAGCATATATAATTTACCACCATCAGGAACCGGCAAGAGGAAGAAATGATAACCGGCCAGTTACGTTACATGTTGCCATGTCTGTGTATTAGCTGCCTGCATGCAACAACTGCCGTCAGTAATGAACAATCAAGACACCGATGTTTCCTCTTCCAATTCCACTCCCATATGCCTCCCCTGGCCTATGTGATGCGTTCAGACATCCTACGATGAGCATAGATGTATATAGAGAGAAATTTGGCAGGCTACAACAAGCGGCCAAAAGCAAGCCATGATCAAACCAGGGCCCCAGACAAATCGAACACCAGCAGTGTTGGTGCGAACTGAGCTTCATGCGAAAGCAATCATCAGATCGTCATGTCGTTCTGCCTTGCCGAAACTCGCGTCTGCTCATATCGATCATCGAATTGTCATGTCCTTCCGCCTCGCCGGAACTCACAATGATCATTTGCCATGCACCAGTCGATCTTTTTTATTTGGTTGCCCTCTTCCTCCTCTGCCCATTGCCTGTATTCGATTTATATAGAGTGCAGATCCGTTCAGGGTGCTGGTCCGTTCTTTTCCTTTTGTATAAGCAGCTATGCAGGAAATTGTTTTTTCTCTAAGCGCCAATTTGTGTGTTTTGACTATTGTGTATAATCATTTTCAAATCCTTCTTAGGTTGGAGTATTCAAATCTTTCTCAGATTGGAGTAAAGGTGAAATCCCTTGGGACAACCCGAAGTTGCTCTGGATAGGTTAGTTGCATCATTTTTACATATGCACAGTGGAGTATTATCGATTCCAGTCACCCATGGCCTGAATTTTTTTATGGAACCTTAATGAATTTGGCAGCAATAAGGTTAACTTTTTGCTAAGGTAACTGAAGCCTATATCACCAGTCTCAGCAGGCGAACCATTGTCACTACTGGAGGACAATCAAGACGTTGGTAATTCCTCTTCCAGCTACTCTTCCAGTCAGTTTCTCCTCTTCGTTCTGCCCTTAAAATGTGATGAGTTCAGTCATGAGCATTCCATTCATACATCAAGAGAATACAGTAAGGCTTAACAAGCTGCAATAAGCGAAGAGACAGCAAGCGGCAATCAGGCCAAGCTCCAAGACAAAACTCAGCATCATCCATGCCTAGCTCCAAGACAAAACTCAGCATCATCCATGCCTAGCGCTCACGCCATGCATGCCAAGTTCTGCCTGATATATGCTCAAACATCCTAACAAGACCTGTATAGCTGCAGAGTCGATCGCTCCAACCCTAGATAAAGTTATATCGTTGTTACTGCCCTTCATTCAGTTTTTCTTTGAATGTCCAGACCAGTTCTTCGTTGCATAAATTTTTTTACATGTATAAACTGAAAATTCGTTGACAGATGTAACCATAGGTGCGGATTTGTTAAAGTTTTAGACTTTCAATCGTTGGTGTAAACATTGTTTACTGTCTTTTTTTCATGCATATTCAACTAAAAGATCTGATTAGAAAATTTATATGTTCAGTTGATGTTCTTAACCACATATTTCTTCATCCTTGGGTGACTGAAATGCATGACAAAATGTCACATATGCATTAGTTCATAAGTTCTTAGTCCCTTACCAAATTGGTGTCACTAACTCATAATGTTTTTATCTTCTCTATATAGATGTTGTTAACTATCTTTATCTTACGAGAAGAAACAATCCTAAAATCCCGCAGCATCGCGCGGGGAATTCACCTAGTACTAATATAAGTGTATGGCACATGAAAAACCTGCCTTTTTATTATAAGAAAGAAAACTATAGCACTAGGCATTGTTATTGTTTGAAACGTCTTCCACTTCGCTTCACCAAACACAAAAGACTAGATCCATACAAACCATAGCATCTATTTAAGATTTGTTTCACGTTTGGAGGTAATCCGAGCTGCAAATGATCCAAATCATCACATAACATTAGATCAATGTCAGGCCCTGATGGCTGCCGCTACTGAAGAACTGAAGCTTCTTTAATATCAACACATCTGAAACAAGGCCTTGTTATTTTCACCGAACAAAATACTAGCAACTGGGCATGCCTTGCCAATTGCAAAGGAAGTCAACATCACATCACGGATCTGGAGCTACCGGGGAAAAAGAAATACAAGAGATCCCAGGCCATAGAGCCGGTACAGGAGCCGCTGTTCTTCCTAGCCGGACGTAGGAGCTGCAGGTTTTCTTGGCCGGAGCACGAGTTGCGGACAATCTCGCAATGGAGATGGGATCCGGAGGTCACTGGGAGCAGGAGTAGGGGACTCGAGGAACGGAAGGCCTATCAGCCAAGCTCGCCGGAGAAGATTTGGAAACCGGTGCCCGCGCCCGCCGTCTGCCGTCCCTTGCGCTCGCAGCGCTCCATCTGCGGCACAACAGGGCTGCTCCTCGCGCCCGCGCTTGCGCTCGCCGCCCCCCTCATCCTCGTCGCGGCCGCTGCCGATTCCTCGCATGAGAGGCCGAATACTCTCACCGAAGAGGTCCGACCGTCATCTTCGTTTCGTTTTGCAAATACGGCGGCGCGGTGGCCAGATTTGTTGAAGATTGCGGTGGGATTTTATTTTTATTTTTATTTTTTTATTTTTTTTAAAAGAGAGATTGCGTGGGATTTGGTGAGCTCAAAGGGAGGTAAGGCGGCTATCTGCTACGGGTGCCCCATTGGGCACTTTATACTTAAAATGCGTCTTCAAACCCCGGATTCTAGCCTTCAATGGATGACCCACCAACAACACGCATTTTAGGAGCACGTCCCCCCGCACCGCACAAATGAATCAGCTTTGCGCCGCGACGCAGTGCTTCCGCCACTGTCCTGCGCCCCCTACGACCCCACCCCTCCCTCTCGCGAGCGTGCCCCTGCCCTCCTCCCCCGCTCCTCTCCGCTCCCCCGGCGGGCGTGCGCGCCGAGTCCGACGCGGAGGCGTCGCCCCGCACCCCCGCCCCCGGCACGCATCCTCGGCGGCCTGCACCCCCACCCCTCCTCGGCAGCTGAACAGATAGACGAGGCACGGGACGGAGCATGAGGAGGCAACGGCGGCGGCTGCATGAGGCGGAGCAGGAGCAGGCATCGGCGGTGAGCTCAGGGGCGAGCAGGAGCAGGCAGCGGCGGCGAGCTCGGGGGCGGAGCACGAGGCGGAGCACGTGCAGGCGAGCTCGGGGGCGAGCAGGAGCAGGCAGCGGCGGCGAGCTCAGGGGCGGCGGCTGTGTTCGAGGTGGGGGCGACGTGGACGAGGCCGACGGCGAGCACGGCGACGCACATTCGGGATTCCGTTGGAGACAACGTTTTTTGCCTCTCCTGTTTTCAACCTCACGGTGATCTATTTGATGTTTCGGACCTTCCATTTGGGGTTCCATCGTTGGAGATAGTCTAAGAGAAGTCGGGAGGTAGAGGACGGTGGAAAAAGAAACGAACCGGTACGAGTGTGTAAGCGGTGGCTAGTGATGGCTAAATGGACCGGGTTATTTGGGCGGGCACGAATCACGTTTTCTTTGTCCGACACGGTATGGAATAATTACAGGCTGGGCTGGTCCGGCACGTACCGTCAGGCCGTGCTTGGGCCAAGGGGCGGGCATGGCGGGCGGCACGGCACGGCCTGATTAAATTTTATCAAATATATCTTTTAATTTTTATGTGTACAATTAGTAGTCTTAGTCTAGTGGTAAGTGAATTTTTTCTTAAGTATGAGATTTCAAGTTCAATTCTCCTTATTAACACCTATTTTTGCATTTAACACTAAATTTCTTCAAAAAAATGGCTAAATGAGCTGAATTTTAAAATGGATTGCTGGGCTAATCGGGCCGGCCCGGCACGATTAATCAATTTCGTGCCGGGCCGCTGGCCGAGGGGGGAGCCCGTGGGCTGGCACGGCACGGCCCGAAATGAATTGCGTACCATGCGGGCTAGAAAACTAAATGGGCCGTGCCTATTCGGGCTCGGGCCGTGCCGTGCCGGGCGGCCCATTTGGCCATCACTAGCGGTGGCAAAGCGGGTAATTTCAGGCCTGCGTTGGACGGAAGCGGCTCAAATGGCGATTCTGCGCTCTAGTGTTAAGCGAGCTTTCACAGCAACCGCGTCCGTCGGAAGCTGGGTCAGAATCGGGCCGTTTGGGGCGCCTAGCCGCTTAAGGGCCAGTTCGGTTAGCCGTTCCAGACCTGGAACGCGGTGCGTTCCGGCCGGATCAATCGGGCCAGTTTTCAAGCCAGGCTGGGCGAAAAATGGCCGTTCGGTTTTGTCTGGGCCGGAACAAAGACTGGGACGGAACGGCCAAATCCGCCCCTAATTTGCACGGAACAGAGCTGGACCACCACACGTCCGCAACGTATCCGACTGCTGAGTGACGGGATTGAGTGATAGGAGGGGAATCACTTGTTCCAGGTCTGAAACTAATCAGGCTAGGTTTGATTCAGGCAACAACCGAACGAGGCCTAAATTGGATGGAATGGAAGCTGCTGAGAATCTGTCTCAAACAGGGCCATAGTTTGCTACATGACATTTCCACTTAATGAATGAAACGTTTTGAAGCCTCTAACTAAACTCTAAGCCACTGACTGCCTGTCTAACGAATTGCCACCAAATGAAAGCACCGTACGTGATTATCCAACATTTGAAATTCTAAAGAATACCTTCACTAATTGTTATTTTAAGAACGGGAAAAAATGTTTATCCTTATTAGTAGCCGTGCCAGTAGTTTTTTTTTTTCTGAAGCAACCCGTCCGGTGGATTCGAGTCTCTAATTCAGCACATATGTTACATTTCACATGAATATACCCCTGTTGGTAGCGATGCGACTATGCTGACTTCTTTGTCCATCTCAAGATCAACTGTCCAACCTCTCGTAGACGTTCACATGCTTCAACTTGAGAGTAGGAGAGACCAGAGGAGGCTAGGCTGCTGCTCCTAGTCTTCGTGGTGGCCATTTTGCCTGATCCAAAGACAAAATGGGCTCAATCACGGCAAGCCACAGCCCACACATCACTACCTCCCTTTCGTCTTTTATGGGCCATACGTGAGATAAATAGGCTCATTGTCCTAAGTAGTTACAGGAGTCTCAGTAGCATATGAGATTCTGAGTTCGATTTTCAGTGAGAGCGAATTTTTTAGAATTTAATGACATTGTGTTTTCAGTGGTAAGCGACGCTTCCGTCGACAGCGAGGCGTCAATGGTGACTTCGTCAATATCTAAGATGTGCCAGCTGTAAGGATCACGGAGTACCGAGAGGGGGGTGAATCGGCAGTCACTTAACGCTTTCTTTGGTACGGCGTTTTAGCAACTTAAAATAAGCTAGGTGATAACAAGAAACAAGCGATGCGCACACACTAGCAAATCTAGCTAAGAGCAGCCCTACAACATGCAATTCTACCAAGAGTAAAACACAAGCAACTCTATCAAGCAAGACTACTAGCAAGAAGTAAACGCGGAATAGTAAATGCTAGTAAGTGAAAGTGCATATGCACCCCTAGTGGGTTTTGGTGTATTGTATGACAACATGATTAAAGGTCTAATATTCTTTGTGAGTATATGGACAGGTTGCAAGCAATATAAGTATAATGTCTCTCATAAATACACTCTTTGATGTACAATTGTTTGAAGCAAATAAATACCATATGGGCAATATATGATGAAAAGAAATGAATTATTTCAAATACAAGATTCTATATCTAGTGGTTTTCTTATGGTCAAGATGAAGGATGATCAAGTGCTAAATGTCAATAATAATTATATATTTGGAAGCAACTTGATCAATCAATAAATCAATCATCAACACAAAACTGGATGCTTAAGGATGATGGAAAGCAATGTATGGCTTAAATAGCAAGAAGGTGAAGGGTTGACATGACTTGGTCGCGATGAACCATAGTTAGGAGAAGGGCAAGCAGGAGTCTTGGCGCCGAGGCACCTAATGTATGGTGAAGGGCAAGTGGAGTCGATTTCGATGGACCATTCAAGCTATATGGAGTATATGTTGCTAAGTATCAATTATTATTGAATCACAAGCTCAAGATAGTGATGCTCAAGAGAAGCTCATTTGGCTGCCCTCATAAAGCAAAGTTGAAAAGAAGTGGCAATATCAAGTTTCTTATATGCTCAAGTTGTAAAAGTTGTTTTTATATTTCATCTTGAGTATAGGTGTGCCGCTCTATCAAGAGGGATGCTACATGGATAGCTAGCAAGTCTCAGTGCTCAAGGAAAACCTAAGTGAGAAGAGTGAAACACTATAGCCAACACTTTGCACTCAGTCTGAGTCTGGCAAAACCGGAAGTTGACCACATCCACGAATATATCCAAAGCCATAGTGTCCTAGAGCTCTCCCCAACCTCTCTTTGTGAGATTTGTGAGATTATAGCTAAATCCTTTGAATTGGGTTGAGAGAATTTGATTTAGAGAGCACAAGAGAGCATCCTCATACTTGAGCATTTGAGCACTTCGCCTTGAATCCGTGAAGCATTTGTTACTCTTGGAGATGAAGCCTCCTAGACGGCTAGGTGTCGTCCCTAGAGCTCCCAAGCTTGTGGTGAGCCTTGGGAAAGTTTGTGCAAGGCCCATTTCGCCTCCGCAAGGAAAGAAACAAATAGTGGAAAGGAGGAAAGTGGTTGAAAGAGACCCGGCTCTTGAGTAGAGCTTCCTCAACGGAGACGTAGGCAGCTTGGAGAGCAAGCTGCTGAACTTCAGGAAACAACTCCTTGCGTGCTTCACTCGGTTTGCATTTGCTTTACACGTTCTTATCATTTATATGCAAATCTTGATCTACTAGGTTGCTTGTGTAGTTGAGCTCTTATTCTCTGTGTATATTGTTACTAGAGCTCTTTTACATACCCTAGTAGCTTTCTTTCAACCTAGAGGGAACCGGGGATCGAAAGATCTGAACTTCTGTTTTTCTGTCCCGAGAAAACCGGAAGTTCCGGTTTGCCAAACCGGAAGTTCTGGTTTTGCAGTTTCAGTTTTCGCTGCAGTTTTAATTGCTTAATTTCGTATATCGCCTATTCACCCCCCCTCTAGCCGACATCAAGGGACTTTCAATTGGTATCAGAGCCCAACCTCCTTATAGGCTTAACCGCTTGGAGGAAAGATCGATGTCTTTAGGCGAAATGGATCAAAATGATTATGATTGTCATAGTTACTTGTTTCCTTCTATATCTAGACCTGCTTGTGATATTCCTCTTTTTTGTGGCTCTAATTATGTTCATTGGAAAGACCGAATGATTTCATATTTTCGTCAAATGAGCACACAAATTTGGTGGATCGTAGATATAGGCTTTTCTCATGCCTTGGATTATTATCATCTTACAAAAGGGCAAGAGAAATGCTTATATCTCGAAGCTCATGCATATAATGCTTTATCTAGTGCTTTGAGCGCAGGTGTGGAGGATGTGATATTCAAGAAATTTGGACTTCTTGAAAGTGTCCATCTTCTTTGGATGGCACTTAAAGAAACATATTGCTCAAGGGAAGACACACTATCATCCTCAGAATCTGAGCCTGAAATATCAACATCCTCAACAAGCTTCAATGTACAAGAAGTGAAGCAATCGAGTTGTGAAGCAAAGAATGTTCAGTCTGTCAGTCCAGGAAAACCGGAAGTTCCAGTTTCCCAAACCGGAAGTTCCGGTTTTGGCAGGACAGAAACAAGTTCAACTCGAAATGAAGAAAATGATTGGTGCCGCTTTAAACCAAGTGAAGAGTCTGTCTCTTCAAGTGACTCAGAAGGTGAACACTTTATGTGTCTCATGGCTAAGGGCAAGAAGAAGCCAATCAAGAAGGATGAAAGTGAGAGTGAAGATGATGACCTTGAATTTGACAAGTTGAGCAAGAAAGACATGTACAAAATTATGAAGCTCATGAAGAAGATTGAGGAGCAAGAGTTGCAGCTAGAGAAGTAAGAAGAGTTTCTCATTGGGAAAATGGAAGAGCTTGAAGCTCTAAGTGAAAATCATGAGAAACTCCACAACTTGCATATATCCTTAACTAATGATTATGATAACTTGAAAAAGGATTATGCATGTGCCACTAACTCTTCTCTATGTGTAGCTTCATTGCAGCAAGAAAATTGCAATCTCAAGGCTCAACTTGGTGTGCTCACTAGCAAGCAAGTGACTTTGCAAAAGAGCCATGAAGAGCTTTTGTGCTCACATGAGAATCTTATTGAGGCACATGCCTTGCTAGAAATATCTCATGAGGTTGTATTGACTATGGTAAAATCCTATCAACCTCACACATGCAATTGCACAAGTACACAAATGTCTATTGATTTACCTTGTGCTAACATTTGTTGCTCTCAAGTAAAGCCATCATGTGATGAGCATATTATTGTAGAAACTTGTGATGATGTTATTGCAAGTGAAAATGACAATCTCATGACAGAAGTCGAGAAGCTCAAGAATGACTTGAGGATGTTAAGTGGTAAAGGTCATGTGCAACCATCTCAAGATAACCGTGATGACATGGTGAAGAAGCTTGAGAAGGGATCAACCGTCACATGTGCAAGGAGCCCCAGCAACAAGCTCAAGAAAATTCATGACAAGAGCGACGAGCAAATGTTCAAGAAGAAAGCTCAAGTCATGTATTTAGAGTGCTCATCAATAGGACACTTTGCATCCAAATGTCCTTCAAAGAAAATTGATCAAACCTCACTTTCTAGAAGACAAAGAAGATTATCTCAGAGGAAGTGTTTTGGTTGCATGGAAGAAGGACACAAAATTGCCTCATGCCCAAAGAAAAGAAAAAGTGTGCAGACCAGTCAAAACCGGAGACTCCGGTTTGGCAAACCGGAAGTTCCGGTTTCTGTATAGAAGCCTCAAGTCATTGAAAAATGTGGCAAAGGCTTTGTGTCAGCGTATCATAGATACATGGGCAAGTGTGGAAGCACAAGAAGGCAAATCAAAGATAAGGAGAGAAGAATCAAATATCGGATTTGCTATACTTGTCGCACAAAAGGACACATTGGTAAGGATTGTCCAAAGGCTCAAGTTTCCATTCCCAAGTTAGTCAATATTGATTCATTAACTATGAAGGTCACAAATGATACTTGTGCTGATATGGTGATTAGTTCACCAAGTGGTAGCACAAAGCTCATTTGGGTGCCAAAATCTTGTGTGACTAACATTGAAGGACCCAACAAGATTTGGGTACCAAAATGTGCTTGAAATTGCTAAGCAGGTACACATGATGCATTGATGTCTTGGCATACAAATGAAGTGCTATTGCTATGCAAAGTGCCAAGAGTGGAATCATTGTCTTATTATCTTCATCAATGACATCATGGTAACGAGTATCACTTCCAAGTTCTTATGATCTCTCATTCTTCTGCAATTAGTTTGCATGTGCCCTCTCTTTTATCTTGAGAGATTATTAAGAAACATATGCTTATGCACAATTGTGTAGAAAGATGCAATTAATGTCTCCTATGGAGAAACTTGTCTTTCAAGCCCTTTCAGGTACTCATGATTCATATATTGAATAACTCGAAGACATTACAAAGCACAATTGTGAAGATGTCACTAATTCACTGAAATACAAGTGTCCAGAAAAACCGAAAGTTCCGGTTTGCTAAACTGGATGTTCCGGTTTCTCCTGGAAAATCTGAGGAAGTGATTAAAGATTTGAACTTGTCCGTATATGTTGCGAACTCCAGTGGCTTGACATGGTGGTTTCTGAACGTGTACTTTGCGAGCAAGATTAGTCCGGACAAGCACAACATGAAAAACAAATATTGCTCACATGTCTATGTGGTTGTGAGTATTTTTGACATTCATTCATTCATTGAATATCTTATTCGATTTCCATAACTGAGATATAGCTTGACTCTCTCCATGTTCTTGATTGAACAAATGCACATGTTAAATTATTCAAAAGTTTAGTGCACCTAATGCTAGTTTGTGCACAATTGTGATAATTAAGTCTGTGCTACTAATGCTAGTTTGTGCCATTGAAAGTGCATTTTATTATCTTATGAAAAATCTAGCATCGGATTTGTTGAAAAATAAGCACACGACGCAAGATTGATATATTCATCCTCATTGATGTGTGTTTGGTTTTTCAACATGAAGGTACACCTTTTTGCCCCGGCATTAATTCTTTCCATCATATAGAACTCATGTGCTAGGATGTGCCTCGGTATGTGGGTGACTCGAGTCAACATATACTCTTTGTGAGTTAGGATAGATTTTTTGAAAATCCTTATCATGCTTTGTGTGTGTTTTCGAAAATTATTGGTTCTTGATCTTTTTGATCACGTCAAGCTGATTGTGGTTATGGTTCACTTTGGTTGATTGTTGGCTAACCACAATTAGTGAGATTGTCTCTCTCAAGTCCTTAATTCTTTGATATCAAATCTTGATCAAGACCCCTCCTAAGTCAGCAAATATTCTTGTATATCTCTCAAGACAGCAAGAAAAGTCAGTGGTCGGATTGTCCGGCATGAGGTCGGACTCTCCGGTAAAAATCATGGAATTTCAGTGCTCAACATCAGAGACTCCCCATCGGATACTCCGGTAGGATACCGGATACTCCGAGCTACAGTGATGTGAAGAATTTCAAATTCTAAGTTTTTCTGTCTAAGTCAGAAAAACCGGAAGTTCCGGTTTCCAAACCGGAAGTTCCGGTTTTGTCGGGTTTAACCCTATCCGAACAGAAAACTTACCCATTCATCCCACATTCACCTCTATCGTGTTCTTCTTCACCGTGGGCGACTTCCCTCTTCCCGCTTTGGCGATTTCATCTTCCATCCGTGGATTCCTTCGGTTTTTGGGTGGATTGTGTATCCCCAAGACCGGAGACTCCGATTCCACCTCCGGATTTGAAGTTTCCCTCTCTAAAGGTACCCATGATCTCCTTTTTCGATCTTCTTGGTCCTTGGGTAGTTTTGAAATTCCTTCCTAGCATTGCTTCCTAGGATGCCATAGTACATATACCTGCAATATCTCTGTGATTGGTAGGCTAAATCGATCGGATTCAAGAACTAGGTTTTCCCCGTGAAAACCGGAAGTTCCGGTTTGGCAAACCGGAAGTTCCGGTTTTGACTGGGGAAGTCTATTTCACGAATTTTGGTTCATCTATATTATGGCTAGGAAATCTAGTGCTATCTTGCTGTCTACTCATGCCTTGAAACATCCTTAGTTGTTTTAGATGACTAGATGGACATAGGTTTTCCCTGAGAAAACCGGATGTTCCGGTTTGGCAAACCGGAAGTTCCGGTTTCCTCAGTGAAAACCTGAGTGCATGTTTTCATCTAAATTTGCTATCAAAACTTCTCAACTCATGTTCTAGCTGTTTCCTAAAATCCTTCATGCATATTTGTTATATCAGGGGCAACATGGCTGATGATGGAAGGGAAATGAGAAAGAAAGCAAGGCATGATGATCCGAATCCGCGTGTTTGTCGAAAGCAAACAGCGGCTCGCACCAAGAATCTGCCTAGGGGTACTATGGAGATTGCAGATGTTGTGGAAGAGGAGGTTGAGGAAACCTCAAGTGATGACATTAAGGAAGATGAGTATATTCCTTCTCCACAGCATCAAACCAGCGGTTTCTTCAAAAGAAAATTAGCAGCTGGTATTGGCAGTGGTAGTGGGACAGCTGGTGGAAATAATGAGTCCAGTGAGGAAGATGAGGAGGATAAGGAGGAAGAGATTTTTGATGTGGAGGAGCCTGTTCCAGCGGGAAATGCTAATTATGGGGCTGCAAAATTTCATGTTCCAGCTAATTCTCATTGGAGAGCAAAAGTGAGCTACAAAGGAAAATCTGAAGCAGTGAGAGAGATGAGGGCAGTTGATCCTAGGCAACTTCAGAAGGAAGCCTCTGACTACAGATTCCACACATATTTTCAGCAGGATTTCTATGAGTCAGTGATTTTGGCAAAGACAACACCTGTGGCTATCTCCCAGTGGATTGATTGGCAGTATCTGGCAAGCAAGAATGACCCAATCATCAATGAAGTGATTGCTGCATGCAAAGCTAGAAAGGTGTATAATGTTATGAGCATTCAGAAGGATTGGAACAATGAGATCATTGCTCAGTTCTTTGCTACTTTGTATGTTGAGGAGAATGATAAAGTCAGTAAATTCCATTGGATGACAGAGGGTCGTTGGTTTGAAGTGAGCTATGCACAGTTTGCTAGAATTCTTGGTTTTGGAAGATATGATGCCAACCGTCCCCGCCTTCACTCACATGCTATTCTGAGCACAAACAGAATGAGTTTCATGTATACAAGAAGCATGCAAGGCAGCAAGGGTCACTCTACGGGTTTGCTTTCTTTCTATGGATATTTGAACCGGTTGTTTAGGAAGACTCTCACTCCTAGAGAGGGTGATGCCACAGTTATTCCTTCCTACAACAAGAACATTCTTGCAGCTATGTCTGAGACTCCTCCTCATGGCACACCATTCTCAGTGTTTGATTTCATATGGGAGGAAATCAAGATTATTGCAAACAATCCTCTAAAGAGTTGTGGCTATGCACCGTACATCATGCTTATGATTGAGAAAATCACCGGTGGCACTTTTGAGTGTGAGATGAAGCATTTATATCTAAAGGTCAAAACAAATCTGAAAATGCCGGTTGAGGACAGCGGGGCAGCAGATCAAAGCCATGAACCATCATCCTCAAGAGGTCCCAGCAGCAGCATGCAGCATAGGGGCAGCGGATCTTCCTCTCCAATCAAGAAATTCTTCAATATTCTTCTTGGCATGTGTCGGTCTCAATATGATACAGATGTGAAAGCACACAATGAGAGGAAAGAAAGAAGGAAGCTCACAAAGACAGTGAAGCAAATAGTTCAAAGTGATCATCCCGATATTGTTTGCTCTCCTATTAGAGATGATGATAGTCCACCTATGGGAAGCTTTGAGGAAAGGATTAGTGGTTATCAACAACAAAATCTCAGTGCTCAGATTTTTGGTGAACAAAGCTTCAATGAGTATGGATTTGGTTTCTTTGGTGAGCAGCCACAGCAGCAGCCCCCTCCTTTCTCCCCCTCCAAGACATGAAGATGAAGAGGAGGAAAATGTTGGAGATGGCGAAGACTACGAGTGAGCATTCATGCAGGCCTCTCTACTCCTTTTTTGGTGCTGGATGACAAAGGGGGAGAGAAATATTAAAGCTTCAAGTCGACGCCGTCAAATTTCAGAGCTCTTTCGGTCTTGGTCTGTTCTGTCCAGTAAATCCGGAAGTTCCGGTTTGGCAAACCGGAAGTTCCGGTTTGGCTGGACAGAACACTATCTATCCTTGTATTGCTTTTTTCGTTTTGTGGACTTGAGAACAATTGTAATATGTGAACTATGTGTGTTGAACCTTGTAATAAGTTTCTAAGGACCTCTTTATGCTAGTGTGTGATGCATTGTTCAAATGGTGAATTGTTTGTTTTTTTTTCTGTCTCTGAGCAGCCTGAAAAACCGGAAGTTCCGGTTTTGGCCAGACAGCACAGATGCAGTTCTGTTTATTATGTTGTGTGATTATCTTGTCATATGCATCACGTATTATTTGTTCACACACACTTATTGCACCCCACAAATGCATACATGTAGGAAAAGTTCTCATGTTTTCCATTCTATATGTCCAAATGGCATTTGAGGCCAATTTTTTGAATTTCACTCAAATATGCACATATTAAGGGGGAGCTTGTTCTACATGTTTGCATTCAAAATATTATTTGAATATCATTTGTAAGCTTTAATCAAGGTTGTCATCAATTACCAAAAAGGGGGAGATTGAAAGTGCATATGCACCCCTAGTGGGTTTTTGTGTATTGTATGACAACATGATTAAAGGTCTAATATTCTTTGTGAGTATATGGACAGGTTGCAAGCAATATATGTACAATGTCTCTCATGAATACACTCTTTGATGTACAATTGTTTGAAGCAAATAAAGACCATGTGGGCAATATATGATGAAAAGAAATGAATTATTTCAAATACTAGATTCTATATCTAGTGGTTTTCTCATGGTCAAGATGAAGTATGATCAAGTGCTAAATGTCAATAATAATTATATATTTGGAAGCAACTTGATCAATCAATAAATCAAGCATCAACACAAAATTGGATGCTTAAGGATGATGCAAAGCAATGTATGACTTAAATAGCAAGAAGGTGAAGGGTTGACATGACTTGGTCGCGATGAACCATAATTAGGAGAAGGGCAAGCAGGAGTCTTGGCGCCGAGGCACCTAATGTATGGTGAAGGGCAAGTGGAGTCGATTTCGATGGACCATTCAAGCTATATGGAGTATATGTTGCTAAATATCAATTATTGTTAAATCACAAGCTCAAGATAGTGATGCTCAAGAGAAGCTCATTTGGCTGCCCTCATAAAGCAAAGTTGAAGAGAAGTGGCAATATCAAGTTTCTTATATGCTCAAGTTGTAAAAGTTATTTTTATATTTGATCTTGAGTATAGGTGTGCCGCTCTATCAAGAGGGATGCTACATGGATAGCTAGCAAGTCTCAGTGCTCAAGGAAAACCTAAGTAAGAAGAGTAAAACACTATAGCCAACACTTTGCACTCAGTGTGAGTCTGGCAAAACCGGAAGTTCCGGTTTGCCAAACCGGAAGTTCCGGTTTTGGCAGATTTGAACCCCAACGGGTAGTTCTGGGAAACCGGAAGTTCCGGTATGTAAAACCGGAAGTTCCGGTTTGTACTGGCTAGTTTCCAACGGCTAGTTTCGGGGGGATGAGTATAAATACCCCGCCACACCCTCTCTTTGAGGGTGTTGACCACATCCACGAATATATCCAAAGGCATAGTGTCCTAGAGCTCTCCCCAACCTCTCTTTGTGAGATTTGTGAGATTATAGCTAAATCCTTTGAATTGGGTTGAGAGAATTTGATTTAGAGAGCACAAGAGAGCATCCTCATACT
Source organism: Eragrostis curvula (assembly GCA_007726485.1). Classification (NCBI taxonomy): domain Eukaryota; kingdom Viridiplantae; phylum Streptophyta; class Magnoliopsida; order Poales; family Poaceae; genus Eragrostis; species Eragrostis curvula. Next base: position 18,222,001 of record CM017445.1, read on the forward strand.
TGAGCATTTGAGCATTTCGTCTTGAATCCGTGAAGCATTTGTTACTCTTGGAGGTGAAGCCTCCTAGACGGCTAGGTGTCGTCCCTAGAGCTCCCAAGCTTGTGGTGAGCCTTGGGAAAGTTTGTGCAAGGCCCGTTTCGCCTCCGCAAGGAAAGAAATAAATAGTGGAAAGGAGGAAAGTGGTTGAAAGAGACCCGGCTCTTGAGTAGAGCTTCCTCAACGGAGACGTAGGTAGCTTGGAGAGCAAGCTGCTGAACTTCGGGAAACAACTCCTTGCATGCTTCACTCGGTTTGCATTTGCTTTACACGTTCTTATCATTTATATGCAAATCTTGATCTACTAGGTTGCTTGTGTAGTTGAGCTCTTATTCTCTGTGTATATTGTTACTAGAGCTCTTTTACATACCCCAGTAGCTTTCTTTCAACCTAGAGGGAACCGGGGATCGAAAGATCTGAACTTCTGTTTTTCTGTCCCGAGAAAACCGGAAGTTCCGGTTTGTTCCGGTTTTGGCAGTTTCAGTTTCCGCTGCAGTTTTAATTTCTTAATTTCGTATATCGCCTATTCACCCCCCCTCTAGGCGACATCAAGGGACTTTCAGTAAGTAAAGGAGATAGGATAAAGATTGCTCATGAATTTTTAGGCCGTGGTATCGGGAGGATGGCGCATCCCCCTAGTCTACGTTAAGTCACTCCCGTCGGAGTCTCGATCCCTCCCTCCGCTCGATGGCGACCCCTTCTAGATCATTCTTCACCCTCCAAGTGAAGACGTGGGCACGTTCCGCCGGCAACTCTGGATGCTACTCCGAAGGTAAGGATCATCACGTGATGCGGTCCAAAGGGCGCTCTCTTCACGTAGCTTCTTTCACATGGGAAGCTCGAAGACCGTGTATAAACTTGAGGCGGCTTCCACACTCCTTGGCAAGCTTACCATCGACGCCTAACGGGTTTAGGTCTTGCCATAGACCAAGAGTAACAGCTCCAGATGACTCTCTATGCACACACTAGCCCTAGAGATCAAAGGATGCTCTTGTTACTCTCTCACTAGCACTTGGATCACTCCAAATCCTTGATAAGTGCTCTCTTCTCTTGCTCTTGGCTCCTCCTAGGCAACCTTAACTGTTCCACTGGCCAAGAGACCCTCAAAGGAGTATGCAACCAGCTATTTATAGCCTCCAACCACGAAACTAGCCGTTGCCACAAAAATCAGTATGTCAGCCTAGCCACCATATCATACGGTGACTATTTCTCCTTCAGCCTTTCCTGCTGTCTTCACTGTACTCATAGTCACCGTATCATACGGTGACTAGCACCGTATCATACGGTGACTACTTCCTTTCTATTTTCAGCAACTTGTCTATTTTGCCAACTCCCTGAAAACCATACGGTGACCATACCGTATTATACAGTGAACATCATACGGTGACTCTACCAGAGACTCTCCTTTCTCTGGATTTTCCTGTCCATAGTCACTATATCATACGGACGGTGACTACCACCGTGTCATACGGTGGCCCTTTCTCTCTGAATCTGCAGAAACCGGCTCTTTTCTGGAAACCATACGGTGACTATCACCCCTCATCATACGGTGACTTCCATCAGAACACTTCAGTCTTCAGTCTGCAATTGCTGTAGTCACCGTATCATACAGTGACTACCACTGTATCATACGGTGACCTCTGCCTGAAGTCCATCTTGATCATCTACTCGATCCTTTGACTTCATCTTCGCTCTTCTTGGTTCCTTAAGTTTCTCTGCTGCCACTCTAGCCTCTGAGAGCCTCACATTGCATTCAATGATCTATACCACTAGTGTGCACTAAGAGAATCAACTCGAACCCTCTTGATAGTCCGGTTTTTCCTATGGACTCAAGCCTACATCTACACCAAGCCAACACTTGCTTGGATCTAGAGTGTCCTTAGCCTTGATCCAACTTCTCGACCGTGACTCCATCAAGCCTCAATGTCCCGAGTTGTCGAGGCAACCAATCATCGAGAGATCCACCAGAGAAAAGATTGACGTAGCCTCCATCGCATGTGACCATAGGCAACAAACTACATAAGAGTTAATCACATACAACATGATCATCCAATCACCAAAACATTCATACCTTTGGGATTTCCATACTCCAATGGTCATGAAGCTTACACCAGCACAGTCTTCGAAGATGCTTATAGGGGTAGAGTTTAGGTACGTGTGTTCATAGAGGTGAGTGTGCGTGCGTTGTGGGCGTCTAAGGTGTACTAAAAAAAAATCAATAACCTTGGAAGAGCGAGAGTGCAAATTAGATCCAACTCCTCTCAAACGGTTGACGGGAGAGACAAAACTTGGCCCAAGCTGAGAGATCAACCGCGGTAGAACTCAGTGTCAAGACGGAACTAATCCCACGAATGACAATAAGCTAAATCTCACAGATTAACCAGCCTAGAAGAAACGATGACAAAATTGGAAAAGGAGTGGAAAATTTCTATGGCGGGCATGACATCTCCGCCTCATTGTTGCAGCTAGGGCAGAGCTATGGTGGTGCCATGGTGTCACAGGACACCAATGGACAACGGTAATCTCCACATGAATTACCTGCTTGCTTAGTGTTTTTAGCTCGATGACACCATGTGCGATATTAGATGACACCATTGAATCTCTGTGCTGGCTCCGACATTACTGGTCGCAGCCAAGACATCTAGGTATCCATGTCACCTTGTCTTTGAGGCTGCCGACTTGTTACTGTCACCGCTACCCTTGTGGAACATTCGCCATGGATAAACAAAGTTTTGTTATGTGCCTTCATCGTGACCTGCTACTAATAAATTAAACATGGAAGAGACTTAATTAGACCTTAGATTTAAGACTCAAACTACTAGCACTGATAGTCAACCTGCAAGAACATAGATGTATTTTGCACCCATAAAAATGGTACTGCCCACTGTTCCTTATCACCTTTAATTTATTATAAAACCAACCATTTTCTCGCGTTGTTGGGTGAAATCTCAATCACGTTAACAAATACGCTCCTTGTTACCATGAAAATTTACGTGAGACGTTCGCACCATGTTTTCAGAAAACAATATATATTCTCTTTTTTTTTCCCTTTCAAGAAAAGGCTGTCCAGTCACCCACTAGTATATAAAAATAGACTGACCACAGTTAATATCTGTATAATTAGGAATATACCAAAGATTAAAGAAAAAAATATATTAATTGGTGCATTTAGCATGTTTTTCACAAGATCTAGTTGAATGTAGGAAACATATATGAATAATAGGACACACGTGGTATGTACCAGAATTCGACAAGTGCACCAATAGTTTTTTCCCCCGATAGACACAAGTGCACCAATAGTGTTTATTTGTAGTAGGTAACAGTGGGTCGTTTGCAAATGACACCCTAAAAGGCACTTATCGATATATATAACCCAAATCGCAATCACATGCAAGCATGTGAATGATCCACAGTCTTACGTGATGCGTATGCTTAATTATGGACATATCTCGTTAATTCAATTTGAACTTGTCAACTTCATATATAAAAATCAGAGGGAGTATAAAAGTGTAGGTAGCCCGGCCCGGTAGATGTAAATAAAAGGGCGGACTTGGATGAGACCTGACCTTTGGGGACATGGTAAGGACCGGGAGCAATCATTCATGCTTAAGTAATGCAAATTGCACTTGTAGATGCTAATTAAGCAAGATGCAAGGCATATTAGTTTGTGTACATGGGGACCGGAGCAATCATTCAAATTCACTTTGGGAGAAAAGTGTAGTGTTTAAATTCATGACCAAAACTAGTTTGCGGAATATATAGTCTGGTAAAAACCTAGGTAAGCCTTACTTGGTAAAAGGAAAAAGAAAAAAAAAACTTGAGGGCACGGCTATTGGAAATATTGGAAACTAATTTAAGATTCCACACGGCGCAGAAGCAAGAAATCATTGACGTTGTACATGTGAGGCATGTATTAGGCATGTGAAGCACGGGTACATGAAATAATTACTAGATATTTTATAAGTATAATATATATCAACTCCTAGTTCAGCTAAGCTAGGGAATATTCCAACTGCCGAGCACAATGAGGAGGTTGCTGCATGCAGAGTGCAGACACTGATCCGTATAATTGGTGTCGGCTAGCTTAGGTTCATGCATATTCATTCAAAAGCGGCTAATATTTGAACTTGACCCATCGATCGATCCATCGGTCGGCGGTTGTTTTTTGAAAAAGAAAAAGAAATGGTCGGTTGGTGGCGTGATGTTGATGAGATCCATCAGTTGGGTTGTTTGGACTGTGAACTGGCAACTTGAAAGCAAGACTGATGTATGCAAGTATAGGGACGTCAATTAAATCCGTGTTCGTGGATCTAACACGTTGCTTAACTATACAAGAAGCCTCAATTAACGGGCATGGATCATATAAGCCTCAGTTATTCCTTACTACTCCAAGAGTATTAGCATGCATGGTGACTGGACAAACACCCCCATAATATACTGACAGTCAGTGTACGTACACTGCCACGTATTGTCGTACAAGCTTGTTACAGGTCACAGGTGCATATCTAAACCCAGAAAATGTTTGACCCTTACAATTATTGAAGGTTGGTCATATTCTTTAGTTATACTACTAGGGACAGTACTTGTGGTACTAGGTACAGACGTACAGTCATGGAGATGTTGTGATTTTTATGTGGTGTGCATGGAGAGATTCCCCGAGCAGATCTAGCACGAGCCTGAATTTATTTTTATGTGGTGTGCACTGAGCGCAGGCATGTGAGACACAGATCGTCGTCCTACGTTGTAGCAGAGCAGGTATACTCTACACGAGAGAGGTGTGCAATAATTACGGTAACTTTTTTGCGCCTCCCATGGAAGAAGACGACGACGCGGAGGAGAAAGATGATACTAGTACTAGTAGATGCTGATAGAGATCGGTGACAAATATGCAGACAGCAGCGGCTGATTAATTTGGACCATGAGCGAAGGTGCTGCATCGGCTGCCATGCACATATGCATCGCATATATTGTCATGTCGATCAACGACGACAACCGAGATCATATGTTATTGCTCGGCATATTTTGCACACCTCCGATCGATATACAGTAGTATACACATGTCGCAGACGTCAGCGAGGACGATGGACGGAGAGCGACTCCAGCAGTTAGCTAACAGGGAATTGATTAATAAGAGCCAGAATAAGTATACTTAATTCTCGGTTTTTATTAATCTGATGATGATTAGCAAGCAGTGAGAGAGAGAATCCCATCCATCCGTTCCGTGTGTGTATATAAGAGCAGAAGGTGGAGCAGATAGAAGCAGGGCAAACACGCAGCACCCTCAGCTCCATCCGTGATCAAAGGAGGATCAAAGGAAAGGATCCATGGGTAGCGTGGGGCGCATGGAGGAGGTGGAGACCTCTGCTGATGATCACGAGTCCTTCCTGAAGCGGTGCGAGCCCTCCAGCGACGCCGCCTACGCGGAGCTCAAGGCCCTGCTCGACCGCCTCCACGACCCGGCCACAAGGCGCGACGCGCGCGTCTTCCTCGCCGAGCTCCGGCGGCAATCTTCACCTGCCGGCCTGTTCTTCCGGCGATACGGTTTCTGCATCCGGGAGCTGGAGCTGCACTGCGGCCTCCCGGTCGCCCCCTTCCCCTCCGCAGGTCAGTGCCTCTATATGTGTAATTCCTCCGTCACTTGATTGTCTGCCATCATCTCCATTCTCCAACAAGCAGCTAGAGCGGGGGATGTCGATCAGGGTCAACGAATTAACTCCCCATGCATGCTCTCTCTGCGCCATTTAACAAGCAGGGAGTGTTCGGCGTACAGGGGTCTAAATTTTAGAAAGGTCTAAACTCTAGATAAGCTATATTAAATAAAGTTTAATTACAAAACTAACTACAGAACCCTGGTCTAATTCGCGAGACGAATCTAATGAGGGTAATTACGGCATAATTAGATGATGGTTACTGTAGCATGACTGTAGCATGACTGTAGCAAAACATAGATTAATTAGGCTCATTAGATTCGTCTCGTAAAGATGTACTCATCTGTAAAAAGATTTTGTCATTAAACTTTATTTAGTACTAGATTCTCTTTGTTTAGAGGTTTCTAAAATTTCGCGCTAAAAGAAACGAACATGGCCGTAGTGAAAAATAGTTGGATGATCGATGCATGTGAAACACAAGATAATTAGTAGAGATCCTTGCACGCATCACAGGTGCAGACCGTGTATATCGCTAGAGGTAGAGGTGGTACCTTACCTATGAGCTCGAATTGTCAACTGAAGCCGTGTATATTGCATGGATAGGATTGAGTCAAAAGTCTTCTCCGCCCTCCTATTGGCCTCCCTTTTAATTTGTGATTTTCATGGGTGGCCCGCCTTGCATCGCACCTTGGCCACACGAAATATATCTTCCTCTTGGCACAACCAACCCACACGACACTAGTAGTTAATTCTCCATGGTCCCTACACGGTATACAGCTCCATCCATCTTTGTTACCCAAAAGAAATGATGTGACGCAACCACTGGTTGCTGTGATGTTTTTTTTATTAAAAAAAAACATCACGACTACAATGGCATATACTATGCATGACAGAGGGTTTGCGTTCCACCTACAGGACTTTGCACGACCACCAATTGTTAATTTACTTTGGATGGATGTTGTGACTTTTCCCCCTTTATTTACTCTGTACAAAAAGGTCCTGAACACGCACGAGCATTTTGAGGCAACACTAGGTACTGTTGAGAAATCTATCTAGAAAGAGACGTCCACCCATGTGCATCACACCAGTAATACCAACCGAGCAAAAAAGAAGTAGCTACCATTTGACAACTTACCTAACGCACTTCCACAAGGCTCTCCTCTCTTTGGTTCTAGACTAGGCTCTCTCAAGTTTTCTACTCATGTTTACGTGTGCCAATTCAAGTACTACTTGTTGATTTTTGCGGATTTTACTAAAACCGCTCCTTCACACGAAACCAACCCAAAGCCATCGTAGCCAAAATTAAAAACAAGAACCTTTTGGTTTTCTGGTTTAGCCAATGTTTTTTTTTTTGTTTCCCCAGTTTAGCCAGTATGTTTTTTGCGGTCGAGATTTTGAGTCTTGGAGTGTGTTCGTTGCACCTGTTTAGACCCCTCTAAAATTTAGCTCTAAAGAGAATCTTATTATTTAGGAGTATTAAATAAAGTCTAATGACAAAACCTTTTTACAGATGGGTACATCTTTACGAGACGAATCTAATGAGCCTAATTAATCTATATTTTGCTACAGTGATGCTACAGTAAATATCGTCTAATCACGGCTTAACTACCCTCGTTAAATTCGTCTCGCGATTTAGAGGGGGGGTTCTGCAGTTAGTTTTATAATTAAACTTTATTTAAGACAAGATTCTTTTTGTTTAAACCCCTCTAAATTTTAGACTTTAAAACGCCGAACACGCCCTTGGTTGAACTTGAATCTATTTCGCATGAAAAAAAAATCACTTTTCCTCAAAGGAACAAATCACGATGCGCTCATATCAAAGTCCGGTGATGGTACGTGTTGATCACCTGTTGTAGGGCGCGTGGCGTGGCACGGATTCTCCTAGTAGTCAGTAATTTACTTGTTTACCCCTGGCGTCGTCCACGGCGGCGTCGCCACGGCGAGAGGAACCGTCGTCCTATATAAACAGAGCAGAGAGGCCGCGTCCCCGCCATTCTTTTCTTTCCCTCACCTCACTCTCCATCCATCCCCGATCTCCCAACCATGGCGGGCGAGGACAAGGACGTCGATGCCTTCCTCGCCGAATGCACCGCCTCCGGCGACGCAGCCTACGCCGCCGCCAAGGCCGTGCTCGAGCGCCTCCACGCCCCCGCCACCCGCCCCGCCGCGCGCCGCCTCCTCGGCGCCGTCCGCAGACGCTTCGCCGCCGACCCCGCCGCCGGGGAGGACTGCTTCCGAACCTACCACTTCCGCATCCACGACGTCCAGCTCGACCCCCACATCCAAGGTCCATCTTCTTTTTTGTTTTTCTTCTGCCTCCCCGCGCCGAGATTAATTGCTTCGTCAGGGGATTGCGCGGGTTCTCAACTGCTAGTTGTGATCTGGAGGAACTGCCCCGTTTCTAGGTTGCTCGCAGATTCTGCCATCTGCATTTGATTGAAGAAAACTAATCTAACCAAACATTTTATTTTTGTAGCGTAGTCTGTCAACAGTAATTTTGTGGCAAAATCTCGGGATACTTCCAATAGCTGCTAGTAGTTGTTTTGGTAGTTGGTTACAGTGATACTCGTATGACATTCCAGAACGGACCCCATGTGTCCTCAATAGGAACCGGTTATAGAAAGACTAGAAAAATTAATATGATACGGGCGTCTACAAACTACAGTACTTTAGTGTGACAATGATCTTGTTGCTTCTGGCACACATCAGATGTTATGGAATCATGGTAGATTCTGATCGTGCCTCAGTACCAACCATGTGCCCAATGCGTAATGCTGTTGTAAGCTTTTTCTGTCCCTGGAAAGGTTTATGTGTATACTTCTGGAATGCTTTGGGCGGGTCCCATGTCCCTGATCCAGGGAACAATCTTTCTTAGTCGTTAAATAATCTTGACTCTCCCTTTGGCTTCTCTAGAGAATGCCAAGTCTTGTTGCTTGATCTGCCCGCTAGATTTCGATGAATTGTTGACTTTATGACATTGGCTTGTTAGCCTTGATTTCCAGTTTTCTTCTATAAAATAAGCTGCCGTGTGCAAGGCATGCCTTCTCATTCCGACATTTGGTTTAAAAATGTTCTTCAGAGTCTGATATCCAGTATAGTTCTCAGTTGAGAGTGCCCCGAGGCACCTTTTGCCGCATATGTTCTAATTTTCAGGGGAACTGAACCATCGAGTTAAACCATTTTCTTTTGTTGGTATTGCTTTAAAGTTTCCAGTTCACAAGTACTTGAACTTTCTCAAGTGCGTATCAGCCACTTTTTCTCATGAAAAATTTCAAACTGCTTCTAGGTTTCCAGCAAAGAAAGAAGCTAACGATGATGGAGATACCTAGCATTTTCATTCCTGAAGATTGGTCCTTCACTTTCTATGAGGGCCTCAATCGCCACCCAGATTCCATTTTCAGGGACAAGACTGTTGCAGAGCTGGGATGTGGCAATGGTTGGATATCAATTGCTCTTGCAGAAAAGTGGTCCCCTTCCAAGGTTGTCATCTCTTATCCTGTGGGCATTCTACTGTATCCTTAAATCCTCATTATTTTAGAAGTGTAATCTTGTGCCATTAATCATTTAAGGGTCTAGTTTATTTAGTGCTCTTGAGAAAACAACATGCAGCGAGCATTGTGCCTCAGCATTTTTAGCTGTGCACAAGTTTATTTGCACGTTTTCTTGCTAGAACTCCCTCTTATCTTGAAACTAACTGTCCTTTTTATCTGGACCATTTATTTTTTATCAGAATCAAGTTAATCCTTGTTATTTCTTTGAAGGTCTACGGTCTGGATATAAATCCAAGAGCTGTGAAGATTGCGTGGATAAACCTTTACTTGAATGCACTAGATGATGATGGTCTACCAATCTATGACGGGGAGGGGAAAACTTTGCTGGACAGAGTTGAATTCCATGAATCAGATCTCCTTTCTTATTGCAGAGACAACAATCTTGAGCTTGATCGCATTGTTGGATGCATACCACAGGTGTAGTCAGCTGTTCCTTTGTTAGGTGAAAGGAAGTTAAAGTAAATCATACTCGACGGACAATGCTTACTGTCAATGTATTTTTTGTTTCAGATTCTTAACCCAAATCCAGATGCAATGTCAAAGATTATAACCGAAAATTCAAGTGAGGAGTTCTTGTACTCCTTGAGTAACTACTGTGCTCTCCAGGTTAGTTGAAGGATTTCTTACATATGTTCAACACTCATTTAAAATGCATCAATATGCATGAGGCTTGCTCCTTGCATTTACTAATAGTGTCAAAGATCAAGAGTAAATCTATTTCCCTCGGTTCCTTGATATAGCTGCACTTTTCCTGTGTTGGATTTAATAATTGACGCAGCACACCATGTTGAATAAGATTGTGTGAAATTTAGTGATAGAAGAATAGTGAACAATGGCTTCAGTGGTTTGGTATAGTATCTGCAACGAGGATGTTGCAGTTCCAGAATCATGCATAATTTGTATCTCCGATAATGATATTGGATTTATTTAATCTTCTATCAGATGTGCAGTAAGCACTATTTTCTGAACATGCCAGAAAGGATGCCACATACACTGTTACTCAAGTTGATGCTTATTGCAACAGCTGCTCGGACTATGCTATTTTTCTTCTTCCATTTGTTATGCCTGTGAGCTTATATCTTATTGCATCCAGGGTTTCGTTGAGGACCAGTTTGGCCTTGGGTTGATTGCTCGGGCAGTTGAAGAAGGGATAGCTGTCATAAAGCCTTCAGGTATTATGGTCTTCAACATGGGAGGTCGGCCAGGACAAGGAGTTTGTGAACGTCTATTTGAGCGCCGAGGATTTCGCATAACAAAGCTCTGGCAAACAAAAATAATGCAGGTAGCAAAGCATTTCATATCAACGATACGTCTTGCGACAGCATCATGCACTTTGGGTTATACATATTTTAGTAGAATCTGGAGTTCTCACCTACTAATGATTACTCTTACACTGCAGTACTATTTTTGTTCATCATCATCACCAATTAATTGGTTTGCTTGCAGGCTGGTGACACAGATATTTCAGCTTTAGTTGAAATTGAGAAAAATAGCAGACATCGCTTTGAGTTCTTCATGGATCTTGTTGGGGATCAGCCCATTTGCGCTCGCACAGCCTGGGCATATATGAAATCTGGCGGCCGCATTTCACATGCTTTGTCTGTGTACAGCTGTCAACTTCGTCAACCCAACCAGGTTACTTTGTGTTCTCTAATCATTCCTGAAAGAATTAATGTATGGAGTGGAACCATACTAATTAGAGAATTTTCAGGTGAAGAAAATATTTGAGTTCCTTAGAGATGGATTCCATGAAGTCAGCAGTTCTCTTGATTTATCCTTTGATGATGATTCTGTTGCTGAGGAAAAAATTCCATTTCTAGCGTATCTAGCTAGCTTTTTGAAAGCGAATAAGTCTAATCCATGCGAGCCACCATCTGGATGCCTAAACTTTAGGAAACTTGTTGCTGGATTTATGAAGAGCTACCATCACATTCCCTTGGCTCCTGATGTAAGACTTGCTCGCTATTGTCTTACAACCTTACGATTTTATGCGTTCTTCAAACTTATAATTGACATGATGTTCGTTTTTCTCGTGGTTCACCAGAATGTCGTTGTGTTTCCTTCTCGTGCTGTGGCAATAGAAAATGCTCTTCAATTGTTCTCACCGGCGCTAGCAATTGTTGATGAACATTTGACCAGACACTTGCCGAAGCACTGGTTAACATCTCTAGCGATTGAGGTACCCTGTTTTCTCTCTATGTGTATCTCACAGATCTGGATGTTTCCCAGTACCCACCCTTTTCTTAATGCAATTTCAGGGAAGAGCAGATGGGAACCATGCTGAAGACACAGTCACTGTAATTGAGGCGCCCCGCCAATCAGATTTGCTGATTGAATTAATCAGGAAGCTGAAGCCTCAGGTTGTTGTTACAGGCATGGCTCAATTTGAGGCTATCACTAGTGCTGCTTTTGAGAACTTACTGAGTGCAACGAAAGATGTTGGTTCCCGCTTATTCCTTGATATTTCAGAGCATTTGGAGTTGTCTAGTCTACCAAGCTCTAATGGTGTTTTGAAATATCTCGCTGGAAAGAAACTGCCTTCCCATGCAGCTATACTTTGTGGTTTAGTAAAGAACCAGGTGCCTACAGCTTTGCCGCAGCCACTTGATTAGAACTTTATTTGACATTGTTACTTCTGTGCTATAAGTATCATTTTTAGTTTTTTAATCTCATTCTGGATTAAATCTGCAGGTCTATTCTGATCTTGAAGTTGCTTTTGCCATATCAGAGGATGCATCTGTGTATAAAGCATTGTCACAAACTATTGAACTCTTGGAGGGGCATACTTCTATGATCAGCCAACACTATTATGGTTGCCTTTTCCATGAGCTTCTGGCATTTCAAATTGCTGACCGACATCCACAACAAGAGGTAAACAGGGCTTTCCTCCAACTCAGTGGCCTCAGCCATAACTGACCCTTGCAACTTAAACAACCAATCATCTTTTTCATAATGATTAATGAATGTTCTCCTTAGCATAAGCCAGATTGTCCATAAATATCCCCTTTGTTGAATAATGCCTTTTGAGAATACCAATAGGGTGCTTGACTGTGTGTCTTTTCGTTTATTTTCTGTTTAATTTTTAGTTGTCCTCTGAAACCCATGAAAAATTTTGTGACCAATGTTTTTCTTTTATTTTATGCCCTTTTTCCTTGCTATTTTTCAGAGGCAACCTACAGAAGTGATACCTCAGAAGATGATAGGATTTTCTAACTCGGCCATGTCTACCTTAAAGGCAGCTGAATTTTTCGTTCCGGATTCAAATGAATCAAGTATCATTCATATGGACTTAGATCGCAGCTTCCTGCCAGTACCTTCTGCAGTGAATGCTTCCGTTTTTGAAAGTTTTGTCAGGCAGAACATCACTGATTCTGAAACCGATGTTCGTTCCAGCATTCAACAGCTGGTGAAAGATAGTTATGGTTTCCTCGCAGATGGTTGTTCTGAAATTATCTATGGCAACACCTCTCTTGCACTCTTCAATAAGCTCGTTCTTTGTTGCATTCAAGAACAGGGAACCTTGCTTTTCTCCTTGGGTGCTAATGGCCGTTACATTTCTGCAGCAAAGTTTGTGAACGCAAACACCTTGACTATTCCGACAAAACTGAGTTCAGGTTTCAAGATTGAACCACAGGTTTTAGCTGACACTCTTAAGAATGTATCTAGGCCGTGGGTGTATATTTCTGGCCCCACAATCAACCCTACTGGTTTTCTGTACGGTGACAATGATATTCAAGATCTGCTCTCTGTCTGCGCTGAATATGGAGCTAGGGTAGTCTTAGATACCTCCTTCTCTGGCCTGGAGTACCAGACTGATGGCTGGAGTCAGTGGAATTTGGAAAGATCTCTTTCTACTGTGAATTGTTCAAAGCCTTCGTTTTCTGTGGTCCTGCTTGGAGAACTGTCCTTTGAGCTGACAGCAGCAGGGCATGAATTGGGGTTTCTGATTTTGAATGACTCATCCTTGATCGACACATTTTATAGTTTCCCAAGCTTGAGTCGGCCGCACAGCACATTGAAGTACACATTCAAAAGGCTACTGGGCCTTAAGAACCAGAAGGATCAGCACTTCGCTGATCTAATGGTGGAGCAAAAGGAGGCATTGAAGAACCGTGCAAACCACTTGATAAAGGTTAGCTCCTAGACTCTGAACCTCTTCACTGATTCCCTCTCGCTTTTTGGATATGCTAGGAAAAATTAACTGACAGAACCTTAAACCAACATCAGTTACCTGAGGTACAATGTTTTGAACCTATATCTGACATTTTCCCCCCTCGTACTATATGAACAGACACTTCAGAGTTGCGGCTGGGACGTTGCCAGCGGTTGTGGTGGCATCTCAATGCTTGCAAAACCAACCGTGTACATTGGGAAGCCATTCAAAGTTGAGGGTTTTGAGGGCAAGCTGGATGGCTGCAACATCAGGGAAGCCATCCTCAGAGCCACTGGCCTGTGCATAAACAGCAGCTCGTGGACCGGGATACCTGACTACTGCCGGTTCAGCTTTGCTCTGGAGAGCAGCGAATTTGAGCGCGCTATGTCCTGCATAACTCGGTTCAAGGAGTTGGTTCTGGGAGGCAATGCCCAGCCTCAGGTTAACGGTAACTGATCCAGCTGAGTGTTGGTTTATTGCTTCCATCACTGTGGAAACAGAGAAATCGATGACATCCATACATTGTGCTACTATGAAGCGCGTAGTGATATTGTTCAGGGAAAATATATAAATGAGTAACAGCAGCAAGAAACGCCTGCTGTGAATGTATCGGTAACACGTTCGTTAAAAGTTACGGCAGATGGTTTCTCTTGGTATCTTGTGACTTTATAAATTCACCTCTCTTTAACCCAACGAACCACGGGCGAGTAAATCAGCCAAGAACAGCATTGATGAAACCACGCCCGTGTATGGTTCCCAACTACTAGAGACTTTGAAACTCAATTACTTTCATCGAACACTAAACATCTACTTTGAACTTAAACATATTACAGCGTTGGGTGTGTCGAATATTTTAACCTAAACACAAATGACACTCTTTTTTAAAGAGTGGAGAAACCGACCTGGATAGGCACAAGAGCGTACATAGTAGTTGGGCCGGATTTGAGCCCATAGCAGTTGGGGGCCCAGGCTGGCCTTCTCCCGTCGTGAGCCTCAAGCAGAGAGGGCCCAGTTCGCCCGCTCATCATCCCCTCCGGTTGCTGTGAGCTGACTCTCCACCCCGGAGAGACGCCGCTGCCGCCCGAACCAGCCGGCTCCCTCGTCCTTCGCCTGCGCCGGCGTGGGCCTAGTGTAGTTCTGCCTCAGCCGCTCCGTTCTCCGCAGCGCCCCTGACCCTCTTGCTCTCAACGGTTCCGAACCCTCGTCTCAGGCCGAGGTAGCTATGTAATTAGGTATTAAATCTTCGTTGCATTACAGAATTGATTGCATTGTACATATATGCCTTGTAAATTGTAGCATGTAGGGACTCTTTAAATTTTCTAATTCTTCGTCGTTTAATACATAGATGTAGGTCTACTGATACATTTCCAGATTGTCAGAGCACTTGTCAAGAATTCTGTGTTTGCTTGAGGTCTGTGTGTAGCGTGCATGGTAGATCTTTCTGAATTTGAAACCTTTTTTGTGATGGATACATCAATGTTACATTTATCCAACTGTATGTTTCGTCACAACGAGTTAACTATGAAGCTGTAATGTTGTCATTTGCTTTTTTTATACTAATTATTAGTATTAGGTATCACTCTCTTGTGAGCTTCTGTACATTAATTTTTCCTCCTGTGAATCTTGAGTTCTTTACTGACCCATGTTTTATCAACACCATACACCAATGCTCCTAGGTCAGCCACCAATTGTTGGTAAGCCCAGCAGCTGCAGCCCACATTCATCCTGTCCTCTCCTGTAATGGTGATTTGGAGTTGCTCTTCTTGTCTCTGTGGATTTATTTCCAGAGTGGCGTGGAGGAGGCACTGCCCTCTCTTGTCTCCCAGGCCTCCTGCACTGCTACTCGCTCACTTCTCCTCCCGACGCTCCGCCAAGAAATCTGCCATAAAGGTTCCAATGGAATCCGCCGGTGACCTTTTCTATGTCATCCGCAAGGGGGGACATCATTGGCATCTGTAAGACCCTCAGTAACTGCCAAGATCAAGTCAGCAACTCGGTAAGGGTATAGAAACGAATTACAACTCTTTCCCGCCCTTACCGCATTCAGTTATAGCCATTGTTCTCTTGCTTACGTTTTCAAACACTCCTGCTGCCAGGTATGCGACCCTTCTGCCACAGTCTTCAAAGGTTATTCACTGCACAAAGAAACTGAGGAATATCTCGGTGCTCGTGGGTTAAGAGACACCCTATATTCCATTGATGCAGATACAAGAGATGATTTGTTTGGTGATCTGGTTCCCTGCCCTTTTAAACTATGCAATGCTCTTTGCTCCTGTTGATCGCAAGTGCTTTGTGCCACATATTAATACACTTCCCATTGAAGGATCAATTTTCCGTGTATTCCATTTTTGCTTGGTAGTGGGACTTGTATTATGTTTCTTCACATATGCTCTAATTTACTGTACTTATCCACTAGGTTGCTATTCTACTGTGTTTGAACCTGTGCTAGTCATTTCTTAACATGGCACCGATTCATTGTAATAATCTACTAGAAAGCCAGGTGTTATCATACCATAATGTAGGTTCATGGTCTCCATATAGTCAATGTTGATTGGCAACCATGCCTGACTCTGGATGTCTTAGTTTGTCTAACATATAGCTACTTGGGTCATACCTTGAGTATTAAACTGATATTTAAGTTTCATCTTTAGATGGTTGCATGCTACTTGATTTTTCCTTTTTCTGTAATATCTCTTGTAGAGTGCTGATTTATGAATTTGGTTTCAACAACCTGATGGAACTGCAAAGTCTACTTTGGAAAGGTCACAGGAGATGGTGAGTAATATTTCCTTTTTTAATGATACCTGGATATACAGTCTGTTGAAATTTGTTCCCTCTGATACTCGAGGAGTTCGATATATATCCCATTTACTCACATCAGTAATCGTTTTCAGAAGGAAACCGGACCATCAACGAAGTATCCCAAAGTTGCTGAACTGGAATCATCACTTGATAGTCATGTGAGTATGAATACAAACTTGCAAACTATGTGCCCTTGTATCTTCCTGGATATGTTCTTTTAGCATGTCTTCACCGTGATGGAAACCTTCTCCCCAGTGGACTGTCTTTTACAGCTTTCCTGCATTCTTGAATTTGATGGTGCATGTAAGGGAAATCCTGGAAAATCAGGTGCTGGGGCCATAATAAGGTGACTAGATGGATCTGTGGTGTGTATGCTGACTTGTAGCACAACTGGTGTTGTACATTGTTGTTCGGTCTAGCTGTTCTGCTCTTTCCATCGAAGACTGCTCTACTACGCATCTACTTGAGGGTTTGGGTGTTACAACCAACAATGCTGCTGAACACCGTGCGTTGATCCTGGGGCTAAAATATGCTGCCAAGAACGGATTCAAGCATATTCGTGCACAAGGTGATTCTAAGCTTGTCTGTTACCAGGTGAGCTGCTATTTCTACCTTTTTCTTGTCCTAGTAGGGTGAACTGTTGCCTGTTGGTAAACAATTTGTCTTCAGCGGTTCATTCTGACTCTTCAAATTCCACAGAAAATAAGTGCGAGGGATGAGAAATTCAAGTGATTTTTCATTCTTTATTTTCCTCCTGAAATTTGATCGAAAAGTGCCATATTCTGCTGTTTTCCTTAACTAAAGGATTTTCTAGTCAAATCACTTAAAATATATGGTCACCCAAAAAAAAAAGATATATGTCCCAAATCTGGAGAACCTTGTTACTAGAGCATTGTGAAGAGGTGCTCTAGCTTCTGCTCCAGCAAGGTTGAACTCGCTAGAAGTTGTGCTTCAGAGTAACTTTTCGCTGCGACTGCAGCCATGTAGTTGATGTGCGTGATTACAGGCTGCAGCCCAGGCGGGAGTATCTTCAGGTACACAAAGGATTTCATGGCCAACAATTTCAGTTCCTGTACTGTTAAAGTGTGCTCTCGGAATTGTAATAGGGTGGCTGATGGCTTAGCAGGCCATGGTTGTAGAGCTCCGCTTGATAGCGAGCCTGTGTTCTGGTGCTCAGCACCAAGTGTTGTACTGGACTTGGTCTCTGGCGATATGCCGGAGTGCTGCAGTTAATTGATTTGGCTTGTTTGTTTCAAAAAAAGAAAAAAAAAAAGGTTGAGCACCTAGAAGTTGTGCTTCAGAGTAACTTTTCTCTGCGACTGAGGCCATGTAGTTGATGTGCGTGATTACAGGCTGCAGTTGAGATGTTTAATGTGCAACAGACTGAAATCAATTGTCTGTAAATTTTTGGGTGTTGCATAACTAGTTGCTGACTTTTGTCCTGTTATTAGTAGGGAAATTAAGATTTATGTAATCACGAAGAGGCGCGCGCTGTGACACCAGACAGCAGCCGTTTTTAAGATTACTGTTTCTGGCGGGTTAAAAAGTTTGATGCTCATTTCGAAAAGGACACTGAAACTGCTGCAAAACAATACAAATATACCTTTTCATATAGGCAAATCATGAAACAATTACATCAGGTTCTCAAGCATGACACCTATAGTCTCATACATTATTCACCAAAAAAGGTCTCATACATGGATTGAGCAGCCACCACAACATACAGGCCAAACACCGAATGAAGCAGCAACGCAGCAAGATCAACAGCCAAGCCGGCAGCAGTTAAAAATATTAGTAGCTCACAGGTCAAACGATAAAGCTCGTTGTAACTTGTAACTCCTGCCATTCTCTGCCTTGATCACTCCATCTATACAAATTTAAATCGACCTAAAAAAAGGATTGTGGTCATCATGTAGCTGATGCAAATTAACACGACGAAAGGAGGAAATGGAGATCGAGCTGCAGACTTACTAGTATTACATATGATCGTGCTCCCATTACGTATTTAGTCACGGACCGCCGAGCAAACCCTGCCATCTTGTATTTGCATGCTTGCCTCCCAGCTCGGAACGGCTTATTACACATTTTAATAATTATTACTGTATAAAGGTTCAGACAGGCCCCTCATCCTTTTTATCCGGGCTTGGGACTGGCTGTGCAACATCGATGGAGTTCCAAATGCATGGATTTGGAATATGCACAGGCGGATTTCCACCCTTCTTCCCCTAACCCTACTTATAACAACCACAGCAGCCACACCACACGACCACCCTCCCCCCCCCGCCCACACCCACCCACCCACACACACACACACCTATCCAGTCCTATGGCAATATTTTTTTTTAATCTTGAGATATTGAAACAATAATAATAAAAAACTCCCTCTAAAATGGGCCTAAGATTTTTTTTAGGTTTTTCTTTTAGGAAACATATGCCTACATTTTTTTTGGATTTTATTTTGTGGAGCTAGCTAAAAGTTAATGAGTAAGATGACCAAATGCTACAAAAACAACTAAGACAAAAAAGAAGAGACATTTTTTCCATTTGATTTTTTTTGGTCTTTTTTCTTGCTTTGCTGGGAACTAAGCTGGACCAATGATTGGTCACTCTCGCTGGGCGACATGCATGCTTTAGTCTTCAAGAGAGCCAACCTATCAAAATAATGGAGAACAAAACTGTTACGTTTGATATGTGTGAATCAAGGCAGAAAGGCGATCAACAATTTGCAGATACAGAAACGATTCGTATTTAAAAAGGCTTTCACTTGACACCGATTTCATTGCACCTAGTTTCTTATATATTTTTTCTGGCACTGTGTTCTTCCATGATTATTTATTATTGTAACTCAACAAGATGGAACCTATATACTCCTATATTATGGTAATAAAATATTCAGCTGGAGACAGGAAAGGAACAATTTAAATGCAAGTAATATCCTGGCACGTACCATTTTGTCCTGGTTCATCCTGTTCATCACTAGTTTGGGACGTCTAGGGATGGCGGTAAGCTTGGTACCTCAAACGCGCTTCAACAGACTCCACGTCAGAAAGGGAGGAACCCTCACAGTCAATGTCGCAAGTGATTTCCTGAAGCCAACGATAGTATCGCATTCCGACGTCATCGGAGTCCTCGTAATCGGAGTCTTCGTAGTCCCCCGGACAAGTCCCGCACAATGACAGGGATGCGCACCACTTTGTCAGGCTGCAAAAACTCAAAGCACCATATTTAGTGGGTCAATCGTATATCGGACACACGCACGAAATAAAGCATCATCATTAGCTAATTAATTCATAAAGAAAGAAGACAGTATACGATTGTTGCACCTTCATGTCGTCATCAGGTATATAATCTCCCATTTCCTACTGATATGTAGTGTAGGACAATTGGGATGATCTTTCACTTCGCGTCTCATCACATCTTCTGCCTCCTCAACGTCTCCGTAGAAGTAACCACAGCACATGACCTTGAGGATGACCTCCTTGAGTGAAAGGAGGGTTGCCAGGTTGATCTCCTCAAGATCACGTCCTGGGCGGACGCTAAGCTTAAGGGACTCAAGCCTTGGCATGGCTCCCTGCAAAAACTTCGGCTTTGTAGGCTTGGATTTAATCCTTAGGTACCTCAGATTTTGAAATCCGTCGGCAACAACCATAAATCCTTGAGGTTCGCCGCCGCTAACTTGCAGTAAGAGAGTAGCGGAGCTCTGGCAGCAGCGCCAGGTTCCCCAGTGTGTCCCCCGCTTCCGCGGCTGGCACGCACTGACGGAGGTGGCGAAGGCGGCGAAAGCACGAGGGATCCATCAACCGCGGGGACAACCCCATGTTCGTCTCCCGAGGAGGCTCCCATGTGGTCTCAGCCCTGTTAGTCTCATCGTAATCAATACACAGTAATAGCTCTCTGATTTCCTGGAGTTTGTTCAGACACTGCATCAATTCCTGTAACAGGCATCCTTCCAAGAGACCTCAAACTCTATCCAGAGCACTCTCAACCTGGTCAGCTTGCCAAGCACAACCCCTAAGTCATGTATTCCTATTTCTTCTAAGACTACGAGATTCAGCTCCTCCAGGCACACCATGTTCCCAATCTTGATAACCATCGCCCCCTAATATAATCATGAAGGCACATCAGTTGTGTTAGCTCAAAAACTGCCGGAGGGATGGGTTCCTCACTTTTTATCCCTATCACTGTTTGCATATACTTAAGATTCCCTAGTTCCTTTGGGAACTCATCAAATCATACATCTGTCTCTAGGTACCTCAGATGTAGCAACTTGTCCAAATGTTTGAGGTCTCTGATACCTCTACTTATCGACAGCACACGACAAGTTAGGAAGCTGGAAAGTTGGGAAACCTCAATCGAACCATCTGTAGTTTGAAGTGACCTCACCACCTCTGGCATTCCTATGGCGTCCAGAGGGATGTCACTTTGGATGGATAGCCGACGTACCTTCCTCTCCAAACCATGCATTAGACCAAACTCTTTCATGCTTCTTGTTACACTCGCCGACGATTCAACCAATTGCTTCTTGCCCAATATGGTGACAAAGTTTTCTTTCATTGACAAGTCACGGATGAGATCAAGCACTATATCATGAACCCGGCAACCCTCAATTGTACCAGGAAAGAATTCGCTGAACACCGCCTGGATCATACTTCGATTCAAAAGCTCATCGAAATATCTTTCTCCGACCTCAAGCAAGCTGCAACACCCCTCCTTTTGAAGGACAAAACCTTCAGCTATCCACCTCCATATCAGAGCAGATTTCTGGATCAAACAATCTTCTGGATACATGCTCAGATACAACATGCACGGCTTTAGGTGAGGAGGCAGGTCATAATAGCTGTACAAGAGTATTTTCCTTGTCTTGTCTTCATGCCCAACAATAAGAGAGTCATACACGTCTGCCAGTCCTCCAACGGTTTATCAGCCAACAAACTAGCTATTGCAATGATGGCCAATGGTACACCATCACATTTACCTATGATTTTATCAACCAACTGATTATCCCATTATTCTTGGTAGATGTTCTTATGCAGAACAATTCTTTTGACTTTTCATCAGAAAGTGGTTTAAGCTTGTAGATATCATTGGCTTTTGTGCCGACTTCAAATTTACGAGTGGTCATGATTACTTTACTTCCACAATCACTATCCGGTAGAGCACATTTGACTGTCTCCCATGTTTCTTTCTCCCAAACGTCATCCACAACAATGTTGTACCTATCCACACATAACAGCGCAATGTCATGCATAAATTTGTAAAACTTATCGAGAATATGTAGTAAATATTTGAAGCACTCAAAACATCAAAGATTCTGACCATTCAACACTTTATCATAAACAAGAAGAATTGATTAGCCAACAAAAAATCATTGCATACAATGATTATCGAGAACATGTAGGAAATATTTGAAGCACACAAAACATCAAAGATTCTGACCATTTAATTATATCATAAATAAGAAGGATTGATTAGCCAACAAAAACTCATTGCTTTCTGGTCCAAATTAAGACATGCATGTAGCAGAGTTTTCTATATTTGAGTACAACATGCCAAGTAGAGATTGAAGAGGATTGGTTTTTAAGAACGTACTAGATTAAAACTATATATGGGCCCAGCAACAACTAATCATTCTCTCTTACTTTTAAGTTTAATTTTTTTTCAGAGCCAGTTCTCATCCTTGCATACAATGATTATCTTTGTTCGTTACTGGAAATTCATCAAAAAAGAAAAAACAAAACAAACAAATTAAAGATCCAGTTTCGATTGTTATCATTTTTAATCCTTGAGTTCCAAGGGTATTTTCAATTTCATCAATTAAATAACACAATATATCTTGTAATATGGGTTTGTTGCCAACACAATAAAAAACTATAACATTTAGGAAACCCTAGTGAGATCAAGTTGAAGCAAAATAACGTCAGTTCAGAGCATATGTACTAGTATCCAAAGAAACTGATTGACATGATGAAGAAGAAGATGAAATTGCAATAGACATATATATTTAGTATACATATGTATGAATGTATTTGGCCTTTCCACAATACATGTATATTAGTCAAAACAGATGAAGGAAAAGATAGAATAAACAGAGATAAATCTACTCTGCTGGGTGATATGCAGTACCTCTTGCCTTGTCGGAATTTACTGAGTTCCTCACAGAATCGCTGTGTGTTCCAACTAGTCATGTAGTTTTCAAAAGGTTTGCCAAGTTTCTCGAGCATCTCCCGCAAAATGTCTTTCACTTTAGAATCTCGTCCCACAGAAACAAAAGCAGAGCAATGGAAGGATGGTTGTGCTTTAAGCTGGTGATGCACTAGTGTGGCAAGAGTTGTCTTACCCAGCCCTCCAAATCCTACAATGGATACTACCTTGAGAGGACCCTTGTTGTCTAGACCACCATCTCCATCGGGTGGATGTGTTGACGTCAGCATCCGGAGCAGATCATCCCTTGCCTCCTCGATGCCGACGAGCTCCCGGCCCTCGTTCTTGCGCAGATTGATCACACGGGGGTCAACCCCGCCGTCATGGGTGTTGGTAGCATAGGCGGCGCTGTTGAATGCGTACTTGGCGCGAAGGTCAGACAGCTCCTTGGAGAGGTCCTTGATGTCTCTGATCTCGTCGGAGATCTGATGGCGAGCCATGAGCTTCTTGAGCGGGGCCTTGGTCTTGCGAGCAAGGTCCTTGAAGGCCTTCGTGAAGACGTTGCTGGCGGCGGTGGCTTTCGAAGGCTCACGGGTGGCCACGGACACCATGAAGTTGTCAACCGCGTCCTCCATGTCGTAGGAGAGCTCGCGGACCCGCCGGGCCCAGACCTTGTCGGTCTCGCTGAGCTGCTCCGGCGGCACCTTGGACACCTCCACCAGGGCGGCTTCCATCATCGGCAGCTCCCTGAAGAGGGACTCCACCTCACGCCGGAGTCCCATCTGCTTGACGAACTCATCCTGGAGCAGCTCGCCCAGCTTGGGGACCAGGCTGCCCATGGCCCCTACGGCGAGCTCCATGCTCACCTCCCTCTGTCAGCAGGATCTAATTGCTTCCCTTGTCAATTACTCGCTCCGATCCGTTGTTGAAACCTTGCAAAACTGGGATTTGCTAGATGACGAGCAGCACTGCCTGTTAGATCTAGCTAGCTAGTAACAAGGACTGGGTGACAGTTGACTATGCTTGGGTTGAGAGGAGGAGGTCCAGCTAGATAGGTTGGCAGGAAGGAGAACCCAAACAACTCCGGGTGCTTATGTTCGTGGCTCCGGGTGCTTATGTTCGTGGCCGATGGGTTCCCGCGCAAAAGTAAGGAACAAGATGCGGAACAGGTCTTTTTTTTTTTCTTTTCTTTTTTGAACGGATGCGGAACAGGTCTTTCAAAAACAAGATGCGGAAGACGGACCTGATCAGGATTTCAATAATAGTCTTGTAATTGACCCTGGACCCATTTGATTCCAATTTGCATGAACCATTAAATAAACTAGTAAAAGTTTATAAACAATCTGATTCCAATGCTCACACCACAGATCCTACTATGATTTAGTTTACACAACAAATTTTCTGTACCTGAATGTTAATTTGATTTCTTCTATGTTGAACACTCTTTTCTTTTGTAGGCTTTAAGTGGAATCCATGGGGAACTAATCTTGTTGCTTCATCTGCCCGCTAGATTTTCGATGAATTGTTTACTTTATGACATTGGCTTTTTAGCCTTGTTTCACAGTTTCCTTCTATAAAATAAGCTCCTGCGTGCAAGGCATGCCTTGTGAGGATTTATCACTCCAACACTTGGTTTAATAATGTTCAGCAAAGTCTGATATCCAGTATAGTGCTCTGTTGAGTGCCTCGAGGCATTTTTTGATGTATGTTCTCATTTTAACGGAAATGGAAGCATTGAGTTAAATCACTTTCTTTTGTCGGCATCGTTATAAAAGTTTCCAGTTCCCAAGTATCTGAACTTTGTCAATAACATATCATCCTCTTTTTCTGATTAAAAATTATAAACTGCATCTAGGTTTCCAACACACACACAAAAAAAGAAGCAGCTAAAGATGATGGAGATACATAGCATTTTCATTCCTGAGATCGGTCAGGGCCTCAATCGCCATCAAGATTCCATTATCAGGGATAAGACTGTAGCAGAACTAGGATGCGGCAATGGTTGGATATCAATTGCTCTTGCAGAAAAGTGGTCCCCTGCCAAGGTTGCCATCTCTTATCCTGTGGACATTGTACTGTATCCTTTGACGGTCTAGCTTATTTAAGAAGTGTAATCCTCATTATTGCAGAAGTGTAATCTTGTGCCATTAATCATTTGACAGTCTTATCTTATTTAATGCTTCTGCTTTTGAGTTATGCACAAGTTTATTTTCATGTTTTTTTGGGATGTTTGTTTCATGGGGTCTAAATTTCAAAGAGGTCACGTCAAAGAGAATATTGTTATTTAAAAGTATTAAATAAAATTAATTACAATATTAACTGCAGAACCCTTGGTCTAATTCGTGAGACGAATCTAATGTGGGTAATTAAGTTGTGATTAGATGATGGTTGCTGTAGCATCACTGTAGCAAAATATAGATTAATTAGGCTCATTAGATTCGTCTCGAAATGAGCATTCATCTGTCAAAAAGGTTTTGTCACTAAATTTTAATTAATACTCATAAATGATAAGATTCTTTTTGATATGACGGGTCTAAATTTTAGAGGGGAGGAAACGAACGCCTTGTAACTAGAAGTCTAGAACTCCCTCTGATCTTGAAACTAACTGTACCTGCTGAGTTCTCTAACAACGTTGGATCGGTCCTATTTGGCTGGATTATTTTTTTTTTGTGAGAATCCAAGTTAATCATTATTATTTCTTCGAAGGTTATACATTCTGGATATAATCCCAAGAGTTGTGAAGATTGTGTGGACAAACCTTTACTTGAATGCACTTGATAATCAGTCTGTTCGGTAGGCTGAATCGCAGCTGTTATACTGTAGCGGATGCTGGAGAAATAACTGAAACACTGTAGCGGCTGCATCGCAGCTGCTGCAATACAGCCAGCCGAACAAGCCGAATGATGATCAGCCAATCTATGATGGGGAGGGTAGAACTTTGCTCGACAGAGTTGAATTTCATGAATCAGATCTCCTTTCTTATTGCAGAGACAACAACATCGATCTTGATCGCATTGTTGAATGCATACCACAGGTGCAGTCAGCTGTTCCTTTGTTAGGTGAAAGGAAATTCCAGTGAACCACAATTCATGGAAATGCTTACTCTCATTATATTTTTGTTTCAGATTCTTAACCTAAATCCAGAGGCAATCTCAAAGTCTTTGAGTAACCGAAAATTCAAGCGAGGAGTTCTTGTACTCCTTGAGTAACTACTGTGCTCTCCAGGTTAGTTGAAGGATCTCTTACATATGTTCAACAATCATTTAAAATGCTGTTCCAAAAAAAACACTCATTTAAAATGCCTCGATCATGCATAATGATGCATTTTAAATCAAGAGTAAATCTATTCCCTCGGTTCCTTGATATAGCTGCACTTTTCCTGTGTTGGATTAAACAATTGACTCAACACACCATGTTGATTAAGATTATGTTTAATTTAGTGATGGAAGGATAATGATTATTTTTTTTTCACGAATACGCAGGAGAGCTGCGCATCATTTCATTAAGAAGAGAAGTTGTAAAGTACAACACACACGCCCCACATCCCTTAGCTCTTAAGTTACATACGCGCCACAGGCAGATTTCGACACGACCCACAGGTAAACACCTACGAACCTACTGTCGCTGCTGCAGGGAGCCGCGTGAGCTCCCGAGCGCCAGCGAGACACCAAAGGTGCCCCTCCTCCTCGATGAGAGATAGCAGTCTCGTCACATTGGGTGGTGCTCCATTGAACACACCGTCATTACGCTATTTCCAAATCATCCAAGCCTCCAGGGCTATTAGAAAGTTGAGGCCTTTTCTGAAAATAGATGGAGACAAGCTGTTCGTCTTAACCCACCATTCCTCAAAGGATTTGTCCTCAGCTTGCGGTGCTAGCAGAGACAATCCCACTTTGTTGAACAGATGAAACCAAACCTCTCTAGCCACAACGCACCCGATCAGAATATGCTGCAAACTTTCTTCTTCCTGGTCACATAGCACGCAATGATCCGGATGGGGCAAGCCTCTCTTTGCAAGACGATCCGCTGTCCAACAACGATTGTGGACTGCCAACCATAAGAAAAACTGTCACTTCTTTGGTGTCCAAGTCTTCCAAATGAGTTGCCGTGGCTGAAAGTGGATGGCGCCAATGAAGAAGGACTCATAGGCTGACTTCGACGAATACTAACCGGACTCAGAGAGCCGCCACCTGTGCTCATCTTGGACGCCAGGAACCAGTTGAACTTCGTCCAGGAGGTCCACCAAGCCCAAGAGCTCAGCTAGCACAGCAACAGTCCGGGGTCCTCTAATGTCTTGAGTCCATTGATCACCAAGTAGTGCCTCTCTAACTGTGCGCTTATTTCTTTTTCGCTTTGATACTTGTGCGAATATGTGAGGTGCGATGCTAGCAATTGAGGAGCCGTGCAACCAGTTATCAATCCAAAATAGCGCGTTGTTTCCATCCCCCACTTTAGTTTCCATAGCAACCATGAAGAGAGCTTGAACGGAGTCATGCATTTGGATAGGAAAGGCCGCCCATGGTTTATCAGGTTGTGTTTTTCTAAGCCTAGCCAAATCTCCCTCTCTATATTTCTATTTAGCTATCTATTTAGCTAGGATTTCCTCTCCAAATTTCGGTGTACTCCAACAGCCTCTTCAAAAACACACTCTATATTCAAACGCCACTTGATGAGTCAGCTTGTACCACTGAAGCAATTCGTAGAACAGCTACCACGCGCCGTGCACCTAGGCTTAGCTTCAGAAGATGGCGCTGGCATTGTTGCAGCTGGAGCAGGTAATGAGGTTGGGGCTCGAGCAGCAGCAGCAGGCCAGCAGCAGCACGACGCGCGGGCGAGAGGCAGATGCAGCGCGTGGCGCCGGCAAGCTAGCAGCAGCGCGGCACACCAGCGAGTGCAGCGCGGCGTGCCGGCAAGCGAGCAGTTGCACGGCATGCCGGCGAGCAACCAGTTGCGCAGCGCACCAGCGAGCGAGCAACACGCACGAGCGGCAGCGCGATGCGCTGGCGAGCGAGCAGCAGCGCGACGCGCGACGCACCAGCAAGCGAGCAGCACAGACGAGCTTCAGTCGTGGCGCGGAGGGACCAGGGGAGTGCAGGAGGCTAACGGAGGGAGGGAGCGTGGGGGCTGGGGCTGGGATGGCGGGCGAAGGAAGCCTTTGCCGACGACGACGGCGGAAAGAAACAGGGCGACCTCTCGGGGTCGGGGAGCACGCGGAGCGACGGGTGATCGTGGTCGGCGTTGAGGACGAACAAGGCGTTGTTCCGCCGGCGTGCCGAGCGGACTTCGGCGGGGCAGCCAATCAATCAAGTACGCTCAACCAAGTGAAGGGGACAACGATCAAATCAGTCAATCCCGGACCAGCTGGTCAGCTGGAGGATGGCGATGTCCTTTTATCAGCAGAGGATGACGGGCTTCCCGACGAGGTCGGCCTTGTCCAGGCCGGGGCGGTGCACGCACATGTGAGGCCGCTGGGGGGAGCGGAGGGGACGGGAGAGCGGGAGGGCGTCAGAGTGAGGGATGCGTGGGCCGCGGCTGGGATGGCGAGGCGGATCGGCTGGCTATAGATGCCGAGCGAGAACGACGGGATGGCCAGGGGGGTAGACTAGCAAGCAGGATACCGATTCTGTTGGATCCGGTTTTTAGTAAGATTTCCCCTTTTTTAGCTAATTTATTAAGAATACAAAGGCTCTTGGAGATGCTCTTAGCGCCCCGCATAAGGATTTCAAATAATGAATTCCTAAACCACCGAGCTCCAAAGGTCTGGTGACCTTCGGCCATGCAAGCAAGCATTGTCCACCTTTGGCCTCATGTCTCCCTCTCCAGAGAAATCCCCGACAAATTTTTTCCATAGATTTTAGGGCCCAAGTCGGCAACTACATAGATTTACCATTGAGATCAAAACAAACCTGACCATCACCGTTCTTCCTGCTCGGTTCATGAGATCAGCCTTCCAACCCGGCAACTGATTAGCAAGGCGATCGATGATAGGTTGCACTTGTGTCTTCGTCAACTTGTTAATAGACAGAGGGCCCAAGATATTTGCAAGGAAAGTCCACTACTTCACATGGCAGGAGCTGTTGCACTTCCTCCAATTCTTCCTCGAAGCAGCATATTGGAGTAACACTACTCTTTTGGATGTTGGTCTTTAAGCCTGATGCCGTGCCAAAAATCCGCAAGATCTCTGTGATGAGATTGAGATTAGAAGCCACTGGTCGTAAGAACAGCACTACATCATCCGCATAAAGCGACACTCGGTGTTGTAGGGGACGCCTAGCAAGGGGCTGCAGCAGGCCATCATCGCTAGCTCTCTGAATTATCGCGTTGAGGATGACCATGACCATAATGAACAGCATTGGAGATAATGGGTCGCCTTGCCGCAACCCTCGTCGATGCAAAATCTCTTCGCCAGGAGAGCCATTCAGCAACACCTTAGTGGAAGAAGAAAACAAGAGCGCACTAATGGTAGTGCACCACCTGTTTCCAAAACCTCGGTGTCTCAAAATCTCCAATAGGAACGGCCACGAAACTGAATGGAACGCCTTGGTAATGTCTAACTTCAGAATACGGGGGAGCTTCTGTTGATGGAAGAACTTGGCAGTTTGTTGAACCAATAAAAAATTATCTTGGATGCATCTGCCTTTAACAAAGGCACTTTGATTTGTAGACACCATCTCCTGCAATTTCTTGGACAACCGATTAGCTAAGATCTTGGTGACTAGCTTCGCAAATCCATATATCAAGCTGATGGGTCTAAAATCTTTGACTTGATCGGCCGCTTCTTTCCTGGGGATGAGAGTGACGAAGGCGGAGTTTAACATCCACAAGTTCTGAACATTTCCACATTGTATTGCTATAAGAGTGGCCATGATATCCGACTTGATAATGTGCCAGCAGGTCTTGTAAAAACGGCCGGTAAACCCGTCTGGGCGGGGGGCCTTGTCGGGGGGCATGGACTTGATCGTGGCCCAGACTTCTTCCTCAGTAAAAAATGTATCCAAGTCCTCAAGATCCTGGGTTGGTATTTTCCCAATAAACTAAGATATTGCAGGTCCAAAACCATGCAATTTGTATCTCTTATAATGACTGGATTTATTTAATCTTCTATCAGAGAGGCTGTTAGCATTATTTTCTGAACATGCTAAAAGTGAATGCTGCATATACTGTTACTCAAGTCGATACTTGTTGCAACAGCTGCTCGGACTATGCTATTTTCCTTCTTCTATTTTTTATGCTTGTGAACGTATATCTTATTACATCCAGATTAACATATATTGCTTTGACTGTGAACGTCCATACATTGTGCTGAGCGTTAGTTTATTGATCGAGCAATCAGGTTACCAGCCTCAGATTAACTGTGACTGATCGAGCTGAGCGTTAATTAGTTTATTGGGAAAATATCGTGTATGTCATTGAAAAAAAGAACCTGAGGACATCCATACATTGTACGTACACTATTGTGAAGCGCGTTGTAACATTGTTCATGGAAAAATATATAAGTGAGTAACAACAGCAAGAAACGCCTGCCTGTGAATGTATTGGTAACACGTTCACTTTAAGTTTCTCCAGCAGATGGTTTCTATTGGTATCTTCTGAGGTGGTGTTTGGCAAATGGGAAATGGGAAGTGGGTTAGGGATTGGGAAATACTCTTTGGTGAAATGAATGGTTAAGATTTAATATAATGGATAAATAAAGGTTGTAGATTTCTCATCCTATTTCCCTATCCTAATTCTAATCTCTATTTCCCAATTACCAAACAGCACATGACTGCATTCTAATATTCTTCACCTATTTTTAATTCAACGAATCACGGTCAAATCAGTCAAGGAACAATGGACAAACCATGCCCTTGTATGGTTCAAAACTAATAGAGTAATTTTTACAGAACTACGACTATGTGCACCGGAGTAATACAAAACTACAATTTTTGAGTTTGATTTCAGAAAACTACGACTATTTGCGCCTTTTGTAACGCAAAACTATGACTTTTTGTCTGGCCCTACCTGTCAGCCACTCATTCAGCAAAATGGAGGTGTATGGCTGACATGTGGGTCCAAGTTCAAAAGTCGTAGTTTTCTAAAATTGTACTCAAAAGCTGTAGTTTTCTGTTACTCGGATGGAAATAGTCGTATTTTTTTTAAATTTACTCAAACTAATAAGCAAAAAGTAAAATTTCAAATTATCTAGTATCTAACCATGGTTTTGAGATTTTGAATTGCCAGTAATTTTGTCGAACACTAATACTTCTAGTAGTAAAAATGCACATGCGCCACGCACGTGTCATAAATGATATCACTTGGCAGGACTTTATCATTAAAAAAACACACTTCTGATACATCATTGCATTTAAGTACCATAACGACATTAACACGACAAGCACAAGAATCTGAAAAAATAACGACATTGTTTGAAATTAAAGACGCTAATTGACTTTGCCACATAAAAGGCATGACACAGCGCATAGTTCTTATTCGTTGTCGGTAACGATAGCGACCATATTTATTTGAGAGTCTTCATTTTCATGCAACCTCAAAGCACATTCATATCTTTCAGGCGGTCACGGCCAAGCTGACGTGCAAGCTGAGACGTATTTGTTAGACGCGTTTGAAAACCTACAATTTAATGAAGAAAAAGTTATCGCCAATTCAATTGTAGGTTACAAAAAATGAAATGGACCAGAACACAATGTTGCTATATTTACCTCTCATTGCCTTAGTAAGAACACAATTCATTGTCGTTTGGTAGAGTTTACTAGCCTTGCATCTTTAATATTTTCAGTAAGAACAGTAAACTGCGATGGTTGAGATGTGCCATGATTGCCCTCCCCAAAAATTGCTGCACAACACCATTCAAGAGGTTCATCAAACGACCAAATCAAAATACAACCTGGTGTCAAAACTTACGGTATGGCTGAATAATAAACCTTGTGTGTTAGCCAAAGGAGTGGGCGTGCGAATATTGTTCAACACGATATTATGGGCATGAAAATATTTTGTTATACAATAAAAGAAATTATTTCATTGAACAATATAAGAATTAGAATTTCATCATGCAACACACATTGGCATAAAAAAAATTCCAATAGGTTGTTCATCCCGAAATATGTTGAAATTGTACCATTCTTATATTGTTCAACCAAAAACATTTACAAGATGTAATATATTGTTGAACCCAAACAATTATGACATGATGTAATACCATAAAAAACATAATATATTGTAAAAACTAAAACATTCAGAAAAATAGGTAATATATTATTCAAATAAAAACATGCATATAAAATGGTCTGCTTTGTCTAGATATGACGCATGAATAGTAGAAAGTCTATCACATTCCGTATTTTGTTTCCACCCAAAATTTTCGATCATATTGGTAAACTTTGATAAAAAAAAAGAATAAAGTATGTCGTGCAGATAATAACATCTCCATAATCATACTCTAAAATTTAGAACCTCAATTGATGTGGAGAAAAAACTAACTGTGAAATTGAGAAATCTAAAACGAAATATTTTTGAAAAGATAAAATAAACCACGACCACAGAAGACTTGATTTGCTGGAAATCTCAATGCCACTTCACGTCTTCTCCCGGCAACTCGAACAACATGAGTTCTTTTTTTTTTGGTGGTCCAACAACATGAGTTCATGAGGACAGCTTGGCAGATATTTCTTTTTTGGTTTTGTCATTGCTTATATTGCTAATTTGCTCTGACAGCACTCCTTGCACAAACCCAAACCATTTTTTCATTTTGCATAAGCAGAAAAACAAACATTTTTACATCGTCAAACATCAATCTATCTATTCTATATTTAAGGTGGGTAACACAAACAAGAGAAGTTTATATATTTTATTTTCATGACTGATGCCATTCCTATTAGCAACTGAATATAATATTTATACATTTCAGAGAACATCACCTCAGCTAGAAAATAGAGGTATTGATTACCATATAACGTCAACGTACTCCTGCTCCTCCTGGCCATGAGAATTTTCCTGGCTGCCAGAGATGTGGAGGAGGCCCCTGCTCATCATGGTGTTGAAGGGCTCGCGCGGCTAACAGAATAATTAGGAAGAGAACAGAACCTTGCTAAAAAGATACATTTACCTGATGTTTGAAAGATATATGTCTGCATATATAAAGTTAACAAAATAATTCAATGACTAATAATAGGGGGTAAGCAAATGTCAACGACGATATCGGTGACACTATATGATAAATTACAAAAGATAAATTTAGCACAGGAAGCACAATAAGCAAATATCAACAACAGTGTCAGTCACAGACTGTGGCTGGATCCTGATACAACATGCAACTCTTGCTCGAGCCTCCTAAAATCATCGTCAATACTTTTGCCACCAGTTCAGGCATGCACTTGTATCAGTATAAAAAAAGGTATGGCATGCGTAGTTTGAATAAAAGAAATATTTGTTTTTTTGTGATCCATTAAAAGAAATATTTGCAACAAAATCCACCATATAAAGGTCATAGATTTTATTAAAAAAAATAGTAAACGAATATTTGCTCATTCACATTACCAAAAGTGTCCAGCTTTGGCCGTCTATTACTGTTAAAAATAACAAAGATCAATGAAGCAAATCCACTTTTAAACAATAAATAGTCAAGTATACTTGCCAAACCTCACCAGACAACTCACCGCTGCCTTGATCCCCCATTTTGTCCATCCGACAATATTGCCACTGACATCTGGGTTGGACTCGTCTTCCTAAGCAGGGAAAGTAAACATATAAGAAAAATATATAAATCCAAATATCTTCATTGTCCAAATATATTCACCATCCAAATCTAATCTAAATATATCATAAATAAGAATATTCAACTCCCAAAAAATATTCAACGTCCACCACATGGTTCATGAGCATTCATCGACCCCACAGGAGTGCTAGGATTGTTGCACTCAGCCTCCTGTCGCTCACGCCACCTTTTATTGTGTTGCACATTATCCGCACGTTTCTTCATAAGCACATGATCATCCGTGTCACATGGTATACGACATACGTGGATGCTAATTACATCGGTGATTGTTCAAAAAGGCATATATGAGCACTGATGGAACACAGACCTCCTGATTTTCTTCTTTTCATGATAGACTTCTGGGTACATACCTCCGGTGCATAAACAATAGTTTCATTTACTTGAGACATTGGCAAGGACTGAAAATCCTCAGAATCAGTCGCTTCGATTGTCCGTCGGCCAACAATAAAATGGTCTCCTGATCCCACGGTCGGTGGTTCGAAGCAGACAAAGGTGACCGATCTAAAAAAAAAAATTAACAATTATATATACAATTCATCACAGAGACTGCAATGATGAAACGATAACTAAATTAAACATCGGAAACTATTGCCTGACGCAAGCCACCAATTCCAAAAGCACCTGATGGATGAGAAAATATATGCAAACAAATAATTTTTATATACCGCATATAACCTCAACAACGCTGGCAAAGAGTAAAACTTTTTTTTTTTTGAGAAATGCAAAGAGTAAAACTTTGACGCTTGGTTGAGGCTGAATGAGTTGCGATCACTTTGTTTGGATTCAACAAACAGAAGTTAAGTTGCTACCACTCATAGATTGTGCACTACCGTGTATCCGTGACAAAATTCAGGAGTCTGAACCTTTTTGTGTAACAGCTAGTAAGCTGAATCCATGCTCAAGTCATGGCGTCAGATCCGTGGAGCATGGAACCAAGCAAGCAGCCAGCAAGCAGCAGGCTAACAAGCTACGAAAGACTCACCTGCAGATAGCCGCGAGTGGAGCTGGTCGTCGTCGTCGTCCCACAGTGCGAGGAGGTAGTCCACGGGGCGGCGTGTCGTAGAGGAGGCTGCTGGAGGAGGTCGTCGCTGCCGCTATGCCACACGAGGTCGACGTCGTCGAGGCGCCAGGGCCCTTGGCCATACTGAACCCTTGATCCAGAACCAGCAACGCATCAGAACCGGGCAATGCAGAAACAGGCAAGTGGTGACTCACCGATAGGGAGCGAAGCACAACCACTTCAATGTTGTCTTTAGAATATATTTGGTAGTACAAATATTATGTATCTAGGACTTACATATGTATCCGGAGAGGTGTTTTGCCCTTCAAATCATGTACTCTCATATATACCGGCCGAGTGGCTCAATGCAATACAATCCACATTATACACGGGGTTCTACACACGGAGATTTTCTTCATGCTGCTGCAATCTCTTTCTTTTCCCGATCTGTGATTGGGATTTTGCGTCGCCCATCGCCGTCGAGCTCGCGTACCTCTTCTTCGACACCGGCATCGACTACACCGGCCTGTACTTCGTCTCCAACACATATGGTGCAGTTGGATATCGGCGCTCAAGGGACGCCTTCATGCACCACCGTCCGGACCACACCCCTCCACGCCGGTTCTTCGTCGCTGTCACCGTCGAGACGTCCTCGACATCGCCGCCACCACGTCCTCAACCGTGCGGCATCGTCGTGTTCCCGCGCACACATCGGTCTGATCAGCCGGCCCTGCGCGGTGACGTCGAGGCCGCGTACAACGCCTCCAAGCTTCGGGCTGCCGCTGCGTCGCCTCATGGGGCCGCAGCGCCACCGCCCGTGGTCGCCACTGACTTGAGAAACGCCCTCCAAGGCGCGACTCCGTCTATTGTGGCACTCGTCGCTGCATCTTCATCGCCGTCTCCGCGCACCGACGACCATCAGACCGTCTACGCGCATGGTCTTCGTCACACTTCTTCGCCTACTTCGAGCACCGCCGCCGCGCATCTTCAGGTTACCCGCGTTGCCACCTCTGGCCGCCGGTTTAGCCACGTCTTCAGTCTTCGTCCACCACGACCACGTCGCCAGAGTCATCGTCTCTTCCTCGACTACTTTGTCTACTCCGACAACTGCGGCTGCGCCGGCACTCTCCTCCTTGCCCCTCTACGCGCCGCGACCGTCGTGGAGGCCTTCTCTGCTGGTCCCCTCCGACATTGTTGTATGATGATCGTGGATGGTCCCTCTCTTCGTGCGCCCGGTATTGGCAACACTGGCGCGTGCCTTCGTCCCCGACGCGTTCCCGGGCCTGGCAAACCCGGGGCACGCCTCGTCTATGGCGGTCTGACAGCATCGACTTCGGCATTGAGCTTCTTCTTCATGGTGCCTCGATCGCGTCGCCGTCTTCTTCTAGGCGCGTCTTCGCGCAACCTCACATTGGCGCCTCCCTGCGCCCGCGGCTTCATGTGCGGCTTCCTCGACAACGGCAACCTCTACTTCAGCTTCGTCGACCACAGCTACCTCAAGCACGACTCCTCGACCACGGCTACTCGCCCAAGCTTTCGGCTATCTCGACACTCGGCATAAAGGGCTATCATCCGTATGAGTTACTCGTCGGTTTTTCTCTCCAGTCGCAGCACCTGCACCACCATGACGCTAAAACTGCGGGGCATGTCAGTCTGTCAGCTTCTACCTTCGGCTTCTTCTCCAGTCTCACCGTCTGCGGTGCTCCCGCTGTGACTGCGGGGGATGTTAGAGTATATTTGGTAGTACAGATATTATGTATCTAGGACTTCCATATGTATCCGGAGAGATGTCTTGTCCTCCAAATCATGTACTCTCATATATATCGGCCGAGGGGCTCAATGCAATACAATCCACCATTATACACAATCTATTCCTCTTACAGTCTTGAAGAGAAGCATGCAGGCAGTCAGGCTACGGGCGGACGGCAAAGCGTACTTCCCCGATTACCAGAACGCGGAACGGTGACAGCAGCGAACCCTGGATTCGATGGTCGTGCAGGGTTGTCGACGCAACGAAGAGGAAAGCAGGCAGGCAGCGGCGCAGCATGCTTCCTCGATCTGAACGCGGAACGGGGCAGCGGCAAACCCTAGTTTCAATCGTTGCGCAGGATCGTCGGCGTAACGGAGTGCTACGTTTGGAAACAAATAACGCTTGCAATCAACAGAGCGGGAAATCAAGTTGGTGGGTCGGGTGAGCCGGAAAACAACTGAGCTAGGGCGACGCCTCCCTAACGCGGATGAACTTGCAAATGCACGCGCGCCATCAATTGTTCCTTGATTCACGTCAACTGTTATGGAAACGCCTGGTTACTTTTGAATTATTTCCAAAAAGATGAAACAACTGTTATGGAAGGCCACGAAAATTAAAGGCTCTCGTGGGGTAAGGGGTGGCGTCGGGGTGAGAAAAAAATTATCTTTTAGCGTCACTGTCATGCAACAATTGAAGGAAATCAACGTAGAGGGGAGGGGAGAGGAGGGGGAGTCACGCCTGAGGCCCATAGAACGATTCGGTGCATTGGATATTGGGCCCACGATATGGCAGAACGGTTCAGATCGCAGGGCAGATAGGATGGCAGGGTGGAATTGATTTTCCTCACAACTAGTTCTTTAAGGGTTTAGATTTGAAATTAAACAGCAAAAATACACCTGGATTGGCCACGTCAATAAAACTGGGCCAAACTGCGAACCGCAGGGCCGTATGGAGCCCATACCATTCGAGGCCCATGTGGGCCTCCTCCCTTCGTGCGGTTTTCCTATAATTAGCGCGCGCTGCGCGAATACAATGTATAGCGCGCTTTGAGATGCGTGTGCGAGACGAATCAAACGGCCAAAAACGTGTCTTCTTCCTTCGTCGCTTCCTTTCTCATCTGCGCCGCTCCGCCGCCGCCGCCTCCCAGCTTCCGCGCGCGCCGTCGCCCGGTTTCCCCGCTCCGCCGCTGCCGCCCGGATTCCCCCCGCGCGCCGTCGGCCTGCTTCCTCGCGCCGCCGCCGCTGCCTTGCTTTCTCGCGTGCGCCGTCACCCGGCTTTCCGAGCCGCTGCCGGCTTCCCCGTGTGCGCCGGAACAATTTTTCCGACGGCCGGAACAATTGTTCCGAGCTTCACGAGAAATTGTTCCGGCCGCCGGAACAATTGTTCCGAGCTGCCGAACCATTGTTCTGAGCTTCATTTCGGTAACAATGGGGCAGCATGCGAGGGAGGCGACTGGGCGCTCTCGAGGAAGAAGAAAACTCGTTGATGGGCTTGGTGGGCCGCGCTACATGTCGTCTTCCAATAGCGCGATCTATGTATAGGCGCTCCCCCCTTCGTGAGCCTCAAGCAGAGAGAGAGAGAGAGCCCACCCAATTCGGCCGCCCCTTCCCCTCCCGGTTGCTGACTCCCCTCCAGTCCTCCACTACCCTCCCGGAGAGAGAGAGAGACGCCGACGCCTGTGCCGCCCAAACCCGCCCGGTTCCCTCGTCCTCCGCCTGCGCCGGCGTGGGCGTAGTGCGTTCCGCCTCAGCCTCTTCGCTCTCCGCGGCGCCCCTGCTTTCAGCGGTACCAAATCCTCGTCTCAGGACGAGGTAGCTATGTAATTAGGTATTCAATCTTCTTTGCATTACAAAATTGATTGCATTGTTCATATATAATTCGTAAATTGTAACACGTTGTGACTCTTTAAATGTTCATATTCTTCGTCGTTTTATATATAGACGTAGGCCTACTAATACATTTTCGAGACTGTCAGAGCACCTGCCAAGAATCCTATGTTTGCTTGAGGTCTCTGTGAATGTACATTGTAGATCCTTCTGAATTTGTAATCTTTTTTTTGTGATGGATACATCAATGTTGCATTTGTCCAACTGCGTGTTTTGTCGCAATAAGTTAGCTATGAAGCTGTAATGTTGTCATTTCTCCAAAAGATGAACCACCTAGAGTTAAAATATAATTCATTTACTTATTTTGTACTAATTGTTGTGCATAAAAAAGTTATTAGTATTATACACCACTCTCTTGTGAACTTCTGTACATTAATTTCTCCTTTTGTGAATCTTCAGTTATTTACTGAACCATGTTTTGTCAACACCATACACCAATGCTCAAGGGTCCTAGCCTCTACTAGGTCAGCCACCACTTGTTGGTAAGCCCCAGCAGCTGCAGCCCCCATTCATCCTGTCCTCCTGTAATGGTGATTCGGAGTTGCTCTTCTTGTCTCTGTGGATTCATTTCCAGAGTGGCGTGGAGGAGGCACTGCCCTCTCTTGTCTCCCAGGCCTCCTGCACTGCTGCTCGCTCACTTCTCCTCCCGACGCTCCACCAAGAAATCTGCCGTAAAGGTTCCAATGGAACCCGCTGGTGACCCTTTCTATGTTGTCCGCAAGGGGGACATAATCGGCATCTATAAGACCCTCACTGACTGCCAAGCTCAAGTTAGCAATTCGGTAAGAGT
Organism: Eragrostis curvula; assembly: GCA_007726485.1. Lineage (NCBI taxonomy): Eukaryota > Viridiplantae > Streptophyta > Magnoliopsida > Poales > Poaceae > Eragrostis > Eragrostis curvula. The sequence goes on from CM017445.1 coordinate 18,260,529, forward strand.
ATAGAAACGAATGACAACCCTTTCCTTCCCTTACCAAATTCAGATATAGCCACTGCTCTCTTGCTTACGTTTTCAAATATTCCTGCTGCTAGGTGTGCGACCCTTCTGTCACCGTCTTCAAAGGTTATTCACTGCACAAAGAAACTGAGGAATATCTCGGTGCTCGCGGGTTAAGAGGTGCCCTCTATTCCCTCGATGCAGCAGATGCAAGAGATGAATTGTTTGGTGATTTGGTTCCCTGCCTTTTTCAGGTAAACTATGCAGTGCTCTTTGCTTCCGTTGATTGCAAGTGCTTTGCACCACATATTAATACACTTAACATAGAAGGATCAATTTTCTTTGCATTCCATTTTTGCTTGGTAGTGTGGGACTTATATTATAACCTATGCTCTAATTTACTGTACTTGTTCACTAGATTGCTATTGTTATGAATAGCACTGGCGTTGAATTGTAGCCCCATGGGGCCTATATATATGGGTACATGAGTGCGAATACAAATAGGAAAAGGACTCTATAATAAAGAAAGACTCATAGTAAGACTCTTATACCTTTAACAGCTATGTCATTCATTCTACTCTGTGTTTGAAATTGTGCTAGTCATTCCTTAACATGGCATCGGTTCATTGTAATCAGTGGCGGAGCTTGAGACTAGAGTCCGGGGGGGGGGGGGGGGGGGGGGGGGCGGCTCCAGTGATTAAGCAAAAAAATTACTAAATAGTAGCTAATTTACTATTCATTCAGTGTAAATTTTTGCAAAGCAGGGGGGGCCATGGCCTACCATGGCCCCAACTAAGCTCCGCCCCTGATTGTAATAGTCTACTAGAAAGCCAGGTGTTATCATATCATAATGTAGGTTCATGGTTTCCATATAATCAATGTTGATTGGCAACCATGCCTGACTCTCAAGGTCTTAGTTTGTCAAACATATAGCTACAAGGATCATACTCATACCTTGAGTATTAAACTGATATTTAAGTTGGCAAAATTGCTCTCGTAGCACTCAACCTGAACCGTTTTGCTGAGGTAGCATTATTTTTATTCCGATTTCCAAAATAGCACTGGATTGTTCACGTTACTTGCTCCATCTACCACTCCGTCTTCTCCCGTTCTCTTCCTTCTCCGCAAGGGCAACCGACAGCTCCTCCTCTTCGTTGGAAGCTTTTATCGGTCCTCTCTTTCAGGCGCATGGTTCCAGTCATAGGCATGGCAGTCAGTGAAGGCAGGATTTTCGGCCCCTTCTGCATCGAGTGTGATCAACATGGTGGGTTGCTGCTTCTCTCAATCCACAAGATCTAGAGATCGATGTGCTGCCACTCCAGGCTCCAGCCCTCAACCTTACATTGGTTGCTCCGTCCTCTCGGGTTACGGCCTCTTTCTTTGATTGCGGCCCGCGAGCGTTGTTTCTTGATGTGGAAGGAGCGGTAGCGGCGATTGCCGCTGCTTCTCGTGGCGGCTGTGGGGATCAGCACGTGGCGAGCGCGGCGGAGGCTGCGCCGCTGCAGGTCGGGTTCTACCGCGGGACGTGTCCGATCGCAGAGGACGTCGTCCTCGAGGAGATGAAGCTGATACTGATGGAGGACTCCACGCTTGCGCCGTCCCTGCTTCGGATGCACTACCACAACTGCCTGTGAGTGTTCGGGGCTGCAAGGCATAAACTTGCGTTTTGCAATGTGTGAACAAGGCATCGTTGCTGTCGTTGGGCCGGGCGTGCTCGCCGGAGAAGAAAGTAGAAGATCGAGTTTCTAACGGCGTTGGACACTGATTAACGGATGGACAGTTTGGTGCCTATTCTGATCCATTGATTCTAGATCCAATGGCACAGTGCTAGACGGAGAATTTTTGTATGAAATCCAGTGCTAAAAGCGAAATCCAACAAAAAATAATGGTACAGGGGCAAACCTCTTTGATTTTAGTGGTACTGTAGCAATTTCGCCTTTAAGTTACATCTTCAGGTGCTTGCATGCTACTTGATTTTTTTTTTCTGTAACATTTCTTGTAGAGTGCTGATTTGTGAAATTTGCTTTCAGCAACCTGATGGAACTGCAAAGTCTACTTTGAAAAGGTCACAGGAGATGGTGAGTACTATTGCTTTTTTTCTTTTTAATGATATGTGGGTTTGAAATTTATTCACTATGATACTTGAGGAGTTCTATACATGTATGTTATGTGGGGACGCACATATCAGAGGCGTAACAAGAAGAGTTCTAAGCCGGCAACAGAATAGTTTGCCGAAGCTTCTAGTGCTTGCCAAGTTAGATAGAGTTAGTTATAATCAGGATTGTGTTAGTTCAGATAAGTCAGGACTTGTTAGTCGGTTAGGAGTTGGATTTGTAATCTATGCGAACTCTATATAAGGAGACGCAGTCAATTGAATAAAGGCAAGCAATTTGAGTCCAACTCTTCCTCTTAACCCCTTCTTAAGCTGATGAGCGGGCAACAGCTCTAGTTACCCAAATTCCCATGTTCGCACATTACATCTGGTATCAGATTCCAACGATCTTCCACGCCTGCGCCATGGTTGACGACAAGAAACCCGTCGACACCGCCTCCGACGACGATGACACCAACGCCATGCTCAAAGCCGTGCTCTCCAAGCTTGATCGCCTTCAGGTGGTCGAGGACAAGCTGACGGACATCGATCGCCGCCAGCAAGAACAACAGGCGTCCATCACGCACCTGGAAGCCAACCCGCCGCCTCGCGGCTTCGCCCAATTCGCCACCAACAACGACAACCGCGCCACCCCCAAGTTCCACAAGTTCGACTTCCCCAAGTTCGACGGCCGCGGCGACCCTCTGCCCTTCATCCACCGCTGTGAATCTTACTTCCGCGGCTTCCGGGTGCTGGAAGAAGAGAAGACGTGGATGGCTTCAATCCATCTGCTAGATCACGCGCAGCTGTGGTACATGCGCATCGAGCAGGATCAAGGTACACCGTCCTGGCGGCGCTTCACCGAGTTACTCAATCAGCGCTTTGGTCCTCCTCTCCGCGCCAATCCCCTCGGCGATCTGGCGGCTTGCCGCCGCACCGGCGCGGTCGCGGACTACATCGAGCAATTCCTGTCGATGCTTTCCCGTGCTGGCACCTTGACGGAGTCCCAGCAAGTACAACTCTTCACGGTGGGCCTCCAACCACCGATGAGCCTCGACGTCCAGATGCAAGGCCCGAACACGCTGGAGGTCGCCATGAACCTGGCGCGCTCCTTCAAGCTTCGCGAACAGGTCGTCGCGTCGCAGTCCCGGCCCGCGCGTTCCAACCGCAACTTCCCCAGCACGTCGACACCGTTGCCCCTGCCTGCACCGCCGCCAGCCACGACGCCAGCAGCTGCTTCGACGACCTTGGTCGCTGGCCGCACTGTTCGCCGCCTCACCGAGGCCGAGATGGACGAACGCCGCCGCAAAGGGCAGTGTTTCAACTGTGACGAGAAGTTCGTCAAGGGCCACAACGACGTCTGCAAGCGCCTCTTCGTCCTCGAGCCACATGAAGGGGACGCCGTCGACGAGACTGCTGCGGAGACGGACGACGCGCCGCAGATATCCTTGCACGCCATCGCCGGGATCAAGACAAGCAAATCCATGCAGGTTGAGATGCGGATGGGATCGATGCTGCTCCGGGCCCTGCTCGACTCCGGTTCCACGCACAACTTCATCTCCGAGTCAGCCGCCGCGCGCTGCAAGCTGTCGCCATCAAGCCGCCCCAACATGTCCGTGACGGTGGCCAACGGCGAGCGCGTTCCGTGCGCCAGGGTGCTCCGCGACGCGGCGTTCTCGACCGACAAGTAACACTTCCGAGCGGACATCTTCGTCCTCGACCTCAGCACGTACGACATCGTCCTAGGCACACACTGGCTCGCCACATTGGGGCCCATCCTGTGGGACTTCAACGCCCTGTCTATGTTCTTCTGGCACGAAGGCCATCCGGTCGTGTGGCGTGGACTAGGTGCAGGCCCCAGCACACCAATGGCGGCCCCCATCATCGACGTCCTGGGTGCGCTCTTGGCTGAGTTCGCCGACCTCTTCGCCGAGCCACGAGGCCTGCCGCCGCAACACACCAGAGATCATCGCATTCACCTACTGCCGAACACTGGCCCGGTTGCTGTTCGCCCGTACCGCTACACGGCGGCTTAGAAGGACAAACTGGAGAAGCAATGCCGCGCCATGGAGGAGCAGGGCCTTATCCGCCGCAGCACATCTGCGTTCTCCGCTCCGGTACTCCTCGTCAAGAAGCATGATGGCTCCTGGCGCTTCTGCGTGGATTACCGCGCGCTGAACAAGAGGATCGTGAAGGACAAGTTCCCCATCCCGTCGTCGACGAGCAGCTGGACGAGCTGCACGGCGCCAAGTTCTTCACCAAGCTCGACCTCCGTTCCGGCTACCACCAAGTCCGCATATGTCCAGGCGATGTCGAGAAGACGGCGTTCCGTACCCATGACGACCTCTACGAGTTCCTCGTCATGCCGTTCGGCCTCACCAACGCTCCGGCCACCTTCCAAGCGCTGATGAACGACGTGTTGCGGCCCTTCCTCCGGCAGTTCGTGCTCGTCTTCTTCGACGATGTCCTCATCTACAGCCCGACGTGGTCGTCTCACTTGGTGCATCTGCGCCTCGTGCTGGAGGTGATGCGCGCCCACAACCTCTTCCTCAAAAAGTCCAAGTGTGCCTTCGGAACAGAGGAGGTTGCGTACCTAGGCCACGTGGTGTCGGCTGCGGGCGTGGCCGTCGATGGCGGCAAGGTGCAAGCTGTGCGGGACTGGCCTACGCCCCGCTCCACGCGCACAGTGAGTGGCTTCCTTGGCCTCGCGGGCTACTACCGGAAATTTATCCGGAATTTTGGAACTATGGCCGCTCCTCTAACGCAGCTTCTGAAGAAAGAGGGGTTCCTTTGGTCCACGGAGGCCGATGCCGCGTTCCAGCAGCTGAAGACAGCGCTCACCTCGGCTCCTGTGCTGACCTTGCCGGACTTCACCAAGCCGTTCACCGTGGAGTGCGACGCGTTGGGCTCGGGGTTCGGAGCGGTGCTGCACCAAGGTGGCGGCCCAATTGCGTTCTTGAGCAAACCCATCGCTCCGCGCCATCGTGCCCTCGCCGCCTACGAACGGGAGCTGATCGGCCTCGTCTACGCCGTGCGCCATTGGAGGCCGTACCTGTGGGGGCGCCAGTTCGTCGTCAAGACGGATCACTACAGCCTCAAGTTCCTGCTCGACCAACGGCTGGCCACCATCCCGCAACACCACTGGGTAAGCAAGTTATTGGCTTTTGACTTCTCTGTTGAGTACAAACCAGGGCGCACAAACATTGTGGCCGATGCTCTGTCGCGTCGCGATGTGGAGGAGGGCGAGCTGTGCTCCATGTCGTCTGCGAGCTTCGACGTCATGGCGGACATCAAGACGGCGGCCTCGACGGACCCGGCTCTCGTCGCGCTCCGGGACCAGATCATGGCGGGTGAGCTGGGAGCACCATGGGCGCTCAATGACGGCTTCATCACCTTCCAAGACCGCATCTACATTCCGCCGCAATCGCCGCTCCTTCCCCAACTCCTCGCCGCGGTGCATGACGACGGCCATGAGGGCGTTCACCGCACCATGCAAAGGTTTCGGCGCGATTTCCACACACCCAACATGCGCGTCGCTATCCAGGAGTACATCCGCAGCTGCACCACTTGCCAACGGAACAAGACAGACCACCTCAGCCCTGCTGGTCTTCTCCTTCCTCTGCCTGTGCCGTCGCAAGTATGGAGCGACATCGCCCTCGACTTCATTGAAGGTTTGCCTAAGGTGGGCGGCAAGTCAGTGATCCTCACCGTCGTCGATCGGCTATCCAAGTATGCGCACTTCATTCCGTTGGCGCACCCCTACACGGCTGAGTCGGTGGCTCGCGTCTTCTTCGCCGAGATTGTTCGTCTTCACGGCATTCCAGCGTCAATTGTGTCTGACCGTGACCCAGTGTTCACGTCGGCGTTCTGGAAGGCGCTGTTCGACTCGTCGGGCTCCAAGCTTCACATGAGCTCCGCGTTTCACCCAGAGTCCGATGGGCAATCAGAAGCCGTGAACAAGATGATTGGCATGTACCTGCGCTGCATGACTGGTGACTGCCCCCGCAACTAGATTCGCTGGCTTCCATGGGCAGAGTATTTGTATAACACGGCGTACGACACAGCTTTGCAGGAAACGCCATTCAAGCTGGTATATGGCCGTGACCCTCCCACTATTCGTTCCTACGAACATGGTGAGGCTCGCGTTGTGGCGGTGGCTCAGACCATGGCGGATCGCGACGCGTTCCTGGAAGACGTTCGCTATCGTCTGGAACAAGCTCAGCAGCACGCCAAGAGGACCTACGACAAGCATCATCGTGACCTTTCTTTCCAAGTTGGTGATTGGGTTTGGCTTCGCCTCCGGCATCGTCCCTTGGCTTCTGTGTCAGATCAGCAGCGTGGCAAGTTACAGGCTCGGTTCTATGGGCCTTATCAGGTGGAGGAACAGATCAATGAGGTCGCCTATCGCCTTGCTCTGCCAGCTCGCGCCCGTCTTCACAATGTGTTCCATGTCGGTCTCCTGAAGAAGTTCAATGGCACGCCTCCTGATGCTCCTCCGGCGTTGCCGGCTATTCAGAACGGCGCTGCGGTACCTGCTCCTGCTGCTGCTTTGAAGGTGCGTCTCCGTCGCGGTGTGCGTCAAGTGCTGGTTCAGTGGGAAGGCCAGCCAGCATCCTCTGCGTCTTGGGTTGATTTGTCGGAATTTCAGCAGTGTTATCCGGCATTTCAGCTTGAGGACAAGCTGCTTCTCGAGGAGGGGAGAGATGTTATGTGGGGACGCACATATCAGAGGCGTAACAAGAAGAGTTCTAAGCCGGCAACAGAATAGTTTGCCGAAGCTTCTAGTGCTTGCCAAGTTAGATAGAATTAGTTATAATCAGGATTGTGTTAGTTCAGATAAGTCAGGACTTGTTAGTCGGTTAGGAGTTGGATTTGTAATCTATGCGAACTCTATATAAGGAGACGCAGTCAATTGAATAAAGGCAAGCAATTTGAGTCCAACTCTTCCTCTCAACCCCTTCTTAAGCTGATGAGCGGGCAACAGCTCTAGTTACCCAAATTCCCAAGTTCGCACATTACAATGTATCATTTGCTCACGTTAGTATTTGTTTTCTGAAGGAAACCGGACCATCAAAGAAGCATCCCAAAGTTGCTGAACTGGAATCATCACTTGATAGTCATGTGAGTATGAATACAAATGTGCAAACTATGTGCCCTTGTATCTTCCTGGATATGTTCCTTTACTTAAATTTTGATTTTACCATGTCTTATCTCCACCGTGATGGAAACCTTCTCACCAGTGGACCGTCTTTTACAGCTCTCTTGCACTCTAGAATTTGATGGTGCTTGTAAGGGAAATCCTGGGAAATCAGGTGCTGGGGCCATAATAAGGCGACTAGATGGATCTGTGGTATGTATACCAACATGTAGCTAAACTGATGTTGTATATTGTTGTTTGGTTATCAACTTATCATGCCTAGCTGTTCTGCTCTTTCCATTTAAGATTGCTCTACTGCGCGAGGGTTTGGGTGTTACAACCAACAATGCCGCTGAATACCGTGCATTGATCCTGGGGCTAAAATATGCTGCCAAGAAAGGATTCAAGCATATTCGTGCACAAGGCGATTCTAAGCTTGTCTGTTACCAGGTGAGCTGCTATTTCTGTCTTTTTCTTGTCCTAGTAGGGTGAACTGTTGGTAAACAATCAGTGTACAGCGGTTCATTCTGTCTCTTCAAATTCTAGAGAAACATAAATAAGTGCAAGGGATGGGAAATTCAAGTGGTTTTTCATTCTTTATTTCCTCCTAGAATTTGGTCGAAAAGTGTCATATTCTGGTGTTTCGCTTAACTAAAGGATTTTTCGTAATCAAGTCACTTGAGATATGTCCCAAAGCACATGTCATTAGTTAAGGTGCCTTCATCTGATCATCTCTACAGCATACGAAATCTTGGGAACCTTGTTACTAGTGCACTGCGAAGAGGTTCTCTAGCTGCTGGCTTCTCCAGCAAGTTTGGACTTGCTCTTAACGAAAGTAACACATTTGACTTTCTGGAGTAGGTCCAAGATCTCTGGCGTGCTAAGAATGAGAACATGGCTGACTTGTGCAGTAAAGCTAAGGAACTAAAGAGAAAGTTCCTTTCATTCGAACTCAACCATGTTTTGAGGGTAGGTATCACATCTTCTCATCTTTAAGTCTTGTTAAAAGTATATCTTTTAACAGCCACCAGCGTACGTAATTGTTATGCAGGAATTCAATGTGGATGCTGATGTTCAAGCTAACTTTGCAGTTGAGCTTCCTGGTATGAAACTGCTATCACAAGTAACAAGATTTGTGCGTGAATCGCTACAATGCCTGTGTGTGACATGTGATTCTCTTATTGCTCTCTACAGTTGGTGAAGTTCAAGAGCAGTCAAACTTTCCGTGCTAGAAGTTGTGTTCCAGAGTAATTTGTCGCTGCGACTGAGGCCATGTAGCCACTTTGTGCGACAGTTCCAGTTGATATGCGTGATTACAGGCTGTGGTTGATATATATTTGGAGTGCAATATAATAGGAAATCAGTCGTCTAAAAAAATTATTTTAGGGAGATGCAAAATTAGTTTGCTGACCGTTATACTTTTGTTAGCATGGAAATCAAGAGATGGATCCCGAGATTTGTCTACCTGTGCGGTGTAAGGTTTGGCCTGCAACATATTGTTAGGACATTGATTTGCAGCGCCATGAAGAGCCGTCGCTGCCATATGCTATGCAGATATTATATGCAGATTCTTTTTGTCCCCGTGGCGTCACCATACCCTCATCCCTGTTCTGCTATCAACCAGCACGTACTACTCATCCAGACCCAGTAGTATCGTTCCGCTTCTACGGCTTTGATGCACAGGTAACGAAGGCCATGTTTGTAACCAGACTCGATCTAGAGTTGCCGAGGCACGTACTACTCATCCAAGAACCCGTTAGTTTGTTGAGCTCTCTGATATGCTCAAGCTTGTTCAGAGACTGCCACAAATCAAGATGTTCATCTTCTTCACCGTGCATGCGAGCAATCCTCGATCGATCGTCTAAGACGTTGGCAGGCTCGCGCAGCATCATTAACAGCGTCCTCCATGTCTCGTAGGACACCTCGACGATCGATCGAGAGTAATCGATCTTTGTCCTAGCAGCTCGATACACTGATAGTCCTCGTCATGCAACATGTACTACCTCTATCATATAAAAAGTGGCATTCTAGTATTATCTTAAGGCAAACCATTTGCAGTTTGATCAAACTTTGATGAAAAATTACCAATATTTGTAGTGTAAAAATAGTACCATTTGGTTCATCATAGAATATATTTTCATGTTATGCATATTTGGTGTCGTAATTTTTTATACTAATTCTGTAAATTTAATTAAAATTAAGATAGTTTGACTTAAGACAAAACTAGAATGACAGATGGAGGAAGTAAAAAATGTGTAAACAAAACCACCTCTTAAATTGTACCATTTTTGGGGTTTATTTAGACACTTTTAGAATATAGTTACTCTCTTCGGTTTTAAATATATGAAGTTGTTGACTTTTTTGTTACTTTGACCATTCGTCTTATCTATAAATATTTGTGCAAATAGCTAAATGTATAAGTTAATCTTAGTATTCTTGATTATGTATCCAATGAAATTTATTTCGTGATAGGAAACTAATTCCTTAAAATATATATTGTTGGTCAAAGTTAAACGAAAAAGTCAACATTGTCATATATTTAAAACATAGGGCGCGTTCGTTTCGTTTAGAACTAAAGTTTAGTCCAAAATTCTTGCTATTTAAAAGTATTAAATAAAGTATAATTATATTTTTTTAAAAAAAATTTAAGTTATTTTGCTAGACGAATCTAATGAGAGTAAAGCTTATGCGTTGTAGCTTCCGCGGATGTACGTCGCTTTGACTGACGCGGTCGTTTCCTGAGTTAGCACGTCAGTCCTCTTTGACGCGTCGCTCTGATCCAGGGCTTCACCCTTGCATCAACTGCTTCGCTCGTGCGTCGGTGATTGAAGTTGGGCCATGGACCTTTCCTCACTAAGTTGGGCCATGGACCTTTCCTCACTATGGCGATGGCTGGCCTTGCACACAGAAATTTTTTTTATTTTTAATTAAATTTTTTATTATATTTTTATTAATAACTGTCTGTTTTTAAAATTTGCAAAACTAGTCGCCCATAGGGCTTGTCGCCCCAATGCAGGGCGACTATACCCTTCAGTCGCTCTTTGTTAGGGCGACTGGATCCTGTCGCCTTACCAGAAGGCGACAAGGGCCAGTCGCCCCTCCAACGGGCGACAAGGACCCAGTCGCCCTATCAAAGGGCGACAAGCTGTGTTGTCTGTTTTTTCACTGTTTAGCCCTGTTTTCTCCTAACAGTTAATATTATTTAGCACTGTTTTCTCCTATTTAGCACTGTTTAGAACTTGAGCAAACGATTGAATTTTTGTATTTCGTTTTCACCGTTGGGCTGCAAATTTGATCTAGCAATACAGTAATAATCTTTTGTGCCTTATTGATGAATTCAATCATGTGCAATGAACAATTTATTGTTGTACACGAGTAAGGAAATAAGACCCGACTTCATTGTCTTAAGTACGGCGAAATAGAAGTACATAGGTGGATAAATTGTAATGGCATGTTCGGTACACATAACGGCTAACCTATTTGTGCATCGTACTAATCCTGACATGCCTTAAAGAATTGAAAATGCAACACTGAATGATGTCGTAGCCAGACTTTTACGTGAAATCTAGTCCCATAGACTGTAGTTGGACTCTCCCCCAGACTTGGAGTAGCCATAGTCATTGTTCCCACCGTAGTAAGTTGTTGGTGGTGGTGGTGGAGCTTGTGGTGGTGAGTTGATTGGACCTGACTTGTGGTGGGGGCATCTGCAGTATGAATCAAGACAAAAGGTGTCGGGGCCAGCAATGCTGATGACGAGCTCTTGGCTCTGTTGTGGAGTTGCTGTTTTCAGTTCTTGCTCTAGGTCGAATATGCGATTTTGTAGGTAGCTAATGTACTCTCTTGTTGCGCTAATAGGCATAGGATCCACCCACTGCGTGAAGCCACAATTGGCTTCGTCTTCATTATTCTGTAAAAAAAAGGTTTGTAAATGTTGTTGAATACAACTGAGAAAGTTTAAAGATGAGACTCATCGATGGATGTGAACAAGAATGAATGAAAACTCACTTCTCCATTTGAGCATCTGAAGAAGCGACGACCACCCTCGCATTGGCCATCGAACATTTGAACGACACAGTCTAGCTTGTGGCAGCATTTTGGCCATTGGAACTTGCTGTTGTCATACTCTCTAAGTGGATTCACAACCAAGTCGAACTCATCTTTCGACTGTAAAGGGAACGCCTGAACAGGTGGATCATATGTGAAGGGTCCTCTCTTTCCATCCCAAACCCACTCTTATGGTGCTTTGGAACTCCCCGCTCTCCCTCCTCTTTTGCCTCCTCCCTCTCTGTTGGCCATGAACGATGTGTGGATGAGTGTGTGGATGGACGATGGGAGTGGCTCTATTTATTGAAGCAAAGAAACAGTTGTGTCCATAATTTTTGAGAAGAAAGAGGAGGCGTGCAGTCATTTACTGTAGTACAGCGAAGTGAGATGACAACACCAGTGACTAATCAGTGCCGTAGGCACAGGTGTGGGCACAAGTGTTAGGGACATATGCAACCTACATTCATTGTCAGGGGAGGGAATCCAATGGGTGAACTTGACAATTCAACACAGGTGTGATGAAGTGATGCAGTGATAGGGATGAAGTGATTGTGGACCTGCCCTGTCTCCAATAATTGTTGGAAATTATTGGTCCTTAGATGCGCTGCCTCCTCTGCAAAGTGTGACCCTGCATTAATGCAGTCATGCATCGTTCCGTGTTATGCTTTTGAGGGTTGTGGACGTGACTAAAGGAGTCTGAGATATAAGGGAATCCAATGCATAAGATTTATTCGATGGAAGTTACAACATCACATGCCATATACTTAAGAAACAAACATTACAATAAAGAGAACAATTTAAGATACAACATTTATTTCTCAGTGGCGCGACGACGTAGCCGGGCAACACGACGTGAATCAAGTTCTTCCTCAGTTATCTTAAGGCCTATTTCACGTTCCGGGAGAGACTGCATCGTCGTACGACGCGCCTTTTCTCTTTTGATGTATTCATCCTTCCTCATTTCGTAGTCCGCATCCTTTTCTATGACGATGATAGGCGTATCGGTGTATGGTCCCCGTGTTTTGTCTATCCATTCTTCAAACTCACACTTGATAAACAAATATTTCATTACCATCTCTGATGGAGATAAATAGGAGATATATTGAAGACGATGGAAGAACCTCTTACGTTGATATGTTGAAAAATTTTATTAACAACTGAGTGACATACCTCATCCATTGGTTTCGGACAATGGAAGAACCTCCTGCCTTGGTATGTTGATAACTTGGCTCGCTCTCCACACTCACATCGTGGGCGGTCTTCCCAGTCTGGCACCACAACAGAGTTCTGGTTTTCGGAAGATGCCATTATTCATGTGTTGGAGACATGCCTGTGGTGTCTTTATATAATGAGCAAACGCATTGGATGCTCCGCGGATGGGCATAAAAATACGCGACGCTGTGCTTTTTATCACAGACAATGATATTTGTTTGGACATAAACTAGGATTTTTGTGGTTTAACAATAATATTCGTCATATGTTTGTGAAGAAATATGCATTTCATTGCTGAAATAGAGAAAGTTGGTGCACATAATTGCTATAAGCAACATGAAAATCAAAAGACTAATCGTCGCCTAGGTAAAACGACGCGTATCCCTCGTCGTCCCCTTTTGACTTAGATGAACTTTCTCCGCTTTCGATTTATCCTCAGTATCTATTGAGTGCGATGGGGATATTTTCCCTTTCTGAAAGTATCAGGACCTGCTGCCCTAGCACGGCGAGCTCTCTCGCGCATCCTCTCTCTTTCGGCCTGGCGGGCCTCATGAGCAAGGCGATCTTCCTCTTGTTTGCGTCTACGTTTCGCTTCATCTCTTTACTTGCGTTCCGCTTCGTACTTGCGTCGACGTTCTTCCTCCTCCTGTCTCATTTTTCTGCGTTCCTCCTCTCTCCTTTCCTCAGCTTCCATATCAAACCAATGCCTTCTTGCACGTTGAGCGACACGGTAGACATGTGCTATATCTTCTGGTGTCTGCTCAGTGTCAACATACTCGATGAACTCACACAGAGGCGGTGGGGACTGCAATGTTATGAACGTATTAGTAAGTAAGAATCAATTGTGGAACCAAATAATAACGAAGTACAAGTAGTTACCCTGGGCCTCCCATCGGGAAAGTAAAGACCTTGCGAAGGTGGATCATATTGGTAGTTGTTGCACATCCAAAGCCTTTTGCCGTAGTCATCACCAAGAACGAGTGACTTCACTAACCTGCATAATGTGCCACAGAGGCACATAGAAGCGATGAAGCCATCTCCGAAAGGTAACGTCTCTTTGTTGTAGGGTGGGTCGTTGGGGAACTCCATAGCTATGGGAGAAATTCCGGTGTTTGTTAGATTATGAAGTGGCTGAGCTTAATAGACAGACGATGCGTGTATTTTATAGGCATAACTACCGCGGTCTATAGACGAAGACCACAAAGAAAAGAAGAGGAAATGTCCTCGGATGCTCTGCAAAGTTGTTCGTGATGGATATGTCGCCATACGAAAACAATAAATGCATGTCGTCACGTCAATAACAGTAAAAGTTGTCTAAACACTGCAGCACAGCTTGTCGCCCTTTGATAAGGTGACTGGGTCTTTGTCTCCCGTTAGAGGGGCGACTGGACCTTGTCGCCCCCTGGTAAGGCGACAGGATCCAGTCGCCTTAACAAAGGGCGACTAAAGGGTCTAGTCGCCCTGTATTCGGGCGACAAGCCCTAATCGCCCGCCTATGGGGCGACTGCGCGACTAGTTTTGTAAATTTCGAAAACGAACGGTTATTAATAAAAATATAATATAAAATTTGATTAAAAATAAAAAAATTCCTTGCACACACATCCCAGCGTTGGGCCCGGCATGGTTCTACCGTAAAACTTTTACTGGTTGTTCCCTTCACTACTCTAGGGCCTGCTTAGCTGGTGTCCGGCCATAATTTTCATGTTTTGTCATTTGTGGTTGTTTCGACTTTGAACGGCGGGCCTCTTCTATGCTGCGTGCAACTCGGTGGCTGGACCTCACCAATTTTTTAAAGCATGTTTGTTCTGTTCAAAGCAAAGTCTGGGCCGATCCGGTTCCCTAAAAATTTGATGCTGCTGCCTTGATGCCGTTGTTCTTTTTTCTGTATTGCACTGCCGCCTGCTAGACAAACCAAAGTAAATGTACCCAACTCCAACTGACTCCACTGCCCACGTAAGAATTCAGCTCCGTCATTTGCATAGTGACCCCTGAACTCATTTGCAATCATGAAGTGACTTGTGAATTGACTGGGATGCAATTAAATCAAGAACATGCCAACATACTTAAAAGATCAGCTCTTTACAACTATTAAACTGGCGCAGCCGCAGCGGAGCGTGCCTGCTTATCTAGTGATTTTATAGATGAGAAAGTGCTTGGATTCGTTTCTGAATTCTTCAAGATTCTCCTTTCAAGCTAGATCTTATATTTTATGTTTGAAAAAAAAACAAGAGTTATGGTTTAGAGATTTTCTTAAAAAATATCTTGGCTGAATTTGGTAGGATTTTCCCTTCTGTTTGCGTGCATGCGAGAGCAAGGAGAAGAATGCCTCCCTCCGAAAGAAAGAAAGAAAAAAAAGAGTAAAGAATGGCAGTATTTCCCCGCGGCACTCCACTTTCTTCTGAAATTATTTTGACATCCCTCGACTCGACTCCCTGCGGCAATGGCGGCGGCGGCAGGGACGGTGTGGCGCAGCAGGCGGAGCTCCGGCGGATCGAGGGCAACGCGTGCTTTAAGAAGGCCCGCCTCGGCGCCGCTATCGACTGCTACACCGAGGCAAGCAAACCCCTCCCCGTCTCTGGCACCCTTCCTTTCCCCGTGCAAAGAAGTTCATTAGTTCTGGCTTGCGATTCCTGTACAGTATTCGCTCTATCATGACGGAATTCCCTGCCTTTCATCCAATTCTTGTTTTGTTTACGAAAAACCCTGTCAATTAAATTAGCTCACCCCCTTCCGAAAGAATCTGAATTCCCTGGCTAATCAGTGTCCCTGCCCGATGAATAGGCGATTGCGCTTTGCCCTGACGTCGCCGTCTACTGGATGAATCGGGGCCTATGCCATTTCAGGCGCAAGTTAGTTTACTACCCTCTCCCCTCCCCTTACTGGCTATTTGTTTTGTTGGTAACAAAATACTCTGCACAGGGACTGGACCAAGGTTGAAGAGGATAGCAGGAGGGCTCTTGCGCTCGATGACACCTTGGTCAAGGTGGCATTCTCGTCTTATCTTCAACCAATGTGCTTACTGATTAATTATCTACTAACTGATTGATGATGTAACCGATACCTCACAATTGCTATTTGCTAGTAGAGCTTAACTTCCGTGTTTTAATCCAGGGGCACTATTTGCTGGGTTATGCGATGCTTGAGAAGGAAGAGTTTCCTCTTGCTATAAAGGAATTTGAGAAGGTTTGTCGTTTGTCCTTGTAAGCTGTTGGTATAAATTCTCAAGGAGGTTCCTTGAGTACTGATCGTTTCCTTGTTACGGGCCTTATTGTGGTGGGTTACATTGCCAGCCTAGGTTTTCTTTTGGACAATTCATCAAATCTACACCTTAGATGTTGAAATTTCCTTTTTTTTTAATCTTTCTTGCCAATTGCCATTATTGATATCTTTCCGCTGAGACAGCCAACTATATACAGTAGCTTCAAGTGTGACAAATAAAACATCCAAATGCCACCACGTTGTATAAAACGTAGACTGTCTCTGAGCAATACATTCACAAACATGCAGCTAAACCAGAGCCTCCTAATTCTGCCTTGAATTTTCTTTTGTCTTCGTCAACTGTATAATGCAATCCCTACATATTCCGTTATAACCTTTTCTGTTTCAAATTTCTCAAGAGCTGGTTTTACTCATCCATATATTATGCTAATATTCTATGCCATCTGTTTGCTGAAATCAAGTGTCTATCATTTTTGCTATTAGTAACCATCATCATATGAAAGAGTTCTTGATAACTTTCTAAGCACACCTAGTATATCACACTAGCTGCTGAACTTTTGAGAAGTAAAGTAACAAAAATGCGTAAAAAAGAAAAGAACTGCTTTGGCGCTTCTTCGTGAGATGCACTCCTGATTTATGAGTTGTAGGGACCTATGTATACTTGTAACATATACTAAGCCTATGTCCTCATACTTCACCTGCATTGCACTGTGCATTGCACAGATATTTATCAGCAATGAACCAATGTAATAATAACTTAGTCCTGGCATGATGTCGTCAGTACGGGTGGTAGCTGATCAGAGCGCTCTGTGGTGTGGCACTGGAGCAAGGATCTGCTGGTGTTGGTTGCTGGGTAGTCTGGGCTCCCCTCCAAGTTTAGCATTGGTCGTTAGTCATTTTTCTGACATGATGGTCGTTACTCATTTATCTATGGCATGTATGGTTTAGGAAATTAATTGGTGTTTTCAGTATATCATGTTGTGATGTGGTGTGGTATTGTGTTGTGTTGTACCTTTTTACACTCTTTTCCTTTAATAAAATGTCACACAGCTCTCATGTGTGTTCAAGAAAAAAATGTTAGTCCCTCCATTCTTTTTTATATGACGTTGGTTAGTACAAATTTGAACTAACCAACGTCATATATAAAAAGGCGAAAAATGGAGGTAGTAATACACACCTCCTCTTTTAGTACCTTGTATTGACTCAGATTATTCATGTCCTGCCACATTATTCGATAAGCTCATGCCCATCTTCTTATGGAAAACAGGGTCTGAATCTTTTGAAGTCCACAAATTCAGCAGCCAATATGATAGAGGACATGTGGCAGGTCCTTGCGAAGGCAAAATACCTAGATTGGGAACAACATTCCACTGAACAAGTTTGGAGGATGCAAAGTTTGAAGTATGTTCAACATTGAAGTTACAATATCATAACACGATCATTTTGCTCTAGATTAAGTGCTATGCTCATCTTTGACACGGAGGACTAGAACAACTTTAGCACCAAACCACTAACTGGGTTGCCTTACCTTCATGGTGCTTCAACTTGCTAACTGTTAACATTGACATGCAGGGAAGCATGTGAAAACGCTCTGCAGGAGCATCACTTTCTTAGTGGTACTCTTGCAGAAGACTCTGATGGGTCAACCGATGAATATTCAGAACAACTTAAACTGCTATCTGAGGTCTTCACCAAGGCAACACTTGCCGATACACCAACCGATGTAAAAGCAATATTTCGGATATATTATATAATGATTTTATTTTCCATCCCTTTTCCTTTTGTGGTCTAAAAACTGATGCCATGCTGAAAATCTAGGTGCCCGACTACCTTTGCTGTCAGATAACTTTCGAGATTTTTAGAGATCCAGTCATCACACCCAGTGGTGTAACATACGAGAGGGCTGTACTTCTTGAACATCTTCGTAAGGTGCACCCCTCTCTAATTATGTGTCTACTTCTTAAAGAAGCTATTTACTTTATTTATCTTAAGGTTCAGCTGCTTATCAATATTCAATTCTTCAATAAATTATTTACTTTATTTATCTTGAAGTTGAGCTTCTAACTGTTTCTGTTGAAAGTGTTGCTACTTGTGCCAGATTCCATATTGTCCTTGAACTAGTTCACAGCATATAATGTTGTCCCACTAGGTGAAATATTATCTCTACGACATAAGAAAAGGCCATCTGCCCTGTCTTGTGGCTTATCATTTATGATGATGGTGATTCAGTATCTGATTGTCAAAGTATAACCGGGTGTCTAATTGATTCAGTTCAGATACAAGAGAAACAATTTTGCTTCAGGCCTCCAGCAGATGAGGATATCATACTATAGCTAACCGTTTTTTCCCCCCTCTGTAGGTTGGCAGTTTCGACCCTGTGACGCGAGAACCTCTAAAAGAGCACCAGTTGGTTCCAAACTTGGCCATCAAGGAAGCAGTGCAGGCCTACCTGAAAGAGCACAGCTGGGCTTACAGGTTGAACTGATGCTTCTCCTGGGAGGTTGCTGACAGCAGATGCTGGTAGATTGATGTCTAACGAGGAGAGGATTGGTCGCTCGCCTTCTGTTTTGTGTTGAGACGAGCCTTACAATTTAGCTAGGTCGATTGATTCTTCCAGATTCAATTTACCAACGTTAATGGGACAGTTGTACATAATCAAACGGCTCATTACTAGTAGGTAGAGGCAGTTTGCCCGGAGGCTTGGCTATGCGTGCAGCAGCTTGTCTACAGGATTAGATAATCAGTTTGCCACTGAGGCTGAATTAATGTTTCAGTGACTGTCGATGAGGATACTCTCTGTTGTGTGTCTGAGAAAGGCATCAGGAGGTAACCTGACGCTGCAAAGGAAAGAAAAAAGTAGAGCCATAATCGCACTTCCAACTTTCCAAGCCTGTAAACAGCAGTCTTGGGCCACGCGCGGGATGATAACCAAATATAGGCCCAGAAATTAAGTGGGCCGAGCTAGGACCAACCGGATCGACATCTGAACTTGCGAATCCGACGAGATTAGAAGAGAAGAAACCCTAGGGACGCCTTCCTCGCACCACCCACCCAAAGCCCCCTTCCTTCCTCGCGCCCCCGCCGCCGCTCAAGCCTCGTCGCCGTCCTCCTCCGGCTCACTCGCTGTCGAGGCCATGGCGGCGACCTCCCCCGCTCTCCTCTTCCCCTCGCCCACGACGTCCTCCTCGCCGGCCTCGGCGCGGGTGGAGGCGGTGGTGCTCTTCAACATCTGCGACAGCTACGTGCGCCGCCCGGACCAGGCCGAGCGCGTCATCGGCACCCTCCTCGGCTCCCTCCTCCCCGACGGCACCGTCCACGTCCGCAACTCGTATGTCGTCCCGCACAGCGAGTCCGCCGACCAGGTCCTCTCTCGCTCGCGCCTCTGCCGGGATCTCGAGTCTAGGATTTCCAATGCTTAATTATCCTTATTAGGGTCGATGTGTATGCAGGTCGCAATCGACATCGAGTACCACCACAACATGTATGCCTCGCACCAGAAGGTCAACCCCAAGGAAGTCATCGTAGGATGGTAATTACATTCCTCTTCTTGTTCATCCGTATATGTGCTCCTTCTCTTGATTGTTACATAATTCTGCAGAAAATATTTACTACCTCTGCTTGCTGGCTTGTGCATAGGCTATTTGTTCTAATTCAGTTGTAGTAGTAAACTTACAATATCTCGATGCTCTGCTTCTGTTTGATAGCATACCTGTTAACTAAGTTGTAGTCGAAGTAGTTGTAAAGTTACAATATCTTGATGCTATATGCTTCTGTTTGATAACATACATGTTAGCTCAGTTGTAGTTGTACCAAGGTTACAATATCTCGATGCCATGCTTCTGTTCAATTACATAACCTATTAGCGTAACACAAACCGTCTCCTGTTTGTGTGCTGATAATTCCATTGCGCGCTCAAAAGTCAATGAGCTTATAGTGTTGGATGGTGGACCTTTTTTTGGTTACTCTTTCATTTGATCAGAGCTAATGCACAGCAATTACAAAGTAGCCTGTAAACCTCTAGGAATTTCTGTACAAAGTGTTATTTTCCTACTATATATATCTATGAACGAATTAGATTGCAAAGTGTCCTTTTCTTACTATACCACAGAATTAGCTTACAAGGTGGCCTTTTCGTACAATCTACCTGTCTGCAGGTTCTCGACAGGCTTTGGTGTTTCCGCGGGCAGTACGCTTATCCATGACTTCTACTCAAGGGAAGTACAAAACCCCATTCATCTTACAGTCGACACTGGCTTCACTATGGGGGAGGCTTCCGTCAAAGCCTATATCTCAACCAACCTGTCCCTCGGAGATAAGCACCTCGCTGCGCAATTCCAAGAAATCCCTCTGGATCTGAGGATGATTGAGGCACAGAAGGCTGGATGTATGTCTCACTTCTAACATCTGAATTTCTCTGTTTTATCTAGAAGTGAATTTTGAACTGGAAATTATTCTAGTTTAGAACCTCAAATGAACTGTCCACCCTGAAAATCACTATCAGTTACTTGCACGGTTGAATTTGCCTGTGTTCTCTGGTATTAATCTAGTTTGTGGAGACTAGCAGTGCTAGAGATCAACTACCTGCTGTTGAAGGAATGCTCATTTTGTGCTTGCGTTAGTTAGACATTTCATTACTTTGTTGAATATATTGTAAATGTTTGCATCAGTAGCTTGATAATGTTTGCGTGACAGATGAGATAAGGAATGCTCATTTTGTGCTTGCGTTAGTTAGACATTTCATTACTTTGTTGAATATATTGTAAATGTTTGCATCAGTAGCTTGATAGTAATGTTTGCGTGACAGATGAGATCCTTGAATCTACAATGGTGGAGAAGCTTCCTAATGACCTGGAAGGGATGGAGTCATCCATGGGAAAGCTTTACACTCTTATTGATGAGATCTACAAATATGTTGACAATGTTGTGGTAAGAATCTTTCTTGCAAATTAGATATATAGCCCATTTCGTTTGTATCATGATGTTAAATACATTTCTATGTCACACTGTAGGAAGGACGTGTGGCACCTGACAACGGAATTGGGAGGTCCATTGCCGACTCAGTTGCTTCGATGCCAAAATTGTCCCCTGCTGCTTTTGATAAGCTTTTCAATGACAAGATTCAGGTAAAATACTTGTGCAATTGATGCCTTGTCTAGTCTAGAAATGACCACCTTGCTTTGTTTGCTAATCAGTCAATAACCACACTCTTTGCAGGATAACTTGGCCCTGGTATACCTGTCAAGCATCACAAGGACGCAGATCAGCATAGCTGAGAAGCTGAACACAGCTGCGCAAATTCTGTAATTTCAATGTAGTATCAGGGTGGATGAGTTGGTGGTACTTTTGCGATGTTGAGCATTTGTGCCCAGTTGAAAAGTCTGGGTTTGTTGACAGAAATGCATTTTGTACTCGTTAAATGAGATCTAAAGAAATGAATTGGTCATGATGAAATCCTATAATCTTAGTAGGTTGTTAGAAATATTTTGTGGTGAATGCCTGTGATGAGTTACTTTGTGTAGCAACGCAATCAACTGTGTCGTCAGTGTACTTGTTTTCTTTTACTGTACGAGGACTCTCAACAATGTGTCGTGGTTCTTGTAATCGCATAGTTTGGCACTGCAACAGCTGAGCAATGACGCTTGTGTTTATCTGTTGATTGATCGGTCTGACATGGCTTGATTGTGACCGGTCAATCTAATGAAATTGAATGGGTCCACAAGGCGAAGGGAATTTATACAAGCATTTCAGCACTCGTCCCTTGTACTGTTGAAGGCAAGCTGGCTCTGGGGTTCCAGTGAAAGCAATGTTTTGTTGTGGCCCATGAAAAATTTTCTTGGACAGTTTCTGTACCTAGTAATCTGTTCAATGGTTGGCCCTTGAAGGCAAGAACCAAGGCAAGCTAATCAAAAGCTGATCACCCGACAAAAATAAGGAATTTTTTAATTTCTTTTCTGGAGCAACCATAAATACGTTTCTGTGCATAATGATCTGTTCAATGGTTGGCCCATGAAGACAAGAAGCAAGTGCAGTCGTGAACTCTCTTCAGGACGATTCACAGAACTTTGGGTGTCTGGGGCAAGTTTGTCAGAATTCAGAAGCTTTTTTTTTTTTTTTGGAGGGCATCAGAATTCAGAAGCTGATCCCCAACAATAGTAAGTAAAATTTAAATTTCATTTCGGGAGCAACCAAAAACAGAGGAACAGAGAACAACTTGGTTGTGGATTAATGTGGAGGTCCACTTGGTTTTATTTCGAACTAAGATACACAGATGGTGGTTGCTCAGTTGCATGAAGGGAGTGGATTTCCGCAGAGGCACTTGTTGTGCTGGAAGCTATATGCATCAAATCTCGCCATCGTTCCTCCGCTTGGCACCGCGCCGCAGAGGCGGTTGTAGCTGACGTTGAACTGCTGCAGATTGGTCAGGTTGGCAACCTGCGCCGGGATGCCGCCGTAGATGGCGTTGTGGCTGAGGTCCATGGAGGCCAGCTGCCCCGGCAGGTCGACGCCGGAGAGGTTGAAGCTGAAGGCGTTGCGGGATAGGTCCATTACCACCACTTTCTTGGCGACGCCAAGAGAGGCGACGCGTCGCCCGTGAGGGCGTTGCGCGACAGGTCGATCTGCCAGAAATCGACGGCGGCGAACTCGGCGGGGACGCCGCCGGAGAGGTTGTTGTGAGACAGCCGGAGGAAGTTGTCATCGCCGGCGTACTTGCTGAAGAGCAGCGGCGGGATGGCGCCGGTGAGGCGGTTGCGGCTGAGGTTGATGCCGGCGAGGTAAGGGAGGCCGCCGAGCGCCGCCGGAATCGGGCCCGACAGCGCGTTGAAGGAGAGGTCGAGCACGGTGAGCTGGGTGAGCTTGCCCAGCGACGGCGGGATGGCGCCCGACACGTTGGTCCAGGAGACGATGAGCAGCGAGAGGTTGGAGAGCTTGGAGATGGCCGGCGGGATTGGGCCGGAGAGGCCCGGGAGGTGGTGCAGCATGAGCGTCCTGAGGTGGACGAGGCGGGCCACGGCGTCCGGGATGGTGCCGTTCAGGTCGGGCAGCTGGAACACGGAGAGGCCGTCGACGCGGCCGGTGAAGGGGTCGCAGTGGACGCTGGCCCACTCGCAGCAGGCCGTGTCGTTGTCGGCCGTCCACGACTCGGAAAAGTAGTGGCCCAGGCCGGCGTCGATGGCCAGTAGCGCCGCCCTGTCGTCAGAGTGGCAGTGCTCCTTTTTCTTTCTGGAGGCGGCGGCACTACCGCTTACTACCAGGAGCGAGGAGATCAGGAGCACCCCCACCATCGTCTTCATGTCGTCCATGTATGTATGTATGTATCTATCTATCTCGTGTTTGTGGGGCTGCAGCTCTATATATTGGTGCATGCCAACTGACAACGATTAGTCAACTAACCATTCTCATGACTTGGGCACTACTAGCTCTCGCTGCTCGACCCTTATGCGTTGATCATCAAACCTGGAAGGAGGTGAGTATATTGTTGAGGCACAGCAGGATTGAAATGGAACTCTGCCCACCACATTAAGGTCCTGCTAATTGACTACACTATTCATCGTCATGTCATTGTTGGGAAGGAAAAGCTATCCACTGAATAATCCCCCTTTTTGTACAATGCATACAAGGATTTTGCTAGTGTTAAGAATGGGTCGTATTAACTTAAATGAAAAAGAGAGAGAACCCCTATCCGATCATTGAAGGTGTACCATAAACAAGGAACCTGCAATGGATGGTGCTAATTTCAGTCCAAATGTGGTGTTGTGTTGGACTGGCCCATTCTTCAGCCAACCCAGTCCATTGTGCGTCGCTCACTGACTCACATCCCTAATTAAGCACCATGGGTCACAAGTTATGATTACAAAGTATATCAGTAAGTGGGTTCTGGCTGCTAAGCAAAATGAGATGACCTTTAGGACTGCCGGTCAATGTGATGGAACGCTTGGAACCAACCTCCAAGGTTAGAATTGCTTTTACGTTCGAGTTACGAGATTAAACCTGCAAGAGAAATGGTTAGGCCATTGTTGTCGGCTGTGGAATGAATGGTTAGTCCATATCCCGTTGCTATTAAGATGGGGATTTCGTCATCCGTTGCGTAAAAACTAGTTCTTAGAGCAACTCCAACAAAGCCCTCATATGGCCTCTTATCTCCAATATGAGGGCTCAGATGCAAAAAAACGTCTCCAACCATCCCCCTATCCTTCTCCTAGCGATGAGAGCCCTGGGCGCGTTACAGAGCCATTCCATAGGCAATGGGAAGGGATACTCTGCAGTAAGTAATGCATGTCCGTTTACACACCGTTTCATCGTCTACAACACCCCTACCTCCCAAGTAGGGCTGGACTACCGAGCCGGCTCGGCTCGATCCAGCTCGTTAGGACAACGAGCTGGTTCGGCTCGGCTCAATACGAGCTCGAGCTGGCTCGCGAGACAGCTCATTAAGCTCGTCGCTCGTCTGCAGCATCTCTGCCGCGACCTGGGAAATAAGACAACGACCACACCGTCGGGTACATCTTCACGCCCTTGAGGCCAAGGCCGAAGTCGCAGAATTCGTCGCGGTCTAGAGGGGATGGGGGCTGGTGACATGAAGAAACGGCGGAGGAGCCGGCGCCACCGCACGAGGGTAGCAGGGGGAGGGGCGGCACCGCCCAGCTCGAGCCGCCGACCGCGGCACGTCACGTCACCTATCTGTGGCTTGGATCTTGACTCGGTTCCCTTCCGTCGTCGCCATGGTCATGGAGAGAGCGGTCAGAGCTCGTGCTCACCATGAGCTTTGGCGTTGATGGCTGTAGCGCTGGTAGCGGAGGGAAAGAGAGTGGCGAGTGCTGTGACGGGAAAGGAGGCGCTGACAGCCTCGCGGAGCTCCTCCGGGTAAGCTCGCAAGGGGGCGGCGTGGGAGTAGAGTGATGGGCTAGTGAGTTAGGCAGTGCGGCTCATGGACAAAGCTGAGGCAGGGCCGTTTTTCACAAGGGTAAGCTGTTGCATTTTGCTACAGCACACCTTCCCTCTATCGATCGACCTCCCAGCAGGGCAGTTTTTCATCAGTACAATAAAATTGCTTTTGCTATAGCGCACATTTTGGTGCTCACAGGTGGAATGTTCGCTTGGCCGGAGTTCAGGAGCCAGAAAAAATAATCAATCCCGTGACCCTCATTTGTAAAGACCCGGCCGAACAGGGCCGTTGACGGGTCGCCGGTGAAGGCGTTGCGCGACAGGTCGACCTGCGCGAAGCTGACGGCGGCGAACTGGGCGGGGACGCCGCCGGAGAGGTTGTTGTGCGACAGCCTGAGGTAGGCAACTTGCGGCGCCTTGCTGAACAGCAGCGGCGGAAGCGAGCCGGTGAGCCGGTTGCGGCTGACGTCGATGCTGTACAGGTTAGGGAGCGCGGCGAGCGAGGCCGGGAGGGAGCCGGTGAGCGAGTTGAAGGAGAGGTCGAGTTGGGCCAGGTTGGTGAGGGAGCCCAGGAACGGCGGCACGGGGCCGGACACGCCGGTGTAGGAGATGGTGAGGAAGGAGAGGTTGGTGAGCTTGGCCAGGGATGGGGCCGGAGATGGCCGGGAGGTGGTGCAGCATGAGGTTCTGGAGGTGTGTCAGGCCGGCGATGGCGTCCGGGATGGTGCCCGTGAGGTTGGCGTCCTGGAAGACGGAGAGGCCCACGACGCTGAAGCGTCTCCGCTTTTCGCAGGATCGAGTCGGTATAGCGCTGATGAACAGACGCAACAGTACAGTATATAAAAAGCACGAATTAAGTCCTTAAGTGGTTATATTAATCCAATTAAAACACAGAGTCGCACAGCGGAAATAAACGATACAAGTCTGGAAATAAAGTACAATCGCACGCGCTCACGATACACAAGAACCCGCATCCAAAGCCATGAAGATGCGGACTCGAGAGGAGATCACTCCTCAGTCTCCCAGTGGGCTGTCCAACCAAAGGGAAGCTGGCCATCCCACTGTCCATCTCCACCCGTAGAGTCGGGAATAAAGGTGCTACCTGCAACAAAATCATAAAGAGCCAAACCCTGAGCAACTAATACTCAGCAAGTCTTACCCGTCAAAAGGCTAGCTACAGCCGACTCCTAATATGCAAGGCTACAAAAGGGTGGCTGACTCAGTAGCATAACTCGCACTAATTACTTGATCCTTACTTTCAAGTTTTATTTTTTTCAAGGTAAATACTTATCCAGTAAAAACAGTGTGCATATCTCTAAAACGGGTATAAAGTAACAATACATCAACAGTGACAGTATATATATAGCAATGTAAATAACAGTAATGTAAATAGACTAGCATCATCATATCATCAATCATATCACACTACGAGGTGACTCAGTGAACAAGGTTGCTCTTGACCGAGAGCGGCGGCATCGATGTACATCCTGCAGGAGAAAACCTGACCACACGCCATACGCGGCAAAGGCCACATACGGCAACCGTTTACGCTACGTGCCACCAGAGTTGTACCAGATTCTACTCCTCCCGAGGAAGGGCTCTCCCACCGCAGCCCCCGTCCCGGACGGCTGACTGCGCGGGACGCCACCCTACCTCTCCCAAATACCATGATAGAAAGAGTAAAGTATCTACCAGACATCCAGGGCGACGCAGGCTACTAGGTTTACTAGGCCCATAAAAACACTAGCATGTGAGTCAGTACGTTCAAACTTGCTCAACAGGGCCAACAACGGACGGTCCTTAATCGACACAGACGGGGCTACACCACCGTGAAGGCCCAGCCTTCTCCAACCATCCTATACAATCAATTCCCCGTCCGGTCTCAACAAATCCTAAATCAAGCTAGTACAATCCAGGGTCCCTATCATGCGAGTGGGACCTACCACTCGACTTCTACCGTCCGCTAGCCACTAAGCCTAGCAAGTTCTAACGTAACCTAGACCACATCTACAAAATAGGACACAAGGTAGGATATGAAAGGGTAGTCCTAATGCAGTTCTAAGTTTTCATATCAACTCCTAATAAACCTAATGCACAATCAATTACTAGCCCCAATCAAGTGCGAAAATAAAATCCTAAATAGGGAGGCATGCACCGGGGCTTGCCTGGCTCAGGAGCGTAGCTAACAGGGTCAGCGGGGTCAGTGTCCTGCTGCGGCTGCTCCTCCTGCACCTCCTGAGTCTGCTCCTCCGGCAGCTGGAAGTCGAGCGGCTCCGGAGTCGTCTCTGTCACTACACGTTATGACAAGGAATAATGCAAAGTTAGATGCAAGAATATGATGCAATTAAAGATTTAATTACTTGATAGGACAGTCATTTACACTGTAAGTGCAAACGATTAACTTTGTTAATTAATTTCGTCTGGAGTATTTCCTTCATTGATTTTCAATTAAGTTAATCATTTAATCAATCGGGAGTAGATTAAATAAGTAATTCGATTTCCAAAAATTAATTTATGTCCAGTGGCATTTTTCTGGTGCAAGTCACCACTGTAAGTGATTTATGGTGAAGTTTCATGATTTATTGCAAGGTAGATTATTTGTAATAATTTATACAGTGCATAACATGATTTAAATCATAAGAAAATAATTAGACAACATGTGATAGTGGAAAAATGCTCTGTAGGTGTGTTATCAGATTATTAACAGGCATGCAAGAGTTCAGGATTTATTGGGCAACAGAGAATTTATAAGGAATTAAACAAGATCTGGACAGATGTATTTTCCAGGAAATACACAATCTGCAAAAGTGTGTTCTGGTATTTTTGCTGGACAGAGGATGTTACATGGAGTCCAAAGAAATTGGATTTGTATTTTTCTGATGTGTATTCGATTTATTATGCATTTTTCAAGCTTCTGCTAATTTCTGATGAATTAAACTAATTACGAAAAGGATTCAAAATTTGGCGGGCCAATCAGATCAGGGCCACAAAAGGCGACCACAGAATCTGGGCCGCACCGGATCAAGCGCGTGCCACACGGAATCTGGCCAGTCGCGCGCAAGAACGCACGGTAGGCCATAGGGTTGTCCACACGGGATCCCCAGTAGCCGCATCAGATCCGAGACCTTATGGTCAACGGTGCGCCCACCGGAGGGTGGCCGGAGGACGGTGGCGCGCTCGCCGGAGTTGGTGTTTCCGGCGGCCAACGGCGAAACTAAATACACGGGGATGCGCGGGGAGGCACGGCGAGCTCACCTCACTGCACGTGGCCCGCGGGGATGGCCGGAAAGAGGCTCGGCGGCGAGGACGATGGTGGCGGGGGGGGGGGGGGGGGGGGTTCGGCGGCGTCGCGATGCCGAGGTGGTGGTCGGCGAGGTGCACGCGTTGGTGCGTTAGCTTCCTGGAGTCGCGGGCGTCGTCGGCGTGTAACGTGATGACGTCGAGGTAGCCTGGAGGGTGGTCGGAGCGGAGAGCTCGCCGCGGCGGTGAAGACCGACGGCGGGGAAAACTCGAAGTCCGACGGCTCCGCTGCGGAAGGAAGTGAGGGGTGGTGTCAAGCATGTGCGCACCAACTGGAGGAAGCTCTAGCATCAGCCAATCGACGAAAATCTCACCGGAGGGTGGAGTATTTCACGGCGAGGAAGAAAGGGGGAGTGACGGCCGGACTGGGAGACGACGGCCAAATCCGTGGCTCTCACCCCGGGGAGGGGACTTCGGGTCCCATGGTGAGCTTCATCTCGGCGATATACACCCCTCGCAGCTCTACAGCCTGCCCCGGTCAGCTCGTCGGCGACGAAAGGCGGCGACCCGAGCTCAAGCGTGGAGGCGGAGGTGGGGAGCTAGGGTTTGGAGCTGGCGGTGGGCGAAAGTGGAGCGGAGTGGGCCGGGAGAGGAGCGGGGTCGGGCTCTTGTCCGAACGGCGCTGGTCAGGGGCGGCAAGACGCGCCGGTGGACGACGGCCACGCGGCGAGGAGCTCCCGACGGCCTCAGTGAGAGAGAAGGGGATGACATGCGGGCCCAGCGGCATCTTTTCTTTTTCCCGAATTTATTCAAACTGAAAATTCCCCAAACGTTGGCGCTCGATTTGAACTAGCAAATGAACTCCAAAAATTGCAAAGCTGGTTGCATTAGAAAGGTCATGAAATGATCTTTCCAGTGACATAACATGCACATCTCAATTCGAAATAGAATTCAAATGGCAGCTAGTCAAATTTGGACATTTTTGGAACTTTGGGGATTTATTTGAGCATCGAAATGAATTTCAAAAATCCCCAAAAATTCTCCAAAATTCTTATTTCGAAAGGGCTATCTCCAGAAATTTTGGTTGGGTCAAGTTGTTAAAGAAATTTTCGAGTTGCTTCACAGACATGGGTTTGAACTTGTTTAAACTTCGAATTTTGAATTTTGAATTTGGCTTAATTTCATCTTCACTTCAGTTTGGTTTGCACGATTCTGTAATACAGTGACACGGGGTGTCACAGCCCTCCCCCCTTAAAGGAATCTCGTCCCGAGATTGAAGAGAAGGAGGAAAAACTAATGGCGAAAAAGTGAAGAATAAGATGCAAAAATGGAACAACTAAATGACGCACCTCGGAGGTAGAAAACCAGGAAAATGGGAGTTCAAGAACTCCGCTGTCTCCCAGGTGGCCTCGGCCTCAGAGTGGTTGCTCCATTGCACCTTATAGAATCTGGTAGTGCTCTTTCTGGTGACTCGGTCCTTCTGATCGACAATGCCAATAGGCTGCTCGGGGTATGTCAAATCTGGCTAAAGCTGCTCAACACCACTGACCACTCTGTCACTAGGAACCTTCAAGCACTTCTTCAGCTGCGATACGTGGAACACATTGTGAACACTGGAGAGGTTGGAGGGCAACTCCAATCTATAAGCAACGGGTCCACATCTCTCAATTATCTGGAACGGTCCAACGTATCTTGGGGCTAACTTTCCCCTGACACCAAACCGACGTACACCCTTCATGGGAGAGACACGAAGGTATACGTGGTCGCCAACTGCAAACACCAACGGTCGGCGTCTTCTATCAGCATAGCTTTTCTGTCGAGACTTGGCTGCTCTCAAGTTGGACTGAATGCGGCGAACAGTCTCCTCTGCTGCTGCCACTAAATCTGGTGTGGGAATGACCTCCTCATCAGTCACAACTGCCCCCTCTGCTGCAGCTGCGGGTCTTGCCTGGAAGATGACTCTCTCGCCGGCCTCAACCCAATTATGGGGAGTCCGACAACGACGTCCATACAAGGCCTCAAACGGTGCCATCTTTATGCTCTCCTGATAGCTGTTGTTGTATGAGAACTCTGCAAGAGGTAAGCTCTCATCCCAACACTTGCCATGGTGTATCACACAGGCACGAAGCATATCCTCTAAAATCTGGTTCACCCTCTCTGTCTGGCCATCTGTGTGAGGGTGATAAGCTGCACTGCGAATCAAAGTGGTGCCCAAAGAAGCATGAAGCTGCTCCCAGAAACGAGAAACAAACTGAGGTCCTCGATCAGAAATAATGGTCTTGGGCACTCCATGCAAACAGAGAATCCGGGCGATGTACAACTCAGCATACTTCTTCATAGTGTAACCTGTCTTCACTGGAATGAAGTGAGCAGACTTAGTCAGTCGATCAACAATCACCCAAATAGAATCATGCTTCTGTGATGTGAGAGGTAAGCCAACAATGAAATCCATGCTGTTATCCTCCCACTTCCAAGCAGGAATGCTCAAAGGCTGCAATAATCCAGCTGGCTTCATGTATTCTGCCTTCACTCTCCTGCAAGTGTCACACTCAGAAACGTACTGTGCGACCTCCCGCTTCATGCGGGTCCACCAGAAGCGACTCCTCAAATCCTGGTACATCTTGTTGCTACCAGGGTGGATGGAATACTTGGACAAGTGCGCCTCATCAAGAATCTTCCTGCGCAACTCAAAGTCCTTAGGAACTACCAATCTGTCCTTGAACCATAGGACTCCATCCTCATCCTCTCTGAAACACTGGACTCTAGCTTCCCCGAGCTTGAGTCTCCTCCTGAGGTGATTCACCTTCTCATCCTTCTTCTGCGCTGCCACAATCTCATCTCGCAGGGTCGGAACAAGTGATATATTGGCCAAGGAGCCATAAGCATACACTCTAAGACTGGGCTCTGCCTCTGCATAAGGAGCTGCGATGAGATTATTGCAATGAGCCTTGCGACTCAAAGCATCAGCAACCACATTAGCCTTCCCTGGGTGATAGTGAATCTCCAGATCATAGTCCTTGATCAGCTCTAACCATCTCCTCTGGCGCATGTTCAGATCTGACTGCGTGAATATATACTTGAGGCTCTTGTGATCTGTGTAAATATGCACCAGATTTCCCAACAGATAATGCCGCCATACTTTCAGGGCAAGTACGACAGCTGCAAGCTCAAGATCGTGAGTGGGGTAATGCTCTTCATGTCGCTTAAGCTGCCGAGAGACATAAGCAATTACCCTGCCATCCTGCATCAGCACACAACCAAGACCAGTACCAGAAGCATCACAGTACACATCAAATGGCTTGGTGATATCAGGCTGAGCTAAAACTGGAGCGGTAGTGAGAAGCTTCTTCAGATTCTGGAATGCCTCACCACACTGCGAGCTCCACACAAATCTCATATTCTTCTTCAGCAACTCAGTAATGGGCTTGGAGATCTTAGAGAAGTTCGGAATAAACCGACGGTAATATCCAGCCAAACCCAAGAAACTGCGAATCTGAGAGACAGTCGTAGGTGCATTCCAATCCAGAACATCCTGCACCTTGCTAGGGTCAACAGCAATACCCTCAGCTGATATAACATGGCCAAGAAAAGGCACCTCGCTAAGCCAGAACTCGCACTTGCTGAACTTAGCGTACAGCCGGTGATCCCTCAAACGCTGCAACACAATCCTGAGGTGCTGCTCATGCTCCTCCTCTGTCTCTGAATAGATCAAGATGTCGTCAATGAAAACCACGACAAACTTGTCCAACTCTGGCATGAACACTGAGTTCATCAAGTACATGAAGTAAGCAGGTGCATTGGTCAAACCGAAAGACATCACCAAGTACTCATAGAGTCCATATCTGGTAGCGAAAGCAGTCTTCGGAATGTCCTCTGCACGGATCTTAATCTGATGATACCCAGAACGGAGATCAATCTTGGAGAACACCTTAGCTCTAGCTAGCTGATCGAACAAGATATCAATGCGAGGCAGCGGATACTTGTTCTTAATCGTCACAGCATTAAGTGGCCTATAATCCACACATAGCCTGAGCGCCTGATCCTTCTTCTTCACAAACAAGGCTGGACAACCCCAAGGTGAAGAGCTAGGACGAATGAAACCCTTGTCCAATAGCTCCTTCA
Source organism: Eragrostis curvula (assembly GCA_007726485.1). NCBI lineage: Eukaryota > Viridiplantae > Streptophyta > Magnoliopsida > Poales > Poaceae > Eragrostis > Eragrostis curvula. Next base: position 18,292,475 of record CM017445.1, read on the forward strand.
GCTGCATCTTCAACTCTGCTAACTCATTAGGGGCCATCTTGTACGGTTTCCTAGAGATAGGTGCTGTGCCTGGCTGCAAGTCAATGCGAAACTCCACATCGCGATCTGGTGGTATGCCTGGCAAATCATCTGGGAATACATCTGGGTACTCACGCACCACAGGAATCACATCCAGACTCTTGCCAACGGCCTGATGCACTGACGGTCTCGATGTGGCCAACAAAGATAGCTGAAGAGTGACCTTGCCATGCATAGGAGAATCTAAGTGAACAGAACGAAGAGAGATATCCAGAACAGCCTTATGGTACTTCATCCACCTCATACCAAGAATCACATCTAGTCCTTGCTCCTGTAGGACAATAAGATGTGCAGTGTAGATCTTTCCCGCCAAATTAAGGGGAGCATTAGAGATAAGCTGCCTGGTGAGAATACGACCCCCTGGAGTGCTGATAAGGTACGGGGTCTCCATAGATGAAATCCCGAGGCCCAAACGGCGTGCACAAGCTAGACTGATGAAATCATGAGATGCACCTGAATCGAACAATATATCAATAGGCCGGTGACACATGGAGAACGTACCAGCAAGAACCTGCTCACCCTCTGGAATCTCCTCAGCTGTGGTGTAGTTGACACACCCAGTCTTGACCTGGGCGTTCCTACTCTGCTGGCGCTGCTGTCCTGCTGCCTGTACTGGAGCCCTCTGCGCGTTGTTCTGCCTCGGTGCTGCACGGCAGTCACGCGCGAAGTGCCCCACCTGTCCACAGTTGAAGCACGGAAAACCTCTGCCTGCCTGCTGCTGCTGCTGACGCTGGTACTGTGGAGGTGCAAGGTACCTCTGTCCACTGGGAGCGGTGTACACAAGGCGTGGCCTGGCTGAAGTGCTGCCAGACGGTGGTGCCACTGCCTTCCTCTTCTTCTTGTCCTCCTGGTGCGCCCTGATGGCATCCTCTATCACTATAGCTGCACTGACGAGCTCGTCAAAGGTACCACCGGCATTCAGGACAAGCCGGGACTGAAGCTTGGTAGACAAGCCTCTCAAGAAACACGCCTTCCGCTTGGCGGGCGTGTCTACCTGGTCTGGAGCAAACTGGGCCAGGTGGTTGAACACCTGGGCATAGTCGAACACGTTCCTGCCCCCCTGCCTGAGGTCCAGGAACTCCCTGAGCTTCCGCTGCATAATGCCAGGCGGAATGTGGAACGAGCGAAAGGCCTCTCTGAACTGTGCCCAAGTCAACTGCTGACCAGCCGGGAGAGTGGCAATGTGAGCTGCCCACCATCCTCCAGCCGGCCCCTGAAGCTGCTGCGCCGCGAACAGTGTCTTCTGCACCTCTGTGCAGGCAGGAAGGAGCCCAAACTTAGACTCCACAGTGCGCAGCCAAGACTCCGCCTCCATCGGGTCAGTGGACCCGGAAAAGACAGGCGGGTGAGTAGCTAGGAAGTCTGCGTAGGTGCAGCCTGGCTGTGGACCCTGACGGTTGCCGCCCTGTTGGGTGACGGCCTGAACGAGAGTCCTGATCAGCTCCGTCTGGTTGTGCATCGCCTCCGCCAGATTGTACTGCGGCGGGGGTGGTGGCGGACGACGCGGCGGCATTCTGCCAAATCAAAATCATCACCGTTAGCTCCAAGAAACAAAGATATTCAATATGGCAGAATTGAAATGCAAGAAAGGCCATAAGCATCCAAATAGGGAGAGTTTGCAAGAAAAATCCCACAAACTGCTCCAAACAGAACAACCATGCTAAATAAAAATTAGAACATGGTAAAGAAGTTCTGGAAGGTCGTAGCAAGTAGCTACATTAAGCCTTTCACGCACAAACACAGGTGCAACGGTCCATCAAAGCAACAGACTGAAATCTGTCTTGACTGCGAGCAGCAGTCACAAAAACAAAAACTGACACTTCTGGAGGCTTCAAACGAGAAAAGTCAGAACACGAAACTTGTAGATAACTTCAAGATCTTTCCAACGAGTGCTCAAACGCCCAAAAGGGATCAGTAGAACTGGATATATCGATTTTTGAAGTTGGTGGACAGATTCTGGAAAAACTAGTCGAAACTGAAATTTGACTTCACTTGGTCTACAGATTTGGGGGTGATACTGACAGAATCGAAAGGTGAACTCTGAAGCAAAGTTTTAGTTCATATTGTAAGCTTTCCAGCAAGTCTTGGGTCATCGAATTTGGCCAAGCGGTTTTGGGGTTATGAATTTTTAAAATTAGCTTGTCAGTCTGAAATTTTTGGGTGATCTGAAATTCGTGGAAGTGTTTTAATTGATGATGCAATGCATGCTCGTCCTGCACGTCCTCACAAAATAAAAATTTGCCCAAATATAGCAGGCCGTAGACAGTGGTGGTAACTACTTCGCACTCACAAATGTTTCTACACGATCTATGCGCGAGTTAGTGTACCTGCAAAGCACACAACGTCACCTCAACCAACCTACACAGGTGACGTATCTCATAAAAATGTAATACATGGCCCAATGACATATCCTCACCATCCTCAACTCCTCGTGAACTCGATGGCTCACGGAACAGAACAAACTCCGCCACCAATATCCAAAACCAGCGCCATGTAGTTCCTTACCTTCTTACCTGGGAGTCGGTGCGTCGTTACAGAAAAATAACAATCAACTCCTATTACCACCTGATTACTCTAACATCCTTATAATGGCTTTTCGATCCTCACACGTACGTGGTTAGATTTTCGAAAATAGGCCGTTTATATGATGTACTGTCCCAACACGGCTCTGGTACCAGCTGAAGCGTCTCCGCTTTTCGCAGGATCGAGTCGGTATAGCGCTGATGAACAGACGCAACAGTACAGCATATAAAAAGCACGAATTAAGTCCTTAAGTGGTTACATTAATCCAATTAAAACACAGAGTCGCACAGCGGAAATAAACGATACAAGTCTGGAAATAAAGTACAATCGCACGCGCTCACGATACACAAGAACCCGCATCCAAAGCCATGAAGATGCGGACTCGAGAGGAGATCACTCCTCAGTCTCCCAGTGGGCTGTCCAACCAAAGGGAAGCTGGCCATCCCACTGTCCACCTCCACCCGTAGAGTCGGGAATAAAGGTGCTACCTGCAACAAAATCATAAAGAGCCAAACCCTGAGCAACTAATACTCAACAAGTCTTACCCGTCAAAAGGCTAGCTACAGCCGACTCCTAATATGCAAGGCTACAAAAGGGTGGCTGACTCAGTAGCATAACTCGCACTAATTACTTGATCCTTACTTTCAAGTTTTATTTTTTTCAAGGTAAATACTTATCCAGTAAAAACAGTGTGCATATCTCTAAAACGGGTATAAAGTAACAATACATCAACAGTGACAGTATATATATATAGCAATGTAAATAACAGTAATGTAAATAGACTAGCATCATCATATCATCAATCATATCACACTACGAGGTGACTCAGTGAACAAGGTTGCTCTTGACCGAGAGCGGCGGCATCGATGTACATCCTGCAGGAGAAAACCTGACCACACGCCATACGCGGCAAAGGCCACATACGGCAACCGTTTACGCTACGTGCCACCAGAGTTGTACCAGATTCTACTCCTCCCGAGGAAGGGCTCTCCCACCGCAGCCCCCGTCCCGGACGGCTGACTGCGCGGGACGCCACCCTACCTCTCCCAAATACCATGATAGAAAGAGTAAAGTATCTACCAGACATCCAGGGCGACGCAGGCTACTAGGTTTACTAGGCCCATAAAAACACTAGCATGTGAGTCAGTACGTTCAAACTTGCTCAACAGGGCCAACAACGGACGGTCCTTAATCGACACAGACGGGGCTACACCACCGTGAAGGCCCAGCCTTCTCCAACCATCCTATACAATCAATTCCCCGTCCGGTCTCAACAAATCCTAAATCAAGCTAGTACAATCCAGGGTCCCTATCATGCGAGTGGGACCTACCACTCGACTTCTACCGTCCGCTAGCCACTAAGCCTAGCAAGTTCTAACGTAACCTAGACCACATCTACAAAATAGGACACAAGGTAGGATATGAAAGGGTAGTCCTAATGCAGTTCTAAGTTTTCATATCAACTCCTAATAAACCTAATGCACAATCAATTACTAGCCCCAATCAAGTGCGAAAATAAAATCCTAAATAGGGAGGCATGCACCGGGGCTTGCCTGGCTCAGGAGCGTAGCTAACAGGGTCAGCGGGGTCAGTGTCCTGCTGCGGCTGCTCCTCCTGCACCTCCTGAGTCTGCTCCTCCGGCAGCTGGAAGTCGAGCGGCTCCGGAGTCGTCTCTGTCACTACACGTTATGACAAGGAATAATGCAAAGTTAGATGCAAGAATATGATGCAATTAAAGATTTAATTACTTGATAGGACAGTCATTTACACTGTAAGTGCAAACGATTAACTTTGTTAATTAATTTCGTCTGGAGTATTTCCTTCATTGATTTTCAATTAAGTTAATCATTTAATCAATCGGGAGTAGATTAAATAAGTAATTCGATTTCCAAAAATTAATTTATGTCCAGTGGCATTTTTCTGATGCAAGTCACCACTGGAAGTGATTTATGGTGAAGTTTCATGATTTATTGCAAGGTAGATTATTTGTAATAATTTATACAGTGCAGAACATGATTTAAATCATAAGAAAATAATTAGACAACATGTGACAGTGGAAAAATGCTCTGTAGGTGTGTTATCAGATTATTAACAGGCATGCAAGAGTTCAGGATTTATTGGGCAACAGAGAATTTATAAGGAATTAAACAAGATCTGGACAGATGTATTTTCCAGGAAATACACAATCTGCAAAAGTGTGTTTTGGTATTTTTGCTGGACAGAGGATGTTACATGGAGTCCAAAGAAATTGGATTTGTATTTTTCTGATGTGTATTCGATTTATTATGCATTTTTCAAGCTTCTGCTAATTTCTGATGAATTAAACTAATTACGAAAAGGATTCAAAATTTGGCGGGCCAATCAGATCAGGGCCACAAAAGGCGACCACAGAATCTGGGCCGCACCGGATCAAGCGCGTGCCACACGGAATCTGGCCAGTCGCGCGCAAGAACGCACGGTAGGCCATAGGGTTGTCCACACGGGATCCCCAGTAGCCGCATCAGATCCGAGACCTTATGGTCAACGGTGCGCCCACCGGAGGGTGGCCGGAGGACGGTGGCGCGCTCGCCGGAGTTGGTGTTTCCGGCGGCCAACGGCGAAACTAAATACACGGGGATGCGCGGGGAGGCACGGCGAGCTCACCTCACTGCACGTGGCCCGCGGGGATGGCCGGAAAGAGGCTCGGCGGCGAGGACGACGGTGGCGGGGGGGGGGGGGGGGGGGGGTTCGGCGGCGTCGCGATGCCGAGGTGGTGGTCGGCGAGGTGCACGCGTTGGTGCGTTAGCTTCCTGGAGTCGCGGGCGTCGTCGGCGTGTAACGTGATGACGTCGAGGTAGCCTGGAGGGTGGTCGGAGCGGAGAGCTCGCCGCGGCGGTGAAGACCGACGGCGGGGAAAACTCGAAGTCCGACGGCTCCGCTGCGGAAGGAAGTGAGGGGTGGTGTCAAGCATGTGCGCACCAACTGGAGGAAGCTCTAGCATCAGCCAATCGACGAAAATCTCACCGGAGGGTGGAGTATTTCACGGCGAGGAAGAAAGGGGGAGTGACGGCCGGACTGGGAGACGACGGCCAAATCCGTGGCTCTCACCCCGGGGAGGGGACTTCGGGTCCCATGGTGAGCTTCATCTCGGCGATATACACCCCTCGCAGCTCTACAGCCTGCCCCGGTCAGCTCGTCGGCGACGAAAGGCGGCGACCCGAGCTCAAGCGTGGAGGCGGAGGTGGGGAGCTAGGGTTTGGAGCTGGCGGTGGGCGAAAGTGGAGCGGAGTGGGCCGGGAGAGGAGCGGGGTCGGGCTCTTGTCCGAACGGCGCTGGTCAGGGGCGGCAAGACGCGCCGGTGGACGACGGCCACGCGGCGAGGAGCTCCCGACGGCCTCAGTGAGAGAGAAGGGGATGACATGCGGGCCCAGCGGCATCTTTTCTTTTTCCCGAATTTATTCAAACTGAAAATTCCCCAAACTTTGGCGCTCGATTTGAACTAGCAAATGAACTCCAAAAATTGCAAAGCTGGTTGCATTAGAAAGGTCATGAAATGATCTTTCCAGTGACATAACATGCACATCTCAATTCGAAATAGAATTCAAATGGCAGCTAGTCAAATTTGGACATTTTTGGAACTTTGGGGATTTATTTGAGCATCGAAATGAATTTCAAAAATCCCCAAAAATTCTCCACAATTCTTATTTCGAAAGGGCTATCTCCAGAAATTTTGGTTGGGTCAAGTTGTTAAAGAAATTTTCGAGTTGCTTCACAGACATGGGTTTGAACTTGTTTAAACTTCGAATTTTGAATTTTGAATTTGGCTTAATTTCATCTTCACTTCAGTTTGGTTTGCACGATTCTGTAATACAGTGACACGGGGTGTCACAGATGCGGCCGGTGAAGGGGTCGCAGTCGACGTCGTACCAGTCGCAGCAGGACGTGTCGTTCGTCCACGACGCCAAGTGGTAGGGGTTGCTGAGTGCTGCCTTGACAGCCAGCAGCGCGGCCTTGTCGCCGGCGTGGCAGCGGTCCTTCTTGCCGGCCGCCGAAGCCGCGGCGACGAGGGAGGACAGCAGGAACACGGCGACCAAGGAACGCATCTTCATCCTCATTTTTGTGTGCTACTACAGTTTGTGTGTGTAATTGAGACGACAATATATCTTATCCAGTTTACGATTATATATATAGGGAGAGAGACTGCCGATTGTCAGCGACAAGTCAAGCATCAAGCTGGCCGGCGGCTGCCCTCTCATCAAATGGTCAGACTGGTCAAACATCTCATGCTACGCTTTCTTTTTTTTTTCGAAAGATCCGGTACATTGCCGGCATATTCATTATAAGAAGAAATAGATGTTCGTGCACCAGAGGCGCACTACAACTTACACCGATCTAGGAGCATGAGCTAGATCGGGCTGGACAAATTAAAAGACTACTCACTAATGTTTTGGACAACTAGCGAAGCTAACCATTTAGCACCTGCAGCTATCCACATGGACGCCTCATCCTTGATCTATGCAATTATTCGTGACATTGCCCTCTCCTTGGTTTCAAAAACTCTCGCATTTCTCTCCCGTCAGAGCGCCCATATGACGATGACGATCAATGAGCGCACACCTTTGATTCTGCTTCTTGTTGCAACGTCTGTGAGCCCGTTGAACCAAAGTTCAATAGTTCCTTCCATCTTCCAATTTTGCGGCACCAGTTCTGCTGCATGCGCCCAGGCAGCAACGGCAGCCCAGACATCCCCACTGAATGTGCACTCTGCGAATAGGTGTAGGGCCGTCTCAAGGTTCCTGATGCACAAAGGACAGAAATATTGGTTTGGCCACTGCCTTGTGAGCAATCTGTCCGCAGTCCAAATCCTGTTCTGTATGAGGAGCCACAAAAAGAACTTGCATCTTGGTGGCGCCCACACCTGCCACACTTTGGCCGGGAAGAAAGACAACACACCACCTTCAAACTGCATGGCATAAGCCGAGCTCGCCGTATACTCTCCATTTGATGTTCGCGTCCAGACAATTTCATCTTCACCTTGCTGACTCGGGTTGAAGCCAACTTCGTCCACTAGTGCCCAGAGCTGCACATAATCCTCTATCAAAGCCGTCGTTAGGTTATACATGATGTCTCTGATCCAGTTTTCATTGTGCATTGCCTCTGCCACCGTCCTTCGCTTTCTTCGGCTATGCTTATACAGACGTGGAAACATCGCTGTCGGAGCGACGCCATGGATCCAGCTTGACTGCCAAAACAGAGCCTTTTTACCATTGTGCACCGTGACCCTTGTCGCAGCAGCGAACAAGGCTTCATCTGTTGAGTTGACCGGGAGATCCATACCAACCCATGGTTTGTCTGGCTGTTTCCACTGAAACCACAACCAGCGCAGGCGCAAGGCTGAACCGAAGCGCTCTAAATCTGTTATGCCAAGCCCTCCTCTGTTCAGTGGCCTCTTTACCCTTGCCCAACTGACCTTACACTTACCACCGTGCAATTGTTGGTTGCCTGCCCAGAGGAAACGGCGACTGATTTTGTCCACATCCTTATAGAACTTCTTCGGTGGTTGCAAGGCAGTGAGCAAGTAAGTGTGCATTTGGGTGAGCACCGTACGAACTAGCTCGCGTCTGCCCGCAAGGTTCAGTAGTTTCCCTTGCCACCCAGCCAATTTGGATAGAGCTCTGTCCAGTAAGTATTGCAGGTGTACCAGCCTCAGCCTGCCCAAGGCCAGTGGCATTCCAAGATAGGTGACCGGGAAATTGACTCGCGTACCTTGAAACCCAGACAGCACTTCATCGAGATTGACTCCTTCACACCTGATAGGAGCAACTGAGCTTTTTTCCACATTAATTCTCAGTCCTGTTGCCTCACCAAAATTATGAATGATAGCCATGGCAGTGTCCACATCACTCTTCACTGGATTAAGAAACAGCACCGCATCGTCGGCATAAAGAGATAGCCTTAGCTTTGCATGTCGTCCCCGTAGCGGCGAGAGGCAACCTTCCTGAGTCGCCAACTCGAAGACATGCTGCATGGTGTCAATGGCTAGAATAAACAGGTATGGTGACAACGGGTCGCCCTGACGGAGTCCTCTTTCATGTTTGATATACGGACCTTCTACTCCATTCAATCTTACGGCCGACGACGACGTGGACAAGATCAGCGCCAGCCAATCACGCCATCGAGGAGGAAAGCCCCTCACTTGCAGCATGTCTAGCAGATACTCCCATGAAACCGAATCAAACGCTTTGGAGATGTCAAGTTTCAGAAGGAGAGCTGGAGTGCGTGTCCTGTTGTATGCCCTTGCCAAATTCCTGACATAGATGAAGTTGTCTTGTATGCACCTTCTTTTAATGAATGCACTTTGTGCATTTGAGATGAGGTTGTCAATTTCTGCAGCCAACCTGATTGCCAGCACCTTTGAAAGCAATTTTGCAAAGGAGTGTATCAGGCTTAATGGGCCTGAAATCTTTAACTTGTTCGGCCACTTCCTTCTTTGGTAGTAGGGTTATCAGCGCAGTGTTCATCTTGACAAGTGGCCCGGTATTCAAGCTATGGATGCACTGGAACGCTGCCACGACGTCCGATTTGATGATCGGCCAGCACGCTTTGTAGAACATCATGTTAAAGCCGTCAGGTCCCGGTGACTTTTCTGCCGGCATCTCATTGACGGCGTGCAAAATCTCTTCCTCAGTGAATAGTGCATCCATCGACGCACCTTGCACTTGTGGCAGCTGCAGTTCCTCCCATTGGAAGCTCTGTTGTCGCGGCACTTTTGTTCCCATCACATTCCTGAAGAACACCTCAATTTCTTTTTCCTTGTCGTCATGAGCCCAGACATATGTGCCATCCTCCCTCTTCAGGCAAGGGATATGGTTTTTCCTAGCACGCGTGTTTGCCTTGAGGTAGAAAAAACGCGTGCACGCATCCCCTGCTTTTAGCCATATTAGACGTGAGCTTTGCCTTCTCCTTGCTCGGTCAATGGCAGCCAGTCCCAACACTCTCGCCTTCAACTCTTGACGCAGCTCAAACTCTTCCGGCGTGAGGGCACGCTCCTCTTGTGCCATGTCTAGACGCTGAATCACCTCATTTGCAATGTGCATTTGCATTCGTGCGTTGCCAAAAAGTTCCTTGCTCCAGTCCTTGAGAGCTTTCGCCGTGTTTTGTAGTTTGTAATGAAGCCTATTGAGGGGAGAGATGCCCGGCACCTGCTTCTGCCACGCCTGTGCTACAACATCCATGAAACCCGGTACTTTGACCCAGAAAGTCTCGAATCTGAATCTAGCCATCTTGGGTTGTCTGTTCTGAGAGCTGAGGAAAATAGGACAGTGATCGGACATTGATGAGGATAAGGCATGAAGGCCAAAGCCAGTGAACTGCAGGTCCCATTCTTTGTTGCAAAATGCCCGATCGAGCCTAACCAAGGTTGGGTCCTCTCTTTCATTACTCCAAGTGTATCTCCTATTGTGTAGAGCAAGTTCCAGCATTTCACATCTATCCAAAGTCCTTCTAAAGCTGCCCATCAACCTTCTGTTCAGATTCAAATTGTTCTTATCCCTTGCTTCATATATGAGATTGAAATCACCCACACAAAGCCATGGAATATTGTTTGCCGGCTTTATTGTGTATAGCTCATCAAGAAATCTTGGCTTGTCTGCATCTTCACAAGGCCCATATATCGTTGTTAGGAGGAAAGATGCTTGTGACATTAGTAACTTAACTGTCATGGTGAGTGAGAATTCCTTCAACAACAAATCCGATGCCTGAATATAGTCCGGGTTCCAAGCTAGCAGTACACCACCACGGGTTCCATCAGCAGGCAAGTATTTGAACTCAGACAACAACCCTCCCAAGAACTGTGCTCCCGTCAGTCCATTGATCTCTTGCAATTTTGTTTCTTGTAAACAGACAACATTGGGCCTAGCAGCTTGAATCATCCCCAAAACTGCCTCTCGTCTGGCCGGCATGTTAAGCCCCCGGACGTTCCAATTTAAAATGGTTAATTCTTCACTCATGATTGGCACCAAGAGAAACAACAGAACAGAGCATGCTGGTCTTCACTAAACAAACAGAACAAGTCACGTTGGCCTTCACTAAACAAACACTTGTACACTGTCTCTGGCAGCTAGCAGACTGATAACAATACTGAAAACTCTGAAAGATAACCGGGTACGCCACCATCCACCCGTTGGCAATGAGGTCTCCACCAGTAGGCCCAAAACCAGACCCCATCGCACTCCTCCCACACTGGCCTGAACAAGCAAAACACAATACAACCACTGCTGGTCGAGTACCAGGCAACAGCAACATATGTTGTACTAACATTAAAACACAGAGATAACGACTCGCTGTCGCCGATCAGGCCGCATGAGCCTGAGCAGCGAGCTCCTCCGCGGCAAGAGCCTCCGCAGCCTTGGTGAGGTTGCCATTTGCCAATCGCGTGATAGCTCTGATCGCCTGCCTCGCCTTCGTGGGGAGTGGGGACTTGTAGGAGCCAGTATACTTCTTCAGTGCCTCGTCGCCGATCGGCTCGCCTTCTCCCACGAAGTCCAGCTCCTTCACCAAGCGATAGGTCGCCCGCTGAGCATTTGGGACCACTGACTTGTTCTTCGCCTGCCGCACACTCTTCCTGGATGGCTCGACCGAGGCGGACCGGCCACGGCTGCTCCGACGAGATGGCTCTGCCGAAACAGAGCGAACTCGCGGTCCTGTAGCACGTACAGCCGGTGTCGGCACAGCGGGGGTCGGGGGAGGCGCGAAGATTTGATCCAGCAGCTGGTGGCCCGGTTGGCCCAGTTCCACTTGACTGCCATGTACATGCTTGCTGGCGACGGCCCCAACGTTCTGGAGAACGTGAGCGGCGCCTCTCCCATCCTTCGTCGTCGCGGCGCTGCGGGTCCCGCGCACGCAGCCGGCCCGGGGAACGCGTTGTGGTCCTACCACGGCCGCCGGACCCCACCATCTCCTTGACAGCGTCGCGGCGCCGCCCTTCCGTGCCAGCTCAGGGTGAGCGCGCCCGCTCGCGGTGGCCGGCCGCCTGCCGGTGCCTGATGTCCTCAGCCGGCCGTCCGCGACCATGAATGTTGTCCTGCCAGGGTCGACGCGGCTGATGATCACGGCGATTGTTGTGTCGTCGTCGTCCTCATGGCCATCATCACCGCGCTGCGGCAGCTCCGAGCGGCAGCCGTCGAGTAGCCGTGCTGGTGGAGCCGGTGGCAGCCCATCCTCGACGCCGCGGAACCAGTCGAACCGCTTGAAGAACGGGTAGGGCCGGTCGGAGGAAGTAGAGGAAGTCAGCGAGGGGAGGCCGCTGACGGCCGAGCTTGGGGTAGGCGATGAGACGGGGGTCCAGTCGTAGTAGTGGTCGAGGTGGATGAGCAGGTCCTTGTCCGCCCCCTCCGGCGGAATGGAGTCCTCCGCCGCCGATGGCTCGGCGCCGTTCATGCCCGTGGACTTGCCAGCTTTTTCGGCGAAGAATGAAGATGACTTGGTGCGCGGCAGCCGGTCAGGATTGGCCATCCAGACCATGCAGCCGAAGATGTCCGTGGCTTCCTGCGTGTAGGTGGGTGGGTCCATGCGGTCGAAGACGCAATCGCTCCCCAGGGCCTGCTTGACTACCTCCTCGGACCATGCGTGCAGCGGCAAGTGCTCGATGTAGATCTTGCAGTGGTAGAACCAGTTGGATGGCCTGGAGCCCGTCGTCGCACGCCATGGCTGGATCATGTAGGTCGTGCCGCCGATGTTGACGCTGCCGGCTCGCACCGCATCATCGCGCTGGTAGGCGTAGTCGAAGCGTGCGCAGAAGTCCTCCGGCTGGTGGCGAGACACCGTGATGTTCCAGGGAGGGATGCGCAGCTGATGGTGGAGGGCGGCTGCCATCTCGATCGCGCTGGCATGGTACTTCGGGTCGATGGCGCAGATCACCACCGCCTTGCGGCGCAGCCTCCTGAGATCCGCCGTCATGGTAGCCCCCGCCACGATCGCCGCGTAGCCACGGGCAGGGCGCTGGTGGGGGTACCCCGCAACGTAGCCCTCCTCCCGGGCCATGTTTGTAACATCCCACCCTAATGAAGACCCAAATCTAATGATTAGTGCTTTTTGATCACAAAGGCTAAATGATCACTTTAGAAAAGTTAATTAAAAGCAAATTATTTGAAAATGGTCAAATATGAACTTGAACTAGAAATTCAAAATTTTGTATACAAGCGGGCCCATTTGAAAATTTCCTTGACATCCAGGGCCAAAAAGAAATTTTTGGAGAATTTTGTGGATTTTTCTACAAAAGGAAATGGGCTCAAATAAATCAAAGTTATTTATTCAAAACCTATCTTAATTGAATTTTAATTCAAAATCTAAGTCGAATTAGGAAAAGTTGTAATAAGGAAAAATGTTTATCTTGGTGAAACCTTCCAGAACTGATTTTATCAGATTTTGTGGAGCACAGTAAAGTTGGGTTTCAATCAAATCAAGTCAGCACGTGCAAATAAATTCGAAAAAATTCAAAAACTTTACTGTAGCGACATGTGTCGACCTCGTCGTCGATCTTCAGTCCGCTGCCCATTCCGGCGAACTGTGGCCGCCGTCAGCGCAGCACAGCATCGAAGACTGGTTCAGCCCCCCTTTCCTGGCCGTAGCCCCAGCTCGCACTCACCCTCGTTTCTCCCTCGCTGAGCGCGCACGGAGCAGAGCCGAGCCGCCATTGCCGCCGCTTCAAGCTCACCGCCGCGCCGCCGCTCCGCCGCACTTCCAGCCCCGAGCCCAACAGCGAAAAGGTGCGCTAGGAGCCCCTCAACCTCAGACGCAACACAAACTTCGGGTTCCCCCACTCTGCAGCGAGAATCGACGCGAAGTCCGATCATGGCCGCCGGTTGACCGTCGTCGAGCTCATCGCGGAATTCGGTCATCTCGGTGAGCCTCTTCTCGATTCCATGCTTTGGGTGATGCACCCCTCACCTGCGCACATCCCCGAGCTGACCTCGTCACCCTTCACGCAGTGGAGTAGCCGGAATCCCCTTCTTCTTCGCCGCCGTTCACCGGACCGCGCCGCCCCTCCGACGAAGTCCCCTCTCCGGCCTTCCTCCACGTGCACACGTGCTACGGTGAGCATCTCCATCACTCCGTGAAGCTCATGCACGCCCTAACTTTCCCCCTCGCTGCCTCCTTTCGCCGGAACACGTCGCGCCGCCGCTCGCCGCCGACCTTCTTCCCGGCCGCGCGCACGTGCCCACCAAGATGCGTTAGGATCGCCTCGTTGCCCTCTACACGTTGCCGTTGACCGTCGCGTGAGACTCGCCGCCGTTTAGCCGGAACGGCGTCCTCGCCGTCGCCCTGTCGCGCGCGCGCCGCCGTGCCATGGCATTGCTACAGTGCCGCGTCATCTTTTCCCTTTTTGTTTTCTCAGAATTTTGGCCAAACTTGTAAATTCGATAGAAATTCGTATACAGCTCAGAAAAATCCAAAACAAAATTTGTTGGTTTCCTCATGAGAATAACTATCCAGTGGTACAACATAAACATCTGAATTCGTCTCATTTAATTTTATAAAATTCAAAGAAGAGAATCAGGAAATAAATTCTATAAAAAGATCTGTAAGAGAAAAAATTCTGAATTTTGTCATGCACACTCCTAATAGGTTCTCTGAACATCCCACCAAGTGGTATCTTGAAATGCACCTTCTTTTAGGAGTAATTGCAGTTTGCAGTTGCTAGAAAAATCTTTTTATTGATTTTATTCCTGCACCTTTTTGCACCAAATTTTGGGTATGTTACTGTAACTAGGATGAAGATGCTAAATAAAAATACAAATGTAATTTTAGATCTTCCAGAACCCTTTTTAAAGAATTTAGAAGAGGAACCCTTATTTGCGCGTAAGGAAATTCCTAAATCCAAAGTAATTTTATAAATCACTTGGGACCAAAATGCAAAAACCTGATGAATGGCCCTGCCAGCATGTTGCATTTGCATCATAACATCACCATGTCTTTTTGTCAAGGAAGTTCCATGAACTATCTTTGATTGTGTTTATATTATTGCATTCATTTAGGAACCGACGCCGGACTCGAGGACTTGGAGATCGTGGCCGAGGAGACCGGCGCTGACCTGAACGTGCTCGAGTGTGCTAACCACCAGCCCCAAGGCAAGCCCCGGTGCATCTCACCTTGTTTTAAAAGATTTTCCTTTTATCACTATATATGGAGTCATGAATTGTGCATTTACGTTTTAGGAGTTTTATGGAACCGTAGTTGCATTTAATTTACATGCTCCTATGGGTGGGTTCAGTTTTATGCAGCCACGTGATAGACTCCGCGATGCTTAATAGGGTTGTGTCGTCGGTAGGAAATCGAGTGGTATGGAGACCGCTCGGTGTAAGTGGGGTCGCTTTTAATTTATGTTCTCACATGATGATGGTAATGAATTTGAGACCGAACGGGGAAGTTCATGTGTAGGTTGAGGTGACAAGGCTCGCCTTGTTCGCCATAGCCCCGTTTGTGTCGGTTGAGGACCGTTCGTTGTGGCCCCGCTGAGCAAGTTTGAACAGTACCGGATGCATGCTAGGAGAATGGGAACTAGTAAACTTAGTAGCTCGATGCTATATTGTTGGACGTGAACCCACCTCTCTTTTGGTGATGAAGATGGTTATGGTGGAATTTGGGACCGTGTTTGAAGGGAGGGTGCCCGGGTGAACCACGGTTAGACCAGGCATGGCTATCGCGTGGGGAGACGTGTACTCGGGAGAGGTGTTAAGCGGCTCGACTTTATGGTACCTTGTAAACGGTTGCCGTGCGTGACTCTTTCGAGTAGCGTGCGTCGTGTATCTCGGGTTTCGCCTGCAGGTGTAAATCGATTCGAATCGCCGTCCCTCGCGGTTATTGAGTACCACTTGTTCACTGCGTCACATCGTAGTAAGAAGTGCACATGATGATGTTTATATGATATTGTACTTCAATTAATTGTATTGCAACCATGTATGGCTTAGTTAGGTGGCTAATATTTATATTTATGCAAGAACCTTTTAATTTGGCTAAAATATGAAAATAAGGATCAATTATTAGTGCCGTTTTCTCGCAATTAAATTTCACCCCTGGTCAACCCCCTGCATATTAGAAGTCGGTCTTAGATGGCCATTTTGACGGGTAAGACTTGCTGAGTATTAGTTGCTCAGGGTTTCGATGTTTAAAACTTTACTGCAGGTATCCCTGATTGCAACTTCTGCGGGTGTTGCGGTAAAATAGTGTGGGAGGGTGAACCGCCCAAGGATTGGTCCATTGAGTGGGTTCCCTCTTCTCCCCGCCAGGAGCAAGGTGACTGAGATCGTGTCTACGGGCCGGACACGGTTTCATTGTATATATGTATCGTCGTGTATTTCGCTTCCGCTCGTGTTATGTAATCGGATTTCGAACTCTTTTATGTAAAATAAATCGAACTTCGAACTGGATGTCTTATGTTAATTATGGAACCAATGTAATAACTGAACTTAATGTAAAATTATTTTAATTATGCTTATGTGTGTGGTCTATGCATACTTGCTTCGCCAAGTATTCCCCGATTAAGATCCTGGTTAGCAAACCCCTCATTAATTCGAGGTGGGATGCTACAATGTTCGCCGTCGACTCCTTGACCACCTCCGCGTAGGACAGCGCGGGGAAGACAAGGCGGCTGTGAATGCTTTCTGGTGGGAAGGAGAGGCGGTTTTTGATGTTCTTGGATGGGAAGGTGAGCCTGGAATGGATGGATGCTTTGTGGCTGGATGGAGAAGCCCGAGCGTTGCACTGCTTGGCAAAGTGGCCGTTTCCCCAGCAATTGATGCAGCGAGCTGGTTCACGGCACTTTGCGAGGCGATGTGATGAGCTGAGACACCGAAAGCACCGCCCCCAGAAGATCGTCTTATAGTCCGGAGAGAGCGCGCGGGGGTGTAACGGCTCTCTCCGGCGAGTTAATGCGGCGGCCAGCTGTGGTTGGCCATCCCGGCGTCGCTTCTGCTTGGACTTGACGACCTGCCACCCTTGCTCTTGATGGCGGGCCGGCACCGGCTTTGGACCGGCAGGCCGAGGCGCGCCCTCCTGGTCAGGGACAAACACGACGGACTTGAGCTTGGACGGCCGCCTGGGGCTGGGCAACGCAGCGCGCAGTGGCCGTTTTGGTGAAACTTCCGCCATTACTGCCTCCCGACGCGTGCTGCATTCACCGCGTTCCAGGATGCGCGGCGGGGCAGAGGAAGTAATGGTGGGATTCGCGGCTTGGGCCACGATATCCGGATCTCCCGCTGAGGCGGCCTCCTTGCCGCGGCCAGAGAGAGGAGACTCAACGGCGACCTGCTGCTCCGAGGCCTGCAGGCGCATTGAAGCGCACAGGCCGAAAGCTCCATCCTCTTCTTCAATGGAGCCCCAATCCAGCTTCTCGGGGCTGCTTTCCACGTCGTCGTGACGGTCTCTGGGACTCTGCGGTGGGCTACTGGATGGTGTGGTGAGCCTACCTGAGGGGCTGTCGGGTTGTGGAAGCTCAATGGACTGCTGGGTGGTCGCCGGCGCCGGAGTGGAGACCGGCGAGGGTGGGGTGGGCGCCGTGGCCACGGCGCCCAGGGCCGCGGGAGGTGTCCCGCGGTCACTCATCCTCCTTGCTACGCTTTCACCCTGGTCCTCCCTCGAATGACGATCAACAACTTGCTGCACGAGTGTCCCTCGAATGACGATCAACAACTTGCTGCACGAGTGCTCTGCAGCTGTATGCTCAATTGCTCATGCTGGTCAACCGTGCTCCAAAATGCAGCATTTCAGCTTTGGCGGATAAATATTTGATCCTACCATGAATACCAAGCCAATTTACATGTACCGGCAAAGCAACTCATAAACCTAGTAGATTGTCAGAGTCAGGATGTTTGAGTTTCGTCTTGAGACAAGTCTTATCAGACACACCCACAATTCCAAAATGTATGGAGTTAAATCACTACATGCGCCATATGTAAAAACTGAACTCGACCAAAATGTAAGAAGTCATTATATCAGTCGCTTTAATGAACTGTTTTGAATCACACAGGGTTGCAAAAATTCGTTCTTTGTTCCAAAAAAAAGGCCGCTGAAGCTCCAATAGTTCAATTGAAAATTGTACTACCCAAGTTGAAATATGACTTCTGTACCCGTCAGGGAAAAAGGGATATGGACTTCAAATTGCTGGGCAACTTTTTTTTTAGTTGGAAGGTCACGTTAGTTCAAAGTTTACATGCAAGAGTGAGGTGGACTTGTCGAATTGAAAATTGTACCCAAGCTGGTATGACTTCTGTATCTGTAAAAAAAAAAGGGATATGGAGTTCAAATTGTTGGGCAACTTTTTAGTTGGAAGCTCAAGTAAGTTAATTCAACGTTTACAAACAAGATAACTGCTTGCCATTGTATTAAGGAGAACAAAAGGTCCAAAATGGACGGTGGCCAAACTACATTGAGTCGTGAAAATTACAAGGAACTCTAAACACAACTAGGAGCATTAAGGCCACATGGCACTGAGCCACCGAGCACCACATCTTTGTTGAATATCCTGTTCCTGTAAGACGAGCACGAGCCGGGTACGCAGCCCCGGCCCCAGGAAAAACACACCTATACCTGTGCTTTCCATATCCACCATGATTGTTAAGATAAACAGCGAGTTGAATCATTTCCATGTGCTGTGATGCAACTTCGTGTTTAGATATTTATTTGTTCAAAGGTACTAGAACATTCAAGACTTAATTAAGTTCGGATTTCATTACTTTATGATTAACTAGACTAGAGTGCCAATTAGTTTGCTACCGTTGTTGATGAAGTGGACTTGTCCACAGACCACATCTTCAGCTCATCTATTACCTAATTAATATAGAGTGAGCTTCCAATAAATTATGGCTAAGGAGAAAACCATGTGCCTTCAGTTTGGCACTTTTACTGTTATCTAACTGTCGGTAGCATCACTGTACTGATAATGTCAATGATTTTATTTCATCACATCCTACAATTATATTAATCTGATCAGATCACTTGCATGGAGGGAGGGGAGCCCCACACAGGCACTTGTTGTGCTGGTAGTTGTAGGCATCAAATCTGGCCATGTTGCCGCCGGTGGGCACCTCGCCGCAGAGACGATTGTAGCTGACGTTGAATTGCTGCAGGTTGGTGAGGTTGGCCACCTGCGGCGGGATGCCGCCATAAATGGCGTTGTGGCTGACGTCCATGTAGCCGAGCCGCTCCGGCAGCCCCACGCCGGAGAGGTTGAAGTTGAAGGCGTTCCGCGACAGATCGACGATCTCCAGCGCCTTGTCGACTCCGAACAGCGCGGACGCGTCGCCGGTGAGGGCATTGCGCGACAGGTCGACGTGGCCGAACCTGACTGCGGCGAACCCGGCCGGCACACCGCCGGTGAGGTTGTTGTGCGACAGCACTGAGGTACACCTGGTCGTTGCCGGTGTCCTTGCTGAAGAGCAGCGGCGGGATGGCGCCGGTGAGGCGGTTGCGGCTGAGGTTGATGCCGGAGAGGCTGGCGATGCCGGCGAGCGACGTCGGGATGGCGCCGGAGAGGGCGTTGAAGGAGAGGTCGAGGAAGGTGAGCTTGGTGAGCGCGCCCAGGAACGACGGCACGGGGCCCGACACGCCGGTGTAGGAGATGGTGAGGAAGGAGAGGTTGGTGAGCTTGGCCAGAGACGCCGGGATTGGGCCCGAGAATGCTGGGAGGTGGTGCAGCATGAGGTTCTGGAGGTGTGTCAGGCCGTCGATGGCGTCGGGAATGGTGCCGGTGAGGCTGGCGTCCTGGAAGAAGGAGAGGCCCATGACGCGGCCGGTGAAGGGGTCACAGTCGACGCCGTACCACTCGCAGCAGGACGTGTCGTTCATCCAGGACGGGAACTGGTTGCCGAACGCTGCCTTCACCGCCAGCAGCGCCACCTTGTCGCCGGTGTGGCAGCGGTCCTTCTTGTCGTGTTTAAGCACTCTATGGAAAGATCTCAGAATTCTCTACAAGTTTGGTATGTAACTTTTTCTGTGATTCGTCCTGGAACCTGACGAAATTTGGTAGTTTGTGAGTCGAGTCCAGTCTGTCCAGAACAGAA
The DNA here is from genome assembly GCA_007726485.1 of Eragrostis curvula. NCBI lineage: Eukaryota > Viridiplantae > Streptophyta > Magnoliopsida > Poales > Poaceae > Eragrostis > Eragrostis curvula. The sequence continues at coordinate 18,312,112 of CM017445.1, forward strand.
TTTCAGCAGACAAGGGTCAAACTTTGAAATAGCATAACTTCCTCTATACTGATCTGGTTGAGGTGAATGAGTACTTGTTGGAAAGATCTTGAAGTTATCTACAACTTTCGTAACTACCAAATTTTCTGTTTCTGCCTATAAACATGTCAGGTTTCGTTCTAGTAATCACTGCCAGTTTTCGACAGATTTGATTACTTATGTGTTACAAATTTTTTAAGTCCATGATTTGGGTTCAACAAATTGTAATCGTTGGATATGCTATATGTTAATTCCTTAACATGTTTTACTGCTGGGCATTATGGTTTGACTTTTATCAAACTTGACCCCGCAGATGGCGTTCAACGAGATCCTGGCGGAAAATGCCGCTATGGCTGCACGCATCGCCGAGCTGGAGGCTCAACTCATGGAGTCCGAGCAGCGGTGCATGGCGTTGCAGCGGCAGAACGACCTGTTGAAGGAGGATGTGGATGACTTCCATGGTTTAGTGAAGGACCTCGCTGATGAGAAGGCCCAGATTGCAGCAGAGCATAACGGGGAAGTCAATCACCTTCAGGCGCAGCTGCACGTCGCTCAGGCTAACCTTGCTCAGGCACAGGATCAGATTCAGCACGTGCAGGCCGAGGCCGATGCAGCTCACGATGCTTTTGTTGAGCTGATTCAGATCCAAGTGGCGCACCACAACCCCCAGCCACTTGCCATAGATGAACAGCACGTGGTGCAGGGCGCGTCGGGTGTGGACTACGAGCCACCCGCTACCCCTAATGATGAGGACATGCTTTCCGATGCAGGTAGCAACATGCCACACGAGTAGCGGTCTTCGTAGTAGGCTCGAAAGTAGCTAACTAGTGTGTATGACTTAGGCTAGTAGTAACTTGTCGGTTGACCGAACTTTTCGAGTCCCGCAGCTCGTTATTTTGGAAAAGCGTTGCAAGCGGTGTTGTAATTTAATGGTGACGGTTCGGTACGTTGCAAGACCTTCGCGTAAATTATGGATGTCCCGTGCGGTGTTTGGTAGCTGCACACCGCCCTTTTGTTATGTAACATAGTTGGGAACATCCAATGTTGTGTTGTAAAGTTTATGCTGCAAATGGAAGGCAATGCTTGTGTAGAAATGGTTGTTTATCGTTGTTTGTCTACGTGGGTTAAAATTCTGAATTCATGCCATGTATGCCTTGTAATTTTATTACAGCAATTTATTGATCATTAAATCTGTTATTTAATGGTACAATGCTTTATGGCAGATGGCAGACCCTCGTAGCGGACAGGTTCCCGCGGAGGAAGGCGATACTTCGGCCCAGCGTGATGGAGCACCACTGCCTCCACCACTACCGGGCAGCATGGAGCACTTGCTCTCGACTCAGAATGATCTTATCCGTCTTCTGCTGGGGAACAACGCTCGCCAAGCGGGCCGTAATGGACCACCTCCTGAAACAACATATGCAGACTTTCTGGCTACTCACCCCCCGGTGTTCACCGAAGGAAGTGAACCGCTGGAGGCCGATCACTGGCTTCGCACCATCGAGTCCAAGTTTGGGCTCATTCGCTGCACTGAGTACCAGAAGACCCTGTTCGCGGCCCAGCAACTCCGTGGGTCAGCGGGCGCATGGTGGGCGAATTATGTGGAGACTCTCCCAGCTGGCTATCAAGTTCCATGGGCAGAGTTTCGTACAACTTTTCGTGAGCACCACATTCCACAAGGCCTCATGGATAGGAAGCTTCGTGAATTCCTGGATCTGAAACAGGGCAACAGCAATGTGCATGAATATTCCAGGAGGTTCAACCATCTGTCACAATATGCCTCCTACCATGTGGACACAGATGCAAAGAAGAGGGAATGTTTCCGCCGAGGACTGAACACCAAGTTGCGTGATCGGCTGGCACTTCTCTCTAACTCCACCTACAATGAGTTAGTGAGCGCCGCGATCGTGCAAGAGGATGCCACTCGTGCTCACCAGGAAGACAAGAAGAGGAAGCGGGTAATTGGTAGTTCCTCCGGTACCGCACCTCCTAATAAGTATCGGTTGGCAATCACTTCTCCAACCGGTCAGCAGTACCGGGCAGCCATACCACACGGTGGAGGGCACCGTGCCTTTTCTAATCAGCGGCAGAGTGCTTCACAAGGCTCTAACCAGCAGCGCTCTTATGCTTCTCGCCCGTCACAGCAGAGTTCCCAAGTGGTGGCATCGAACCCCTACACTTGCTTCAATTGTGGCCGCACTGGTCACTTCTCGAAGGATTGTAGGTTCCCAAAAAAGTCTCAGGGCAGCAACAGCAATAACAGCAGCAGGCAGAGCTCTCAGGCATCTGTTAACAATCCCAAGAGTGGCCGTGTCAACCATACTACGGCCGAGGACATTCAGGACGGAGAACCAGTTCTTGCGGGTACGTTTTCCGTTCACAGCCACCCCGTCCTTGTGCTATTTGATTCCGGTGCAACGCATAATTTCATAAGCAGAGCATGTGTGAAGAGGTTGCATCTCACCCCTACCACATTAAAAGCACCATATTTAATTACTTCGCCTGGTGGAAAGATATTCGCCACGCACGGGATTTTTGCCTTGCCTATTATTTTAGAGAGTGTGACATATCCGACCAACCTCATCATTTTGGATGGACAAGGCTTAGATGTGATATTGGGTATGAAGTGGATGAAGTATCATAAAGCCGTACTGCACATTGATTCGCGGGAAATCCATTTGGACTCCCCGATCAATGGATCCGCCGTACTTAGGTTGCCTCTATTACGAACTAGAAGCCCCCTAGTTCACAACACCACCGGTAAATGTCTCGAAGAAATTCCAGTGGTTTGTGAATATCCCGATGTGTTTCCAGAGGACTTACTGGGTTTACCGCCCGACCGGGATGTGGAATTTAGGATTGACTTGCAGCCGGGAACCGCCCCAATATCCCGACAACCGTACAAGATGGCACCAAATGAGTTGGCAGAATTAAAGAAACAGCTACATGATCTTTTGGACAAGGGTTTTATTCGCCCGAGTTCTTCTCCCTGGGGTTGTTCAGCACTCTTTGTAAAGAAGAAAGACGAGACACTGCGGTTGTGTGTGGATTACCGACCGCTGAATGCTGTCACCATCAAGAACAAATATCCTCTCCCGCGGATTGATATTTTGTTTGATCAATTAGTTGGTGCCAAGGTCTTTTCAAAAATTGATCTTCGCTCTGGCTATCATCAAATTAAGATAAGGGCGGAGGATATACCAAAAACAGCCTTTTCTACGAGGTATGGTTTATATGAGTACCTTGTTATGTCTTTTGGACTAACAAATGCTCCGGCCTATTTCATGTACTTGATGAACTCGGTGTTTATGCCGGAATTGGACAAGTTTGTGGTGGTATTCATTGATGACATCCTAATTTATTCCAAGTCAGAAGAAGAGCATGCTGAACATCTCCGTATTGTACTCCAGAGGCTCCGTGATCACAAGCTGTATGCAAAATTCAGCAAGTGCGAGTTCTGGTTGAGAGAAGTACCTTTCTTGGGCCACATTGTTTCCGATGAAGGTATTTCAGTGGATCCGAGTAAAGTGCAAGAAGTGCTGAATTGGAAGGCTCCTGCATGTATCAAGGATATCCGTAGTTTTCTTGGGCTTGCAGGATACTATCGGAGGTTCATTCCCAATTTTTCCAAAATTGCAAAGCCTATGACGGAGCTGCTGAAAAAGGCAATCAAATTTCAGTGGAGTGATGTTTGTGAGAAAGCTTTTCAAACTCTCAAGAAGCATTTAACCACCGCCCCGGTGTTAGCTCAACCCGATGTCACTAAACCGTTCGATGTTTATTGTGACGCCTCTGGCACGGGTTTGGGTTGTGTCCTAATGCAAGAAGGACGTGTCATTGCTTATGCATCTCGACAACTTCGGAGGCATGAACAAAATTATCCCACTCATGATCTAGAATTGGCTGCAGTTGTTCTTGCTCTGAAGATATGGAGACATTATTTGCTGGGAAATTTGGTTCACTTATACACCGATCACAAAAGTTTGAAGTATATTTTCACACAACAAGAACTGAACATGAGGCAAAGAAGATGGCTTGAGTTGATCAAAGACTACGAGTTGGAAATCCATTACCACCCCGGAAAAGCCAATGTTGTTGCCGGTGCTTTGAGTCGGAAGTCATATTGCAATAATCTGGTGGTTCACAAATTGGATCATACCGTATGTTGCGACCCTAGTGAACCCAGCCTCAGGATTATCCCTCATGGTGCTTTGTATAATCTCGCTCTCATTCCTACCCTACGGGAGGAGATCATCGCTGCACAAAGGAGAGATAAAGGGATGGACCATATCCGGCGAAGACTAGAAAATGGTGACATCAAATGTTTCCGACAAGATGAGGATGGAGTGTTATGGTTCAATGACCGACTTGTCGTGCCTAAAGATATGGAGCTGAGAAAGAAAATTTTAGATGAAGCTCACTTGTCCAAATACTCCATTCATCCTGGTAGCAACAAAATGTACCAAGGTTTGAAAACCAAATTTTGGTGGACGCGCATGAAGCGCGAAGTGGCACGCTATGTGGCTGAATGTGACACTTGTCAGAGAATCAAGGCTGATCATTTAAGAAAGGCCGGTCAGCTGCAACCATTGAGTATTCCGTCATGGAAGTGGGAGGACATCAGTATGGATTTTATTGTTGGACTACCCCTCACTGCTCGCAAGCATGATTCTATATGGGTTATAGTGGACCGATTGACAAAGTCGGCCCATTTCATTCCGGTCAACACTAGATACTCTGCCAAGGTATATGCCCAGTTATATATCTCGCGTATATTGTGTTGGCATGGAGTGCCGAAGACAATTATATCCGACAGAGGACCTCAGTTTGTTGCTCGCTTTTGGGAGCAGTTACATGCATCATTGAAGACCAAGCTAATCCGAAGCTCCGCTTACCACCCACAAACCGATGGACAAACTGAGAGGGTAAATCAAATACTGGAGGATATGTTGAGGGCATGTGTTTTATCTGAAGGTGGCAATTGGGATGATCACTTACCATTGGCAGAATTTGCATACAACAATAGCTACCAAGAGAGTATAAAAATGTCTCCATTTGAAGCTCTTTATGGTCGTTCATGTCGAACTCCTTTGAACTGGTCGGAACCTGGAGAAAGGGTAAATTTTGGGCCTGATTTAATTGCCGAGGCCGAAGAGAAAGTGCGGCTCATTCAAGCAAACTTAAAGGCCGCAAAATCCCGTCAAGCTAGTTACGCCGATAAGAGGCGCCGTCCTTTGGAATTTCGGCAAGGTGACCACGTGTATCTCCGTGTCTCACCCACCAAGGGCGTTCAGCGTTTCGGCGTCAAAGGGAAGCTTGCTTCCCGTTACATTGGCCCGTTCAAGATTATTGAGAAATGTGGACCCGTCGCTTACCGATTGGAACTACCCGACAAGTTATCCGGAGTTCACAATATTTTCCATGTATCTCAACTCAAGAAATGTTTGAAGCCCCCTATTGACGTGGTGCTCGAAGATGTCGAAGGGCTACAGGATGATCTTACTTATTTCGAGCATCCCGTCAAGGTGATTGATCAAAAAGACCGCGTTACGCGCAACAAGACCATCACCTTCTATAAAGTTCAATGGAGCAATCATTCGGACGAGGAAGCCACATGGGAACAAGGGGATTTTCTTAACTCCAAGTTTCCGGACTTTCTTGCTTCGCAATTGAGGTAACGCAAGCAAATCTTTACAACCCCCTCTTTTCCGCACTCATTGCAAATCTCGGGACGAGATTTTCTTAAGGGGGGAGGGCTGTAACATCCCACCCTAATGAAGACCCAAATCTAATGATTAGTGCTTTTTGATCACAAAGGCTAAATGATCACTTTAGAAAAGTTAATTAAAAGCAAATTATTTGAAAATGGTCAAATATGAACTTGAACTAGAAATTCAAAATTTTGTATACAAGCGGGCCCATTTGAAAATTTCCTTGACATCCAGGGCCAAAAAGAAATTTTTGGAGAATTTTGTGGATTTTTCTACAAAAGGAAATGGGCTCAAATAAATCAAAGTTATTTATTCAAAACCTATCTTAATTGAATTTTAATTCAAAATCTAAGTCGAATTAGGAAAAGTTGTAATAAGGAAAAATGTTTATCTTGGTGAAACCTTCCAGAACTGATTTTATCAGATTTTGTGGAGCACAGTAAAGTTGGGTTTCAATCAAATCAAGTCAGCACGTGCAAATAAATTCGAAAAAATTCAAAAACTTTACTGTAGCGACATGTGTCGACCTCGTCGTCGATCTTCAGTCCGCTGCCCATTCCGGCGAACTGTGGCCGCCGTCAGCGCAGCACAGCATCGAAGACTGGTTCAGCCCCCCTTTCCTGGCCGTAGCCCCAGCTCGCACTCACCCTCGTTTCTCCCTCGCTGAGCGCGCACGGAGCAGAGCCGAGCCGCCATTGCCGCCGCTTCAAGCTCACCGCCGCGCCGCCGCTCCGCCGCACTTCCAGCCCCGAGCCCAACAGCGAAAAGGTGCGCTAGGAGCCCCTCAACCTCAGACGCAACACAAACTTCGGGTTCCCCCATTCTGCAGCGAGAATCGACGCGAAGTCCGATCATGGCCGCCGGTTGACCGTCGTCGAGCTCATCGCGGAATTCGGTCATCTCGGTGAGCCTCTTCTCGATTCCATGCTTTGGGTGATGCACCCCTCACCTGCGCACATCCCCGAGCTGACCTCGTCACCCTTCACGCAGTGGAGTAGCCGGAATCCCCTTCTTCTTCGCCGCCGTTCACCGGACCGCGCCGCCCCTCCGACGAAGTCCCCTCTCCGGCCTTCCTCCACGTGCACACGTGCTACGGTGAGCATCTCCATCACTCCGTGAAGCTCATGCACGCCCTAACTTTCCCCCTCGCTGCCTCCTTTCGCCGGAACACGTCGCGCCGCCGCTCGCCGCCGACCTTCTTCCCGGCCGCGCGCACGTGCCCACCAAGATGCGTTAGGATCGCCTCGTTGCCCTCTACACGTTGCCGTTGACCGTCGCGTGAGACTCGCCGCCGTTTAGCCGGAACGGCGTCCTCGCCGTCGCCCTGTCGCGCGCGCCGCCGTGCCATGGCATTGCTACAGTGCCGCGTCATCTTTTCCCTTTTTGTTTTCTCAGAATTTTGGCCAAACTTGTAAATTCGATAGAAATTCGTATACAGCTCAGAAAAATCCAAAACAAAATTTGTTGGTTTCCTCATGAGAATAACTATCCAGTGGTACAACATAAACATCTGAATTCGTCTCATTTAATTTTATAAAATTCAAAGAAGAGAATCAGGAAATAAATTCTATAAAAAGATCTGTAAGAGAAAAAATTCTGAATTTTGTCATGCACACTCCTAATAGGTTCTCTGAACATCCCACCAAGTGGTATCTTGAAATGCACCTTCTTTTAGGAGTAATTGCAGTTTGCAGTTGCTAGAAAAATCTTTTTATTGATTTTATTCCTGCACCTTTTTGCACCAAATTTTGGGTATGTTACTGTAACTAGGATGAAGATGCTAAATAAAAATACAAATGTAATTTTAGATCTTCCAGAACCCTTTTTAAAGAATTTAGAAGAGGAACCCTTATTTGCGCGTAAGGAAATTCCTAAATCCAAAGTAATTTTATAAATCACTTGGGACCAAAATGCAAAAACCTGATGAATGGCCCTGCCAGCATGTTGCATTTGCATCATAACATCACCATGTCTTTTTGTCAAGGAAGTTCCATGAACTATCTTTGATTGTGTTTATATTATTGCATTCATTTAGGAACCGACGCCGGACTCGAGGACTTGGAGATCGTGGCCGAGGAGACCGGCGCTGACCTGAACGTGCTCGAGTGTGCTAACCACCAGCCCCAAGGCAAGCCCCGGTGCATCTCACCTTGTTTTAAAAGATTTTCCTTTTATCACTATATATGGAGTCATGAATTGTGCATTTACGTTTTAGGAGTTTTATGGAACCGTAGTTGCATTTAATTTACATGCTCCTATGGGTGGGTTCAGTTTTATGCAGCCACGTGATAGACTCCGCGATGCTTAATAGGGTTGTGTCGTCGGTAGGAAATCGAGTGGTATGGAGACCGCTCGGTGTAAGTGGGGTCGCTTTTAATTTATGTTCTCACATGATGATGGTAATGAATTTGAGACCGAACGGGGAAGTTCATGTGTAGGTTGAGGTGACAAGGCTCGCCTTGTTCGCCATAGCCCCGTTTGTGTCGGTTGAGGACCGTTCGTTGTGGCCCCGCTGAGCAAGTTTGAACAGTACCGGATGCATGCTAGGAGAATGGGAACTAGTAAACTTAGTAGCTCGATGCTATATTGTTGGACGTGAACCCACCTCTCTTTTGGTGATGAAGATGGTTATGGTGGAATTTGGGACCGTGTTTGAAGGGAGGGTGCCCGGGTGAACCACGGTTAGACCAGGCATGGCTATCGCGTGGGGAGACGTGTACTCGGGAGAGGTGTTAAGCGGCTCGACTTTATGGTACCTTGTAAACGGTTGCCGTGCGTGACTCTTTCGAGTAGCGTGCGTCGTGTATCTCGGGTTTCGCCTGTAGGTGTAAATCGATTCGAATCGCCGTCCCTCGCGGTTATTGAGTACCACTTGTTCACTGCGTCACATCGTAGTAAGAAGTGCACATGATGATGTTTATATGATATTGTACTTCAATTAATTGTATTGCAACCATGTATGGCTTAGTTAGGTGGCTAATATTTATATTTATGCAAGAACCTTTTAATTTGGCTAAAATATGAAAATAAGGATCAATTATTAGTGCCGTTTTCTCGCAATTAAATTTCACCCCTGGTCAACCCCCTGCATATTAGAAGTCGGTCTTAGATGGCCATTTTGACGGGTAAGACTTGCTGAGTATTAGTTGCTCAGGGTTTCGATGTTTAAAACTTTACTGCAGGTATCCCTGATTGCAACTTCTGCGGGTGTTGCGGTAAAATAGTGTGGGAGGGTGAACCGCCCAAGGATTGGTCCATTGAGTGGGTTCCCTCTTCTCCCCGCCAGGAGCAAGGTGACTGAGATCGTGTCTACGGGCCGGACACGGTTTCATTGTATATATGTATCGTCGTGTATTTCGCTTCCGCTCGTGTTATGTAATCGGATTTCGAACTCTTTTATGTAAAATAAATCGAACTTCGAACTGGATGTCTTATGTTAATTATGGAACCAATGTAATAACTGAACTTAATGTAAAATTATTTTAATTATGCTTATGTGTGTGGTCTATGCATACTTGCTTCGCCAAGTATTCCCCGATTAAGATCCTGGTTAGCAAACCCCTCATTAATTCGAGGTGGGATGCTACAATGTTCGCCGTCGACTCCTTGACCACCTCCGCGTAGGACAGCGCGGGGAAGACAAGGCGGCTGTGAATGCTTTCTGGTGGGAAGGAGAGGCGGTTTTTGATGTTCTTGGATGGGAAGGTGAGCCTGGAATGGATGGATGCTTTGTGGCTGGATGGAGAAGCCCGAGCGTTGCACTGCTTGGCAAAGTGGCCGTTTCCCCAGCAATTGATGCAGCGAGCTGGTTCACGGCACTTTGCGAGGCGATGTGATGAGCTGAGACACCGAAAGCACCGCCCCCAGAAGATCGTCTTATAGTCCGGAGAGAGCGCGCGGGGGTGTAACGGCTCTCTCCGGCGAGTTAATGCGGCGGCCAGCTGTGGTTGGCCATCCCGGCGTCGCTTCTGCTTGGACTTGACGACCTGCCACCCTTGCTCTTGATGGCGGGCCGGCACCGGCTTTGGACCGGCAGGCCGAGGCGCGCCCTCCTGGTCAGGGACAAACACGACGGACTTGAGCTTGGACGGCCGCCTGGGGCTGGGCAACGCAGCGCGCAGTGGCCGTTTTGGTGAAACTTCCGCCATTACTGCCTCCCGACGCGTGCTGCATTCACCGCGTTCCAGGATGCGCGGCGGGGCAGAGGAAGTAATGGTGGGATTCGCGGCTTGGGCCACGATATCCGGATCTCCCGCTGAGGCGGCCTCCTTGCCGCGGCCAGAGAGAGGAGACTCAACGGCGACCTGCTGCTCCGAGGCCTGCAGGCGCATTGAAGCGCACAGGCCGAAAGCTCCATCCTCTTCTTCAATGGAGCCCCAATCCAGCTTCTCGGGGCTGCTTTCCACGTCGTCGTGACGGTCTCTGGGACTCTGCGGTGGGCTACTGGATGGTGTGGTGAGCCTACCTGAGGGGCTGTCGGGTTGTGGAAGCTCAATGGACTGCTGGGTGGTCGCCGGCGCCGGAGTGGAGACCGGCGAGGGTGGGGTGGGCGCCGTGGCCACGGCGCCCAGGGCCGCGGGAGGTGTCCCGCGGTCACTCATCCTCCTTGCTACGCTTTCACCCTGGTCCTCCCTCGAATGACGATCAACAACTTGCTGCACGAGTGTCCCTCGAATGACGATCAACAACTTGCTGCACGAGTGCTCTGCAGCTGTATGCTCAATTGCTCATGCTGGTCAACCGTGCTCCAAAATGCAGCATTTCAGCTTTGGCGGATAAATATTTGATCCTACCATGAATACCAAGCCAATTTACATGTACCGGCAAAGCAACTCATAAACCTAGTAGATTGTCAGAGTCAGGATGTTTGAGTTTCGTCTTGAGACAAGTCTTATCAGACACACCCACAATTCCAAAATGTATGGAGTTAAATCACTACATGCGCCATATGTAAAAACTGAACTCGACCAAAATGTAAGAAGTCATTATATCAGTCGCTTTAATGAACTGTTTTGAATCACACAGGGTTGCAAAAATTCGTTCTTTGTTCCAAAAAAAAGGCCGCTGAAGCTCCAATAGTTCAATTGAAAATTGTACTACCCAAGTTGAAATATGACTTCTGTACCCGTCAGGGAAAAAGGGATATGGACTTCAAATTGCTGGGCAACTTTTTTTTTAGTTGGAAGGTCACGTTAGTTCAAAGTTTACATGCAAGAGTGAGGTGGACTTGTCGAATTGAAAATTGTACCCAAGCTGGTATGACTTCTGTATCTGTAAAAAAAAAAGGGATATGGAGTTCAAATTGTTGGGCAACTTTTTAGTTGGAAGCTCAAGTAAGTTAATTCAACGTTTACAAACAAGATAACTGCTTGCCATTGTATTAAGGAGAACAAAAGGTCCAAAATGGACGGTGGCCAAACTACATTGAGTCGTGAAAATTACAAGGAACTCTAAACACAACTAGGAGCATTAAGGCCACATGGCACTGAGCCACCGAGCACCACATCTTTGTTGAATATCCTGTTCCTGTAAGACGAGCACGAGCCGGGTACGCAGCCCCGGCCCCAGGAAAAACACACCTATACCTGTGCTTTCCATATCCACCATGATTGTTAAGATAAACAGCGAGTTGAATCATTTCCATGTGCTGTGATGCAACTTCGTGTTTAGATATTTATTTGTTCAAAGGTACTAGAACATTCAAGACTTAATTAAGTTCGGATTTCATTACTTTATGATTAACTAGACTAGAGTGCCAATTAGTTTGCTACCGTTGTTGATGAAGTGGACTTGTCCAAAGACCACATCTTCAGCTCATCTATTACCTAATTAATATAGAGTGAGCTTCCAATAAATTATGGCTAAGGAGAAAACCATGTGCCTTCAGTTTGGCACTTTTACTGTTATCTAACTGTCGGTAGCATCACTGTACTGATAATGTCAATGATTTTATTTCATCACATCCTACAATTATATTAATCTGATCAGATCACTTGCATGGAGGGAGGGGAGCCCCACACAGGCACTTGTTGTGCTGGTAGTTGTAGGCATCAAATCTGGCCATGTTGCCGCCGGTGGGCACCTCGCCGCAGAGACGATTGTAGCTGACGTTGAATTGCTGCAGGTTGGTGAGGTTGGCCACCTGCGGCGGGATGCCGCCATAAATGGCGTTGTGGCTGACGTCCATGTAGCCGAGCCGCTCCGGCAGCCCCACGCCGGAGAGGTTGAAGTTGAAGGCGTTCCGCGACAGATCGACGATCTCCAGCGCCTTGTCGACGCCGAACAGCGCGGACGCGTCGCCGGTGAGGGCGTTGCGCGACAGGTCGACGTGGCCGAACCTGACTGCGGCGAACCCGGCCGGCACGCCACCGGTGAGGTTGTTGTGCGACAGCACGAGGTACACCTGGTCGTTGCCGGTGTCCTTGCTGAAGAGCAGCGGCGGGATGGCGCCGGTGAGGCGGTTGCGGCTGAGGTTGATGCCGGAGAGGCTGGCGATGCCGGCGATCGACGCCGGGATGGCGCCGGAGAGGGCGTTGAAGGAGAGGTCGAGGAAGGTGAGCTTGGTGAGCGCGCCCAGGAACGACGGCACGGGGCCCGACACGCCGGTGTAGGAGATGGTGAGGAAGGAGAGGTTGGTGAGCTTGGCCAGAGACGCCGGGATTGGGCCCGAGAATGCTGGGAGGTGGTGCAGCATGAGGTTCTGGAGGTGTGTCAGGCCGTCGATGGCGTCGGGAATGGTGCCGGTGAGGCTGGCGTCCTGGAAGAAGGAGAGGCCCATGACGCGGCCGGTGAAGGGGTCACAGTCGACGCCGTACCACTCGCAGCAGGACGTGTCGTTCATCCAGGACGGGAACTGGTTGCCGAACGCTGCCTTCACCGCCAGCAGCGCCACCTTGTCGCCGGTGTGGCAGCGGTCCTTCTTGCCGGCCGCCGATGCCACGGCGAGGAGGGAGGACAGCAGCAGGACCACGGCGACGAAAGGCCGCATCTTCATCCTCATTGTGCTGTGTGTACACTAACTGATTGAGACGACAATGTGTTTTCGTTCTCCAGCTTGCGATCTGGTAGGAGTGTATATATAGGGAGAGAGGCTGCCGATCAAGGTTTACAAAACCGCCAGAAACCGGGCGGTTTTCGCGAAAACGGACTTACCGGTCCGGTCCGGTAAGTCCGGTTCACCGGTTTTTTAATTTCGAATTTGAATTTTTATGAAAATTTGAAAAAATTTGAAACAAAAAATATGTAAAAAAACTAGAAGGAATTTGGAGAATATTGGTGGAAACCAATCTCAAAGAATCGTTCATTTGGTTGGGCAAAAAAATCGCCGAAGTGTTCTGGGCGAGAAAAATGAAAAAAAAAATAAAAAGTCACCTTATCCACTCCCTACTCCATTATTCTTCCCCCACTGCCTCATCTTCCCTCACCCGCAGAGTTCCCGACGCGGACGCACACCGCCGCGCTCGATCCGCCGGTCGCCGCCGTCGAACCGTCGCCGGCGAGCCGTAATCGGTCGATTTGCCAGGAAACCGAAGGCTTCGCGTCGGTTACCGACCGATTCGGCTCGGTAACCGACTGCTGCGGCGGCTCCCCAGCCGCGGGCCGAGGCGGCACGGTGGCGGCGGCGTCGGTAACCGGTGGAACCGACCGGTTACCGACGATTTGGAGTCGGTAACCGACGCGACCGGCGCGGTTTCGTCGATGATATAATATGTTCTCAATGTGTGGCTAATCATTTTTATAATATGTCACCAAAAATCATGCAAAAAAATCCAACATTTTAAGCCATTTTTTGTTGATTTTCAATTCTGCGTTAAAAATCGAGGAAACCGACCGGTTACCGACACAAACCGGTCGGTAACCGGTCAAAACCGACCGGTTTCGTCGGTTTCCAATTCGAAAATTCAAATTTGAATTTTCCGTCGATTTTCGACCGGTTACCGCGAAAATCGGTCAAACCGGGGTTCTCGGCGTCGGCCGGTTTCCTCGGTTCCATCGGTAGTGCTAACCTTGCTGCCGATTGTCCGCGACAAGTCAAACAGCAAGCTGGCCGGCGGCTGCCCTTTTATCTCATGGTAAGACTGGTCAAATATCACATGCCTTCCTCTGAACTCTGCTGCATGAGTGCTCAGCTGTCCAAACTCAAGAGGATGTTTGAGCTTTATCTTGACAAGTCTCATCGGCACGTCATAAATTTGAAAAATGTACGGAGTGATTTGTCTACGTGATTTGTATGTAAAACTGAACTTACACCGTGCATACAATGACACTAAGGTATAATGAACGTATTTCAGATATGAACCAGTCGAGAATATATTGAGCACAACATAATGAAGGTATTTCATTCTCTTATTCCCACTACAAGATCTGCAATGTTTGCCGACAGGGAAATTACTGTCGCCCACCTTTACCCGCTGTCGGAAATCACAGTGGCCGACAGTTTACTGTCGGGGATCTCATGTCGCAGATGACCTTGTCGGGGATTAGTGAAGTGGCCGACTGAATAACCCCCCCTTTTTTTATACAATTCATACAAGGATTTTGCTAGTGTTAACAATCGGTCGTATCAACTTAAATGCAAAAGAGAGAAAACCCCTATCCGATCCTTGGAGGTGTACCATAAACAAGGAACCTGCAATGAATGGTGCTAATTTCAGTCCAAATGTGGTGTTGTGTTGGACTGGCCCATTCTTCAGCCAACTCAGTCCATTGTGCGTCGCTCACTGACTCACATCCGTACTTAAGCACCACGGGTCACAAGTTGATTATAAAGTATATCAGTAAGTGGGTTCTGGCTGCTAAGCAAAATGAGATGACTTTTAGGACTGCCGGTCAATGTGATGGAACGCTTGGAACCAACCTCCGAGGTTAGAACTGCTTTTACGTTCGAGTTTAGAGATTAAACCTGCAAGAGAAATGGTTAGGCCATTGTTGTCGGCTGTGGAATGAATGGTTAGGCCATATCCCGTAGCTGTTAAGATGGGGATTTGGTCATCCGTTGCGTAAAAACTAGTTCTTAGGATTACATCCCACTGATCCCACGGTTGTCCGAGGCTGTTTCCAAGTTGGGCCTCTGGCGCGTTACAGAGCCATTCAGTAGGCAATGGGAAGGGGTACTCTGCGCATGTCCGTTTACACACCGTTTTCGTCGTCTACAACACCCCTACTTCCCAAGTAGGTCTGGACTACCGAGCCTCGGCTCGGTCCAGCTCGTTAGGACAACAAGCTAGCTCGACTCGTCACGTTATCTTAACGAACTGAAACGCTGGCTCGGCTCGGCTCAATACAAGCTCGAGCTCATTAAGCTCTGTTCGCGTGCAGCATCTCTGTCGCGGCCTGGGGAACAAGACGACGACCACGTCGCCGGGTACATCTTCACGCCCTTGAGGCCGAGGCCGAAGTCGCGGAATGCGTTGCGACCGAGAGGGGACGGCGGCTGGTGACGTGAAGGAACGGCGGAGGAGCCAGCGCCACCGCACGAAGAGAGTAGGGGGAGAGGCGGCACCGCGCGGCTCGAGCCGCTGGCCGCTGCAGTCACGTTGCCTATCCGTGGCTTGGATATTGACTTGGTTTCCTTCCACCGTCGCCATGGTCTGGAGAGAGTTGTGAGGTCAACGAGCTCGTGCTCACCATGAGCTTTGGCATTGATGGCTGCAGCGCCGGTGACAGAGGAAAAGAGAGTGGCGAGTGCTGCGGCAGGGAAAGGAGGTGTCGACAGCCTTGCGGAGCTCCTCCAGTCAAGCTCGCATTTAGGCAGTGAGAGAATAAAGTGACGGGCCAATGAGGCAGGCGGTATGGCTCACGGACGGAGCGAGGCACGGCCGTTTTTCACAAGGGTAAGCTGTTGCATTTTGCTACAGCACACCTTCCCTCTATCGATCGACCTCCCAGCAGGGCCGTTTTTCATCAGTACAATAAAACTGCTTTTGCTATAGCGCACATTTTGGTGCTCACAGGTGGAATATTTGCTTGGCCCGAGTTCAGGAGCCTGAAAAATTAATCAATCCCGTGACACTCATTTGTAAAGGTCTGCAGCGCCAAAAATGTTGCTTTCGACATTTCATTTCCGCATGCAACAAAAACAGAGGAACAGAGAAGAGCGTTTTTGTTTTATTTCTGAAGAGAGTGAATTCTGTGAGCACATGGGCTATTGCCCACCCAGTAACTGGCCGTCCGATAAGGTATGTGCGTATTGATTCGTGCTGGGATGGTATAACGGCGTTTACGGGCGTCAGTGTAGTTATTACGAGTAGTTGTTGACGTTTGGGGCTCCACTGCGAGAAGGAATTTAATGCAGTGGCGTTGACTGGGCAGGCGTCCAGGGGAGCCGTGTAATCGGCGGGCGGCACTCTGGGCATGGGCGGCGCGGTGAGCGGCGAGCCACGCACGGCACTGATGAACGGCATTGCTGTACCGAGCTTGGGCTGCAATTGCGATGGCGCGCGTGTGGTGCGGATGGAGCTCCGGGTGTTCATCGTTGCTACAATTAGTTGTCACTCTCTGCTACATAAGGTTTGGTGAGCCAAGAATCACCGGAGGAGGCGGGCCTCGTCGCTGCTTATCAGGTGCCGCCGTTTGCAGTTTGCCTCTCCATGCTCGACGGTTCAGCTGTACGCGGCGCCGGTCGCGCACGGTCATGTCGACGCGGAGCGATGCGCCGAGGTTGCTCACCGTGGTGAACGATGAGAGGTCAAGGAGGAGGAAGCCCTCGAACAGCGCCCGGCGACGCGCACCAGATCTTCGCGAGAGGTCGAGGCGGTGGCTGACACACGTATTGAGGCGGCCGAACCAGTGCGGGATTCGGGCGCAGACAAGTCAGCGGCAGGCTGCGTTGCAGAAGTGGTTGCAGTTGCGGGAGGCGAGGTTGTAGGTGTCGCCGGAGAAGTACGCGGCAAGCTCAGCCATGAGTGCGCGCACCTCAACACAGCACGACCCCATGAAGCTTGGATTTGCCGGCGAGATTGAGCTCGGTGTCGGTGGCAAGGCTCGATGAAGACGGGCTTGCCGGGTTTGTTTTTTGCAATGAGGAGCCAAATCCGGTTGGGGATACACAGATGAGGTTCTTGCGCAGCTTCTTCACGCTTCACGGCTGCCAAGATGGCTTCTTCAAGCGAAATGCGGCGGCAGCCTTGAGTTCATAGCTGCAGCAGTGGAGCTTCTGTCCGGAACAACAGTACTGCAGTAGCGCAGCATCGCCATTTGCATCAGGAGCAACCGTTACAGAACCTGGTGCTCATGTGCGCCTCCGCGTCGTGCCCTCCTCCAAGCAACAGCAGCAGATGGGTCAGCCATGTGCATCCAGAGAAGGGGACGGAGCTCAGCAAGCAGAGGAAGACGAGCTGCTCTGTTTTTGTATTTAATTTACAACAAACACCGAACTGACGCCCCGCGCCGCACTTCATTTACTCAGTTCCAGCTCACGCCGTTTCACAGACATAACGGCAACGACCGGGTGTGCAACGGGCCACGTGTTCACGGAGTAATTTTCGTATTTCTGAATCAGATGACAGCATGTTGTTTGAACAGATGATGATGGGTCACTTGCACGGAGGGAGCGGCGTTCCACAGAGGCACTTATTGTGCTGGTAGCTGTAGGCATCAAATCTGGCCATGTTGCCGCCGGCGGGCACCTCGCCGCAGAGCCGGTTGTAGCTGACGTTGAACAGCTGCAAGTTGGTCAGGTTCGCTACCTGCGCCGGGACGCAGCCGTAGACGGCGTTGTGGCTGACGTCCATGGCGTCCAGCTGCTCCGGCAGGGCCACTCCGGAGAGGTCGAAGCTGAACGCGTTGCGCGACAAGTCGAGCTGCTGCAGCGGCTTCCCGGCGCCGAACAGCGCCGATGACGGGTCGCCGGTGAAGGCGTTGCGTGACAGGTCGACCTGCGCGAAGCTCACGGCGGCGAACTGGGCGGGGACGCCGCCGGAGAGGTTGTTGTGCGACAGCCTGAGGTAGGCTACTTGCGGTGCCTTCCTGAAGAGCAGCGGCGGCAGCGAGCCGGTGAGGCGGTTGCGGCTGATGTCCATGCTGTAGAGGTTGGGGAGCGCGGCGAGGGAGGCTGGGACGGCGCCGGTGAGGGAGTTGAAGGAGAGGTCGAGCTGGGCCAGGTTGGTGAGGGAGCCCAGGAACGACGGCACGGGGCCGGCCAGGTTGGTGAGGGAGATGGTGAGGAAGGAGAGGTTGGAGAGCTTGGCCAGCGACGCCGGGATGGGGCCGGAGATGCCCGGGATGTGGTGCAGCATAAGGTTCTGGAGGTGCGTCAGGCCGGCGATGGCGTTCGGGATGGTGCCGGTGAGGTTGGCGTCCTGGAAGACGGAGAGGCCCACGACGCGGCCGGTGATGGGGTCGCAGTCGACGTCGTACCAGTCGCAGCAGGAGGTGTCGTTCGTCCAAGATGCGA
Organism: Eragrostis curvula; assembly: GCA_007726485.1. NCBI lineage: Eukaryota > Viridiplantae > Streptophyta > Magnoliopsida > Poales > Poaceae > Eragrostis > Eragrostis curvula. Next base: position 18,330,235 of record CM017445.1, read on the forward strand.
AGTGGTACGGGTTGCCGAGCGCCGCCTTCACAGCCAGCAGCGCTGCCCTGTCGCCGGCGTGGCAACGGTCCTTCTTGCCGGCCGCCGAAGACGTGGCGACGAGAGAGGACAGCAGCAGGACCACGGCGACCAACGAACGCATCTTCATCCTCATTGTTGTGTGCTACTACAGTTTGTGTGTGTAATTGAGACGACAATATAGCTCATCAGTTTGCGATAATATAGGGAGAGAAAAGACAATATATCCTCTCCAGTCAACGACAAGTCAAGCAGCAAGCTGGTGGCGGCTGCCGTCTCATGGTCAGGCTGGTCAAACATCTCATGCTACCCTCTGACCCTGGTCCTCCCTGCCTCCCTGGAATGACGAGCAAGAACCTGCTGCATGAGCGCTCATCACTTCATCAGCGGTGAGCTGTCTGCTCATAGTGGTCAACCATGCTCCACATTGTAATATTTTCAAGTTTGGCAGCTAAATCTTCGTTCCAATCTTATATTTACTAATTGAAGGCTCCTTTCCACCATCGATTGTTTAGATATATTGTAAAGATTGAATCCTTGCCATTAGATGTTCCACCTACATCCTGGGGCCATCACGACCTGTCATCCAAAGAGGGAAAAAAGGAATCGAACCTCTTGATACGGAAACTGACGTTCTCGCTTTCACAGTAACCCTAGATCCATTGCCTGTCATATCGAACCTGCAATGGCAGAAGAGATCAGATACACCTTCTCCTAATTTCTCTCTTTTTCCTTGCACAATGATGGACATCGGCGATTGGCCTGGGTGGCACGAACCACAGGGATGCAGTTTGCCGCAGCCGCCGCAGTCGTGAGCCACGGGGACTCGATTATATGCAGGGTATACGACCTACAATAATTTGCGTAAGATTTCAATCCTCTTTTGTCCTTTTTGCATGCAAAATCTTACGAGATTTGAAGGAGGCGACCACCTACGCGGCATGTTCAAATCTACATCAATCTTTTGGCTAGACCAAAGCGAAGTATGCACTCCGTAGATTATTCACAATCTATGTGATTCAGGGCAAACGGCTCACGTCTTCCTGGATTTATCATGCAAGGTCTGCGATCGGTGTTTGGGGCAGTGGTCGCCGGCTTGCAGCTTCGTATATTATTGCTATTGACGGACTCGAGTTCATCCACAAGATAATGCCGCATGGCCTCGAGCTCATCCACATGATTATGCCGTGAGTAACCATATGTACGGGTGAAGGTAACCAGGATACCACGTCTCGATGCAAGCAGCTGAGATCAATAATCGTGCTCACTACATATTGCCAACATGAATATACCATCAATGGAGTGAATGTCCATCCGCAACCATCGACCGACCCGACCGCAATCCCTGACTCAAGCTGCTATGTCGTTGAGGGCAAGAAGCACAGTTTATTCACGCACGCACGCCTAGCCAAAGGAATATGGAACTCAGAAGATCAACCATGCATAGTTGTATGGAAGCATGCGAACCACATACATGCATGCTCAGGTCAAGAACTAATTAGTTAGCAGTACAAGCACATACGGATGAATAACTGGATGGTACTGCTGACTACAATTGTACAAATGCGTCCATCCTTAAAGATGCCCGAGAGCTTAAAGACAGTTTGATAGCAGATCAATTCCGATTGACTGGAGACGGCACCTACAAAAACTCATGGTAGCCGTGAATTACATGCGAGCCGTAGATTACGAATGGCAAAGCTGTGCACTACACCTCGGGGACCCCACATGCATCAGTTACAGCAGATCAGATTTTTTTCCCCCTCAAGGACACGTACAGCAGATGAGATTTTTTTCCTCAAGGACGCATACAGAAGATCAGATCATCTGATTAAGCACCAATCCTCTGGATGGAAGAAGAAAAGTAAGGTAAAGATCAATTTATAATACTCAGACGCATAGCCTCTAATTAATATATTAGGTCAAAAAAGAGATTGAATTTTCTCTCCACGGAGTAGAATACAATCAGCAAATTTCATAGCTGCTACGAATATACCCAATAATATATGCATATCAAAAACTGGAAAGTTGATAGGATCCTGCAGAATTGCATATCACAATTGTTTGACATATTGACTGAATCATTGAGTTGCATGTCATATTTGTGTGTATGATAGTATGGTAGAATTGCATGTCCCAACTGTTTGACAGATTATTGCTTGAATCTTTTAGTGTAATGTTCAAGTTCACACAAAGGCTCTCTTAATTTTTCCTTTTTTTTCTTCACTACGCGAAACAGGGAGTTTGCCGAGTGCAGGGGACACTCGGCAAAGCCCATTAAGCTCTCGGCAAAGAGTTTGCCGAGTATAACTCTCGGCAAACCCCTCTCGGCAAAATCCAATCGGCAAAGAGGGGTTTGCCGAGAGTCAAAACGCGGGCACTCGGCAAACCCTTTGCCGAGAGCCCCGAAGACCCTCGGCAAAGCCCGGGGAGGGTAACGGCCCCAAACGGCCGTGGCACTCGGCAAACCCTGGTGCTTTGCCGAGCGCCTCAGCGCGGGCACTCGGCAAAGTATTGGCTCTTTGCCGAGCGCCCCCCCCCCCCCCCCCCCCCCCGGGCACTCGGCAAAGTGACTATATTTTGCCGAGTGCCCTTACGTGGCTCTCGGCAAATGTGTTACACTCGGCAAAATTAATTTCCAGGTTGCAATAAAATATTTATTTTTGCGACAACCTGTACCAAAATCACAAATAAACAACACAGATATTATCAGCATCATCTGATACACATGTTTATCATCACCATCACATTCACAAGCAAATAAAATGACCACAAACACTAAACCACATCACATTCACCTCAAGTCCACATAGAGTGTCACATAGTTCAAATACGAAGTGTCCACGTAGTTCAAATACAAGTGCTCGACAACGACAAGTAAAAGTCTATGAAATGCAAGCTAAGGATAGTAGGTTCATGAAATAGAAACACAACTACAAGTTCATTGAGGTGGCCACGCCGTCCAAGGGCTTGTAGGTGAGATCCACTTCTCGAAGGTTGGTCAGCACATATAGCATGATAATGTGCCACTCATCATTTGTCAATTGCTGTGCCTCGCTTCACTTCCAGTTCCTTGTTGCCATTGGAAAAGGCTGAGGGTCGATTCATTTTCGACAATATTGTAACGAGAGGGTGGATAATGCACGCTTGGAAGGTTCTCAGAATAGTACTTAGATGTGAAGTTTGACACCTCTTCCAAAACGAATGCCTCTGCAATGGAAGCTTCAATTTTGCATTTATTTTTACATTTCGTTCGAAGAACCTTCTGACACCTCTCAATTGGGTAGCACCAACGATTCTGCGCAGGCCCCCCCAATCGTGCCTCAGACGGGAGGTGCAAAATCATATGCACCATCGAAGTGAACAAGCCAGGTGGAAAGATCTTCTCCAACTTACAGAGGAGCACTGGCGCCATTTTTTCCATGTCCTTAATAACAGTCTCAGATATCTCTTTAGCACAAAGCTGGTGGAAGAAATAGCTCAACTCTGCCAACACTAGCCACACATGATCAGGGAGATAGCCTCGAACCATCACCGGAAGAAGCCGCTCAAGCCACAAGTGGTAGTCATGAGTCTTGGCCCCGTTAATTCGCATAGTAGTCAAGTTCACTCCCCTACTCAGATTCGCTGCAAACCCATCAGGGAACATTAACGTTTTGAACCATTCTAGTACTTCCCTCCTTTGTGGCCTCGTCAGGACGAAGTCGGCCTTAGGCTTTTTCCTTGCCTTGCCTTTGGTAGGAGGTATCATGTTTAGCTTAGGTCTATCACATAATGTTTCTTGATCAATTTTTGCCTTAACGTTGTCCCTTGTCTTATCAGCAATGTCCATGATTGATCCGAAGAGTGGAACGCCAATGCCAAGTTCAGTGTGCATTAGATCGATGTTATGTGGAAGAAGAATGTCACCCATATAGGAAAGCCTAAACAAGCCCATGATCTGAGCGAAGGCATGCTGCTCACCATATCCTACAAAACAACCATTTGTTTCATCAACCTGGAGAGCATCTAACATTGCACGCACCTGCGGACCTTTCAAGAACTGCGGTGGAGGGTCATGAACTACTACACCTTTTGTAAAGTTCTTTTTGTCTCTTCTGAATGGATGGTCAAGAGGAAGGAATTGTCGGTGTTGGTCGAACGAAGAAAACTTGCCACCCTTCTTCAACCAAATGAACCTCACAAGATGCTTGCATACTGGGCACGGAAACTTCGAGTGAACGCCCCATCCACAGAAACAACCATACGCCGGCATGTCATGCAGAGAGTATTGGTACCAAACATACATTCTGAAATTTGTCTTTGTTGCTCGATCGTATGTCACTACCCCTTCCTTCCAAGCAAGTTCCAAATCATCAATCAGAGGCTCCATGTAAACAGACATATTATTCCCCGGGTTCTCAGGAATTATCAGCGACAAGAAAATGTTCTGTCGTTGAAAAAGGACGCCAGGGGGGAGATTGAGGGGTATGACAAAAACGGGCCAACAACTGTACGGGGCAGACCCCATACCATAAGGATTGAACCCATCTGTTGCCAGTGCCACACGTACATTACGAGCCTCTTGAGCTTTGATGTCATGAATCTCATTAAACCGTTTCCAGGACCGAGCATCGGCTGGATGTACAAGCTTATCAGGAGAGTATCGTTTACCATCTTTGTGCCATGTCATCTGTTTTGCGGTCTCCTCGATCATGTAAAGACATTGAATCCTCGGTAAGAACGGGAGGTACCGTAGGATTTTCATCGGGACCGCGAGCTGCCTCTTTTGACCATCATCACAGTCTACCTCCTGGTACCTAGAGGATGAACACTTTGGACAGTATTTTGCTTCCGCATGTTCTTTCCTGAATAGCACGCATGCGTTCGGGCACAAATGTATCTGCTCATATGGCATCTTAAGTGCACGAAGGAGTTTCTGTGCCTCATACATGCCCTTTGGCAGAATATGACCTTCCGGAAGGAGGGTGCCAACAACTGTCAACATGACATCGAAGGCGTTCCGACTCAAGCTGAACTGTGACTTTACGGCCATTAGGCGTGCAATTGCATCCAGTTTAGAAATCTTAGTATGCCCATGAAGAGGTTGTTGTGCTGCAGACAACATGTCGTAAAAGGCCTTTGTGGTCTCCTCTGGCTCCTCCGGCCTACGTTCTTCATCAACACCGGCATGTGCTTCATGGCAGTCATCTAACATGTCTCCTACCCCGGCATCAGAATCAAGATCACGGACGCGTTGTCTCACGACCTCGTCTCTCCTCCGTGTGGCTTCACTATGGTAAGTCCAAAGGGTATAGTTTGGCGTAAAGCCATTCTTAATAAGATGTTGACCCATGATCCTCTTTGTATGTTGCCGCGTGTTGTTACAATGGTTGCAGGGACACCAAGTCACATTCTTATTCTTAACCTTGGCAAATGCTAGTTCCACGAAAGCTTCGGTCTTGTCAATCCATTCACGTGTCAAGTCACCCTGACTTGAGCGGCCCGTATACATCCACTGACGGTCCGCCATCCTCTAACATATATGCGAGTAGTATAAAAATCATTTGCATCTACATGATGTTCCAACTGTCTACTAGGTGAAGATAGGTCCTAATCCCACCCGAGGATGCGTAGATGAGGTTCGTTTCCATGGTTTACTCCGGTCCGAGACAGAATTTCGGCAGCACCTCCCCGCTGTTCTATAAATACACGTCCTGGAAAGGAGATTGTGTATCCGGAGAACAACAGGGAGATGGTGCCGAAACTCTGTCTCAAACCGGAGTAAACCATGAAAACAAACCCCATCTACGCATCCTCGGGCTGTCCAAATACGTGGACAATTCGAAACAGATACGGTCAAAGATATGCAACCATCGGGCATATCTCCAACAGTGTATCTATTTCGAACGGGAGACACCTAACTAGGTTACGCTCTACCTACAGACATGAATGGAAAAAGAGGGGCTTTTTTATCTCACCTTGTTGTCTGCAAAGTGCCGAGTGGAAGACGGTGGAAAAGCCTCTTGCTCTCCTGTAAAGAATGAAACATAAAGCCATCAATTCAAAATTTCGACAGAACCTCCCCTGTACGGAGAGGTTCCGAAAACCTGCAACAAAACAACGGCACGATGGCCGGCATACACATCGAATTGAATCAATGGCACGATGGCCGGCAACCACATTGACTCGAAAAAACGACTTGGTCAAATTCAAACATCCACATCACTTTCAATTCTAATTTCACCTACAATTGATTCCATTTCATATCTAACATCTAACAATTGACCTAGCCATTCATATTTGCAAGAAATTCACTTGCACCTAGCATTTTCTAGTTCCAAATTTTCAATCCAGGCACATGTTCATTTCCAAGCAATTTCATTTCACAATTTCATTTCCAAGCAATTTCATTTCCAACTCTCTAATTCCATGTCTGCAATTTCACTTCAAAAATCAAAAGATACCTAGCTAGCTGGTGGGGGATGGCCGGGCGTCGGGGACCCCTGCTGGTCGTCGGCGACGGAGGGGCAGGTGGCAGGGGAGGCGCCGGGGCAGCAGCTCGTCGACGAGGATGGACCCGACAGCAGCTCGTCTACGTTGGCCGGGCCAGTCAGCAGCAGGGCGCGGCAGCACCTTGTCGACGGTGGCCGGGCAGCAGCAGCAGGGCACGGCAGCCGCTCGTCGACGGCAGCAGCAGGGCGACGGGCAGCAGCAGCTCGGGTGGAGGAGAGCCGTGGCAGAACTCGGGCAGCAGCAGCAGCAGCAGCTCAGGGCACGGCAGCAGCTCGTCGCCGTCGAGGTGGAGGAGGGCCGTGGCAGAACTCGGGCAGCAGCAGCAGCAGCAGCTCAGGGCACGGCAGCAGCTCGTCGCAGCTCGTCGCCGTCGAGGTGGAGGAGGGCCTGGGCGCGGTGCGAGGTGGAGGGGAGCGGGGGCACACGTCGACGGCGAGGTGGAGGGGAGCGGCGGCCGGCGTCCAGATCGAGAGGAGCAGCTCGGGGTGGAGGAGAGCCGGGGCGTGGGGAGCAGCTCGTCGCAGCTCGAGAGCCGTCGCCCCGTCGTCGTCGAGGCGGAGGGGAGCGGGGGCGCGGCGGCCGGCGTCCAGATCCAGGGGCGCACGGCGAGGTGGAGGAGAGCCGGGGCGCGTGCGGGGCCGGGGCGGGGTGGAGGAGGTTCGACGGCGGCGAGGTGGAGGAGAGCCGGGAGCGCGGGGAGCTGCGGGTCGACTGCGACGGCGGCACGGTGGGCGGCGGCGGCGCGAGATGCGGCTGGTGGAGGTGGGATGCGGGCGGCGGTGGCGCGAGATGCGGCAAAGGTGGGAGCAGGGATGCGGGCGGAGGCGGGATGCTGGCGAGGAGGGCGCGGGTCAACGGCGAGGAGGGCGGAGGCGGCGGCGGCTGGCGGCGCGGAGGCGGGATGTGGATGCGGACACAAATCGAGAGGAGGAAGAAAGGGGGAGAAGCGAGGCCGCGCGCGACTAAGTCCAAATCCACAGACTTTGCCGAGAGCCCGCGATCCGGCTCTCGGCAAAAAAATTCTTTTCTTTTTTTTTAATAAACTTAATGTCTGCCGAGAGCAAGCTCTCGGCAAATAATTGTTTTCTTTTTTTTTAAATTTCATTTCGTGCACATTTTGATTTTAAATTAAAGCTACTCAAATACAAAGTTTCGTAACTTCTTGATATCTAAAACTTTTATGTTTACAATTTCTCCATCCGATATCATTTTCAAAATTCAAATTTCAAAAATTGAATTCAAAAACGTATTTTTCATTGAAATATGTGTTTCAAATAAGAAGGTTCTATAACTTGTCAACTACATAGTTTCTATAACTTCTAAAGAGCTATAAATTAAATCTCCTCCATTCTCTACCCGAGATTACCCGCTAAAATTCAAATTTTCGCTTTTCAAGAAATTCATATGTATTTTTCGTTGACAAAGCAAATTCAAACTTCAAAAGTGTTCAACAGAAAAGATGTGTAACTTTTGAATACCTACAACTTCTATTTTGATCATTTTTTAATAAAATATAATTGTAGCCACATTGTTCACAAAATTTAAATGTACCTATTCAAGTTTCTATGAACTACAAGGGACCTTTATGGTTTATGAAAAATTTTACCGTCGCTTTCTCGAATGAACATTTGACCAAAATAGAAAGTGTAGATCTCTAGATTTAAGACAACTTTGTAATTAACAAGATTTTTATTTGAATTAATCTAATGCATGGAAAAATTCATACAAAATAACTTTGCCGAGAGCTGCTCTCAGCAAAGAATATTTTGCCGAGCGCAGCTCTCGGCAAAGGCAATTTTTTTTTTGCCGAGCACCCGCTTTGCCGAGAGCTTGCCCATCCGTGCTCGGTAAATAGATTTTTTTTTGCCGAGTGGTCCTTCGCGGCTCTCGGCAAACTTTCGATCTGGCCCCACCTTCCTGACGGCGTCGCGAGTTTCTGACGGCCGTCAAATTTTGCCGAGAGTCCAGTGTTTGACGAGAGCCTCTGGGTGGTTTGCCGAGAGCATATGGCAGGACTCTCGGCAAAGTTTTTTTGTTTGCCGAGAGTTTTTTTTTTTGCCGACGGTTTGCTCTCGGGAGCTCTCTTTGCGCCGGGTGGCCAGTCTTTGCCGAGAGCGGCTCTCGGCAAACCGGTTGTTTGCCGAGTGCCCGACGTTTAGCTCTCGGCAAAGAGGAGGGCACCCGGCAAACAGCCGGTTTCCCGTAGTGCTTCCCTCAATGCTATGTGCCTGACATCAGCCACATTCTCATCAATGTAATTGTAACATGTTAGTTCTGATAGGTTAAAACATACCATATTTATTTGACAATAGAAAGTCTGGACAGCTAATTTCAGTGCATATCTTCTTCGTAATGTAAAAATGTGATCACAAAATTAATATGTGTGCATCCATAAACTTGGGTATTGAACTCCGAGGCGGTGTGTTATGCATGGTTTCTCATTAGCGATATGTTTACCTAAAGGTATGCTTACAAACAAAGAACTTAATTCTCCATGTAGTCACGATGCAATAAAGTTCAAGTCAGTTTTTACACCTATCTTTTTGCCTCATACATTTCAAACTTTTTTTCATCGGTGACCATAACAGTTTTATATACATGTTTGTGCATGGTTGAACGTTAGTAACATATATTCTACAATATAGTAAAACATAAATTAGAATCAATGATAGTGCCCCTCATTAGTCAGTGGCATTGCAACCAAAGTGAGGATATGAGGGGTTAAAATTATTGTTTCTCATCAAGCCAGACTTAATGGCAGATCACGGTAACATGCAGAGTGTGGTGGTTTTAAAGTTAAAATAAGTCATTAACAGAACTTCATGTGGGACAAAATAAGACCAAGAAAAAAGAGTAATATGTTGGATATAAAAAACTAACTAGAAAATCAAACTAAAGGATGTTGTTAATGGACTAAAACCATTTGGAAAGCCATATGACGATGATATGAAATATAGTCTAATACATAATATAACTGAGATGTGATATAAAATTACATAGTTAGAGTACAGGTTTAATAATAAGAAGAAAAAAATAATATTCAAGTTACTCCATCTTCATGCTTGCAAAAGTAATTCTAAACTAAGTATCTTTACTCCTTATTATTTTCCTTCCGAGTCCACTCCCGTGCGCGTGCGTCGCACCCTTCTTCTACGAGAATCGGCGCCGACAGGTGGGGCCCGCCGCTGTTCCTCTCTCTCCCACGCGCAACCCGTCTCGGCTCTCGAACGCGCAGCCATCCCAATCTCCTAAATCACGAATCGCCTCCCAACTCCTGATCTCCCTCTCCCTCGCCAATCCCTAGCAAAACGGAGAGAGGGACCTCGTCCCGTCTGTATCGTTACCCTCATTGCCGTTCCCTGCGGCGTCGTCCGCCGGATACTACCCGGCGCTGCGGTGCTGCATCGACCACCCGCCCACGGAGGCGCGGCTGCTGGAGCTGAGGGTCTCCTCGCTGCAGGAGAACGGAAGGCTCCGGGCGCAGCTGGAGCGCCGGACGACGCTCGCGCGCAGCTGGCATGCACCAAGGAGAAGTTGCGCGAGATCACCAAGGAGAAGTTGCGCGAGATCAAGGCGCGGGTGCAGGAGGAGCAGGAAGCGGCGGCGCGGGAGCCGGTGGCGCTCTAGACGAAGGTGGTGGAGCTGGAGAGGGGTGAAGACGAGAGGGCCTTCGCGCTGGCGGCGGAGGGCCGAGGCGGCGGCGCTGCGGGAGGCGAACGTCGCGCTCGAGGTGTAGAACATCGAGCTTGCGCTGCGGCTGCAGGAGACAGAGCAGGCTGCTGCGTCCTCTGTCAATCTGACCCTTGAGGTAATTACCTTCCTCTGATTCTTACCTTCAACTCAAATTTTTTGGCAACCTTCTACTGTGTTGAATTAATGGATGCGTTGAATACTAAACTCAAACAGTTGGCTGGCGATGCTATTTTTGTTGAGAAATACATTCAAACAGTTGGGGATATTAGTAGTGGAGTAGTATATACGTTGTTTGACAGATTTATCTAGTGATTAGCATTTAGCAAATACTATAACTAAATCAGAGTTTATTAGGTCCTGGAGTTTTTTTAAATGTTTAGAAATTCTTATTCCTGCACTCAGGAATAGTGCCAACAATGCTCTGTTTTATGTGATTGGCAATTGTGCTGGTGTGATGCCCTTTGTCATTCCCCTTTGTTGGGAACAAAGCAGAGGCTGAAATATTTGTGCCAAGTTTGCAATGTTTCTATCACAGCTTTAATTTGACTTGCGGTTGCCTATCGAATTAGACCACTCCTTCCTGCGTTGGTTATTCCAGTGCTGAAGTCATGATTAGAAGAACCTTCTACGACTGACTATTGGCCGTTGTTTGTCAGATTTTAGCGTACAATTAACCGTAGCTCAAGTACTTGGTTTATTTTACAGTACAGAAATTGAGCATGATGGTCTGGACAGAAACATTTGGTCACCATGTCTTTATTTTGGTTTATTTTGCAGTGGTCACGATAATCTCCTTCGAACCCAATGCTAAAAAAATTCCTAATATATATACAGCAAATGTGTATCCGATACTCTACTACGCTTTTGGTTAACAAGGATATTGGTATGTTATGCCCAGTAATGTTACTGACATGTTCATATATAAACTACAATCATCATAAAGTAAACTTTCTGTAACTCAATAAGTTCAGTTCTGTTAAAAGAGCAAAAAGAAGAGTAAAATCTGACAGAAACAGAGGTCATGGTCGTTTTTGTTTTGTATTTTGCATTGCAGATTGTGAAGAGGCTGGGCCATGTAGTTCTCAGGTGGTGTTGAGTTCCCACAGACAACTCAGACTTGGATTGCCACTTGAAAATGAAACGGTGATCGAACAAGTATTTGTGTCCAAGAGCTCGCGTTCCAGTGCTGATTTTGAGCAGCAGGTTAGTACGGGCAATCCAATTTGAGGAGGTGAAATGATCGCTTGCAGGTTTGAGAGACTTCACATGGGTGGTTTGAGAGAGTCCAGCGATGGTTCAATCCTCTCCTAAGCACCATGGCTGAGCATCACAGTGAGTTGACTCACTTCCCTATTTCTCGTGATGCATTCCTATTTGTAAAAATATTGGAGTGCAAGCTGTTCTCGGTTTGGGGCTGTACTTTTCAGAGTGCAAATGATTCATTCAAAGGTGAGTACTGAGGTTGATTTTTAGAAATTGATTTCCTTATGCAATATAGTTGTGGAGAAATTAGAAAGGTACTTTGTTAATGGTTATCTATATTTACTTATTGGAAAGGCAGACACTTTTTTAATTGCCTTATTAAAAAATCTGTGTAGTTCACCATCTCAAATCTCAGTAGTATATCCATTTTTTTTCTATAGTTCACTGGTGTCTCAAACATTGATGTGCAATCAAACTATAGGAGCAGAACACACTCATTTGTTGGATGTTGTAGAAACTCAGAATTTGCAGACTGAACTGCTATCTTCGACCAAAACACATGATGTTCCATGTCAAAAAACTGATATATCTGGTATGCTTGTACCACAAATGGTGTAAGGATGCTGTCATGGCATCTGGGTCCATGGATCTGTTATGTGTTTTTTTTTTTCCTTCCAGTAGATCAATTATCTAAACACTATGTGATAGCATGAAGAGTATAAACTGCATTGCATGGCTAATTTTTTTTTCTTTTTTTGCCATGCTTGTGAATTCATATATGAAGTTATGAACTAATAAAACTAATTAGTAATTGGACTTATTAGTTCATTTGCAATTGTCGATGCACATTCTTGAGAATTTCCTTGATATCTGAATGACTTTCTCTATATCAGATAACATGACTGTTCATTGATGTGGTTATTTAGAGCATTTCGTACTTTTGCAATGAGCTAAACATCAGTGCCTCTCTTAGCCAAATCAGTGGACCTATCCAAATGAGGTGGTTTCATGCCTCAATTGGGGTCTGGTTATTGAAGTCGTAGGATTAATCTTTGCAATGAATTCATCATAACTGTTACAAAATAAATGTTCTTTTCTAATGGATCTGGGTAAATGGCCATTTCTCCTTTTTCAACTACTTATAGGTAGTCACATGCGCAAGGGCATAGCTACACAAGTAAGGATTCATTTTGCTTTTCTTTGTTTTTCTTTAATCAAATTTGTTTTGCTATACAGCATTTGATAACTGTTGGCTTTATTCTATGCTTTCCGGTGGCATCTATCTATATTTCTCTTTCTAACTGCTGCTAAATTTGATTGGGCTCATTATACCTATAAGCAAGGTTCTGTTTTCTCATAAAAGGAATTTGTTAGAAAGCTCTGTTGTCTTACCAATTCCTGCTAAATTTTATTTGGTAAATTAAAGTTTAAAAGTTGCGGACATTGTCGACTCAAGTAATGATCTTCTTATCCTAGCAGACCGCATCATTTTGTAGAATTCATTCAGCAATGGAAAATTAAAGGATCTGCAGCATATACCACTTTCCCCTTCTTTCTTTTGGGTAAATACCACTTATACATCGCAATGTGGTTTAGAATAGTTATAGATATGCATGCCCTATGACCTCAGGTGATCTCCAGATAAACTTATGATAACATTTTTCCCATCATAGGCAATTTTTTTCTTTTCAAAACACAGCTCAATTGGGTTCTATGAATTCTATGTTCTCCTTGTAATACCCCAATGATATAGGCTTAACCTGTTCTGAATATCAAGATTTGCCCCATGGTGGTGTCAATGGAGAATGCATCAACTTGAGGTTAAAAAAAAAAGAAAAACTTGCTACGATGAATGCACATCTGTTTCCATCTTACTGTCTTAAGGCTAATGCCTGAATGCAACAATGTACATTGGTGCCAACACAACAATGTACAAAAAATCTGGCTTCATTTTTTAATGATAGTTAATGCAACAATGTACATTGGTGCCAACACAACAATGTACAAAAAATCTGGCTTCATTTTTTAATGATAGTCAATGCAACAATGTACATTGGTGCCAAGTTTCAAATTGTAATGTATCTTATGAATTGAGATACAAAAGTTGGAAACAATTGCAAAATGGTAATAGTGTGTCACAGACAAGTGTTTTCAAAATCGTAGTGTGCTGGAGACAAATTCGACTTTGTTGATGTGCTGCGGACGAAGCCATCGTTTCTCAGTGTGTCTCTGACAATTTTGCCTTTTAATAATGGTATGCCTAGGTCTTTATCTGGAAGGATTATTTTTCATAGCTGAAGATGCCTCTACTACGGCTGAAGCTGATCTTCCATTCCGGTGCAAGGGATTCCTATGTATGTAGCTGACTTCATAATCATATATATAGCTTTTCTATTTACTTTTGTAAAACTAACCTGTAATGGTGGCAATCACTCTTCATGTATTATCGACTTGGCATATACTCTTTCCTTTATGTACTACTGAGTTATTTCACAGGTTTCATAATCCTATTTTGAAAAATTACAGATTTGCAAGTGCAATACAAGAATGTGTTTTTATTTGAATACTTTGAAGCCTATAGCAATCGGGTAGATGGTCAGACTTGAATATTTATAATTTTATTTTTTATTATAAATGTTGGCCTTCTATATTACACTAAGCTCTTATATATAGCCATAGTGTATAGTAAAAAGAGAGAGAGAGGGAGGGAGGGAGGGATTTCCAGGCTTAGGTCCGTATGGTTATTTTTGTCTGTTTTCTGCTATGCAGACTAAAATATGAATAGTTTCTTTCATCTTATTTACATGTACGATATACTTTAACCACGTAAAGGTTTGTCTTATCATTTTGACTTCATTGAAAGTAGAACAAATTATTTGTGGATTTTTTTTTTCGATCAGCCCGTGGCAACGCACGGGCACTTTTGCTAGTATCTATTTATGTGTCTCTGATTACTAGCCCGTGCGATGCACGGGTTGACAGGCTAGTTAACATGAATGCCAAGCCACGCTAGTTCGCTAGTTACCCAACAAAATATAATATTATCACCAATTTACATGTGGCGGATGTATTAGCAAAGCAACTCATAAACCTAGTTACTGATCAGAAACTGAAGCGGATGTTTGAGTATTCTCTCCAGAGAGGTCTTCAATTCAGACGCTACCTCAATTTCAAAATGTAAGGAGTGATTTGACTACGTGTGCCGTATGTAAAACTGAACTTGACCGTGCAAACAACAACATTAAGGTATAATGGAAGTATATTCAAATATTAATCGAAAGAAAATATTTGTAGCACAACATAAACAATAGAATTGAGGTAAGCATATATTGATCAAATGTCACAAGTGACTTCGTTTAAATTTTAAAAAATTTGAACACCTTACATCTCTAAGTGAGGGAGCATCGGCTACATACCTCCAATCCAAAATAAAGTCAATAGACCCTTCTTTTCACATGCGTGCATCAAAGACAAGTCCATTACAACTTCAATGCACACTTGCAAAATGAGCCTTTGCTTAGCTGGTAGGTTTCTAGTGGTGGAACCAAACACATGTGTTGCATTTACGACCAATTGTTGTTTCAATGATAGGCGATGGTCCTGTGATGACTTTGTCAATCTCAATATCAGTCAACTCAGTAAAGAGTCACCTATTTTAATTGTAGTTCCCTTCTTAATTATAGTGTACAACCTATTTTTTAATTTCAGAAGGGTTGATATGGTAATAATATCATTATATCCCTCTCTTTGATTATAATGTATGACCAAAATGTATTCTTTTGAATCACACAAGGTTGCAAACTTTGTGCTCTTATTCCCATCAGAGGCCGCTAAAGCTCCATTAGTTGAAATTGTACCCAAGTTGGTATAACTTCTGTACTGGTCAAAAAAGGGGATATGGAGTTCAAATTGCTGGGCAACTTTTTAGTTGGAAGCTCACGTAAGTTAATTCAACGTTTACAAACAAGATAATTGCGTACCATTGTATTAAGAAGAACAAAAGTTCCAAAATGGACGGTGGCCAAACACCATTGAGTCGTGAAAATTACAAGGAACTCACCCTGCACAACTCTAAACACAACTATGATGTGATTGTTAAAATAAACAGCGAGTTGAATCCTTTCCCTATGCTGTGATGCAACTTCGTGTTGAGATATTTATTTGTTCAAAGGTACTAGAACATTCAAGACTTAACTAAGTTCGCATTTCATTACTTTATGTTTAACTAGCTAGACTAGAGTGCCAATTAGGTTGCTACCGTTGTTGATGAAGTGGACTTGTCCACACTCTACATCTTCAGCTCATCTATTACCTAATTATAACATAGAGTGAGCTTCCAATAAATTATGGCTAAGGAGAAAACCATGTGCCTTCAGTTTGGCACTTCCTGTTATGTAACTGTCGGTAGCATCACTGTACTGATCGATGATACAATTTGAATGGTTTTATTTCATGCCATCGATTTATTTACTACAATTATACTAGTCTGATGAGATCACTTGCATGGTGGAAGCGGTGCTCCACACAGGCACTTGTTGTGCTGGTAGTTGTAGGCATCGAATCTGTCCATGTTGCCGCCGGTGGGCACCTCGCCGCAGAGCCGGTTGTAGCTGACATTGAACTGCTGCAGGTTGGTCAGGTTGGCGACCTGCGGCGGGATGCCGCCGTAGATGGCGTTGTGGCTGACGTCCATGAAGCCGAGCTGCTCCGGCAGCCCCACGCCGGAGAGGTTGAAGCTGAAGGCGTTCCGCGACAGGTCGACGTACTCCAGCACCTTGGCGACGCCGAATAGCACCGACGCGTCGCCGGTGAGGGCGTTGCGCGACAGGTCAACGTGGGCGAAGCTGACGGCGGCGAACCCGGCCGGGATGCCGCCGGTGAGGTTGTTGTGCGAGAGCCAGAGGTACACCTGGACGTCGCGCGGACGTACGTGCTGAGGAGCGGCGGCGGGATGGCGCCGGTGAGGCGGTTGCGGCTGAGGTTGATGCCGGAGAGGCTGGCGATGCCGGCGAGCGACGCCGGGATGGCGCCGGAGAGGGCGTTGAAGGAGAGATCTAGGAAGGTGAGCTTGGTGAGCGCGCCGAGGAACGACGGGCACGGGCCGGACACGCCGGTGTAGGAGATGGTGAGCTGCGAGAGGTTGGAGAGCTTGGCGATGGCCGGCGGGATGGGGCCCGAGATGCCCGGGAGGTGGTGCAGCATGAGGTTCTGGAGGTGGACGAGGCCGGCGACGGCGTCCGGGATTGTGCCGGTGAGGTTGGCGTCCTGGAAGACGGAGAGGCCCACCACGCGGCCGGTGAAAGGGTCGCAGTCGACGTCGTACCAATCGCAGCAGGAGGTGTCGTTCGTCCAGGATGCGAAGTGGTACGGGTTGCCGAGCGCCGCCTTCACCGCCAGCAGAGCCGCCCTGTCGCCGGCGTGGCAGCGGTCCTTCTTGCCGGCCGCCGAAGCTGCGGCGACGAGGGAGGACAGCAGCAGGATCACGGCGACCAAGGAACGCATCTTCATCTTCGTTTGTTGTGTACTCCAACTAATTGAGATCGACGACAATGTGTCTTCTCCAGCTTGCGATCTGGTAGTGTTTATATAGAGGGAGGGTTGCTGACTGTCAGCGACAAGTCAAGCAGAAAGCTGGCCCGCGACTGCCCTCTCATCTCATGGTCAGACTGGTCAAATATCTCATGCTTCTTCACTCTGACCCTGGCCTCCCGCCGAACTCTGCTGCATGTGTGCTCTGCAGCTGTCTGCTTATAATGGTCGACCGTGCTAGCTCCTGTCCAAACTCAAGAGGATGCATGAGTTTTGTCTTGACAAGTCTTATCGGCACGCCATAAGTTTCAAAAATGTACGGAGTGATTTGTCTACGTGATCCGTATGTAAAACTGAACTTAGACCTTGCCTACAATGACATTAAGGTATAATGAACGTATTTCAAATGTCAACCAAACGAGAATATACTGAGCATAACATAACGAAAGTATTTCATTCTCTTATTCCAAACCCAGGCTAAAGCTCCAATATAGGCCCTGTTCGTTTCTTTTAGTGCTAAATTTTAGAGGCCTCTAAATAAAGAGAATCTAGTATTAAATAAAGTTTAATGATAAAACCTTTTTACAGATGGGTACATCTTTACGAGACGAATCTAACGAGCCTAAGTAAGCTATGTTTTGCTACAGTCATGCTACAGTAACGCTACAGTAATCATCGTCTAACCACGGATTGCTTACCCTCGTTAGATTCGTCTCGCGAATTAGACCAGGGGTTCTGCAGTTAGTTTTGTAATTAAACTTTATTTAATACTCTTAAATGATAAGATTCTTTTTTTTTAGACCCCTCTAAATTTTAGATCCCCATGAAAGGAACACCCCCATAGTTGAATTTTTTTTTCTTTTTTCGAAAGACCTGGAAACACTTGAGTGTCCCGGCATGTATTAATAAGAAGAAGGTGCCTCATATTAAGGGAAAAGAGGCCAAACCGTACAATTATTCTATGAAAAAAGAAGAAGACTAAGCTACAACACCACGGGCAGGAGAAAAGAGACCCGCCGGGCTCAAGCAACCAAAGACTAGTGCACCAGCCACCTAGCCCCGACGGAGCCATCGCATTGTTATCGTTGCCAAGCTAACCACACGGCAGTAGCTCCGACTTCAACACGACAAGCCTCAGCCCTCTCCTCAAAGAAGAGGCATCCCAATCAAAGCACACAGAAAAGACTCCACCGCATGTCATCGTTGCCAAGCTTGATCGCACACCGCGACGCAGCAGCTCCGACTTCACCTTAGGACACCCTTCCCATGACCCTCATGAGCACAACTTCAAGAGGAGGTGGCCTCGCCTGAAACGGCACCACCATCTTGACGGAAACTCCGACTCCTATGAATCATCATCATTGCCATCTTAGAAAAATGTCGATAAGCAACCAGCATGGCAAGAACTCCCAAAGCAACGTCTCCAAGGAGAAAGCAACGTCTAAAACATCACCGCTGCCCGGTCCAGTGGCCTGAACCTTGGTTTTCACCCGGAGAACCTCAAAAGTTGGGGCGGGGACCGTGTTAGCGACGCCTCCAACGAGGAAAACGGCACCCCTAAAGGTGTCGTCGTCGCCAGCATCGGCTAAACGCTGAGCATGACTTTCGCCCAGATCCCTCACCCAATTGCACATGATGCATCGCCATGATCGACATTTTCACATGTGGCGCAAGGCCTCTGCCGCCACGATGGTTTTGGAAACCGTCTCCAACTTGCATCAGGATGCTGGCCACAATCTGCCTACCAGCCATCGCAAATGCATTGCCAGCACCACCATGCTGGCCACCACACCAATCTCCACCGCCATGCATTGCCTGAACCACCTCCAGCACCTTCATCTCAACCACGTCCTCGTCGGCCTCCACAACAACCTCACTGCACACACCAGACCACACCATTGGCACCACACTATGTCCTTGCTGCTACACACCACCAGAGCTGCTCTCAAGCTCAGCCATCCGCCGCACGCACCTGTGCACGTCGCGCAGCCATCACCGCTACACCTCTGCCGTGCAGGACGCCACGCGCACCGTGCAGTCACCGCGCCAGCCACGCGTCCGCGCAGCCCTTGCACGCAGTGTGTGCACCCTCCGCCTGCGCCGCGCACGCGCCGCCGTGCCTCCGCTGCACGCGCGTGCGCGCCCGCCGTCGCCTCGCACGCAGCACCGCCGCCGCGCCCTCTTCTCCACGCGCGCCCGTCGTCACCTGCGCGCGCCGCTCCAGCCGTCGTGCCTGCCGCGCAGCCGCCGCGTCGTCCCACCGTTGAAACAGAGGAACGCCATCACCACGAGCTGCCGGCGTGCCCCGGCGTGTCCACGGCCAGATCCGCCACAGAGCGACCGGATCCGGCCGACGGGGCGCCGGATCTAGCCGCCGTTGCACGCTTCAAACTTGGTCTCTTCACGTTGCAGATCCACTCGCATCTCGCTCCGAAACAGCTCCTAGAGCCTCGCCGCCGCCGTCCCGGCTAACCACGCGGTTTCCGGCGGCTCGCTCTGGCGGCGGCGCGGCAGGAGACGGCGGGAGGGGGTGGCGGCGGCCTAGGGTTTGGTTCGCCGCCCGTGTCGCCCGCGTGGGAGCGACGCGGGGGCCGAGTCGGCCGTTAATTTTAATTGACCGCAGGAGTGGCGAATGATGCGGCCCGCTGTAATGGACTTATAGTTGAATTGAAATGTCTGTCTGTGTTGAAATGCGACTCTTGTACCAGTGAAGCAAAAAAGGGATTATGGAGTTCAAATTGTTGGGCAACTTTTTAGTTGGCAGCCGCAACTTTTTAGTTCAAAGTTTACGCGCAAGATAACTGCCAATTCAATATTTAATTAGTGCTAGAGCAGAACACGGTGGCCGCCGCGTTTGGGTCAAAGATCTCACTCTACACAGTCTCGCAAAGGACTCTGTTTGACCTGGATGGATAGGAGAGGACAGCACAAGATCGGGGAGGATTAATTCCTTTGCTGCAGCATCGTTGTCGTGCCCTCAAGATGCATGCATCCTTTTCATGCCAGCTTATTAAATCGTACGGAGTGATTTCACTACGTGAGTCGTATGTAAAACTGAACTTAGAACGTGCTTCAAATTGTTGGGCAACTTCTTAGTTGGAAGCTTCAGTCTTCAAAAGTTTACGCGCAAGATAAGTGCCACTTCAGTCTTCAAGATTTAATTAGTTCTAGAGCAGAACACGGCGGCCGCCGCGTTTGGGTCAAAGATCTCACTACACACAGTCAGTCTCGCAGAGGACTCTGTCTGACCTGGATGGATAGGAGCAGCACAGCACAAGATCGGAGAGGATTAATTCCTTTGCCGCGCCATCGTGGTCGCGCCCACAAGATGCATCCTTTTCAAGCCAGCTTATTCATGCTAATTCATTTGCACGTGAGATCAGTCTCCTTTGATAACCATATGCGGCGACTATTTTTGACCGAGCAACGAGAGCAGAGCTGTCTGATCTTGAAATTCATGAAATCAACGCAAAAGCCTCGTCGGTCAACCAACGTTACTTTGTTTTCATATTCAAAACAATATTAATTCGTTTTGTATATCCTATTCTAAAGTGCGTCTTCAGAATTTTTCTGAGATGCAATTTTCCTTTTTAAAATTCGGTTCAATTTGAATAAATGGAACAAAAAGACATTGCCAGTCTCATGGAGAAGAGACAGACGTTCTCGATCGGGGGATGAACTTGGAGACAACAAGACTAATCTGTCATATACTACCACGGGTATGCACATGATAATTTGAGTGGTCACCTAGGGAAGTATGTGTGTTAACTATTGTAGCTTGTTGGTCGAACCGGACGAATCATGAATATATTCTGTTTGAATCAGTTGAATTCTGACAAAAATTAGTAGGGAAACTCATGAAAAACAGTGTTGGGCTCCCAACATGGAATTGAAAGTGAAACATGCATTGCCAAATTGAAGTGGAATGAAAAGTTTGATTGTCAATTTGCAAACAGTTTTATCAGTTTCTGGTTAATTGTCTAATTCAACTTATGGATTACAGGTTGATGTTGATCGATGTCAGGTTTGCACGAATCGAATTCATATTGATCATTGGTGCCCGCGTGTAGACATTGTTTCTTGTTCGTGGCATATCCATCGTAGATCTCTGTAGTGGATAATGTCAATTATTGATCAATGGTTTGTCATTGCAGGCCCCGAGTGGAGCGCCACAGAGGCAGGTGTTGTGCTGGAAGCAGGAGGCATCCATCGTCGTCGTTGGCAGCTGGCCGCAGAGTCGGTTGTAGCTGACGTTGAATCGGTGCAGGTCGGCGAGTTCCGCCACCTGCGCCGGCACGCCGCCGAAGATGTCGTTGTGGCTGAGGTCCACGTACCCGACCTGCTCCGGCATGTCCACCTCGGAGAGGTTGAAGCTGAAGGCGTTGCGCGACAGGTCGAGCAGCTGCAGCGGCTTGTCCCGGCCGAACAGCGCGGACGCGTCGCCGGCGAGGGCGTTCCGCGACAGCGACACCGTCCCGAACTGCACCGCCGCCCACTCGGCGGGGATGCCTCCGGAGAGGTTGTTGTGCGACAGCCTGAGGTTCTTGAGAAAGTAGAAGGCTTCTTCTTCGTCGCCGTCTTCGTCGTCGTCGTCGTGCTGGTTGTGGAAGAGCAGCGGCGGCAGGGCGCCGGTGAGACGGTTGTGGCGGAGGTCGACGCTCCAGAGGTTGGGCAGCGCGGCGAGGGACGGCGGGATGGCGCCGGAGAGGGCGTTGTAGGAGAGGTCGAGCTCGGTGAGCGCGGCGAGCTCGCCCAGGAACGCCGGCAATGGGCCGGACACCGCCGTCCGGGAGATGGTCAGGGACGAGAGGCTGGCGGGGAGCCTGCTGGGGATTGGGCCGGAGAGGCCCGGGAGGCGGCGCAGGTCGAGGCTCTCGAGGTGGTCGAGCCCCGCGATCTCGTCGGGGATGGTGCCGGCGGTTAGGCTGGCGTCTTGGACGACGGAGAGGCCGATGACGCGGCCCGTGGAGTCGTCGCAGTCGACGTGGTGCCAGTCGCAGCAGGAGGAGTTGGATGTCCAGGAGGTTAGCTGGTTTGGGTTGCCGAAGGCCGCTTTGATGGCCAGCAGCGCGGCCTTGTCTCTGGGGTCGCAGCGATCCTCCTCGCTCGTCGCAAAGCAGAGGAAGGAGCAGAGGAGAACGAGGATCGTCGTCGTTGTCTTCATGTTCTTGTGCTGTGCAAGTGTGCAGTGTAATTGTCCTTGCGCTTACGCTTTGAGTGGTAACTCTAACCTGCGTGCTGCTGGTAAGTACTAAGTTGATGACCTGACCAAACGGGCCTCACGCTCTTTTGCCTTCCTGTTGGGTGTGGGAGCGAAGGGAGGAAGGTGCCGTGGTAGGTTTAGATCGAGAGCTGCATAAAACAAGCATATAATAAAACAATCCTGCTCATGAACTCTCTTTTAATTATCTACTTGATGATGTACTTACGTACATTTCATCGATGATGAATTCCAGCGAGCATATAATAGCCAGCAAGCATAATTAGTGCTTCTGGACTGAGTACAACTAGACAGATGTTTGACCAGTCAACAATCGTCGCCATGTGTTATATTGACCTTGTGCATAAATGACTACTGTGCATGTCGGAAGATCGGGGGCACCAATCTAATTAGGCAAAATGCTCCAGCATAATTCAGTTCAGAAGTAATAAAGACAGTAAAAGGTCACTAGTATTATATTTCACATCACTCCAAGCACTGGAAGTGAAGATCCATATCACAAACATACATCGAGCTGGATTTGTATCCAGCTACGAACTCGTGCATTGATAACTACCCTAATTACTAGGGTGCTATAGTACCATCCATATGTAGAGACTTTACATGACCGTCGCATAAGACCGGATCACTCTCTAGATCGGTTGTTGCTGATTAGGGACATGTTATTATTGGTAGCTGTGGGCATGCATATTTTTTGTTGCTGAGATGGATTACTGCGATTATTGGTGAGAATTGCTAAGCTGGATTAGCTCATTTTGGGGCATGCGGTGAGGGGCGCACCGCAGAGGCACTTGTTGTGCTGGAAGCTGGTGGCGTCGAACCTGGTCATGACCCCGCCGCTGGGCACCTGCCCGCACAGCTTGTTGAAGCTCAGGTTCAGCACCTGCAGGTCCGTGAGGTTGGTCACCGCCGCCGGGATGCGGCCGCGGATGGCGTTGTGGCTCAGGTCCAGGAAACCGAGCTTCTCCGGCAGCTCGACGGCGGTGAGGCTGAACTGGAACCCGTTGCGTGACAGGTCGAGGTGCTCGAGCCCCTGCAGCGCCGCCGTCTTCTTCAGCAGCGCCGGCGACGGGTCGCCGGCGAGCGCGTTCCGCGACAGGTCGACGTAGGCGAACCTCACGGCGGCGAACTCGGCGGGCACGCCGCCGGAGAGGTTGTTGTGCGACAGCCACAGGCTCGCCAGCTGCTGCGGCTGCTCTTGCTCTTGCTCGACGTCGTCGCCGCTGATATTGACGAGGTTGCTGAAGAGCAGCGGCGGGATGGGCCCGTCGAGGTGGTTGCGGCTGAGGTTGACGGCGGCGAGGTTGGGGAGGTCGGCGAGCGACGCCGGGATGGCGCCGGTGAGCGAGTTGTACGAGAGGTCGAGGTAGGCGAGCTGCGTGAGCGAGCTGAGGAAGGCCGGCACGGAGCCCGAGACGCCCGTGTGGGAGATGGTGAGCTGCGTGAGGTTGCCGAGCTGGGCCAGCGAGTCCGGGATGGGGCCCGTGAGGCCCGGGAGGTGGTGCAGCTCGAGGCTGCGGAGGTGGGCGAGGCCGGCGAGGGCGTCGCCCGGGATGGCGCCGGTCAGGTTGCCGTCCTGGGAGACGGACAGGCCCACCACGCGGCCCGTCGTGTTGTCGCAGTCCACGGAAGTACCAGTCGCAGCACCACGTGTCGGTGCTCCACGACTCGAACCGGTACGGCTCCCCAGACCGGCGTTCACGGCAAGCAGAGCGGCCTGGTCCTCCTCGTGGCACTGCTGCGTCGACGTCGCGGACACGCCGCCGCCGGCGGCGAGGAGAGAGGAGAGGACCAAGGTGATCACGAAGGCGGCCATGGTCATCGATGTCGAATTTGGTTTCTGATGGATGGATTACAGGTGCTACTATCGAGTCGAGACCTTGATGATGGTTTGAGTACCTTGTGCACACCATGCATGCATATATATATAGGCTTCCAAAGTGCTGGTTGGGAGCACCTGCACTCTGCAACTTGCATTAAACATCGCAAAAGTGCAGGCCAGTGGACGACACAGATGCAGACATGCACCTCTCCGTGTGCGCGCGTCGACGGTCACTTGTTGGAGATATTTCACGCTGCAATATAGTATAAGAGTAACATTATGCCCTGACATGGATAACCATTACCAGTTAGTTACTCGATCGCATGCCTGCCCTCGGTGGGTTCTAGCATGCCGACTTGCCTGGCCTACTGCTTTGGCCTCCTTTCCGTTGGATGTAATGGACAGACACTGACGTCCAATTCCTCATCGCAGCCAGCCAGCCAAACTCGAATCCATTTACCCAACTGATGTAGCATCGGCCAAGCCAGAAAATGACTGCCTTGTCACTTAAAAATGCGGCATATAATGGAAACAGACACACGGATGTAAGACCATAACTTTGCTATTCTAAGAATCAATGTAAATATGCAATGTTGCCGCTCAGCAAGTACAGTACAACAGTGTCCATTTACGCGATGCTCGTATGTATTTTCTACAGGGTGTACTACACAACCAACAGACTACACATCTCACTCATCCTGTGTACACTGTAGAGCTCCGAGAAATCAAATATCTATGGGCTAACTATCACAAGCTTTGTGTGCATATTCTCTCAGACCACCGCGGGCAGCATCCAGCATGTGCTGCTGCCCCCCTCTCCATGAAACAAGAATGTGTTTCACTTCACAACACCAGTACTGCACCGCGGCATGGTGGGGCACTTCCGAGCAACTGCAGCAGCTCAATGGTGCTCTCTCAGTATCAACACAGCGTGAAGTGAAAATAGGAGTACATCTTCTGGACTCCTGGAGTTTCGTCAGTATCCACTCACTATCTACTCACAAGCCAGCTCTGCTTAAATATAACATTTTTCCTCGAGTTACGATCACGTCCTGATGAAGAATCGCCTTGGTTTCTATAGCACTGCAAACCATAATGAAGACATGTCAACCATCTATCTATATTACTAGTACTGTTCTATTTTTGACTAGGTGCGGTTGCAGATAAAGAGACTAGCAAAAACAGTTCTAGCTAACAAGGGCATCCTCTCAATCAGGTTAACTCATCAAAGTCCAACATAAATGAGGTAACGCTAGTAAATCTTGATGGACTCTGCAATGCGCTTGATATAGAATCTATTAGATTCAGGCGGACGGTTTGCCGAGACCTCAATGCAAATACGTAATCATCTCAGTAAATTAAACAGAAAAGCTGATTTAGACATACCCTGTAGCAAACGACCGAGTCATCTGGGTACATGACAAACAGCTTGGTGCCAAGGCGAGCTCGACATGAATCACAGATGCTCTCATCGGTAAGCTGCACGTGCCTTGATCTCTCCTCTAATCTTGTCAACCGTGCATCGAGGTTTGTTGCA
Source organism: Eragrostis curvula (assembly GCA_007726485.1). NCBI lineage: Eukaryota > Viridiplantae > Streptophyta > Magnoliopsida > Poales > Poaceae > Eragrostis > Eragrostis curvula. Next base: position 18,355,753 of record CM017445.1, read on the forward strand.
CGTGACAAATTATGAACTATCTAAAATAGGCACAGAAGAACGTTCAAGCAACTCAATGAAACAAGGAAATGATTCAGAAGGAGAAAGCAGATAGCTTCTTGAATGTTACAGTATAAACTCCAGTTAGCGAATGCGAACATATATTTACCTGCCCTTGGCGATGATGGTGCACACGAGCTCTCAGCATTCGCAAAATTGTATCCGAAGCTAGCTGAAGAGGCATATCAGGCGATAATCTCTGGCACAGAATTTTGGTTTCAGATTCTTGTTCCAACGAAAGGATAATCACAATAAAGAAGGGGAAAATGCACATGGCAATAATGAGAATGTATCGAATGATGCATGCATCGGAACAGTCAAACAAGGAAAATCGCGGGATATCAGTTTTGCACATGTATTCTTTTCCAATAACAATACAGAGAACCACATGTTATCTTATTTTACTTTTTCTATGGCCATCTCCTACATGGCAAGTGGTGAAACAAAAACCCTATATGGCCCTGTTTGGGTCAGCAGGATCTTGATAATCACTGTGGGTGCATTTAAGCCTTTAAAAGGGTGAGATTGTAAATTTTAAATCAAGAAAGGTAGGTAGATGCTGGTGGGGTTGAATTCTATTACTTTGGGGCAGGGGTGTTCGTCCTATCTGCTCAGTTTTGAACAGGAGAGCAACAAGAACACTTTTTTTCAGAAACCAACAGCTGCCTTCATGATATTTCAGAACCAACAACAAAAAGCATAAACAGAGTCCCCAATGAATCTGGCAGCATTTATGCAAAAATAATACCTCCAAGACTTGCAAGGGATCCAAAGACTTCCCATGATTATGGAGAAGTCGAACAGCTGCGGTAAACATAGGTTCTTTCCCATTTTGAGGGTCCAAATACAAACCCAAAAGCCTGAGATTGAAGATGGAGACAACATGAACAATGGACCAACAATATTTTTATAGGACCGTGCTAAAAGAAACCTATACACTGAACAAAATTAATTCAATACAGAAGCTACATAAGAACATACTGAATGTAGGCATCATCTCGACCAATCTCTGCACAGTATTGCTCAGCGGCTTCGCTGTCCTCCAGCTTCCTTCAACATAGAAAAAGCAACAGGCACAGTCAGGATACACACATAGGATGTCAGAACGTAAGCTTTAAAGGCATAATGAAGGACCTCTAAATGCAACAAACCAATATATAACAAAAGAAAAATAGGGGGGGGGGGGGGGGGGGGGCAACAAGAGCAGATCATCTTTTTGTTTTTTTGGGAAACACAACAGCAGATCATCTTACAATGCAAGTATCTGTAGTACAATGTTCTCTTGGCCCATCTTCCTATATAATATTGCCTGACAAAAGGAAAAGATGTCTCAGGTATCCGAAATGTAAAAGATTATAGTGCAATCAGGCCAGCATAAGACTTCACTGTAATGATGCTAAACCAGGCAAATGTGGAACTGCAAGAAGGAAGAAGACAAAAAAAGGCATCACCTTTTCCAGCCATAGCTCAGATTCTGCAATTACATCAAGCACGTCTTCTGGATCATACAAATCTGAATCATGCAAAAACAATTGCAACCTTTCTCTCAATGAATAAATGAATCGTACATCAGAATCAATTTCTTTATCATCTTTCCCTCCATATTTGGACTCCATATGAACTGCTTCCATTGCAGATTTGGCCAGCAAAAGTGCATATGATGTGTGATAGTGAGAGTCATCGCAGCCCTGCTCCTCAATCAGCCACTGCAGATATCTGTACAGCCAGATCGGATCAGATTCATAATAACAGAGGGGATATATCACATTTTACGCAAAATATCACTACCACATAGCATTCTCTCTCGATGATCGTTAACAATGGATGTGGTCAAAGATAACATAAGACTTGGACAAACAGTTTTTAAAGAAGACGTTAAAAAAAACATTGTTTGTATTCCATCCATCAGAAATAAAGTACTACAGAGCATGGTGGCGTTCAAAGGTTACTTCAGATAAAGTTTTTTGTTGAGGTCGTAAAATTGTATAGTTAGCAAGCACCCGCATAAATATAACCATAGATTAATATTTCTAGTTTTTACGTGTGTTATTATTCACATGAAACATTAGAGTATAATAATTCTAGAAAAGAGTATGATAATGAAACTTTAAGGTGATATTTGAGTAGAGGGATGCAAAAAATAAATTGGCTGAGGAGTTCATGGACTCTCATATGTACCTTTGATGGATCACAACCTTCTCCGAATCAATGGCAGTGATAACCTTTTCTGCAAAATACCAATTCAAAATAAAAGTTAGCATTGTTTATTACGCAGGAAGATCTTTTAGTTTCCCCAGCCCCTAAATAGAAAACACATAATTCCTGAATGTAATAGGATCAGCTATAACCATGTTAATTTTATTTTAAGAAAAAAAAAAGATCCACCCCTCTCAGTTCCTATTGCAACTATTCTCCGACATCCTCGGCAAAAACTGGAGAATGTGTTAATTTCCCACAGATAGGTCAGTAAAAGCATATTGACAAAGTTGTCTTATGAGAACAAATCATTACCAGGAGAGAGTTGTTTTTCCCTCATGTCAGATGTTAAAACTGCAATTGCTAGCTCTTGATCAATGTCTGCTGTCTGCATGTAAATATTCAGTAACAAAACAAGCACATAATAAGTTGAACAAGTCCTTAGCCTGAAGGACATACCCATCCAAGGTGTTCCAGAATAAGTTCCTCATCTGATGATTTTTTAAGTATCTTAGAGGCTTCTATAGCAGCGATTTCTTCACCAGACTTTTTATCAACTGAAGTTTCATGAGAGCCATTTTCAGACACATCCTTCCACAAACCTGCACCGTAATTCCTTGCCAATATACGCCATATAGCAAGAGCCTTGGAGCACATTCCTTTACTGCCATATAAGAATGCAAGTGTCCGCAAATGTCCAGAATCATCCAAAAGTGCTTCTAGTTCATCCTGCACCAGCCATATTTTTTTTCAGCATGCAGCTTTCTTAGAGCATCTCCAAGAGAGCCCCATAAACCTCCCTCAAATCAAAATATTGGGGGTCAATCAAAAAACCCATCTCCAACAGGGCCCCAGAACCACCCCCAATTTATTCATAGCCCCTAAACTTCCCTCATTTGTAGCTACAAACAGGAGAGGAATTGGGGCCCCCATTCCCTTTTTACAATAGAATTAATATTTTATGGCTCTAAATGCTGATGTGGCCCAATCAAAAGTGCTTTGATCCACTTTTAGGGGGGGGACTGTTGGAGGAAAGATGGAAAATTGCCTCTCATAATTTTTTTGTTGCTCCTAAAAACAAGTTTATGGGGCCAATTTTAAGGGGATCTCTTGGAGATGCTCTTAGTGTACAATCATAAATAATGAGTGCAAATATCTGTTCTTAAATAAGGGCTTGCCATCAGTTTAAAACTTCAAGGCACCATACATTGCTTGCAAATGTAAAAAATATATTACCACAACGCAACTGTTCTGAGATGATGCAAGCTTCTCCATGTCATCAACAAGATCGAGCGCTCTATAAAGATACATCAGAAGCGTATCCACTCCTTCCATCTCTGGAGAAGACAAACTCTTCATCCGCGACGCACATAGGAACCTAGTTTCATTTAACATTAAGATATCGACTGGCAGATATGGCTTCCTTGTGATTCAAAGCTATAACCATGCATCCGTACCTGATAATATTTCTGACCGCTAGTTCCAAAAGATCAGCTCTACTTGGTGGATTTGAAAGTAAATCTTCGTCTACAACTGTTTCCACACCTGCCTTTTTTAGAAACAATGCTTGTTGAACTGTTACCAGCCCATCATCAATAACTTCTTCAAGGGGCTTGGGGGGAGGATGCAAACCCCAATAACGTTTTCTTGGCACCTAATATTACATAATATCATCATCAATGATCAAACCAAAAACAAACAGATAAGGCAAAAAGCAGTGGATATCAATGAAATAATTTGGTCCACAGGTTATACAAACAGTAAGGTTAAGAAATCAACTAGTCTGGTAAGTTTTCCCCATCTCGAATGCACAGCAGAGCTGCATGTCAACAGCTTATTATTAAGTTACTAACTTGAAACGTAATACAATTAAAGGAAAAGTTCAAATATCCATAAACTGAAAGGATGGCTTGAATAACAACAAATAACTTAGTTAACATTTTCTTTGAACAATTTATTATCATAATAAGGTTCATACACAGCACATATTGGTAGAATAAAATTTACCTAATCACAATAAGAGTTCAATGTTTTCAACATTAATTTTATTTTTCATTTTTTCATTTTGAAACGTCAACATTAGTTTTCAGTATGACAAAACATGTAAGATAACTTGATAAGACTAGCAGTGCTTGAGGAAATAAACTCTTGTTTTATATTACAGTTTTAATTCAGGAGCAGATTATTATTATCTCAAATGCAATTTCGGAATTACCATGAGCAGCGTAGCATACCAGATCTGACCAACGGTTAGGATCCCGCATGATGAACGGAAATATCTCTGATGGCTGCAAAGTCTCCGCAAGCAAGAAATGATTCACAGCATCCTCAAAACGCAAGTCAAAAAACAACAAGAATCCAAGTTGTGCATGGACAAAGGAGATCATATCCTTTGATATTTCACCATCTGACTCAAACTCTTCTAACAAAGTAATGGCTTCTTTGTAACTCTTTCTTCGTAAAGATGCCTTAATCTGCTCCACCGCCGATACTTTACGGTAACAAAAAACCTAGGAAAGCAAAATGATTCATCTGTTATCGTAACATGATCATAATCTCCATAAGTTCCGCAGACTACACTGTTTCAAAATTAACACACTTAAAACTCATACTCCCTCTGTTTTTTTATTCTTGACGTTCCGACAGCCATGGGCAGTTCTTTTCTGGTTCATTTGGTGGTCGGAAGCGTCAACAAAACGCGAACGGAGGGAGCATTGCACATCAGAGAATTACTCGCTTTCTTGGTTTGCACTTAGATTTGTCATTTCTTTACATTAGGATATTAGATAGACACATAAGGCACTAAAGTTGAATAATGAGGGGAGAACTGAGCCATGGTTGTGCAATTAAGTACTAGCATCCATACCAAGTTAAGGCAATAACTCATAAGGTCAACTATCATATTTGTAAAACTAAGGATGCAACCTATACTGTGTGGAACTCATTGACAGTCACCTATCCAGTCCACGAACCAAAGTTCTATAAACCGTCTAGGAATCAATTTTCAGCTCATGCCAAATGCATATAGGTATTATTTCCTGCTCCTATAACCCTGTGTGCTATTTTCACAGTATGCAATGGATAGTTCTAGTCATCAGTCCAGCAACAGTTCATAACTAAAAACTGGACACAGAAGCACGAATAATGGACGAGTTAACATACCTACATTACCTTATAAGCTGTGGCGACAACAAGTAGCTCCTTGCCCCTTCCATCATCATCACTCGCTACAATCAAAACATCTGGTCCGCTCATGGCAAACGGAATGGTCTGCAAGTGTGCTCCATTCCTCCTCCTGTACACATCCACCTTGGATTTTCCAGCAACAATGACATAGGGGAACACCTCAGCTATACAGTGCGGTGTGGTGTTGAACACCAAGCTGCTTCCAACCGGCTGCCCAAATCTATCGACGACCACCCCGACATTGTCCACCAGGAGCATGACCTCTTCACCTCCTGACAGTGGCTTCACCCTCGGCTGGTCGGAGGACTCCGGGAGCGTGAATATATCCACACCCTGACCAGCGCTGCTGGAGAAGAGCGAGTACCCTGTGGCGGTGGCAACGAACACCGAGTCACCAACCCAAGCGAGCGCCTTGACCCCATCAAGGGGGGCGGCGATCTCGTGCGTCTGCACATCCAATTCGTCGCCGTCGCGCAGCGTGAGCTCAACGCGCAGCAGCTTCTTGCCGACGGCGACGGCGAGGGGGAGGAAGGGGAGGATGGATCGGCGGTGGCGTGGGCGGCGACGGCGGCGACGTTGCGGAGGGAGCCGAGGCGGCGGACGGACCGAGAGAGGAGCGGGTCGGCGAGGAGGAGGATGCCTTGGGCGAGGACGAGGATGCGGGCGACGGAAGGGAGCGGGATTATGGCGGAGACGGGGAGGGTGGCCCCGATGGGGAGGAGGCGGAGGAACTCGGGAGCATCGTCTTGGAGGGAGAAGAGGAGGAGCTTGCCCCCGCCGGTGCCGAGGTAGAGGAGGTGGCCGGAGAGGGCTGCGGCGCGGACGGTGAGGGGGGAGGAAGGCGGCAGGCCGGCGAGCGCGGCCGGGTCGAGCGTGGCTAGGGGCTCGAGGGCCGCGCGGGAGGCCGGCGGCTGGGATCCCATGGCTGGAGGGTCGTTGGTAGTGAGTGGGCTAGGGTTCGGGGGAGCGGGGCGCCATTGCTTTGCTGCTCCTGCTGCTTGCTTGCCTTCTTTTTCTCTTTTTTCTTTTTTTCTTCCTTGGTGTCGAAGGAGGAAGACGATTGACGACTGCTCCCAGTGTGATCTGACTTTTCAGGTCGAAGCGCAATCCAACGGACACGACACTAGCTAGTTCATTCCACTATTCCAGCTCCAGGTTGCTGACCATCCATTGTCACAGCCAGTTGGTACCCGAACCAAACAAAGGATTGTCACATGGAATTCTGACCGGAAAATCGACGCAAGAGGTACAAATTTTGGCGAAACTGTAACTCACAAAGCACAAAACCACAAGAATTCAGAAGCAAAGCCATCTCAATTTACCAAGTGGCACTCAGAGCAACAGAACTAGCACGATACCATTATCAGTAAACTTTATACAGGCCTGCTTGTCCGGCATAAGTACATTATATATATAGGTGCTTAACATTGTTCTCATCTACTACTAGCACTTGGAAATATACTTAACATTGTTCTCATCTACTACTACCACTTGGAATAACCTTGGAGATAACTTCATATTCTACAAAAGAAAAGGATGACACAATTTGCCAAGGCAACTCCAGCAGCTTAAGGCGTTGTCATCCCCATGGGCGTAGCCATCCAGTTCGCACCTGCGCAGTGACTGTCAATCACCGCAGCTTCCTTGCATATCCGATCAAGCATAACTAGGAACTCCCTCACACTTGCGAAAACTCTGAACATGTGAGCTTCATCGTTGGCTGAGTCGCCATGGAAGTACTCTGCCATCTCCTTCACTGAAGACAAGCAGGTGCTCTCCTGCGACTGGATCTTCAGGATCTCCTCTTCAGCTTGCCTCAGGAATGTGCTCATGCTGTTGTGGAATCGACGGGCGCTCTCTACAGAAGTGACCATGCTGTTCAGTCTCAGCACATCGTGGACCTTCCCAAGCCCTACTCCAAGATCCGACACGGTTCTGCTCAGCCGATTAATATCAATGGATGAGGCTTTCTTTGTATTGGTCAGCTCAGCTGCGAGTTTGGAGACAACCTGAAGACCATGTTTCCTGCATTCAACATCCCCCTGCACCGTGCTTGTGTTCATTTTGCACGTAGCTGACTCAGGGTGCGCCATATTGTATCCTTCAGGTTTCAAGATCTCCTGGACAACAAACTGTAGGAGTGCGGCCTTTCCATCATCACCTTTCACATCAACAATCTTCAGAAGAGTATTTGGCTCCAAAGCTTGTGAACTTGGAGATCCTGCATTGATGCTCATGAAATTGCCGAAATTTAGAACAGCCTCGAGGACTTTGTGGAACAGCCTGCTGCTTCTCATCTCCTGGCATGCAGCCTGAATGAAAATGGATAAAAAATTTCAGATATGAAAAATAGTATTTTAAACAAGAAAATGTTAGCAATGAATACATTAAGTAACAGCATCCATGAAGCAGATAATATCGACTACTCATGAGATATGCCGTATGCCTACCCATCTGGACAGTTTATACAAGCCCTCTGCAATTTACACACTAAGGCACTCAGAAATGTGTTTGCATTCTCTGACGAACAAGGCATTACCTCAAGAGTAGCATATGACATTCTCAGCTGATTGACCTCCAGATAAAAGCTAGCAATGTAAAGCATGGCATCCACTCTCTTGAACGCAAATGGCACATCCAGTATGGCCTTGAGATAATCCTCAACGGGGCAAAGCTTGGACAATGAATCATCCTTGAAATACTTCAGTTTAAGCTCTTCTTCATTGTTGAGAACAATCTGAGTGAGCATCCGCAAAGTGTCTACTCCCAAACCATGTGCATTACCTGCACCCAGCAAAGAGAAAAGCTAGAATCAGTAACAAGAAAATATACCAAATCATAGCATGGAGGATTGAAGAAAAAGGTAACCAAACAACATCAGGAAACAAGTCGCAATGACATGTAAAACAAAGGGCAGTACACCTTTAATGGATGACTTTGTCTGAAATGCAAATGTGGAAATGCTCCCAGATAGATTTTAATACTCCTTGAGCAGATTGAAATGCAAGTGTGATCTGACGACTGCTCAAGTGTGATCTGACTTGTGCAGATTGAAGTACAGGACTAACAGATCATTCTACAATAATACTCTAAATTCGCTTTAATGGGTCATTCTTTCCTGGAAATAGACGATCGTTCTTTAATGAAGACATGTTGTCCATTTAGAACAGTGAGGGACATGATATGCAGCCATCTGATAAGGTAAAGTTAATCAGAGATACAACACCCTGCATTCAACTTATAATTGAGAGTGTGCCATTTGGGTGATGCTGAAAACAAGGCCAATGGGAGGAACCATCAATTTCAAGGCCCACGAGGGTACTTTGATCAATGAAACGAATGCATGATTGGCAGAATTATTCAGAGAACTCAACTTGGGTAGCCTGGTACAGGAAAGAGCAAAGGCATATGTACCTTCCAGTAGGGCATCCCGCACTTGGTCCTTGGAGACACCCAGTGCACCCAGAATCATCCCAACGCCATGACACCTTGGAGCACCAAGGAGACACACTTGTCTCGGCATCGCCACTGCGGCGGAGTTGTTGAGGTATTGCTGGATCACCTCGTCTTTCATGCTATACAACACAGAAATAAGTTTTCAGAAATCAAATCCAATCTCAAAGTACTAATTGGTACAAGTAGCCATGGTTGGCGTGACTTACTGCAAAGACCCGGGCTTGAGCTTATCCGAGTGCAAAGGCCGCGTCTTGCGAATGCTGATGTCATCGGAGTCTCCTCCCTCGTCTGCGGCAGCTGCTCGAGGCGGCACGGGCACGAAGGGATTCCACGCGTGCGCCGCTGCCATGGGCATGTGCTCCGGGACGCGCTTGGGCGGCGAGGGCCTCCTTTTGGGTGGCGAGGGATTGGGTGCGCGGCCACGCGGCTGCGGGATGGACGGCGGGCGGAGATGGACGGGGCTGGAGCCGAGCGTGGGCGAGGAGGCCGACGGCGAGGACGGGGAGAGCGAGGAGGACGAGGCGTCGCCGGCGGCGGGCGGCACGGTGCTGGGGTCGGAGGCGGAGCTCCGGGAGGCGAACTCGCCGGATGGCGGGCCGACGCGGGGGAGCGGCGGGAGAGGGCGGAGCTCCGGCGAACCAGGGCGGAGATGGGAGCTTGGCCCCGGCGGCTGCGGCGGGGTTGCGAGGGTGCCGAGGTAGAGGAACTCGGTGCTCGGGTTGGTGGAGGAGGTGGGCATCGGCGGCGGCTTCAGGCTGCGGCCCTCCTCGTCCCCGTCGTCGTCGTCCTCGTCGTCGTCATTGGGTCCGCGGGCGGCGGCGGAGGAGGAGGAGGTTGGCGCGGCAGCGGAGCGGCGGCCGCGGCGGCGGAGGCGGCGGACGAGGTGGATGGAGAGGAGCGCGGAGAGGAGGAGGAGGCAGAGCGAGAGCAAGGAGAGGAGCAGCGCCTGGAGCACGGGGAAGTGGTGGGAACCGGAAGAGCGCTGGGTCGGGGCGACGAGGTTGGAGATGTTGGCGGGGAACGTCGGGAAGCCGCCGTCGCCGCCGGTGGAGGTCTGCGCAGGTGGAGGCGGCGGCGAGCCGGCGGCGGGGAAGAAGGGGTAGTTTGTGAACGGGTAGGGCTCCGTGGAGGAGGGAGTCGCGGAGGAAGGGAACTTGGGCGTAGGCGAGGTGGTGGTCACCGGCGGCGTGGGTGGCGGTGCCTGTGCCGGCGGAACGGTGACGGGTGTGGGTGGTGAAGGTGTCGGGAGTTGCGGAGGTGGAGGAGTGGGGATGGGGGGCGGCGGTGTGAACGGGGAGCGCGGAGAAGCGGGAGGGCGGTGGTGGCGGTGGGGAGGGCGCGAAGGAGGCGGCGGCGGTGGAGGCGGAAGAGAGTCGAGGAGGGGCTGGAATCCCTCAGTGCCCGTGCCGCCTCGAGCAGTTGCCGCAGACGAAGGATGAGACGGGCGTTGGGCGGTGGTGGTGGTGATGAGGACGAGGAGGAGGAGGAGGAAGGCATTGCGAGGCGGCGACGGCATTGCGGCTCCACCGCCGGCGAGCTCTCCTCCCTGACAACGCCGGAGGGTTTAGCAAATGGGGTTCTTGGCCAGGGCGCCCTCTCACTCTCTCTCTTCTCGAGAGGCTGGAGAAAAGAGGAGAGTGAGGAAAAGGGAGAGAAAGTGATGGTCGCAAGCGAACAGCAGCTGCCTTGGGTTTGGCGTGTGCGCGCGTCTGTGTGTGCAGGCGGCCATGATTCTGCGGCAGCTACAGCTAGCCAAACCAGTGCAGGTGTTTGGTCGTCCGGTGCCTTGAAGACGGTGCAGACCCTTTTGCATTGTGCCTTGGGAACCGAGCAGACTTGCATGCTATTGCTATGGCCACTTTTCTTTTCCAATTTGCTGCCTTTTCTGGTCTCTGAATCACAATTTTATCATAGCTTAGCTTGGCAGAAATAAAGGTTCAGATGATTTTACATCCAACCATCCTAGTGACTTGTCCATTTCTATATGATTTAATACTAGTACGTAGAAATGAGTTCATCATAATCCTCTCCATATGGTCAGGTCAGGTGAGGGGAGGTGAATCAGGGTGTGTTCGTTTCACCGTTTAGACCCCTCTAAAATTTAACTCTAAATAGAATCTTATTATTTAGGAGTATTAAATAAAGTCTAATGACAAAACCTTTTTACAGATGGGTACATCTTTACGAGACGAATCTAATGAGCCTAATTAATCTATGTTTTGCTACAGTGATGCGTAAATATCGTCTAATCACGGCTTAACTACCCTCGTTAAATTCGTCTCGCGATTTAGAGGGGGGCTTCTGCAGTTAGTTTTGTAATTAAACTTTATTTAAAACAAGATTCTTTATGTTTAAACCCCTCTAAATTTTAGACTCTAAAACGTTGAACACGACCTGAAAATCAAAGGGCTGACGAGGAAAAATGGATGACAGGCAGACAGACACCACGCAACGCGGCAGTGTGTACGTACAGTAAAACACGGGAAAAGTAGAAGAAAACGTCGGCCAATGCACTGCACGCCCGCCTGCCTTTGCTTGGGATTCCCTGAGCCCCTTTTGGCGGGAAGCGGTTTTTACTCCCCCTCTCGTGTCCACCATCCTCTGCGTGCCGCTTCCCTGTGCCCTCCTCTCCTCTCCACAGCTCCCCCACACCAATTTCCCAAACAACTTTATCAAATTAGGTCGTGTTTGGCTGGGCTTATTGTCCAGCTTCTCCACCGGCTTATACACTGTAGCGCACTGTAACTACAGTACATAAGCTGAAAAAAACACCTACAAAGTTATTTATTCCGGCTTCTTGTCAGATAAACAGTATCAAACAGTGTTAAACAGTGAAATAAGCCAGTAGAAAAGCCAGTGAAGAAGCCGGTGCCAAACACACCCTTAGTAAATGTATTTCTCTCCATGTAGTATCTCAGTAAAGTCAGTTCTATTTGCAATTCTCTAGTATCTCTCATTACCTGGGGCCAAGGTTTACATTTTCGATTCTACCGCTAAAACCAGACAGTACCGGTATGTCCGGTTTTTCGGAAAACCGAAAAAACCGGACGAAAACCGGACCAAAATGTGTTTGACAAAATTTGAACCAAAATTCGTCGAAATCAGCGGTAAACCGGTCCGATTTAACGGTAAACCGAAAAGAAAATCCGGTAAACCGGACCAAATTTTGAAAAACCGTTTCAAAAAGGAAAAAATGCAAAAGGTCAAAAAATGAAAATTTGAAAAAAATGAAAAAAAATATGTAAAAAAACTAGATCAAATTTTCAGCCCAATGGTGAAAACGAAACACGAAAATTCAATCGTTTGCTTGGTCAAACAAATCGAGAAATATTGCTGGTTCATTAAAAAAGGTTTTTCTTTTTTTTCCCTTTTTTCTACACTGAAACTTTCTCGATTTTTTTGACATACAAAATGATTGAATCTATATGTTTCGTTTCCACCATTGAGCTGCAAATTTGATCTAGTTTTTTTACATATTTTTTATTTCAATTTTTTTAAATTTTCAAATTTTTTAAAATTTAAAATAGAAAACCGAAGTACCGAGTAAACAGGACCGGACCGGTTTTTTTGGTTTTCGCGAAAACCGATCCGGTTTACCGCGGTAAAGTAATCCTTGCCTGGGGCGGATCCTGAAAATGATGCTTATGGCACCCAAAAGACAAACAAACTTCTCTTTTTAATGAGATGCTACTACCCTTTTCGGTCAAGAAAAAGATGTATCCTCCTAAAGTGGGTAGGGCGGACACTTTACGGTACACACAAAACATGGCCACAAAAGTATATACTAGTAGATCGTTGCCTTTAGGGTTTCTTTTGTCTCCTCCTTTTTCCTCTTCTCCATGGAGGGACTAGCATAGCATGGTTTGTCGTCTCGTCCATGCATTTTTTCTGGGATCTGCTATTTTGTAACATAAACTGTGGTAAATACTATAATTAACGTCGGTATTCTTCGTATGCATATAACCTAGTGACCACGTTTTATCTATCTTTTCATGAAAAAATACACAGCTGTAGCCGCAGAAAAATAGCTGCGGACACTGTAGCTGCTGCTAAAACACTATAGCTGCTGCTGAAGAAATAACTGCAAACACTGTAGCGGCTGCAGCTGCTGCTGCAAAACATCCAAACGAACAGGCTAATAGATAAAAAGTCTTGGTTCTGGCCAAAGGTGGCCATGGTGGCCCCCCTTCACTACAAGAAATTTGTAAACTGACATCTTCTATTCCATTGATTGATTTGCAAAAGTGTACCCTCGCTAAATTCCTAAACAGACCGGGCTCCCTACAACATCGTGCAAGTTTAGGGTGTGTTTGGATGGAGATCAAAGTGAGATGGGGCAGGGTCATCCTTGTTTTCTGGGGCGAGGCCGTCTTTGTTGCTGTTTGATTGCAAAGATGGGCGAGCCAATTTTATTGTTTGGTTAGAGGGATGAATCAACGGTGATGCCGTCCCAATTTTTGTTTGGATGAATGGATAGTGTTGAGCACATGGATATGATCACATATTCTTGAATGGTGGTGAGTTTACCTATTTGTTGTAATAAAAATAAGAAATATGCATAAGTATTAATACACATGAATCAAAACAAAGTTGAGAAATAATTAGCAAGCCCTGCATATATAATTAGCAATTGTTTATTGGCATAACTTAAATTCATGTTGTAAAAAGACAAGTATTTTTTAGATGAAGAAAAAAGGAAAGAAATAAAAAAACGATAGTATATAGGGGCAAAAAAAAGGGAATTTGCAAAACTGGATCAGTTTTCGATTCTAATTCTAAAATGGACCTCTTTTTGAGACTTTGCAAAATCGGACTTGTTTTTTGAATATGAAACAATAAGTTGCTCCTATTCTGTTAGGAGGTCTTAACGGTGTCAAATCCCCTCACAAAAGACAAAAATACCCTTTGCAAAATTGCCCTTGATTTCTTTATAGGCTTGCAAATTTGCCCCTGTTTTGACATCATCCTGTCATATACATGTCAATAAAATTCGGAAATATTTGAATCAATTTGCAGCACAATCCAATGGAATTTGACTATATTTTATACTATTTGCTCCTCATCGCTACTCAGATCGAGCATTTACCCCAACACAAGACAACAAGCAAACAAATTTTAGTTTCCTACCCCTCGAATCTGCCATGTGTGAAAGGGATCGAAGAAACAGGAGAAAGAACATGCGCCCCTGACTCTGCTCACAACGCATCACGCGCAGCTCTTCGTCCGGGTGATTCCCAAAGTCCTGCCGCCCAGAGGAACTACTCCCTCCGTTCCCGGTTCCCAATTATATATAAGTCGTATGATTTTTTTAGCTTAAGTTTGATCGTTTGTTTTATTCAAATTTAAATTATTTATTAAAAAAATTTATTAGCAAAGCAAGTCATGATAAAAAAAAATATTTGACATAATTTTTTGAATAAGACGAATAGTCAAATTTGGAGCAAAAAAGTCAAACGACTTATAATTTCGAACAAAAGGAGTACTGCCTTTTATCTGCGTTCGGGTGAACTACAAACACATTGTAAGGACCGTGTGACCGAGAGGGGTGAATCAGTGCACACTTAGGCCTGCCAGTGGGCCGAAGGAATCCAAGGGCCAAAAGGGCCTCCTGTCCATGGGCTCAATGTATTAGGGTTCAAAATGGGCTGTAGAATGGAAAGGATTGGATTGGATCGGATTGTCCTAAATAGGATAGGATCAAGGATACGGCCCGTTCGACGAGAAAGGGCCGAGCCCGTGGATTCTATCCGTGGCAAGCCTACGAGGGCTCTCTCCTGGATCGGAAACAGCGAGGGACGCAACGGCGGCGGGGGCCGAGGCGGAGACGCGGGGGAGGCGAGTTGGCGTCGGCGACCTCCTCCGTCGTTGGCGTCGCGGTCCTTCTCCTCCGTCGTTGGCGTCGCGTGCAGATCGGGCAAGGGCGCGAACAAGGAGCCGGCAAGAACAGATCAGCGGCGAGGGCGGATGGAATCCGGTGGCTTCCTCTTCGTCGTCGGTACCACGTGAGCCCCGATCCACTCCGATTGACCCCGTTCGCTTCTTGATTTGCCTAATAAACTAGTAATCTCCCTCGAATCGCATCTTGATTTGTACAAGTGCCTGGTAATCGGCCTGGAATTGCATCTTGATCCGTTGCCTAGTAATTGCCCACCTCACCCAGGATCGATGCCTGGTTATTGATTGTTCAGTATGTTGATTCTTGATTCTCCGCGGAGGCGTGCGTTAGAAACTTCCTCTGATATGAGAAGGTTACAAGCGTGCGTACATGCAAGCAAGTTAATGAGGAATACAAAAAGTCAACAGTAAACAATGGTGTTTAGGAAGGTGTGCGCCATGTCCTGAACATTACTTATCATGAAAACTCTTGCGTGTCAGTACATATATGTTTGATATCAGAATTCCTGGATGGCAATTGCCATTTTTTTCTTCTCCTTTTCTAGCTGCATTACAAATATGTTTGATATCAGAAGATGTAACGAATTGTTGGGCTTACTACTACTGAGCAGAGGTAAATATATATTCTAGGATCAGCACAGCACATCACACAAATTTTAGCGTGCTATTGTTTGCTTGTAACCTGAGTTCAGTTCCAGTTCCATGTATCTACTATTAATAGTGAATATGTGCTTGTGCTGCTGAACTTTCCCAGTTTGTCTTGCTGTGTTCAACTCTGGTGTTCCATGGGAAAATTATTTCGTTTCACCAAACTTAGTGCCATCCTAGTAGTAGCAGTGCCAGACCAATTACTTCATTGACTAAAAATCAACATGACATTATGATTGCAAATTCTTGTTTTTACTAGTGCCTATGGTATAACGGTTATTGTTGTTTGAGCAATTTGCAAATTCTTGATGAATGGATACAGTTGTTCTTCTGCAAGCACTGATGATAACAAATAGTGTTTTCAATACATTCTGTTGCGCCCTTTTGTTGCCAAGCTTAGAAATTCACTTTTTGCAGGGGTGATGTGGAGGGAGTTGAAGGACTTTGAGTATAAGCAAGTGATCAAAAGATTGCAGTGGCTGGGATCAATTTGTCAAAAGTTGAATCCCTATTTGGTCTTCATCTTGTAATGTCAAGATTGAGTAGCATGTGCTAAATTACTTATGTTGTACTGCCCATTAAATCGAGTAGCTCGTACTTTAAAATATAAATCATTTATGTTGTAGTGTTGATGCAGTTCAGAATGTGTTCTTGAATATTTCTAAGTTTTTGAAGCTATTTTTTCCCTTCTGGAATTAATTTCCTAACAACCATGGGCCTGCAAGGCTTTAACAGAACAATAACGGGCCTGCAAAGCTGCAACAGAAATTCTCCTAGTTCGGACAGTATAACAAGCCCACAGGCCGAATTGTAGTGTAATGATTGGACCGGCCCGAATCCTCCAAACGGGCCAGGATAGGATTGGATTTGCTTTGTTGAAAGGCCGGACTGGATGGGATTTTACAGGCTGAAAATGGGTTGGATAAGGATAGGGCCCTAGAGGAAATTAAAAGGGCTGGGTTGGGGTTAGGACCGGGCCTCGACCCATTGTCAGGCCTATGCACACTATCGATTTTTCTCCAAACACAAATCACCCACTCAACTCCTAGCAAATAGTTCTAATATAACTAAAGATGCACACTAAGGAGAGTCCTTAACCTAGTGAACTAATTCACTAGCCAAGAGCAAACCTAAAATAAGCTACAAGCTAGACAACCAAACACAAGGCACTAGAAGATCTACTAGGTGATAAGCACACTAAGGAAGAGTCCTTAGATCAACTAGCAAGCAAGGTACACATGAAGTCAACAAGCAACCATATGATAGAAGTAACTAGAGAGCATATGGAGGAACCAAGGGAATAACTAGAGCAACAAGTAAACAAGGCAATCTCAAATACTACTAGCAAGCAAGATAGAGGCAATAAGTAAATGCAAGTAGTAAAGAGAAAGGGATAGAAATGCTAATGATTTTTCCCGTAGTATCGGGAGGATGGCGCCTCCCCCTACTCCACGTTGGGTCACTCCCGCCGGAGTCTCGACCCCTCCCTCCGCTCGGTGGCGATCCCTTCAAGAGCATTCTTCACCCTCCGAGTGAAGACGCTGGCACGTCCCGCCGGCAACTCCGGATGCTCTTCCGAAGGTAAGGATCCGCACGTGATGCGGTCCAAATGGCGCTCTCTTCACGTAGCTTCTTTCACACAGGAAGCTTGAAGACTGTGTACAAACTTGCGGCGGCTTCCACACTCTTGGCAAGCTCACCACCAACGCCTAACCGGTCTAGGTCTTGCCATAGACCAAGAGTAACAACCCAAGTCAGCCCTCTCAAGCACTCACTAGCCTAGAGATCATAGGATGCACATGGTGTCACTCTTCTCAAGCACTTGGATCACTCAAATCCCTCAAAGTGCTTCTTCTTCCTTCACTTGGCTTCTTGACAACCCCTCCCCTCATTTGGACTGTCCAAGAGCACCTCAAAGAGGCAAGCAAACACCTATTTATAGGCTCCACTCACGAAACTAGCCGTTGTAACAAAACTGCCCAGATTTTTCTGGTCACCGTATCACCGTATCATACGGTGACTATCCAATGGTTGACTGGACTTCATTTTCCTGCGAGAGGCACTGTCCTCTTAGTCGCCGTATCATACGGTGACTAGCACCGTATCATACGGTGACTACTTCTTTCCAGCTTCAGCAACTCTTCTAAATTGCACTTCCCCTGGAAACCATACAGTGACCCACCGTATCATACGATGATCATCATACGGTGACTCTACAGTGACTTTCCTTTCACTGGATCTGTCCGTAGCCACCGTATCATACGGTGACTCTTTTTCCTTCTTCTCTTCAACTTCGTCGATTTTGCAGTTCTCCTGAAAACCATATAGTGACCCACCGTATCATACGGTGGCCATAATACGGTGGCTCTACCAGAGACTCTCCTTTCTCTGGATTTTCCTGTCTATAGTCACCGTATCATACGCTGACCACCACCGTATCATACGGTGACTGCTTCTCCTGTAACTTCTGCTGAGACGATCTTCCCTGATCTTCTCCCTGCAGTCATACGGTGGCTTCTCCTTCAGCTGGAACTTGATTTTCTCCTTTGATCCTCGCTTTCAACACCTTCTTCCTTAGTTCCTGCACTCTTCCTCTGCAACCCTAGCGCCTGAGAAACACACCATGCATCCAAACGATCTCTACACTAGTGTTTACCGAAGAGTACCAACTCGAACCCTCTTGATAGTCCGGATTTTCCTATGGACTCAAGCTAACATCTAACCAAGCCAACACTTGCTTGAGTCTAGCATGTCCTTAGCCTTGATCCATCTCCTCGACCGTGGCTCCATCAAGTCCGTCCATGAGTTGACGAGGCAACCAATCATCCTTGACTTGAGGTAAGAGGTTGGTTTGTGTCGTACTTGCTTCCATGTGACCTAAGGATAAGATACTCAAAGTATATGTTAGTCACATGCATGGTTCTCATCCATTCACCAAAACATTCATACCTTGGGGTTTCCAACTCCAATGGCCATGAAGCTTACACACATCAAGCTTCACCGACGATATTATCCCAAGCAGGCAGCAAGGCCCTCGATCAACCTACACTAATGCAGTGAGGCTTCTTTGGCAGCTCTTCGGTAGTTAGCCCGTCGTTAGCTCGTCTTGTACCTCTTAGAGGCTGCTTGGTTGCCAGCCGCGGCTCGCCACGCCGTAGGTTCGGCGGCCACGGAGTGTGGCGCACAAAAACAACGCCACACTCTGCCACACTTTGCCGCAAGCAAAACGATAAGGTGCTGCAGCAAAACCACGGAGGCAAATGTTGTGGCGGCCGAAGTCTATGCGGGAACCAAGCGCGTCAGAAATTGCCGAACATTGGGTGTGGTAAAGTGTGGCATGAAAGCAAACAGCCCCTTACTCTTCTCTTTAGGGGCATTGCAATCCACACCCACGTACGGGTGCTTTGTAGTCTGAAGGGAGTAACTCCCTGTGTCATGTACTCTGTATTCACCTTTTAATCTATATGAGTACTCCTTTTATCACAAAAAAAAAAACGCATCACGCGCAGCCGCTCCAAGCTCCGCTTGCCATGTGTCGTGCGGCGCTGCCCTCGGCCCCACCCTGCCCAGCACGAGCGTCGTCGCCTCCCGCCCTGCCACGGCCGTGCCGCCACCTGCATCGCCCGGAGCGCTCAGCCTCCACCATGGGCCTGACACCCACCTCGCTGTGGCCCCCAGATGCTTGCCCGAAGTTGCCCCTCATTGCCGCTAGCCCAGAGTCGTACGCCGCGGCGATGACATAAGGTTCGAGTTGCTCGGGCGTTTGTGAGCGGTGACTAGAGGTCCAGAGAAGGATTGGGCTGGTTCAGGGGAGTAAGGGAGAAAGAGTTAGGGGTAAGATCGTCCATTTTCTTTTCTCTTCCATTTTTTTATTTTGGAAATCATGCTTCAACTAACGGACCAAAAAGAGGGGCAAACGGTTTCTACAGATTCAGAAAGAGGTCCAATCTTGCAAAGTGTAAAAAAAGAGTCAATTTTCAAAATTAGACTCCAAAAAAAGTCCGGTTTTGCAATTTCCCCGCAAAAAAAAAATGAACCTTTTTTTTGAATACACAGTACAACTCAGACACTCACAACGCATGCACACTCATCCTTATGACCGTACATACGCAAACCCTGCTTCTATGAGCATCTTCGAAGACTGAGCCGGCAAATCCTCCTGATTGACGAAGTCACCACTGGCGCCTCGTTGTCGACGGCCACGTCGCCTACCGCTGAAAGCATAAAGCCGTTAAATCTTAGAAAATTCGCTAGAACCTCAGGTGCTACTGAGACTCTTGTAACCACTAGGCTACAGACCCTTTCGCAAAAAAAAAAAAAAAAAAAAAAAAAAAAAAAAAAAAAAAACTGAACTAGGCAACCATTTGTGTCTAACGGCCCAGCACCCATCGAAACTAGCCCACGAAACACAACATTTCTCTCTCCACCGTATCTTCTTCATCCTGCCGCTAGTCTGTTCGCCATGGCCGAGCCACCGATTGAAGTCGGATGAGTGCCAGATTCAAGCAATCCGCGATAAAAACAAGCAAAATTGACTGCCAGCTATCTCCTCTCCCATTTCCCTCTGTCAAAGCCCGATTCAAACTATCGCCGCCGGTGAGTACTGTTGCCCCGTTCTTGCTTGGTTGCCACTTCTTCTTCTTCTTTTCATGTCAACAGGGGGGTGACCGGGTGAGCAGTGGGCGATGGTCACCGTAACCTGAGAGGTGCCTCGAGAGAGGACGTTGTGGAACGCCAGAGCGACGGGGTCGTGCCATCCCCTCGATCTCGAGGGATCGAGCCGCCCCCGAATCTAACCGAATATTCGGCCAGGGGCCGCCCCCGCCGCTACGTGACCCCAAACCAAGCACTCCTCAGCCTTCCATCCCCAAACACCCTTAGCCACTGTCTGTGGTAAGTACACATGCAAGGCACGAATTTGTGTGATTTTTTTTTTTAGTTGAAATTTATGTGAATTAGTAACACCCACGGTTTGCAAAAGGTAAACCTTGCTTCATTCAAGGTATGTGCACCTCCAAAATGCATGGTGATGTCGACAAAATTCCTTATACATACCTGACAACTTTGATTTTTATGTTCATGATTGACTAATATTTTGATTATTCTCCTCGCAAAAAAAAAAAAACAAAAAAAAAAAACAACAACGATTGTCATTGCGTTGGGTTGATGATCTAGACCGTTCTCGTATGTGTACTGCCAGCCCATCAGCGGCCGTGGCCCAGCAAATCACAGGATAGACTGGGCTGGACCCAAACACAGGGAGACGAGACGAGACGAGCGCACGCCGCCGTCTTCCACCCCAGAAGATCGATCGTCGTCTGGCTTTCCTCCCCGCCGCCAC
The DNA here is from genome assembly GCA_007726485.1 of Eragrostis curvula. Lineage (NCBI taxonomy): Eukaryota > Viridiplantae > Streptophyta > Magnoliopsida > Poales > Poaceae > Eragrostis > Eragrostis curvula. Next base: position 18,376,514 of record CM017445.1, read on the forward strand.
GCAAACTCGCCGGCCGGATCCCTTGCCTTCCCTCCCCAGGCCACAGGAGCAAGCAGCAAGGTGAGCTCTCCTCCGCAGTCCTCTCCCCTAGAGAATCCTCCTCCTTCCTTTTTATTTTTGGGCGGGTCATGGGGTGCGCGGGGACAGGGATGCCGGGCAGCTGTGCCTGGCGACAGGGGCCGGAAGGTGAGGAGAATGGGTTCTCTCCTCCGCATGCTGCGCTGTCGTTGCGGCGGCCTCCCGCGCAAGTGCCAGCTCGCCGCAATTGCCCGCACACCCAGCACTGCAGCGCATGGAAGCCCGAGCACCAAAGCACGCCTGTTTGCATTGGGTGCATAGCTGCCTGCATGGGAGATTTCTACTGATCTTTAATTTGCTGCTTGCTGGTGACTTTCTAAAATTAGCCCCTGTTCTAATCTTCAACCACCGAGCCCCCGCTTTGAGCCTGAACTACCAAGCAACTGCTTTTCATCACTTCTACAGAGACATATAGCACCTAGTAAAATAGCATTTGTACAGAGAAGTAGCTCATTTTAATCACTTGTTGTACTTTCTAATCATGTATCGTATATTCACTTAATTACGTGCCATGTATTTCCTAATCTATGTGTTTGTAGAATGATATAAATAATTAACTTGTTAGTTACAATATATGACTAAAATATACATGGGTGGAGAATAGGGGAGAAAATATGAGGGGATTGTTGTAGTGCACAAAGATGTAGGGGGGCAATTATGTATGAGAGGCCTCTCATATGGAGGAATAGGAGGTCAAAAATGGAGATGCTCTTAGGTACTGAGTCTAGGCAATAGTTTGTAAGTTCCAAAGTGATCTCCTTAGGAAACATCAGTTATCTTTTATTCTCAGGAAACATGGAGGGGATGCCTTTACCTAATATATCATTTAGTTTATAAAATAAGGCGGTACATAAAGATGCAGATGCAAGTTGAAGCTGCAACCCAGTTGCTGAGAAGAAGCGTAGACATCAGAAGCAAAAACTTAGGACACAAGATGCAATGTTATTGTTCAGTGAGAACACTTCCTTTCCACCATTGAAGAGCTCTAAGGGTATAGAGTATATATGCAGTTGTTGATGATGATTCTGTGTTGTCCTAAATTATATTGCCACTAGTGTGAGATATATATAGGTTTATGAAGGAGTTGAGTTGGAGCCAAATTCTTGTGCAGTTAGGAAGTGGACCCGGAAGCCGCTTCCTTCTGCCATTGTGTTTTGCTTCATAATCCATTTGACCCATGGGTTATTTGAGTGGACTTTATGAATGAATTTGAGGAGAAGGCTAATATTTTGCTGTTCCAAATCTTTTATTCCCAGGCCTCCACCTCCTGTTGATCTGCACGCTAACACCCAAGCAAGCTTCCTTTTTTTTTTTTTCCAAATTAAGCTTCCTTTTAAATTATACATACATTGCTCATGCTTTGTTTTGGGTAATGCAGAATTTTGCATTTGATTTGCTGCAAGACTAAAAAAAGAATTATATTGGGTATTGTTTGAGTAGGATATCATATCCATGTAGCTAATGTCCGATTATAATTTTTATCGTATATGGTACCTCTGGTTGATTGGTACTATGCTATGCAACACTTCTTTGGGTTGGTATGATAACATTCTGCGCCTTCATGCTCTGCAGTACTGATCTTCAGTCTCCAGTCCAACAATGGGGGGATTTGGAAGCCTTGCACCAAAGACCAGGAACCTGGTGGTGGCTGGGGGGCTCTCTGCTTTCGTCCTTGGGGTCTACTACTACACCATGAGAGCAGTGGGAGGGACAGATGAGCTGCAGGTCGCCATCGACAAGTTTGAGGAGATGAAGAAGAAGGATGTCGGGAATTCATCCAGCACCGGATCATCCTAAAGTGATGCTTTAATTTTGCTCATTCTGTTCTCTATGCTGAACTTTGATCTACTAGTACAGCTTGCCCAAGACCATGCTTCTATCTATGTAATAAAGTAAAGGGTTGCATTAGAATATGATATGGACCTGGTGGATGTAGTATTTCGGTGTCTGTCTGAGTAGTTGAAATTTCCCGAAAGATCAGAGCATCATCATATAACATGCTGAGGGTGTGTTTGGTTAGTCTGTGTGCCCGTGGAAAAAACTACTGTGGCTGTGAGCTTTGGAAAAAGCTGGGGACAATTAGATTTATAGCACTGGTAAATGTTGACATCCAAAGAACGCCCTTAGTAAAGACGACATCCAATCAACGCCACTGGTTCGGTCTCAAGTCTCCAATGTTTACCATTACCCTTTTTGTTTTATTTTCTTTTGCCTTAAATCAAATCTGAAAGGATAATTTTGCCCATGAGCCTTCCGGGCAGCTTCTTCTCCGCTCCGCTCTCAGCGAGAGTCGGCGCTTGCCCTGCTCGCTCCCGACGCCATGCGCGCCGCCGCCCGCCGACGCGCCCTCTCGCCGCCGCCCACCGACGCGCCCTCTCGCCGCCTCGCCCGCCGACGCGCGCGGCCGCCACCTGCCGCCGTCTCGCCTGTCGCGCGCGCAGCCGCGATCCGCCGCCGGGCCACGCCGCAGCCGCGACCTGCCGCCGCCTCGCCCGCCGCCGCGCGCAGCCGCGACCCGCCACCGCCCCGCCCCGCGCCGCCGCGCCCCGCCCGTCGTGCTCGCAGCCGTCACCCGCCACCGCCCTGCCCAGCGCCGCCGTGACCCGCCACCGCCCTGCCCAGCGCCGCCGCGACCCGCCGCCACCTCGCCCGACACGCGCGCAGCCAGCTGAAGAAGAACGAGCGCTCCAGCCTCTGCTAGTGATGGGAAAGGGCAAAACGGACAAGAAAAAAAAGTCGTGGCGTTTTTTGGATGTCTCTTCTACTAAGGGCGTTTGTTGGATGTCGACTTTTAGGAGTGCTGCCAATCTAATTCTCCCAAAAAGCTGCTGTGGTCTGTGAGCTGTGGAAAAAGCTGAAAACTGTTTGGTAGAAACTGCTGTGGCTGTGAAAAAACTATGGAAATGTCTGTAATGCCCCTAATGGTCTGAAACGCTATGTATATGCAAATTGATCGTAATGTGTCATATTCGAAGATTAACACGTAAATGATCATTTTATAAAAAAATATTATTATTTAAAATGCATTGACCATTAACATTTGGTCCATAAAAATATTTTTCTTTAAACGTTGAAATTCTCATTACTTCTAGGTGTTTTGTAAAAACGTGAAGACACAAGAATAATATGATTAATTATAACTTTCTATGAGGGTGTTTCTGCAAAAGCTTCTTCTAATGTCGTCACCTTCGTCCAGCCACCATTGGCGACCTCTGGGACCTCAAATCGACACCGGGACAAGGGGGATTAGCGCCTGGGAAGTGGGGGAATCGAATCCCCAGTCTATGGCGCAACCGTGACATGGCGGGTTGAACTTCCATGGTTGCCCACAACGGCGAGCTTGTTTTTTCCTCTCTCCAATGTGTGTCTGAAGGATGCACTGGTCCCTCCGCTCCTTCTGATTTGTTCTGATTTCTCCTTGTTCGTTCATTCCCCACCAACCAATCTATGAATCACCATTGGCTCTCCTCATCGATGGAGCAATTGCGGTCGCCGTGAATCACCATCAGGAGCCGGATGCTGCGAGCCTCGCTGGTCGAGGGGAGCGGGGAGGGATGCGGCGGCGCTCGAGCGGCGCAGGGCGGCGGGATGCGCGTTGCTCGCCAACCCTATCCTCGCGCTCGCGTGTTTCGTGGACGAGAATAGAAGATCGAACCGGTATCCATCATAACCAGTGGGGACAATTAGATTAAGGAATAAGTCTAGATGACCCCCCAACCTATTGGCAGTGGATCACTTAACCCCCTCAACTTTAAAACCGGCTAACCAACCCTATGAACTTTGTAATACCGTTTACTTCACCCCCCCCCCCCCCCCTAAGCTGTTTTGCAAGGTGGTATTGCATACCTGGAGCACCAGGCTGACCAAAATCATGTGTGGCCCACCTACATTTTCATTGTTTGACAAATGAGCTCCAAGCTGGCCGCTCTCTCTCTCTCTCTCTCTCTCTCTCTCTCTCTCTCTCCCCCCCTCTCCCCCCCCCCCCCTCTCTCTCTCTCTCTCTCTCTCTCTCTCTCTCGTCCGGCACTGTGAGTTGCTCCCTTCTCTAGCTACAGCTGCTTTACAGGCGGGAGCATCTCCTCTGGTGTGTCCAACTACAACGTCGGCCATGCGCTGACATTAGTCTTATTGCCTTCGCACGACGCTTGCTGGCTGCGGTGCTGCTCGAGGAGCTCGCCAGTGATCTCCAGATGCCATTACGCGCGGCGAGGACGCCATGCTCCCCGAGGTCGCGCTTGGTGGCCGCGAGTGCAACTTCGATGCAAGGAACACGTGTGCCTTGCCTGGAGGAGTGTTGGAGAACAGAGACACACAAAAGCATGCAATAGCACACGAACACAAGGAAGAAGAAAAACTCGGACTTGTTACACACTTGTTGATGTATCTCATAACGTACATCTTTAACTGTAGGAATCGGCATGCAACAGTCACAAGCCTAACTAATCTACATGAATGATACATAGACTATCGCGAACTGCCGGCACTAGCACCGGCGTGAACAGCACGCACAAGCACATGAGTGCCAGGATGACTATCACGTCCGTGGCAAGGCGGAGCTCTTCTTGGGCAGGAGGTTGAGCAGCATGGGCAGCTCGTGGCCTAGGCGTGCAGCTCCCTCGCCTCCTCCTTGATCCCGTCCAAAGCAGTTTCTCCCGGTTGACGAAGATGGCAGCGGGTGCCAGCAAAACAAAACCGCCACCAAAACCAGGCAGGGGGTGATTTAGACGGTTTGGCAAAGTTGAGGGGGTAGAATACCTGGTTTAGTAGTTGAGGGGTTAAGTGATCCACTGCCAATAGGTTGGAAGGTGATCTAGACTTATTCCTTAGATTAATAGCACTACTAAAGGTGCACATTCAAAGAACGCCCTTAGTAAGTAAAGAGAGGATCACAACGCCATTAGTTTCTCTTCTTCTCTCCGATCCTTAGCATTATGGTCCTTTTTCTTTATTTTCTCCCCTAAATCAGACACCAACTGACCGTATTGCCCTTGCCTTACCCGAATCGATCCAAATCGAAATTCAGCCCATCGTCGTCGTCGTCCCGGGCAAGACGAGCGGGCACGGCGGGCCCGACAGCGAGCTGGCGCGGCAGGCTAGCGGCGGCGAGCTGGCCTGGCGGGCCCGGCGAGCGGACGCGGCGGATGGAGCTTCTTCCCCGCCCAAATCGATATCACCCCTCACGAATAAGCTTCCACCATGAAATCGGAGCTTCTTCCCCACGCACCAAAATCGAGCTCATCTCTCACGAATCGAGCTTGCTAGTTGCCGCATGAATTTAGCTCTTGTTGTGACTCAAGTTCATCCCGTCCTCAATTGAGCTTTAATCTTCATGATTCAAGCCTCTTGTTGCCGCATGAATTTAGCACATCGTTGACTGCTTGTGTGCAGTTTGAGGAAAATCAAGAGCGATGCAAGCTAATCAAACAAAAAGGAGGCTGGCCTTGCTTCGTAGTTGTGAGGACGTGCGTGCAGGGCAGCGACGGAAGCGAGAAGCTCCAGCGTGGGCACGCACGGGGGGCGGCAACGTCGCCTGAGGAACTCCGGCGCGGGAATGGGCGTGCCAGCTCGGCCTGCTGCAGTAGCCACTTGATGGCCCGCGGGAGCGGACGCGGCGGCAGCGGCGCGTCGGCGCCGGCTTGATCGCCGGGAGCGCGCGTCGGCCAGAGAGAAGCTCAGGGGCAAAACAGTCCGTAAACATATGATTCAGGGACCAGTGCTAAAGATCGGAGAGAAGAGGAGAAACTAGTGGTGTTGTTTGTATCCTCTCTTTTCTAAAGGCATTTTTTAGATATGCACCTTTACTAGTGCTATTAATCTAAATATCCTTAACCAGTGGCATGATGGGTAAATTCCATAAAAACTCCACCTCACAGCCAGTCAAAGCAACTCTCGAAGCAACTTCGAGTTGCTGTGAACTATGAACTACGAAAAAGCTTTTTTTCTAAGTGCTGCCGGCCACAGCCATTGGTCTTTGGTTGGCTTTCATCTTTTTTGAGAAGCCACAGCACATTGAAAGCACAACCAAAGGGGTTCTCTACATCTGCTTCCTTTTGCTTGGTTGTCCTCCATGTTGCCATGTTTCTTCAACTCCCTTAGGCCGGAGGTTTAATTTGTTTGTTGTTACACATTTCTCCTTGCATAATGCAACAAATCTTTGAAGATTCCTTTTTTTTTTCTTTTTTTTTGGGAAAGGGGGTTCCCAGTTTTATCAAGAGTTTGCATCCGATCGTCCAGCAGAACTTAAACAATGAGATTACGATGATAATGTAGATCGCGGAATCTAACAGTTGTATTAATACCGATCAGTCGTCACAGTTAATTTTGGAAAGATTTCGTTCATCATAGTTGGTTTTTAATTAATTAATTATTTGTTGTATCGAGATATTAATTAAACTGCTTGAGATGGCATTATTAGCATCCAATAGATCCCAGGCGTTGATCCGGACACCGACGGCGCTTGGCCCACCTGTAGGTCGAATCGGGGATATTTAAACTCCATCCGATCTCCGATTTAACAAACACATAACGAATTGAATTGGGGAGGCAAGTAGTCGCCAGAAGACTCCTTTCCTTCCTAGTTTGATCTCGCCGGAGCCGTCGCGGCGGCTGCAGTCAGCTTGACCGTCATGGTGCTCGGCAACGTCGCCATCTTCCTCGGCTCCGGTTTGTTCTTCTCCCCCGACCTGTCATCTGCTTTTTCATTCCCGGGCTTGCTATTTGATAACGGAGGAATTAGGGGTTTAGGGTTTATTTCGTTCCTCGATTCCAGCGGCCACGAGTGGATTCCTTGATAGGTTGTCCTGTTCATGATGTAACTCGAATAGCATTGCATTAGCCACAGCTTCTCGTTTCCTAGCCTGTTAGCTCTCAAACTTGTTGTGTGTTGCTGCTTGCCTCTGTTTTCGAATCAGGGCTCTTGATCAGATGCTGCTACCAAATTTAATATATAATAAATAGCAAGTTTTCTCCTACTTAGCCTGGTTGTAGATCTAATTTTATTCTTGTTGGATTAGTCCTCGTCTCCATGGGATAGTATTACTCTATCCGAACAGCGTCCAATTGCAACCTTGACCAGGATTTGTAACATTTTTTCTTGCAGGCTTCCTTGGCACAGTTCTTGGCGATGGCAAAATTCCTAGTGCAGGGGATGTGCTGTCTGGTGCTGCCAAGGTATATGTCGGCTTTTATGTCTTAGCCCTCGACTGATAAGCGCAGCATCATCAGTTTATACACTAAGATTTAGTGCTGACACCTCCCTGTATGTTTGCTTCCTCTTAGTTTGTGAAAAAGCATTCCAAGGAAGGTGGAGGTGGAAAGTGTAACACTGATCCCGCTGCTGCTCAGTTGTTATCTCAGGTTTGTCTGTCGATATATTACGTTGTGATCTTCGCACAAAGGTAAATTCTTGATGTGTGCTGAAAGGGCTTGTGAATGAGTATTTCAGGTCAACAGTCTCAGAGAGGAAGTGCACTATCTTACCTCGAAACCGGTTACAGTTGTCACCAATGCTGCTACATCAGGTCAGCACTTTCCTGTGGTTTTAACTTTACGATATGCATTACTACCTCTGTTCACCGACGTTGACGTTCCCGACGAAGCAAATGAACTAAAAATTAACTGTTGAGCACTGTCGGAACGACATCAAATTAAATATGGAGGGGGTGCTTTTTTCACATCAAAAATCAAAATCTGTTACATTATGTTGTGACGTGAGTGAAATGGGCCTTGTTTTGTAGGACCTGGTGCATACACTATAACAGCTGTTGTTGTTGCTGGTGTTATTGGCTATGTATACATAAAGTGGAAGGTAAAAATCGTTCTATCACCAGATGAGGAGTCATCTCTGTTTCTTCTAGTGTTTTTCATGTAACTCTGTAATCGCATATTGTTAATAGTCTTCTTCGTACCAATTCATGTTTGACTGCTGTAGGTAGAACTAAATGATCGTGTGTTGATTTGCAGGGCTGGAAACTCTCTGATATGATGTTTGTGACAAATCGTGGCTTATCTGATGCTTGCAAAGTAGTGGGTGGCCAATTGGATCAAGTTTCAGATAGTGTTATTGTAAGTTATTGTTCATATTTTCACTAGTGCTGTGCTTGAACTAAAGTTTTGGCCAGGGCATCAGATTTTTATACTTCAGTTTCATTTTTCCATGTTTCAGCCAAAACTTATACATCATGGTTTTCTGTTCAGGTTACAAGGAAACATCTAGCTGGAAGGATTGATCGGGTGGATGTTACTTTAGATGAGACCCATGAGATTATTCAGGGAACAAAGGATGAGGTTTGAACCTTGCTGCTACACACCAGCTTCATTTTTTGTTGCTGTTTTGAGTAAGATAATGATACAAAACTAATTGACTCGTAGGTCGTCGGCATCCATGGGGATCTAAGTGCTTTCCAGAAGGATTTGCAATCAGTCAACGTAGTAGTCCGCACTCTGGTAGGCATCTTCCACTGGAAGTTACATTATTTATTGAAGTAGTAGTGTTGTGCATTGATGTACTCATGATATGTAATGTTTCAGGAGTCAAGGCTGGGGCGTCTTTCATACTCTCAGGTAAAAAGAAGTCGTTGTACCACCGCTCATATTCGCGCCCCTTAGCAAATTCGACATGCTCCTAACATTATCGTACTTGAATCCTGTCAGGATCAAACAGCAGATGGCATACACCACTTGTGTCAATTCACCCAAAAAATGGAAGGTGGCCAGAATGCCAACGTTGGTCAGGCAAGTTGCATACCCTGAAGAGATTTTCTTTACAGCATGTTGGCATTCTCACCTGGACTGTTCTCTGTTGCGTAGTCCGTGTATTCTGAATTGCTGTTTTAAATTTCAGGTCTCGTCATCCATCCCTGCAACTATCGGACTTAGTTCAGAGCGAGTTGTGAGGGCTCCCCTAATACAGGCTACTTGTTTGCCTCGGCCTGCTCCACGTCTAGCTTTAGAAGACATCTCACCTATTGCTGAATCGCCTAGAGCAGAGACATCCAATGTTTCATCAGCAGCTGCATGCCCCCGAGCAGAGGTGGCACAGGTTAAGTTTGGTTGGAGTCTTTATTTTGATGATTATACCTGCTGCTTTGAATGATTTTGATCAAACACTTGCATTGCAGGAGCAGCAGGGTGCTGTCACCCAAACTTCCTGGACAAGGGAATGGTCATCGGAGTCATCCCCGTCCTCGGCTGAAGCTCCTAGCTCGGGACTATTTGGTGGGCTGAGGCTTCCTGGTCTGAGTAGTTTTCTTAGGACTTCAGCTTAAAGGTGGTTGCACTGCCAGTGCGAGAGTTCCCTAACGGGGGTGACATATAGATACAATACATACCTTTTCGTGTACTACTAGCTGGTATTAGGTTAGTCATAACCATACGGGTGAGTTCCTCCCCAAATTTTGTAGAAACAACAGCCTCTGTATCTATCTATCATCGAGGACGACATGTCAAGGTTTTCATTGGCAATTATTCCAGGTACGCTTGTTATTTACAAATATGAAAGTTTGTATATGGTGTAGAGCAGAATTTAAGCTTGGTCGGCTTCGTTGTGATGTTATCTTAGGATTGGACGATTCATCGACGATGAGTAATCCACCATACGTCATTACTATTATTTTTGGCTTTATGGCATAACTTGTACGACAGTGAAAACGAGAAGAAACGTTACAAAAAGGCAAGATTTAACAACGAACTGTTAGTTGAGTACGCAAAAAACAATCGTTCACCATCTTATTTAAATGTTGTAAATTCGCGTCTCGCCTTGGAGAGGACAATTTGAAGCTCATGAAGATTGATGACCATTTTCATTGTGACTGATTTGACAGTTGAGTTGTTACACACCTTTGCATTTCAACTTTGGAGCTTCAAATTCCATTTGTAGGCCGAGAAACAAAATTGAAGCTTAGGATTATCATCGTGCAAAATTGGAGCTTCAAATTTCATTTGTAGGCCGAGAGATAAACTTTAATAAAGTGTATGTTGTATTAAATGAAATTGTCTATGTCTCAAAAAAGAATGAAATTGTCTGGGAGAGTAAATGTTCGGGCGAGTAAAATAGACTTTTATTCTTTTTGATGAAATTTAGTACTCTACCATAAATGGGCTTTCCTAGGCATGGATGGGCTATAATGGGCCGAAGAACCCCGAAGGTTAGAGGGAGTCCATGTCGTCTTCGTCCAGGTGAAGCAGGTCTCTCTCTCACCCTCCGCCGCCGCCGCGCCGCCTTGAGAAGCCTCCAGTCCCCGAGCGAACCCACCGACCTGGTCTCATGGCGGACGCCACTGCAGCCCTCGCAGGTTCCACTCCTCTCTCTCTCTCTCTCTCTCTCTCTCTCTCTCTCTCTCTCTCTCTCTCTCTCCTTTTAGCTCTCCCTCCCAGTTGGCTTGATTGGACTCGATTCGACTTGCTTGGCAGCTCGGAGCAAGGTGCAAGCTTTCCTGGAAGCCGCGTGCGACGGCGACCTCGATTCCCTCAAGAGTACGTAGCCCCTCTCATCTTTCCGGCTGTCTCTCACCTAGTGTTCTATCCACCCTCTCAAGTGCCTACCTGCAGAGCTTGGTGCTGCGCTGGACGAGGAGGGTCAGGGCGCCGCCGCCGTGGCTGCCGCCGTCCGGGACGCCAACAAGCGCACCGCGCTTCACTTCGCCGCCCGCCAGGGCCGCACCGACGTCTGCGCCTTCCTCATCGACCAGCTCGGTCTCCCGGTCGACCCAAAGGACGATGACGGTATGCACTCCTTTTTTCCAGGAGAAACCAATGTGGAGTTTTCACTCATACTGAAAATAAAAGGGGGAATCTCGTTCCTTACCAGGTGAAACACCACTCATCCATGCTACACGGCAAGGCCATCTGGACACTGCACAATATCTTCTTGACCATGGAGCCAGTCCTTCGGTGGCTAGTAATCTGGGAGCCACAGCGCTACATCATGCTGCAGGAATAGGTAAAACACATGGGATGCCATCCAGTCTCAAAATTTTGTCAGAGCAAATGATTGTGTGAATGAACAATGTAAGGTTTTGTTTGATTTGAAAATTGAGCAGGGAACGTAGAGCTCATGAAGCTTCTTCTCGACAAGGGAGTTGATGTCGAATCAGAAAGCGATGCTGGTACCCCCCTCGTCTGGGCAGCTGGTCATGGGCAACAGGATGCAGTCAAACTTCTTCTTGAACACAACGCTAAGGTACCTCGGCCATTCATCCTCTTTCTCCTGACTAACCTTCACTGTCCAGCCAACTAACTGTTGACGAGCTTGCAGACAATAATAAGGTTTGGATCAAGCCTGCAATCGTTCAGATGATGTCATTTTGACCCTAGCGGTTATCTTGCTCAATCTTTCTTTTTGACTGCGACCATTTCTCCCGACTGCATTATGAAAGCACTCATCAATAATTTCCTTTTTGAAGAAAGTTAATAGGAGATATCCCTTCTTCTATGTATATTAGTATAGAATGTGAACCACCAATAACAAGCAATTTTTTAAATATAAATAGAGTTCAATATCTACAGGAGTAGAAACATAAGTAGAAAGGTCTATGGGACCAGCAGATATCGAGTGTAGTCTAAGGTGGTGTTTATCAGCTCATTATTTTGTAGCCAAGCCAGTAAATGAGGCGAACAATTCTTTATCTGCCACTAGGAACATCTTCCGTCTAAACTTGTTCGGAGGCAATGCATAAAAAATGATGCGTATGTTTCTATGGATCCAAATGTGCCAACAGACCGAGGTTACCAATTCCTTGTAACAAAATTTACAGCAGAAGACCATTTAGAAGCCTCGAGTCTTCTGGAAGCCCAAGACTTATATTTCTGATTAGCTATGTATGCTCTGAAGCTAATTAGGCTCCATTAACATTTGTAAACGGGCTAATTTGTCTTCTGAATCTTATATGTGCAGCCAAATACCGAAACCGATGATGGTATTACACCATTGTTGTCTGCTGTCGCAGCCGGTTCCCTCCCTTGCTTGGAAGTTCTAATCCAGGTGAACACTCTGTGGTTCTCCTTTGCTGCATTTCCTTGTTTCATGTTGTAGCTTGGGCCACTGGTATTCCCTTTTTTTTTTTTTTTTGAGGTGGCCACTGGTATTCTGACTGAGAAGCATACAGATTTATAGAACTAAACCCATTTCACATGCTCCATACTTTTCATTCTTTCTTATATTGCTGTAATAATGCAAATCATGATGTATAAAATAACTAAATTGCTTCTTCTTCTTTTCACTTAGTTGACTAAGCTATTTCTGTTATCTGACTAATATACTACACAATGTTGTTCTACTGAATGTAGTTAGTTACTACTTACTGATGCAGCTGCTAGCAAATATGGTTTCTATCTCAGAATCTAACTATAACTGAATAATCTGCAATGTAGGCAGGTGCAGACCCAAATATCAGGGCTGGTGGAGCAACCCCATTACATATTGCTGCTGATAGTGGAAATACAGAAGTAATCAAATGCTTGCTTAAAGCTGGAGGAGACCCGAATGCCTCTGATGATGTAAGTTTAATCTTGTCAACTAGACAGTTCACAGTTGTATTATACTGAAATGTCAATATCCAGGTTCATGTTATGCGTTGATTGGTCTTAATGATCTGTAATATGAAGTTAATCTTTTGCTTTTCTCTACAATCCTAAAAATTGAAGTTGATGGTGATGGTTCGTCTGCCATCACCGCCACCATAACCTTGCACCTCCCTTTTATTTACCCACAACTGCCGCTGTAGTTTATTTGCAGTGTTGAATGCACTTTACTACTTGTTTGGTTACTTAGATTGATGGCTCATGTGATTATTTGATTTGTTGTGCCGTGGCATATTGCATGGGCATTTAGCTAATCCACAATTCAACACCATGTCAGCAAACACCACATACAACTTGCTGGTGGCAGTTTCTTCTATTCATATATTACCGAGTGTATTAGCATCATAACTTTGGATGACATTTGTTTAGCTGGGTTGAGCAAATGCCTTGCTCTGTTTTGTAACCTTGTGCTCTGAAAAATAATCTTTTTTGGCCACCTATGCAATTCTTTTCTGTACATGACAAGCCGTTAATAATACACGACTGAATATTATTTTTTTCATTCATCCAAAGTGAAGCAAATGTTTGATGTTCACTTCATTTCCTTCGACAGGATGATCTAAAGCCAATACAAATTGCAGCTTTGAGCAATAACCGTGAAGTAGTGGAACTTCTTTTGCCATCAACTTCCCCAATTCCAGGTGTTTCAAATTGGAATGTTGATGGAATTATAGAATACACATTATCTAAAGAGGTTGAGGAAAAGGTACCACTGAATTACCTTTTCAACTATTTTGTATTTTGTATCCTCTTAGGTCAACAAAATCGAATACATTGGAAATTCTCTTTCCAACCTTACCCTTGCATACATTTTGCAGGCCCAAGTAAAGGAAGCTACATCTTTGAAATCAGCCAGATCACAACCTGTTGAGGTATGTCGTGGTCATAATTACTTTTGGTGGCAGTCAAGGTCTATTATTCTAAATAGTATAATTAAGTCATAGATGTATAGACAGATAACCAAGGCTTCTTTCTTCTTAAACAACACTAGGCTTGATGAAACTTTTCCTATGTGAACTCTGAGAATACTGAATATATTGTGCAGGTGTCATCTGATGCCAAAAGGAAATCCTTGGAAGCCAAGTCAAGAGGTGATGAAGCCTTCAGAAGAAAAGACTACCTTGTAGCAGTGGATGCTTATACACAGGTAGCTAAGAATCAAATGTCTTGTCCACAATGACAGCTACGGTGTAGAATAAAACGAAATTGGATTGCTCCGTGAGAGTTTTAAGTGTACCTGACTTCTGAGGGGTTTAGCACAATCCCAAGTCAGCGTTCACTTGCCTAGCTAGTGCCAAGATTATCTTTAAATTGGAGTATGATAAGATTGGAATGAAAATGCATTTCAGGCTTCAGAGCTGGATCCAACTGATGCGACAGTGCTTTCAAACAGAAGCCTTTGCTGGCTGCGGGCAGGGCAAGGCGAACGTGCACTGGAGGATGCGAAAGCCTGCCGAGCATTGAAGCCAGATTGGGCGAAAGCCTGCTACAGGGAAGGCGCTGCCTTGCGCCTCTTACAGGTTTGTGAAATTCATGGATGTGATATTGTTGGAACTCATCCCCCGCCTGCTTAGATTAGACAGCGCACTTACTGTGGTGACCCTGGCAGAGATTGGATGAAGCCGCAAGTGCCTTCTATGAGGGTGTGCAACTTGAACCAGAGAACAAAGAGCTTGTCAGCGCATTCAGGTCTCATTTCCTGGCCATGCTTTCCTATGTGATGTGCTGCTCAAATCTTTAATATTAACGTTGTCCTCGTCATCAAACTATAGGGAGGCTGTTGAAGCCGGGAGGAAGTTCCATGGGACGGACAAGCCGAATCCAACACAATGAGATGCTGAACTGAGGAGGAACTCTCAAGTAGCTATACTTTGATGAGGATGAGGAGGAGAGTTGGATGAGCAGGAATTTCTTTTTCTAAAAAAATTATTAGATCCACGCTTTGATGAGATATGATGTGAGGGTATCAAATAGTAGGACAAGGAGACTGACCCAAAATTTGGGAAAAGTATTGAAACCTATGTGTTTGACGGAATGCTGTTTGTGGTTTGATGGTTTGCAACACAAAAGTTTTCAAGATTCTTCGCTCCTATTTGCAGTACGGAAACACAACCGATTTGCATCATCGACGTCACGTACTAAAGCGGCCTTGAATTGAGAAAAAAAAACGATTGGAAACCTGGACAGAAAAAGAAAAGTTTCAACTGAACTGCTTGGAGGAACCAAATTTGCAAAATTGTGATGATATATATATTTTTTTGAGGAAAGACGATATATATTAATTAAATAGTATAAAGTGAAACGAGGTAGATTTTTTTTTAGGACTGAAACGAGGTAGATGAAAATGTATAGCTCGTGTCCAAAAAAAAAAAAAGAGAGGCTCAGAGGTCCATCCCCTATAATATGAAAAAGAATGCAACCCATCGGGGGCCCAGTTAGCTGCCCGGCCCAGCTAAAGCCTTGAGGTTGGCTGCTTCTTCCCCTTCCCGTCCATCCCTCTCCTTTGCTTGGTTGTGAGGTCATCGACCTCTTCGCTTGCCGTGAACCCTCCCTCGCCAACAACGCCGTCCAGCCCCCGCCCCGGGCGACGCCGGCGTCGTCCCCGCTTCAGCCGCCCCTCGTCTCGTCTCATCGGTGAGCAGTCCTCTTCTTCAACCCTAGCCTAGTGGTGGTAATCGGGGGCATGGATTCGTTAATTTTGTTGGCATCAAATTCCTATCAGATCCCAGGCAGCTAGCAGCAAGCAGGGCCGTCGGTGCTCGATCTCCCGCCTATTGGTTTCTTCCCCAATGATCTATCTGTCCTAACCTCATAGCCATGCTCGTGATATGGACTATTAAGCCGGTGCTTCTTCGAATTAGCCGCGCATCACACTTGTTGACCTTCATTCTGTATTTTAAACTCTGATATTATGAACATGCCTTTATTTATCATCATGATTTTTATTTTAAAGAAGATGAGAAGAAGAAAGACGCTGATAGGCCACGGACTCGTGGTTACTCAAGCATTGTACATTGTACTGTATCCTTAGGTTGTTCGTGCAGTATATTCAGTAAAAGAGCCCAAACTACTCATCCATTCCAACCCCCTACTTCTTTCTGAGTCCTGAAACTTGTTGCTCAATGTTGATACGCTATGGGCTTGCTGAGTCCTGAAACTTGTTTTTCTGAAACCTTTTCTTCTTAATGCTGATAGGCTATGGTTGCGGTGCAGGATTTGTTTCTGCAATGGGTGACTACACAATCCAAATCAGCACCAGGCTTGTCGACCAGCTTGCTCGTGACGACGAGAAGGTGAAGCGCAAAACAAGGAAACCCAAGCCTAAGAAGAAGATCATCCATGAGGAGCCCCGGGAGGACATCCCAACCGAGCCCAAGACGAGCGACCCTGCTCCTGCTCCTACTCCTGCTCCTGGGTGGCCTCTGCAGCCTCCCCCAATGTTCCTGCCTGTGACCCCTGCTCCACCGCCACCCCCAGCAGCAGTGCCAGAGGTGGAAGCCATCCGCTCCATCCTCAAAGAAAGCGAGATGGTTCTCGAGAAGCTGGAGAAGCAGGAGGCTGGGGCACGCCAAGAGCTCAGCAAGAGAGCAAAGGAGCTGCACGACAAGGAGTTCAAGCTGCCGTACCAGAGCCCCATGCCATGTACCCAGGAGAGAGAAGGATGCCTCGAGTGTTACAAGAGCAATGTAAAGGACCCGCTCAAGTGTGCTGAGGCAGTCAAGAGATTTGAAGCTTGTGCACTCATGGCGTTGAAGAGTGGCAGTGCGAAAGCGGATAGTAAGTAGCCCGTGAAGGAAGGCTTTGTGAGTCGGGGGTGAGCTGATATGCGGTTCTGCCTTTTTAATTTTTACATTTTTGCGGTGATTCAATAACCAGGATTTTTCATGGGACCCGAAGAAACATCTTTGTAGATTTCTAATGGCTTTGCAGTGGTTTAGGGGAGGCTGGATGTCCTTGATTTAAGGGCTCCATATTACATGTGTTTGGCACAAACGAAAGATGAATTTCGGTGCCATGGTTTTTGTCTGATATCGTAAGTTGGTATCCACTGGCTGATCCGCATGATTCAGATAATATCATACTCTGATTCAGCTTTTGTCATACTCGTTTTGCCTATGCTTACCTATTTTCCTCGTGTGGCATGGTTCATTTTTTGTCTTGTTGATATTGATATGGCTGAATGATACGAGTTGCAGGCATCTTTTGATTTACCAGAGTTGCCTGTTGTCTGAAACTGATACATAGGTTGAACCGAATGAAATTATGGTATATCAGGTCTCAGGTGGCATAGATATATGATGAAGCAAGGTTCAAACTCGAAATTGATCCTGATGGATGAATTAGCGGCAGGACAATAACAGGCATTCCCATGGACATTGCGAATGGACAGGACAACAACGAATGGAAAATGAAAGCAGGGCGCCAATAGCTGGTGGGTTTGAGGTCATTTGCCATCTTTAGCAACCACTACAACGAAATTGACGCTCAGTTGTCTTGTATTTTCTGCCACACTAGCTAGGTGACATCTGCCGGTGCCATGCACAACAGTGAAGGCCGATAAATAACATTTAAACTTGCAGTCATTTCATGCTTATATGTGTTATAAATTGTTCCGACTTGCGTTGCTCTTATCTTCAGAGTTCAGACTAAAGAAGGATGAATTCCAGTCATCATGCACATTTCAGAGGTCTTTTGTATGACTGATATTATGTGTACGATCTATTTGTGTTTAATCTGCAAACCCAGGTTGCTTGTTTTGTGGCGTGCTGTAGCGGCCGTTGTTTGACAATTCAATGATGCTCCCAAGTGAATCAAAGTGAGCATTCTGTTTGACAGTTAAACGCATATAGCTTTGGCAATGCACATTACAAGATCAGGTACATCAGAAGATCAGGCAACAAATGAAATCAGTATGCGAGTACAGAAAAAATTAGTCGGTGCATTGGCAGCCGTAGAAGTTCTGCTGCTAGTGGGAGAGAGAGGTTGCATTGGGAGCAACTCATCAAACAAAACTTTTTTTTTCCCTCTCACAAACAGTAATCAAGAATTATATATGATGGATAAATGTGGTTCCGACGAAGGAAGGAAGTGACTCATGCGCCTGCCTCCGGCGCTGGTGCCGCGGCGGCGGGGCAGTTGCCGGTGATCTTGCACTCGATGTTGGACAGGCCCAGCCCCTCCAGCACCGTCTTCCCCTTGGCCTTGAGCTTGGAGCCGATGCTCGCCTTCTCCTCGCTCGCCGGCTCCGGCGCCGGAGCTCCATCGTCAGATGATGGCGCGTCGGCGGCTTCCTCCGATGCCGGCGAGGGAGCATCACCTTCTTCCACGGCGGCCGCCGCCAGTACCAACGCCAGCAGCAGCGACAAGACGAGCCACGACGCACGGATGCTCGATGCCTTGCCCATCTTCTCGGTAAATTCTTGCTTCAGTATTGATGATTTACCACGATTTACCACAAGTGATCAATATAATGCTTTGCTGCGATCGCTGTCTTTTTTATTTATAACGGCGAACCAACTGAATTTTGGCGCCTAAAAAGACGGTGGACGACAGGACTTTGGGCTCGTCCTCTGCTATATTTAGAAATTTGAATGCTATCTTTGGGAATTTTTTTCTTTTGTGGAACGACATTCCTCTCTTTTGTGTCCACGTATCTGTACAATTCTCTACCAACAGCCCAACACTGAATATATATAATTTTCTTTGCTCTGAACTTTGTTATACCTCGCCTTTTCTGACTTGCATTGCTGATGAATTACAGATGAAGATTTCGGCATCAGGTGGGCCTGCGTTTTTTTTTTCCGTATGTGATGGATCATTGCGAAAGTGAAATGTACGGGGAGAAAGAGATGTGGCAGGCCTCCATTTCTCCGGTGTCCTGTCTTTCGGAAAGAAGAGGGTGACAACTCGTCTGGCAAGCTTTGAGACAAGCTACCTTGGTGCGAGGAATCTTCTTCTGATATGATTTTCTTGTCATGCATGATTCTACCTTGAGGACGGAAAGGAGAGCAGAAATGTTTGCAGTACTGTAGTAGTGGTCAACATTTTTGTGCTTAACATCTACTAAAGCAGACGAGACGACACAAACTTTTCACACAGAGTGCGTACTAAGTCGCTGCGTGGACAGTTAATGTATGAATGAAATTGATCAATTATGGCGAGAGAGCATGCATGACCTAACCTGTCCTGTCCTGTATAATTAAGGTTAAGCGAGGGGCATGGATGCGACGCCCGCGTTCAGTCACTCATCTATAACACGTGGGAGCACCGAGCACTAATCAATTATCAGAGTTAATTTCCGTGCACATATCTTGTTGAATGGTTTCTTCAGCTGTTACCCAAAAAAAATGTTTTTGGAAAATGCGACGCTTACCTGAAGATCAAGCTAGTGTTGCTCCTTAATTTATTTGCAAAGAACATTGCCTTTACATGCCCACTTTACACATGACACATGCATAAGCCCAGTGGCAAAGAAAAGAAACACTTAAGGGAGGGGAGGAGGGCATGCAAGAGCATCGACGTCAGAACTAACAAGATACATGCACAGAAATTGATAAGAAACCAACTTAACAAAGATTGTTGCAGATTGGAGGAACAAAGAAGATCAATTTACTCTCCACCGACGTAGATATTTGGCTTGATCATGCAGCTCTGAAATTTGGCAAGAGGTAGCTAGGCGTCGGTGGTGATGTGTACTCCGATGACGATGACGAAGAGGGTGATGAGGGCGAAGTAGATGATGGCGTGGACGACGATGGCCACGGCGCTGGTGTGGAGGTTGCCGAACTCCACAATATGGTGGCGTCCGGGGAGCTGGACCAGCAGCCCCGGCGAGAGGAGCACGAACAGCACCACCGCGATCACCACAGGCCCCCAGTCAGACATCTTCTCCTCCTTCTCCTCGATTTACGCCTTTTCCTTTCTTTTCTTTTTAGAGAGCAACGCAGGACAGATTAACAAGTTGCCTGGAGAGCAACAATGGTGGAGGAGACTCTTTCTTGTACTAGCACTCTGCTGAAACTGCAATTAGGTGCAGGACTGTAGTATGAGCTTAGAGTCTTCTTGACTTGTGTGGAGTGGACGAAAATAAAGCTGATGTGGTTTGGTTCCCATTTGGTGCTTGATTGCCATTTGCTAGGTGACGTTTCGCTTTCGTTTCCACATGCCTTGTGTCAAACTAAATTAAAGCTTGGGACTTGCTGGTCTTGCTTTAGTTTATCCGGCTAATTCCAGCTTTGGATGCGGTCGGTCGTAATTTCGATTATGGTTAAGTGATGAAGTCAGCAGTCGACTAGAACACTACTTGCGTGCTTCTCCCTAATTGACTAGCTTTAACAGAGAGTGAGAGCGATCGATATCATGCGGCTAATTGAATACCTGTGCTGAGTTCATTTATACAGCACACCCATCAAGTCGTGTTCAGTTGCGTGACTCATCCAACTAGTATGTCTCTGCTTTATTTTTTCCCCTTCGTTCAACTGTACAGACTGATCGAATTATTCTACCTGAGCCTAAGACAAGCCACCCAAACGAGAAACATGTGGTCTTATACTCTACTAAACTGACTTTGATATACATATGTCATTGCTAGTTAGACAAGATCGATAATCCGTCATCAGCCTTAAGGGATGATGACAGCCAAGTACAACCGATCGCAAGTTTATGGCTGTGCTTGCGCGCGTTTCATGTTTCGCTTTCCATAGAGAGGGGCAAAAAAAAAAAAAAAGGCGCGGAAGATAGAGAAAAAAAAAGCAATTCTTTTCGTCTGGAGATGACACTTTCTTTTTTCGCGACCTGAAGCCTGCATGCAAACTGGTCCATACTCCAGAGCGTGACCCATTTCGCCTTCTTCGACACATTAATTGACTGATTTGATGCCTGAATATGCTGTGGCCTTTCAAAAAGAGAAAATAGATAGATATATAGGACCAAGCAAAACCAGCAGGAAGAAAATGCAAAATGAATGAGTTTCTATGTCATTTTTATCCGCAACATCGACTCTTCAAAGAAAGGAATCTTCTTTCAATCTTTTGTGTCTATAACTCTACAAGCGATTGCACAAGTGTATCCAAATATCGTACTCAAAGTTGAAAAGGCAGTGCAACTGTGACACAATCAACTTTGGTCTGATGGTGTGTCACTATTACACCATATTGCTAATGTGACCACTGTTCTTCGGTCGCTGCTAACTTCTTCCATCAGCTTCTATCTTGCTCTGTACCACAATGCTCAGTAGGTGAGAGGATAAACACTGCACGGCACAAGTGAGCCAAATGCTCAATCTTTGAAGGGCCTACATGTTTCTACTAATTAATACATATATATAGCTAGATTGAATACATGTGGTGCATTCGGTCTGGATATGGAGCTGTTAGTTGCTGATCATTGCACTGGGGGAAATGTTTTCTTGGCCCTCCCAGACGTCAGAGTCTGACCAGAGTGGAACAATATTGAAATGCATAGCACTTTAGTTCTGTTGAAACTCCATCGCAACATGCTCAAATCAATAGAGAGTGATCCATGGAGATGGAGCACATTTTGTTGGGATTATGCCACCCTTTATGCTAATCGATTTTCTTTTAGGACTGCCTATATACTTCAATTCCTGTTATGACATAAATTAGTTTGTTCTCAAGATACCAACAACAACAAGAAATGATCGATCATAGTTGAGATTCTGTCGACATCGATGGAGATGGTAGCTGTTGGTACAGTTAGCTTGCATTGATGATGTAACTTGGGTTGAGTCATGCACCACCACATGTAATCCAAGGAAGAGGCTATTTGCTCGTCGATCGTGGTTGGTTAGAGTTGGATACAGGAAGGATGTTGATGTCAGGTCGCTCGCTTGTTCACAATGTGTGTGTTTTGTTCTCTTCTTGCGCTTTCACATCGGCCCTTCTTGCTATATAGCGACGTGTCTGACAGATAACCGTGTTGGATTTCGATGGCCACAAAAATGAACACGTAGGCAAAGCAAAAATGTTGCAAATGTTTATAGGTAGTTTGGTTACAGTAAAGCTACAAAGTACATGAAGGGGCATCGATTTTGATTATCCATAACAACAATATACACAGAGGACTTGAATTAATTTTTCCAAGAAATCAAAGTAAGGCAGATGGGATCCTCATAATAATCTTGGCGAGTATACAGTGCTTGCTGGCAGGTGCAGAGTGCAGACGTACTAGCTAGGGATCATCATGACTTCATCGATCAAGTAGTTAGGGTAGTAGCAAGCTTGCACGCACCATCGATGCTCGCCAAGATTATTATGAGGAGGTGCCGAACTGGATCTGGATGCCGATGGCGACGAGGAAGACGGCGTCGAGGGCGAAGAAGATGATGGTGTGGACGAGGATGGAGGCGACGCTGGTCTGGAAGTTGCCGAAGGCGACGAGGCGCGACTTGGCGGGCATCTGGAACAGCAGCCCGGGGGAGAGCAGGATGAAGAGCACGAACGAGATGAACACCGGCGCCCAGTCCTGCATCTTCTTCTTCTTCTTCTTCTTCCAATTCACTGCTGCCTCTACTAGTAGAGTCTAGGTAGCATGAAGCAATATGATACCAAGGTGGTGCATCATGCTTCTATGGCGGCCTGGCTTTATTAGATACAACAACTTTCTTTTTGTAATGACTGCGACGTGCCTGCCTTTCCCGTATGGAATGCAAATGAACATTCTGCATCTATCCGTATCTTCTCCTCCGTTGGATGAAGAAACCGACGGTTGACATCACCTTGTCATGCGGTGGTTGTAAAGGAGGAACGCATATCCCTTTTGAAATGAAAAGACACTCCAAATCCACAATGCGGTGGTTCACGACAACTCGCATCACAAAAACGCACTCAACTTGCAAACATTTTGTTCTGAATTAGATCATCAGGTCTAAGTCCATCAACAAAAGAACTAGAAACCCAGAAGTTTATTGAACTATATAGGATTATTACTGGTCACACATGCTGATGCGCAACGTTTTTATGATTAATAACATTCAGGTCGGAGGAGTGAGTTAGTTGTTCATGCATGGTGACTAGGAGCCGCCGCCGACCATGGCAGCTGGTAGAGGCCACAACATCACCGGCAGGTTCTGCGATATCTGCTGGGAATACCACATATGCGCCCGCCGGATCATGAAGTCGTAGGGGCTGCACTGCTGTCTCCGGCACTCGCCGCACGACCCTGGCTGCACGTCCCAGTCGATGATCCACACTGACAGATATTGTTTCTGTAGATTGCTATGCTCTGCACAATCGAGGGCATTACTGGCACGCAACATGTACAGCAAGAGATAAAAAATTGTATGTCATGGAGGAGCTTCACTTTGTCTAAGAGGTAAGGCAGGCATCCAGCCATTTTGATTCACAAGAAAGCACCATAAATTGTGCAGGGTACTTCAACTTTCACAAACGAAAAACAGCCCCTAACAAGGGTAGGGAAACGAGAACATTTATTCCCGCCGAGCAACAGCAAAATGCCTCAAATTGCGATCTTAGCTTGGGCTCAGAATATATCTCTATAGCTAGTGGGAAGTTCATAGCATCATAACACTCCCCCGGTGGGGAAATATTGACGTCCGTCTGAGCTAAGATTGTATACGTAGAACACTTAGACCACGGGAAGCTCCCCACATTCACTGATGACTACTTTCTTCTTTGGACGGTCCCCTCTGTCAGTCTCCTGTGACTCGATCATCCTTACGATGTCCATGCCTTCCAAAACCTGGCCAAATACGACATGTCTCCCATCCAACCACGGTGTCTGCATCCAAGGTACCAGTCCTGGGTTAGCTTTGTCAGTAGTATATGAGCAAATGTAGTTGAAATCCAAATACCAAATCATTAACAAACAAAGCAGCAGTGGCCGCAAAAACTACAATAGTTTCTATGGTAGTTGCAGAAAGCACAAAATTACCTGGACAGTGCAAATGAAAAACTGGCTACCATTGGTGTTCGGTCCAGCATTAGCCATGCTAACCACTCCAGGTCCAACATGAACCACTAAAACATGAAATTGACATGCCATCAGTTTTAGATGGGACAAAAAACACAAAAATAGCATAATTAAGACTAGTTCAGATGCAGAACATACATTTGAAGTTCTCGTCTTTGAAGGTGCGGCCGTATATGCTTTTCCCTCCCGTACCCTGCAAATATCACTTTTATTCAATCACATGCACCGGTTGAAAGTTGCAACAACCAATTTAGGTCATCTCAATGCTCAACCTCATAAACATAAAAGCATATCAGTTGAGTAGTGTTCTCAAAACAAATCTATTAGGCTGTAAAAGCATGATTGCAGGCTAGCGTGCAGAACAGGTAGCTAGTTAGAACGTTCACTATTAAGTAGATAACCCAAAGACTATTGCAACTTTAAAACCTTACTCTATCTAGTGGGCATATAACTGAACTGTTTGGTAAATTAAACAGCAAAGTGTGGACAGCAGATAGCTTTATCATGAGCAGAAACTCCACACTGAAAACAACCGTGTACATCAATATCACTCTGCAACTATACACAAACGGCGAAATGATGATGGCGCAAAACAAACTGATCCTCATGTGCTATGACAAGATCTTGGAAGCATTGATTTGGCTGCAAAGCCAGTAATGTTAGCTAAAAAATTGTGTAGGACAACTCTTTCTATTCATAACGTACGGAGTAAATGTGTAAAATAAAATACTCTGAATTGGCATAAATCAAATTCAACAACCCCAAAAATGATAATACCTAGCACTAAATCATCAAGACAACAAGTGCACCTGTACAAACAAATGCACAAATTCATTCAGTCTTCTGAAAAAATGCATTGGCATACTAGCATGTGATTGGTTATTCACTTATTTGAGCACAATTACTTTTAATCTGCAAGATGGCATGAATATGCAAATACAGCACACTAGATTGACGTGGAATTAGGTAAACACGTACATTGCCCTTGTCAAAGTCTCCTCCCTGAATCATGAAGTCCTTAATGACACGGTGGAAGCTGGATCCCTTGTACCCGAAGCCTTTCTCTCCTGCAAAAAGTAAATCCTGTCATGCACCTCACTGGGCAAGGAAAACCTGAAAAAAGCTTCGAAGAAGGCCCCGTACCAGTGCAAAGAGCACGGAAGTTCTCTGCTGTCTGGGGAACATCATCCCCATACAAGCCGATGACGATTCTCCCAACATTTTTCCCCACAGGATTTCCGATGCTTATGTCAAAGTACACCTTGTTTGTGACTTTGGACTGAACTTCTGCTTCCTGCAAAGCACATAAAAACAGCATCAATGCCATCTTGTAGCTTACGAATTGATACTAAAAAGGAGAAAGATAACACGTACGAATGGAACCACAGAACTGCATACAACAAGGTGTGACACAGTTTTCCGCGACATGATGATCAATGTAGTTAAATTAATCATGATGTGCTTGCGCTAATGATGATTAATGTAGTTAAATTATGTCCCAAATATTTTTTTTTTTGCGAAGAAATTATGTCCCAAATATGGTCATCATAAAGCTATTATAAGTGACCAATGGGCTCGTACTGTCTGAGAGCAAGCAATCAATTTTATCTGAAAGAAGGAGAAATATAAGTCATCCATGATTATTAACATCAAATAGCAGTTCAGGAACATCTGACGCAGATAGATGTCCGCAGGTGCCTACATGACCGAGACTCAGCCTTAAACCGATAATCTCCCCCCCTATCATCAAAGTATAGACAAGTTGCAAACTTTACACCTATCCGACAGGCTCACCACTTCACAAGAACCCACCCAGCAATATCAATTAGATTTACATACAAATAGAAAAAAAAAGGGGGGGGGGGGGGGGGGGACGGCACCTTGGTCTCGGCGCTGGCGGAGGTGACGAAGCGCGCCCGGCTCTGGGAGGGCGACGGCGCGAGGCCCCCAGAGAAGGAGAGCGCCTGGGAGGGAAGGCGGGCCCCGCCGAAGGAGATGAACGGCGAAGGGGCCTTGGAGGCGAGGAGGGCCCGTTGTCCCGCCGGGCGAGCGATGCCCTGCACAAGAAAGAGGGCACATGAGGGGACTGAAAGCTCGGGAGACGGATGGAGGTCAGAGGAGGAGGGGAGCTTACGAGGGTCGCGAAGGAGGTGGCAGCCGCCATTGATGGGGAAGGATGGAGAGGTTTTTAGGGGGAAGAAGATGGTGCCCGCGGGGAGACTGCGCTGGGGTTGGAGTGGATAACAAACAGATATATTTCCTTGCGAAAATGCTCTTTACGTATATGCCCTCAGATATATCTGGTGATTTAACTTACAGGTCCTTGAGTCCTAGCGAGTTTGGAGAAATCTTGCCGCTAATGGCAAATCGTGTCACTACTTTTTGCAATCTGTAACCTTCATAAAGTACGATCTCTTTCTTACGGGCAACCTCGATGTTATGCATAACTCATGCCACTTTCTATTTCCTTAAAAAGGAAGTATGTCTTTAGAGCAAAGTAAAAAAAGATGTTGTCTTCGCGGTTTATCAAACCACCTGTACAATAGATGATTGTCTTATTTGTCTTATAATAATTACATTTTTTTCTTAATTTATAAATGAGTAAATAAATATTTATGAGTTGCATGATAAAATATTTATGAGTTGCATAGACGGTTTATCAAACCACTCATACAATGATGTGTAAACCGTCTCATACTTCTAAATTTTAGCACATAAGGTTGTTGCTTTGCGAAACAACCATCTCTTTCTCTCATCATCCTATGTGGCACTGCATGAAAGAAGCAATGAGACTGCTTACGTATAGTATTGTACATGACCTTAACAACAATGTTGATTCATATTCTCTTTCTATTTAAAATAATGTATTTTATCAATTAACTTTCTAACTCCTTCTATAACAAAACATAGGATTGTAATCAAACCGGATTTAGTGCATGGCTTGGGCGTCGTAGATGTACTAACCATTTAATTCGGACTTGATGGACATGCTGCTTTATGCAGTGGCGAAGATAGAGAAAATTGTATGGGGGTGCAAGAATGCATCATTTAGTTGTCTATGGATGTTTAATTTTAGATTTTGAGGTGCATACATGGTAAAATCAAATGAATTACAAGCAAATCTCAAACTTTTGTGGGTGTATAAACCTAGCTTCGCCCCTGGCTTTATGAGTTGACGTCTCCATTCACGAAATCAAACATCGTGAAACCACGCTCCTCCTTTTCTATCCATGGCTCGAACAGTCGAAAGGGGTATTTTTGGAGCTTTGAGTACAGTCATTTCTAGTTTCTTATGACGATGTAATTTAGGTTTGAGCCATGACCATGAGCCACCACATGTAATCTAAGCAATGGATATCATATGCTATCTGCTCGTGGATCGTGGTTGCAAGGGGATGCAGGAAGGTTCGTTTGCTTGTTCATAATGTTTATTTTGTTCTTTTCTTGTGCTTTCACATCGGTCTTTCTTGTTATATAGTGATATGTTTGGCACATAGCCGTATAAGACAGATGTCTACAAAATAAACACATAAGCAAGGGAAAATGATGCAAATATATAGGTAGTTTGTTAGAGTAAAGCTACAAATTATTAAAGAGTGAATTGCACAAAATACTAGGTTTTGTGATCATACTCTCACTTTGCACTAGGTTGCTTTCTTTTCACAAAACACTAGGTTTTAGCTCAAAATTTCTCACTTTACACTACCTTTTGCTCCTTGCAGCCCTAGACCCACCTGTAAGTGTAACAAGCACAATGTTGAATTTTCAACATGTGCATCTGACCCACCTAGTGTTTTGTTCAATTCACTCATTATTAAAAAAAATCAATTTTGATTATCTATAACAACAATATAGATATAGAAATCAAATTTTCCCTAGAAATCGAAGCAAAGGCAGATGGGTGCTTTCTTTAATTATAGCTATTTAGTGCTTGGTGCGCACATGGACCATACTTTGTCTGTCTCTAAGTATAAAACTTTTTAGCATTCAAAATACAAAAATAGTCAGAGCAAAAAAACTATTATACCTTTCATTTTTATTTCAACATATCTCTCCATCAACTCTCACACCAATCTCAAATCTTGTTTTATTCACAAAACATCTTATATGTGAAGACAAATTTTGAACTCTAAACACACTACTATATTAAAAGACGAATGAAGTACACAATGGAATTATCAGCTAAGTAGTGAAAGCACTTGCACCAGATGTATGGATCATCAATTCTTTATATATACTCTATTCGTTCCAAAATAAATGCCATTCTAGAAGCACATAATTTTTTTTAAAAAAAGGTCATTCTCGTTTATTACTGCAGCTTTTATCTTTCTTTTCCTTCATTGCTCATCATTATACTTTTTCATCTCTTCTTAATTTCTATGTCCGAGGCCAGAATGACATTTATTTTAAAATGAATGCATATTCAAGGCTACGGTAACTGCCACTCAACTTTCATATAAAGTAAAAAAGTCACTTTTTCTCAATAAGATTTTGAATTTCCGTCCTGTTTTTTTTTTTTAAGCTGTGCCAGAATTCCATCCAAGTCAGCGTCGATCCCATCTGAGCAAACTCCATGGCGACGCCGCGATCCCTCCTCCCCATCCTCCTCGCCGTCGCGCTCGCCGCCACTGCGGCAGCCGCAGGGGACGCGCCGTTTGTCATCGTGCACAAGAAGGTCTCGCTGTCCCGCCCCGGCCCCGGCGTCGAGCGCCTCACCGTCACCCTCGACATCTACAACCAGGGTGCTACGTGAGTTCATCTCTCTCCCTGCATCCCTGATCTGCATCGTCAGATCTGTCTCCTACGTGCCAAGAAGAAGCAAGCAAGGACTGGAAGTAGGCAAGCAAGGGCATCCCGTGTTAGCATCTGACGATGTGCTGAATCTTTCGCTGAAATGGACCTTTGATTCTTCTGCCTCGTTGTATAAAAAGGGGAAGTCGTTGACAGCTTTTAGTCCATGCTTGCTTCTCCCATAGTCTTGCTATTGCTCATAACAGAGATATAAAGGGGACGATCTATGACACCCGTATTTTGTTTGCATTGCCTGGTGGGCTTTGTGCAGTTGACTGGAACACATGATGAATTGCCATATTAACCCCCATTATCTGTTTATTGAGTTATCATGCTTACATCTGAAGTTATATCTGAATGAGTAACTGAATTGTCCTTCAAGGAAATTAAACATGCAGTTAGATTTTATATAACATTTCGGCACTTGAGTCTTTGTCCAATGCTTTGCATAATGTTCCCTATCTTATCAGCTCTTACTAGACATTGCCGCTAAAGTTATCATCCTAGATCCTAATTTATCTGTCTTCAAATATTCTCGCAACCAACTTTTACAATATCACCCTGTGATTATTGCAACAGTTTGTGTAAAAAGTAGACCTTCATTGGCTGTAGCAGTGTAGCATACTCCCATCTTGCCATTCTGGCATCAGGAACCAACACTGCATTAATTGACTTTTGCATCTTTCGCTCTCTTCTGTTGTTCTTGAAAAAGCTAAGCAAATGATCCCTGATATTTTCAACTGATTTATAGTAAACTCAATTATTTCAGGACTGCCTATGATGTTAGCCTGAATGACGACTCTTGGCCACAGGAAGCATTTGAAATTGTCTCTGGAAGCACATCAAAGATAGTCGAAAAGCTTGATCCGTGAGTAATTCTGATGAATTGTATTGCCAATTAGCAATGATCCTTCTTTTTCTTGACAGACAACTTATCTTTTGCTCTTCCAGTGGTGCTACTGCGTCCCACAACTTTGTTTTGGAGGCAAAAGTACAGGGCCGGTTTCAGGGTTCTCCTGCGGTTATTAAATACCGTGTTCCAACAAAGACTGCACTTCAGGTTGTTTTTCGTTACCTAGTTATTTAGCTGTAATATATCTGTCGATGCTTGAGCGTAGATCAATGTTAAAGAATTGATTGATTTAGACCAGCTATTAGTTTGAATTTGCTTTCTGAACTTATGCCAACATGCCATTAGAAACAGTATACATAGTGATGATTGGTAGTAAGCATTATTGGGGTCGTTTATATTGGTTTTTTTTTGGGTACTTTTCTGTTCCTCGAGTTTTACTATACTAGCTAGTTTTTGTTTTCTGAAGGAGGCCTATTCGACACCCATCCTTCCACTTGACATCCTTGCTGAGAGACCCCCACAGCGGAAGTTTCAATTGGTTAGTTATATGCATCGCATTCAGTTTATTTTACGTGAAAATGTTTCCTGATTCTGATTTTTGAATGTTTTTGTCTTTTGTGCTGGCACTCAAATTTCTGGGCTGGTCATTTGCATTTGGACCTCTCAGGCTCAGGTAACAATATCATTATTGTTCCTTGTTTGTATCAACTTACAATTGCAGTGAAGTAGGAAATCAGAAATAATATTTTTATTGCATCATTAATTCAAAATTTGTTTGTTTGCAGAGACTTGCTGGGAAGTACGGCCCGTTGGCGTCTGTTGTCTCCTTTGTTGGTCTGTTCGGGTACCTGGTTGCCAGCCCATCGAAATCCAATGGTGCAAAAGGAAGCAAGAAGAAGCGCTGAGTAAATCTGTTGGTCTACCATCTGCTTCGTACTAGCTGGTTTTCACACAAGAGCTACTCTCTTTAAAGCTTTGAGTTGCTCCATTGTACTGTAATGAGATAACCAGGATTTAGGTGTCACTAATTTTGGCCCTTAGTATTTGAGCACCTCAGGTGAAACCTGAGCTTACTATCTTTAACAATAACAAGAGAAATAGATCATAGTACTTTGAAGCTTTGAGATTCAGACTGCTCTGAGTTTGTGATTTCGAGTTTCCTTTCAGCAACGAACTTTTACACATGTTGAAGTGTCGAATATTCTCTTTTAGGGTGCCATCAGTTGCTGATATTGCATTGAGCCTTTCACCTCCTCAGCTCCAGGCTCCCCTGTCAGGAGTGGCCTTGACCTTGAGGCCGACATGGTGTACGTTGAGAGGAACAGCAGCTGTGTCCAGGATACCAGCTCACCGATGGCAATGGTGGTGATCCAGAGAGAGCAAAATGTTTATCAATCAAAGTCGAAGGGAGGACTTCTCATTTGCTGCACGTTCGGTATTGAATAGTTTTCTATTTGACATACTAGATCCTATAGCGATCGGCTTTCCTGACCAGAATATTACTGATTGGGAGAGCGCAACACAACTGCATTTTTTGGATACAATGGAAGTTCCTAAAATCCACTCGTCAGCTTTGCCGACAAACGAATTGAACAGGATGTGCACCAGGCTGCAGCAGCAGAGACTTCATTATTCCACAATGTCAGGACCATCACGAAAACAGGATGTTATGTCCCAATCAATTGCATTTACACCGTAGGCAACAACAAATCGTAGTGGTGTAACGGAAAAATTACACTGATTCTTCATGCACAAAATATAATTCTTCTTTTTACAAGATCTGACATTTTATTTAACTGCGAATCGACGCTTGTGGCACCGTGGGCAGTCCTAGTTCATCCACCTGCAATAAACAGTAAAGAAATCATTAGTGCTTGCATACCGATCATTATTTCAGGGGTGCTCAAGAGGATTAAGTGTTCCCAAGCACTGACCGGATCCAGTTAAGGTTTTTTGTTTCCATACAAATGAGCTGAACTTAGTCTATGCATATCTACACAGAGTTACCAAGTTCCTCCTTCGTTATCCTATCTTTTTATGTTCTCCCTCTATATGCTCATCACATTGCTCTTCTTAATTGTTCATTAGGAATAAAGGCATGCATAATGTAAACTGCATGTATTCACAAAATGCAAAATTTTCTACACTGCTGGAGACATACGTTGATAACAATCTCGAGTTTCTAGCTAATCAGTTAGTGCAAACAAAAAGGGTAAGGAAAACTGAGTTAAGCACTATGAGGAACATGGAAAGGCAACATAAAAGCAAAGAACATTCTCAGAATTACCTGCTGCCGGTTTGGTGCATGGCCAGTTGGTGCGGCAGGCAAGTTAAGTTCGGAATCTTGTTCTGGCTCCTTGTCTGGCTGAAGGTAAGATGGTACTGATTCTGATTCAAAGTCCATGTCAGCTTCCAAAGCATCAAGTTCTGCATTCATCAAAAGGCAGAATGAGGAACAGCAAACAGAGAAGTGTGCTTCCAGTAGAGCATGCAGTTTGTGAAAACATGTGACATCGCAAATTATCTAGCAACAATCAGACTGAAAATATGTGTCGTACCCCCCATAAGTTCTTCCTCATCAATGTCATCGGGGACATTGTAGCTTCTTCCAAGAGTCTCTTGTATTTCATTGCTCACATCCATAAGGTCCATCATCTCATCTTGCATGCTCTACAGATTACAGAAGCAGTTTGCACATTCAGATGCAATGGAGGAAACAAAAGTATTGTTAAAATAAGCAATGAAACCCCGACAAAATGCAAGATGGGGATACTGGAAGCATGAGGAATCTGGGTAAAACAAGAATGCCACATACATCAATATCTTCAAGCTTGACAGTTTTCATCATTCCTTTTAGCTCTTTGTTGGCAGCCTTCATTGCAGTCATCTGTTCAACGAAAAAGCAATCTAAGGTAAGTTAGGGATCAAGAGGGGAGCAGGAATAAAATCTTGTTAGGGAACTGTGGGACTATACAGTTTGCTGAGCGTCTTTGAGTCCCTCGGCTGCGAAAGAAACTTGGTCAAGATTATAGGTTTGGTTGTAGAGCATGTCACGCTGTCCTTCGTACCTGAGGGAAACATTTGGAGGATTAAGATACCACCTTTTCATGAAGTGTTCCTTCAATTTTCATTGTGTTGACATTAGGGCAGCTTACTTAGTGCAAATTTACACTAACTGAATTGCCGTGACGGCAAACACGGAAAAAAAAATGAGGTGGTAATTTGGAGTAATAGAATAACACGGGGGGGATTGTTGATATGTAAACATTAAAACAGTTTCATAAAAAAATGTATAAATTTTGCAAGGATTAATATGGTGATGTTAGTGGCAAGTAGTTGTATTAATCAGTAGGTTGGTGGTAGAATTAAAGTTTCTTTTACGAGTGATTTCCTTGATAAGATTGTATATCAGTAAATAGGGCACTAAAATTGTGCAAATAATACTGGCAAAATATGGCTTGTGTGTGTATTGAATGCAGTGGCTAACATATTGAAGAGATAGTTTTTATTGAAAGCAGTGTGGTCAAATTAAACGCAGAGAGATGGGATCAGGATCTTTGGTGGCTAAAAGATTGCATGGAAACAGCATTGTCCTAGGCCTAACAAGCTGAACTAGTCTGGTCGAGGAGAACAAAGGAGGTTATAGTTGACAGCAAAGAGCAACAAATAGAGGCTTACATCCTCCGCTGCTTGAGGACCCTCATGGCCCTGGCCTTGACGGCCTCCTGCGCGGGGCCGGGACGCGTCTTTTTGATCTGGTCCTTGTAGCGGGCGAGCTCGGCATCGAGCTTCTTGATCTTCTCATCGACGGTGTCGCCCCGCTTGCTGATCTGTACCAATGAAGGGAATCGATTTGTTAGGAGGAATTGGGAGGCACGCAGCGCAGGAAGAACCCCTAGTTGTAAGAAAAGAAGGAATGTTTACTCGGTCGGTTGCGTCCTGGATGCTGGGCGGCGGATCCTGGTTCTTCTTGGCGCCGAAGATCTTCTTCATCGGATCCGGCGACTCGAGTGGAATCGAATTGAGAAGGAGCAAGAGGATCGGTGCCGCGGAGAAGAAGACTTGGTTAACTAGGGAAAAGAAATTGGGAAAAAAAATTTATAGGAAAGAAATTGGGAATTTTTTTGGTTCGGTCGACGCGGAGACGGAGATGACGAAGAAATCGATAGATTTTCCGGGAAAGGACGCTCGCTGCAGCCGAAGCTTCTTCTCTTCGTCCTCTTTGCTGCGAACCAAACCAATCCGCGTTGTGTGGGCTACGGCTTCTTGCAGTTTCTGCCTACTGCCTTCCTTCTCACTGGGCTCTGTTTCTGCCTGATGGGCCAATGTTTCTATCCAGTTGCGGTTTCCGACCCAACTTTGTCGCGCCTACCTTTTGGTTTTTTCCTCCCTTGAGTGGAGGAGCCGATGACAAAATGCTATGGATTGTTGCTACTCGAGTAGTAGTAACTTTTATTTTCGCGAATCACTAGTCGAGTATTTTGGACGAACATACCAACCTTGCTCATTTCAGAAAAACGAAAAAATTACATGCTACTAGGCCTTTTTATTGATTTTCAGCCACATTATTCAAGTTTCTAGAATAGAGTTATGAAACTTTTTGAGTATTGTTGACGTGTGACCTTGTGTGTGTGTGTGTGTGTGTGTGTGTGTGTGTGTGTGTCAGTCAGCGAAGGCAGTGCTTGCAGTCTGCGTGGTGGAGAGTAAAGTGTACAGTGCTATGTAGTACGAGTAGCACAGGCTCGAGGGCTTTTCTTTTCTTTTTTTCCCAAGTCACTTTTCTTTGACCCCTCTTGCAAGTTACTGCCGGCAATTTTGGTCAAATGGAGGCCAAAGAAAAAAAAATACTGTGTTGGGTATATATCCTTATTTAAAACCCTGATAACATCTCACATTAACAAAGCGCTTGAATTATTGTCTCCCTTTTAACAACTCTCTCTTGTCGTTGGCCTGTCCATAGTCACATTATGGATGGAGATGACAGTAACAGTTTTTATAATGAGGTAACCACAAAAGGGTACTCCTAGTAGAAGTAGTAGGCTACTGATGTCTGTTCTGCGGTAAATAGTGGTAATAAATACTAACCCCCCCCCCACCCCCCCCCCCCCCCCCCCCCCCCCCCCCCCCCCCTTCTCTCCTCGATCTGTAGTTTTTAATTTTTAGCATATCCGGCGTTACCTTCGATCCTGGAGACATTCTATCTCCAGTCAAACAACAGAGCAAGCCATCAGCGGCCACCACTCAGTACTGTAATAATTTAGCAGGAATCTCAACAAGGGTTAACCTGAAGCCGGCTTTCAATCAACAAGGATTAAGATAACACTTAGATTAAGATTGGAGCCTTTCTTTCTGATATGTGATATAGCGGACTTCACTAATTACTCTAGCATTTCGATGGATTTCTCCTGCTACAAGTCGCAAAACCAAAGGGAAAGCAAGAGTCTACTAGTTTGCAAGCGTGCAAACCAAATGATGTGGAGATCTCGTGATCGATAGATTCTTCCGTGTGTAACAATCAATTAACAAGAGGATATGTTTATAACATAAAATATATCTTGAACTCTTAATCCATGGCACCTTGTTGAACTCAATCGTACTTTTATGTTACTTGACATCCTCTTGGACAGTGACAGGAACATCCTTGAGTCGACAACAACAAGAAATGATCCGAGAAAGCATCAGCAAAAGCAAAATGGAACTAACTAAGAATTAGGAGTAAACGACTTTTCGTAAGGAAATCCTATGAGACGAGGTCTCAAGCATTTTATTTACTCCCTCGGAAAAGCATTTATTTACTATAGAAGCACAAATGGTGGATAAGCAACTTACTAGTACGGTGTAATTGCACAAGTGCTCGTAATTGCACGGTGCAGAACATCATCATCCTACGTATTGATCCAACGGAGTAGCATCATTTTTCTTTCGAACAAATAACGGACAAGCATCATCATCTGCCGTTTCTATTGAGAGAGAGAGAGAGAGACGTTTTCAGCAGGTGTCTCTGCCGCTCCTCGTGTTCCTCGCGCGTAGGAAAGACGAGAACAGAGCACCCAATTTATTTTATTTACATCGAAAGGGGTTGGGGAAAAAAGACGAGAACAGAACAGAGCAGAGCACTATTCATTCCCTCCTTCCTTCCATGCTCTTGTCTTCTCTCTCTCTCTCTCCCCTTTGATTTCTTTGTGCTGAGTTCTCTCTCTCCTCCATCATTATTGTTCCCCACCCAACTCCCATTCTCTCCCCTCCAATCTCATTCACACGAGAACAGAAACAGGAAAGAAGAAAGCCAACGGAAAGAAACTTGGAGTCCGGCCGGCCACGCCAGGGAGCCACCTCGCCGCCGGCGTACCTACGCGCCGGCGACAGGGAAGGAAAGAGGGGGAGAGGTAAGCACTAGCTAACGGCTCTATCTATTCTACTACTAGTAGTGTTCTAGTGTTAGGAAGGAGAAGGACACCTGGCATCTCCATCTCGCCGGAACAGGGGAGGGGAGGAAAGATAGTGGTGTTTGCAATGCATGCGTGTGGAAGCAAGCAACTGATTTCATTTGGTTGCGTCGCGTGCGGCGGCAGGGCAGCCATTAGTGCCTTGCCTTGGTTTCATTTGGTTTTGCTTTGTGCCGCCGTGGCTTGCTTGCAGTGCGGGAGAAGAAGAAGTGATTTGGTTTGTTTGGGTTGCGGAGCGGAGAGGGTTTTGTCGTGGATGGAATCGCGTAGGCGTGCTGCTCAGCCAACTTTCCTCCATTTCCTCTCCCCCATTCTTCTTCTTCTTCTTCTTTCTTCCCTACTAGGAGGAGGAGTGGAGAAGGTTGCCGCCTGCCTTACGCTACCCGGCCAAGCAACCCCCTTTTCTTTCGGTTTATCCCTCCTGCCATGCGATTCTCCCCATGTCTGTACTAGTAATATAAGCAGGCAGCTGCTCATTACGCTACCCGGCGAAGCAACCCCCTTTTCTTTCGGTTTATCCCTCCTGCCATGCGATTCTCCCCATGTCTGTACTAGTAATATAAGCAGGCAGCTGCTCATTACGCATTAATCAAGGGCAACACACACAGATCGATCGACGCCTCCTCCTTCTTGGTCAGTTTGGTCTCCCCCCTTCTGTTTCTCTCCCCTGCTTCTGCTTGGTCCACAGATGGATTCATTCCATGGACTACAGAATAAATTCTGCTTCTGTTTTACAGTCCCGCAATGGCTTTTTCTCCTTCGATTGAGGAAACACGAAAAAACTACGCTGTTTATTTCCCTACTACATGTGCCCGTTATAGAAAGGGACCAACTTTTTGGAACCATCTGCTCTTTAGCCTTTTTCTCCATTTCCACATTTTTGCGACGCGGCGACAAAAGGAAGAGGACCCCATTTGCCCCGCGCCTAGTTAGTCTTTAGCACAAATAACATGCTAGTGCTATCTCTCTTTCTTATGAAATCAAAGCTGTTTATGTGACATGCCGTTCCCCTAATATTCTAGTGTTGCAAGCCAAACATTTTGCGCAAACCGTCTAAATTGGGCAACTGATCAATCCATCCTTCTCTTCTCGTTCCTTGATGTTCCTTACCAGGCAGTTAATGACCTCCAGGGGTTGAGGTGAAGAATCAACACAAGCAAGAGAAAGTGAAAGGTTTCTGCACATATGGTGATAGCTTCCGGAGTCATAGACAGGCGGCCGTTCGGTCCACTGTCAGAATCATCATCTTCGTTCTTCACTGAGGATCTCGTTCCTACTGAGGTGAACAGTGACTTTTCATTTTCCTTTCTTCAATTGTGCAAAAATTGGTAGCAGTGCATGATTTCCTTTCCTTGTTTTGCTCAGAGGCAAGTTGGGTTTTGGAAATCAGAGTCAAACGCCGACCACAAAGGTGTGGATCATGCTTGATTTGAAATACTATTTCATGATTCTTGCTTCTTGCATGATGGATATTGCCAGTTATACCTTCTATTTCAAATTCCTCATTCATCCTTACAAAATGTATGGGTTTTTATTTTATGCTCCCTGTTGGTAGTTAGTGGAATTATTGCAGCTTCAATAAAATCTCCTGAAAGGATACATACCTAACTTGCCTTGGCCAACTCATGCTTCAGAGAACAACTCATAACATTGTTCTTCATGTTTATGAGAGGCATCTTATGGTTGCTTGTTATCCTGGTCCATTCTCCCCTGCACTTTGCTGCCAATTTTACCAACTTGCTAAAACCAGAAAGTTGTGCTGCCGCATCCATTTAATTTGGACTGTTTCTTGCCAGGAACTTCCTGTCTTCACTAAAATGCCACCTAGGTTCCCTAATTGAATAGTATTCGGTTTTTGGTAAACATTTGGGACGTCTGGTACACAGGGTTATCATGGGTATACGCTGGCATGTTTATAGATTTTCTGCTGAAGACAGTTAGGTAGGAATTAGTTGGAAGGTTAAGTAAGCACAGTTAGCAATTAAATGCCACGAATCAACATATCATCCTACTCATGTGTTGAGGTTTGAAACATGATGATAGATTGAACTGTCCTTGAGGAACTGAGTGCACTCATTGATGTCCATTAATGTCAGGGAGCAAGTCAGCTTTCGCTTCTCCACTTGAAAAGATCCATCCCATGGGAGTGAATCCAGTAGGAGGTCTGGAGCATCCAGGAGGTCAAGCCTTCAAGGGCCAATTGGACATGCTTAACTTCAGAAATTTGGTGGGGCAAGAGGATAATACTTCAAACTTACCGTCGATATCTTGGGGTGATGTCCTCAGTAGCTCCAGATCCAGGCTTGGCATGTCTACAGCGTTTGTGGAACCAAATGGTACCAATCAACGTGTGCATGATTATGGAAATGGCTCTTCACGCAGCTCCTTGTCTGAAGTGTTCAGTAGCAAATGTGAGTTACCTCCCTCCCTTTTCAAGTAACTAAGACACATATTATTCATTTTGATCAGTTCCATGATTTATCTTGATGATGTTTTGTTGTCCCTTTCTTGTATGTGCAGTAAAATTGGTAGCGAGTGGTGTTCCTGGTCAGTCTGTTGATGCAGAAAACTCTGGCTGCAATGGAGATGAACCTATAGGGTCCATGAAGGAAATTGAAGCTCAAACTATTGGAGACCTCCTTCCTGATGATGATGATCTGATATCAGGAATCATGGATGGCTTTGAAAACACAGGCTTTCCTAACCATGATGATGCTGATGAAGATATATTCTGCACTGGAGGAGGTATGGAGCTAGAGGATGATTCCAAAAATGGTGACAAATATCAAGAAGTATCTTTCAAAAGTAAACTTTCTGGGGAGCGCTCTATCAACAACCACCCGTCCAGATATCTAATTGTAAAAAATATTAATACTAGTATTGAAGATTCTGAGCTTCGACTTCTGTTTCAGGTTTTAATCCCCTTTCAATTCTCCCTGGATATTTTCATTTTACTTTGATAGCTATATCCTTTCAGACTCTCGTATGTAATATATCTTTCTTGGACCTTCAGCAATATGGTGACATACAGACACTGCATGCCTCCTGCAAGAACCATGGATTTGTTACAGTGTCTTACTATGACATTCGAGCAGCCCAGAATGCGATGAGAGCGCTCCATAACAAACCTTTGCGGAAGATGAACCTTGACGTGCACTTTTCCATTCCAGAGGTATACACATTATTAGACATTTTTGAAGTGGGGATGTTTTGATAACCCGTCTTTTATTCAGTCTATGAAACCAATTTGTCAGTGTGCAAGTGTTTTCTGGCTTAATAAGGAAAATAAATAAAATAGTTTTTTTAATAGTACGTGCTGAAATGGAAAGATAGCATGATCAATAGCCAATCGACACACCTGTGACTCAGTAAAAGTTCTGAGTGCTACAGACTATAGGTTTGGACCACAGAACGCAAACCTCTTTTACTATTCCTTCGTGATAATTTACATGACAATGCATGTTTCACCTCTATTTTGCAAAATTCAATGTGTCTAAGGCTGAAAGAAGGAGTGAAAATACAGTTCAGTGTCTCTTCAATTATTATACTAAGACTACCTAGTTCATTGTTTCTTCCACTCACGTTGTGTTAGACTATTTTTTCTTATAATGGTGGAACATAGGATCTGTCCATGCATGGCTGCATTTTTTTTTTTGTACCGTAGCTTATGTAGTAGTTATTATTGACAAAATATCTTCACGTTCTCAATTTCCTTCTTCAAGAACTTGGTTACATCTAGGAACTTGAATTGCCCTGGCCTATTTGTTAGATAAGTAAGAGCGTACCTTATACTTCATGCGTGCTTAAACTATGGATTGTTTTATACATAGGCTCGCTTGAATACCTTATTTAGCATCATGCTAAATTTTTTGTTTCCTGAAGTTTTATTTTTTCACTTCGCTAATGACTTGAGTGGCTTGCTGCTCATCATCTATACAAATGCATTGATGCTGTCGCTGTGTGATACAGCTTACAAGCCAAGATCCTAACAATGGAATACTAACGGTATCCATCAGTGACTCCTCCATCTCCGACGATGATCTTCTTCAAGTACTTGGTGTTTATGGTGATGTCAAGGAGGTAATATTATTTCAACATATTGCCTTATGATATTTGACTCCAAATAGTCTTATTTTCTTTTTCTTTTGTGGGCTATAGATCTGGAAGGCTCCTACACACTGCAATAAGAAACTTGTGGAATTCTTTGATGTCAGAGCTGCAGAAGCAGCGTTCAATAGTCTTAATAAGGGTGATGTATCATGCTTAAAAATCAAGGTTGAGCATAGCTCTTATGGAGGAGCAAGATCCTGGTAATTTGCTCAGCTAGCTTTCACAATTTCTGTATAACCATGTCGTACTGGAACTGTACATTATTGTTTCTCATTGCAAGGACTAATTGTCTTGTCATACCTGTACTATATATTGTTTTATTGTTATTCATACATGGAACTATGCTAGGAGTTTTTAGATTGTGCTGTAAATAGTAACCATTGGATGGTTGGACAAAAAAGTATGTACTACAAATGCTGAGAGATGCAAGGAAAACCATGCTACTAAAGGTTTTTCAGTTTTATCAGTATTTTTGTGCAGCCTTTGTAGCACTGGCATAGTTATCTGTCCATCCATGGTAATTGAAAGTCAACTACATAAATTGTTCTAACATTTCAAACAAGATATTGGTTCTTGATCACATCCCTTTTTAAAATTTGCATAAGAAGGAAATATATTTTCAGGCTTCTAGGATGTTATCTTACTAAATGAATGATTGACATACAATTTCTTGATAAATAATTTCAAGTGAACTCTAAATTTTCATTCTCATGTTTTGACTCTACTTAACAGCCTCACAGAGTCTGGAGAATGGAACCAGGATGCTATAACTCACCAACTTAAGAACTCTTCACCTGGGACTATCGGTATAATATAAGAGCTGCAGCCATTTTTATTAGTATCCATTCATACATGTTATTCATATTTTTTGAGCATGAACTTCCTTTTCACATGTCAAACAGGAAAGTTGGGCCCTAAAATTTGGGATAACAGCACTGTTCATGATTTATATTCTCCAGTTAAACAACAATTCAATAAACCACTCCATGGCTTCTCTATGAGTGAACCGCAAAAGCTATCGTCACCTATCACAATTGAATCTACACGGCAGCGAAATAATCAAGCCACCCTTGGTGAACCTAGTGGGTCACTTGGTCATGCAAACATTGGACGTGGACTGCAAGCCTTTCACCCACACTCACTGCCAGAGCGTCATGATGGTATTTGCAATATCTCTAAGTCCATGGCATTAACTGCCAGGAATGCTAGCTTCAGATTAGTGGAAGGTGGACATCATAATAATCATAATATCAGTTCCGGTGACCTTCATGGTCATTCCTGTGATCAAAATGAAGGTAAGACTTCTCCGCTTGAACCACTAGTAATTTTATTTTTCGAATTTTTTTATTACTTCTCAAGGATTTTCTTTTGTTTTGTATTAACCCATTAGTACTTTATTTTTCAGCATTTGGGTTTGCTGGAGTTGAAAGTTGCCCACTTCATGGACATAACTACCCCTGGAGTAACTCAAATGGTTTTCTTCAAAGCCCTCCTGCGCCAGTGTTGTGGTCAAATTTTCAGCATCAGATGCATATGCATGGTTACTCTGCTGTGCCACCTCACATGCTAAACAATTGTGCTCATCCTATGGACAGTCACATAGGTTCAGCTCCAAACAACGTAGGTGGCTTCACAAACATACACACCTTTCATCCAGGATCTTATGAGAATGTAAGGATTCCTGGTAGTCCTTACAGGGAGACTATGTTCTCTCCCATGAGTGTCGGATTTCCATCAGTTCAGCAGTTTTTTCATGCAA
The DNA here is from genome assembly GCA_007726485.1 of Eragrostis curvula. Classification (NCBI taxonomy): domain Eukaryota; kingdom Viridiplantae; phylum Streptophyta; class Magnoliopsida; order Poales; family Poaceae; genus Eragrostis; species Eragrostis curvula. The sequence goes on from CM017445.1 coordinate 18,418,080, forward strand.
CCAACGGAAGGAATCCTATGGTCCGTGTTTCTACTTCGTATGATGCCACTAATGATCGGATCAGGAGCCGCAGGCATGATGGAAATGCTGTCCAGTCTGAAAACAAGAAGCAATTTGAGCTCGACATTGACCGCATAGCCAAGGGAGAAGACTTGCGCACCACATTAATGATAAAGAACATTCCTAACAAGTATGTGTGCACGTAGTGCTACTATTTTAGTGTACATTGCCCAGGTTAGTTTATCCTGTTGGCATTTTTTTTTTCCCTCTTGTGGGCTCACACTTAATGTTATCTACAGGTACAACTGTAAGCTACTTTTGGCTGTCATTGATGAAAATCACCGAGGAACCTATGACTTCATCTACCTTCCAATTGATTTCAAGGTCAATTATGCTCCTTTTTTGCAAGATTGGGACTAGCATTGAAATACAATGCCTCTAACACTAATTTTTTGCTTTATTCAGAATAAATGTAACGTGGGCTATGCTTTCATCAATATGACTGATCCACAGCACATAATTCCATTTTACAAGGTATATGGCTATACTCCGTGCCTTGCTAGATAACTCATAATAGCAGAAAATATACCCATTTTACCTCAACCTTTCAGTTGATTGTCTGTTGAGAAGTAATTGACGCTAATATTTTTCTGCAGACATTCAATGGTAAGAAATGGGAAAAGTTCAATAGCGAGAAAGTGGCGTCACTTGCATATGCCAGAATCCAGGGCAGGAATGCTCTTATTACACATTTTCAGAATTCTAGCCTGATGAATGAAGAGAAATGGTGCCGTCCTATCCTTTTCCATAAAGATGGTCCAAATGCAGGGGATCAGGTATGAGTTATTACACCATTGTTATCGTTACTGTGAACCTGTAGATTACTAGTAATGCAAGCCACACTGGATCCATGAGTCAGACTCTGCCAAACATTCCGCAATCCTTACTAACACAGGGAATTTCACACATTCTTCTCAGGAGCCTTTCCCTGTGGGGAACAACGTCCGTTCTCGATCAGGGAGAAACAGACCGCTCACTGGTTCAGACACTAGAGACGGGAGCCCATCAACCTCACCTAACTGAGAAAACTCTAGCGGCAGAGCCACTCAAATTGGCTCCCAACTGAGGACAACCCAGCGTTTGCTCACTAACTGGAGGGTGAAAAACTTGTACCCAATAAATTATTCCCAGTTTTGCATCTTCTTTTTTCTTCGTAAGCCTGCTGAAGATCCACCCTAAATTGCACATGACATTCCTCGGTTTTGCCTTTATGAGCTATATAATATGTCGGCAGATACAAGTATGAAAAGCAGAGGCAGTCTGTGAAGAGCATATGATAAGGTCGAGGGTGTTGTGTCATAAGCGGGTGAAGTTGAATTTGTACAGTAGAATCGACCAGGATTGCTACAAACTAATGGACCTGAATTGTTTTAGTATTCCATTTTGCTATGCCAACATCACAGCACTGTCGGTGCGTGAACACTGCTGACCCCGATGGGACGGAATGATGTTGTAGCAATGTTTTAGATGGCACTCACCTGACCTTGTATGCGTTTGTGCAGTCTGACTGATTGGCTGATGTATCATATGCCCACTTTTCGGCCTCAAATGGAGCCTTCATAATCAGCAGAACTGTCCAGCTCTATTTTAAAAGCCAGGAACGATTACGCAACCACGGGATTATCATTGAAAAAGCTTGCCTTGATGCATGAATTGAAACTTTCCCTGTCTAGAAAGAAACTCAGACCAGAACGAACTCTGAACCCTTGTATAAAAGAGATCGCAGGTCACTTGAGCAAGCAGCCAGACAAACTAGTTCAGTTAAAAAAAACAATAGCAAGACAAACTAGTTCAGTAAAAAAAAAGCAGCAAGACAAACTAAAAGAAAAACGCAGCATAGGCAGACACACATTCATAAGTCCAACAGCACTGTTTAACTAGAATAGTTTAAACTTTGACGACAGCAAACCATCCAGATATTCCTAATTAAATAATTAGGGGTTCAGTTTTCCCCAAATGAGCATCACGCAACCCTACCCTGTGCCCCTCAAGGGACACGCAATCACTCGAAACAAAAGCAAACTTCCCAGAATTAAGTACAACTTCCCCCAAAAACATGGAGCCTCTTCAATGCTTCCACGGCATCAGCCTCCACGCTCCTCCGCAAATCCTTCGTACCCACCTTGCCTTCAGGGACCATCAGTCCGCGCACGGCTTCTCGTCCTTCTAGCAGGGCTATCATCAGCTTCGCTAGGATTTGCGCTGCTCCGGGTCACCCTGCGACCGCTGCTCACCGCAGGACTACCATCAGCATCACCACCCTTCTTGGTCTGTTTGACAGGAGTGCCACACACAGCAAGCTCTTCCACAGCAGCACTGCTCTTTGTCCTTTTAGCAGCATTTGTGGCAATCGCGGTATCGCCCTTGCGCTTGTGAGGCTGTTGCTGGCTTTCTTTGTTTTCAACCCCCTTGGAACCCTTCTTGGTCTGTTTGGCAGCGTTTCCTTCAACTAGCACAGCCACTACTTCAGGTGCGCTCATCTTGGTATTCTTATCGTCTTTTCCTTCCTCAGCATCACCCCCTTTGTGCTTCTTAGGAGGTTGCCTTTCCTCCTTGATGTCAACAACTATCTTGACAGAACCATCAGCATCCACAGGGCATTCTGTCTTTTTATCCCCAGCATTGTCTTGCTCTTCCTCATTCAAGCTGATGTCATCTTCCTCCTTCCCCACAGCATCATCATTTTCCTCCGAGTCACCACCATCAGATTCCTCAGCATCATCACCACATTCCTCAGCATCATCGCCACATTCCTCAGCATCATCATCACATTCCTCAGCATCTGAAGCCACCTTCTCGTCAGCTTCTTCAATAGCCTTCCGTTGCAATGAATTGATTAGTTCCATCATTTCTCGGTTTATCTGAAAACAAATCACCAACCATATCAATATGAGCATTTTTTCAAGTTCTAGCATGCTTCAACAAAATGATATTTAATCATACCTGAGGATTCTCTAAGAAGTCACATATGTCAGTTGGGCAGGACGGGCACTTCTTCACAATCTTCTGAGCCCTTAAAGTCCGGCCACCACGGCTTCTCTCTCTCATAGAGGACTGGCTTTCATATGCCACAAGCAAACAACTCTTGCAAAAGTTGTGAGCACAGGGAGTGGTAAGCGGCTCATTGATCACTTTGCGGCAGATGGAACAGCCAAACTCTGCAGTACAATGCAATATAAACAAATTCTGAGAGACTACTCTCGATAAAGCTTCATTTCTTTCAGGCAATAAAAAACAGCATTGCAAAAGGCACCTAAACATAAACCACACAGAAGAGCAACAAACCTTTGAGAAGCCTTTCAGCTACAGACATGTGGGCACGTTTTGCCATTTTACGAACCCGCTTGTCAGTCTCAGGATCCCCAGAGGGAATAGGCTTTCTGCTCACAGGCGGAGGCACCATCCATTTCCAAATACCTTCTTTCTCCTATTACAAAGAATATGAATCAAACTTAACACAGTTCAGTAATGTTTACAAGAGAATGACACAGATGACATTTGTTGAAAGAGGAAACAGATGGACATACATCATAGTCCCACGCAGGACGGCCTTTCCTCTCTGTTATATCTGTTGCAGCCCTCAGCTCGTTGATCTTGGGCAACTCTCTTGGTTGGTCACCACGATCATCACTTTAAAACCACATCATAGTGTCAGCGTAAGCAATGCCATTTCTCTAATCGAGTATGGTCTAATAGTCAGAAGAAAAAGGCAAGAATGTTGTCGAACCTGGTCCAAGGAGCAGGCTCATTGTCACATCGTACAAAAAGATACCTGCAGACTTTGTACGTACCCTATAGCAAGAAGGCAGAAGAGCATTTAATACTATTCCATAAATAACACTATGACAGCTGAAAAGTAGCTGCGTAGTCACTGGAGATTACCTGAATTCCAACTTTCCTCCAGCATTTCTCAATTCTGTAAACTCCATCATACCTCACACCAGATACAGGAGCATAAGAAGAGCGCTTCTCTTTGTGGGACCTATTAAGAGAATGCAGTTGGTTACTAGGTTAGAGATAATAAGAAATGAACTGCTAGTATATGAACAAATAATCTCAATATATGAACACAAAGCAGAACAAACACCATCACTGGCAATGTAGTCTTAGAGCATAGCTATATAATCACAACTACAGAAGCATTAAATCACAACATCTACTGGGCATCAAGAAGTATTAACACGGCAAAAAAGAGCATACCGCACAACACGAACAGGGTAACCCCTCAAGCAACTAATACGTAAAGCAGCATTCAGCTTCTCAAACTTCTGATCGAAGGATTGTTCCTTGTTCGTCCGCTTGTTCCCACTTAAATCTCTTCCACCACTGCATCAGTAGATAGGTATTTCAGTAGGGCAAACACGAGTAACAGGAACATACAAGAATATAGCAAGTGGTAAAACTAGTTCACCTTCCAGTATAAAGGAACCATTCCCCATGGTCTTCATCATCTAGGTATCCTCCAGAGAGTGCAACAGACTGCGCACCGTATGTGGACTGGCCAGCAATACCAGCTACATGGGGCAAATGAGCACCCCACTGCCTGCACTCAAGTCGGTCTTCCCAATTATCCCCAACGCGAACACCTTGACCCCTCCTGGGGTCATTTTCAGCAAGAATGGGGCCAAAATGATCCGGAGCAATAGTGACAAATATCTGTCCACTCGAAGCATTTGCTTTTCCGGTCTTCTTAGCCCTCTCAGTTGTAAACGCCTTATCAGGCCTATCATCGTTGCGTATATAGTGATGTGTAGCGGCTGAGGTAGATGAGCTGGCATTCTTTGAGACCTTGGCCATGCGGATAACTTCAACTAATGCAGAGTTAATCCTGGGCTGGGCAGCCATTTTGTTTGGGATGGGTCCCCGACATTTTCCACATGTCCTCTTTCCACTCTGGATCCATTTCTGGAAGCACTTGAGGCAGAAATTGTGGCCGCAGGGAGTCTGCATAATAAGATATACACCGATTAGAAATGTTGTTGAAGTGATAATACAAAAGTGAGTTGCTATGTTTACCAATTACGAGTAAAATACGCGAGGATACATAGATCAAATAACTCATATACAGCAATTAGAAATGTTGTTGAGCCGATTATACAAAAGATACTATGTTTACCAAACAATAGTATAATATGCGAGAATACATAGATGAAACAGATAAGCCCCAAAGCATTGCAGTTGCAGGGTCGGAAAAAAGAGGAAAGAATTCGCTACTACATTCAGTCGGAAACATAAATCAATTTGGGGGTCGAGAAGACAAAGAGGGATCCAATCTTTGGGGTAGCATGAAGGAAGCATGTACAAAATATATAATACAAAAGTGATGTGCTGCTATGTTTACCAAATACTAGTAAAATTCACGAGGATACATAGATCAAATAACTCCTATACAGCGATTAGAAATGTCAGCAGATTATACAAAAGATACTATGTTTACCAAATACTAGTAAAATATGCTAGAATACATAGATGAAAAAGGTAAGCCCCAAAGCATTGCAGTTGCAGGGTCGAAAAAAAAAAGAGAGGGAAAAAAAAGAAGAGGAATGGATATGCTACCGATCTATTGGGGATCCGATCCGCGGCGCAACAGGAATGAAGAAATACTAGTACTACAAGATTGAGTCGGAAGGAATCACCGTGACGGGTCGGTCGGGCAGCTTCATGCAGAACACGCAGCTGAAGTTCTTCCCGACGATCTCGAGGACGTCGTCCCCAGCGTCGTCGGCGGCGGCCTCGTCAGCAGCGGATGGGGGCGCGAGGAGGGCCTGGCGGCGGCGCGCCTTCTCCTGGTCGGAGAGGGTTGGGTCGGCCTCGATTGCGCGGATGGCCGCGACGAGCTCGCCGCCGGCCCCGGGCGCTGCGGGGGCGGGGGCGGCGTCGCCGGAGCAGTCGGGGCAGCTCCAGGTGGCGGCGTCGGAGAGGGCGGGCGGCTTGGACAGGCATGGGGAATGCCAGGGGGTGGCGCAGGTGGAGCATCGGAGCAGGTCGACCTCAGGCGGGGCGGCGACGCTGCAAACCATGCAGACGCCGTCGCCATCGATGGGGAGGTCCGGCATGGCGGCGGCGGGGGCGGCGGACTAGGGTTTGGGAGGGGGATTGGAAGGGATTGGATTGGGGGGAAACGAAATGCGTGAGGAATGTGAGGGAAGAGAAAGCCGAGGAGTCAAATTTAAAGGGGGAGAGGCAGGGCTGGGAGCGTTGGTTCAAATTTTGGGAGGTGGGCGCCGCGCCGCTTCTTTCGTCTTCCCTCCTCCGCCTCCTTCCAGGCTGGGTCAATCAAGGAGTGAGCAGCAGTAAAAGGAAGGTCTCGTCTCCCTCCTCTCCTCCATCCATCATCCATCCCTCCTGACCCGGACGTACGGGACGGGTCCACGACAGCGTCTTGCTCTCGAGTGGACCTTCCTCTGCCTACCCAATCACACTGACACAGGGTCCGGATCAGTGGGGACCGCATGTCAGTTGGACCCGTACTCCGGAGGTGAATGCCAGGGGGTGGCGTAGCGTACCGGAAACAAGGCTACGAGTGACCGCGGGCAGGGGAAGTGCAAGGCTGTAGTGGGCGGCGCATGTCAAAAGACCTTTTACCCCTCCCTCCCTCCTCTCCGGTAAAAACGGCCTTCACATTGGATACATTAATTTCCTAAAAAAAAATTGGATACATTAATTAATAAAAAAATACTCGTACAAAATAAAAAAAAACTTTATATAACATATTATAATTAATTATCATGCAATATTTAAGATGTGAAAGGAAAGAACATTCAAATCTATATTATCTCCTTGGATCATGCTCTACACAAATCTCCATCAATGTCTCAAATCATTTAAAGCATTTTGCATTTGTTTTTTCTTTCTGTGTAATCTACTAGTTAGATATTGCACATCATGCACGAGACTCTCTCTCTCTCTCTCTCAGTATCTAGTCAGATATGCACCTTTATGATACTCTCTCTGTGTAATCTATTTAGATACACACATGATGAGACTCTCACAAATCTCGAGTACTCCCTCTGTCCAAGAATAATGGACATTTTGGTCATATACCAGATTCATAGAATATTTTATGAACTTAGACATCCAGAAACTTATCCAGAATGCTAAATAAACTGGGATGGAGGGAGTACATATTAAGCTTTCGCTTTCTCATATTCACATCATAGTTGTGATCAAGTTTGTCAATAATTCCTTTCCAATGTACTGAACGAGAAGAAACAAACAAGTGCAGCGTTTTTGCGTCGTTCTACTAATGATTGATTACTCTGGCAATATAAATTAAAAAAAAGTCTTTGACATGTTCAAATTAAATAATAAATATGTTACACTATCTACACACAAAAATAGTCTTTTATGGTCCTTTTGACACTGATATCAAACCCAACTACCCTTTTATGCAATATGTATAATGACTATGGGCCACATTAGCGAGTGAAAATCATGAATGATGGAGACATTACATACCCTAATATGTTACTGCGATCTCAGAACACACGATTATGAAGTACAAAATTTTATTTCCTATTAGTTTCTATTTTCAAAAGGAAGCTAGTTTTGCCCTACTACTTTGCTCCATGAAGTGATAATTTGAATCTTCTTTCATTTTACCTTTTTTTTTACATTGAAGAAAGTATTTATTAGGAATGACAAGCTAGAAGCATTCTCTTCATGTGAGTTGGATCCTAGACAAATTTGCACCCACAACCAAAGGTTTTCTTTTTCATAACACATACGGACTAAATAAGGAAATGGAGATAAAGTAATAGACTAATCTCTATGACCTAAGAAGAATGAAAACATCGTCTGCCCCCCCCCCCCCCCTCCCCCCTAAAAAAAATACCGAGAAACCCTAGGGTAAAATTCCCCTTGTTTTCCCACTACACCACGGTTGGCAATAGCCAACTGACAGAGAAGAGGAACAAATAAAGAAAAAGCTTGTTACCTTGGTAGAAATTGGTACAACCTGCAAACATCTAAGTGGGTCTCCAATAATTTGATTCCAGTACCTGCAGGCTGGAGAGAGAGCAAGAGACAACGAAGGAAAGTGACCACGAGCCAAAAAATCCATACCAGATTGAAGATTAGAGTCATCGTTGAGGCGACCAGCTGCAGAAGATGTAGCTCGGCAGAACGCCGCCGCCCGGCCTCCAGGTTCTTGGACTTGAACCCCGTCGCCGTCGGCTGCCCATCCCGTCGCGGTCCTCCTTCTCCTCAACCTCCCCACAGATGTGCGCCCTCTGCTGCGACGGCCTGCAGATCTAGGCCACGGGAGGGAACTGACAGGGTCGACTGGATCATCAGCACGCCACAAGAGATGGACAGAAGAGGAGAAGGTCGAAGGAGAGCGGATCTGCTAGAGGAGTCGATGGAGAGAAGCGGCGGCGGTAGGGGAGAGGCAAGCAAGAGCACGAGATGCGGCAGGGGAGATAGGTGAGCAGGAGGATGAATATGACTGGTTGAGGCTAGGTTTATGTGCTTGCTGGGCCTTGGGCTTGCGTTTCATGCGCAGTGCGGATTCGGGAAGACTTTTCCCAACGCTCTATTGGACTCAGAAGTCATGAATTGACGACCCCATCTGCAAATACTATATGTAAAAACTTTACCAACCCACGGTTAGTTACTGAAACAATAATTACCGACTCATAGAGAGTTGGTAACTTTTACCGACTTATAGTAGGTCAAAAATAATCTATTTTTACCGACTCATGCGGGTCGCTAAATCTTTGTTGTTGTGTAGTGTCCCCCAGGATTCGAGATATCCGAGGCGAGTTTTCCTCGATTTTCTGAAACAACCTTAACCTAGAGATGGCAGGGTGGATATTTACCTATTATTGATGTTGGATCTGGTATCCGGTCACCGTCGTCGGTCCCCTCTGTGAGCAGCTTCATCGATCTGCGCCCCGTCATCCTCAAGCCCAACCGACATCGTATCGCCGTGCGCGTGTATGGGACCGTCGTGAATCTTTACGACGGCTTCACGCCCAGGCCACGACCGTGAGCGACTAGCAGGCTTCGCGCCCTTCATCTTCGGTGATTCTTGGGCGTTGCGACGCCCGACCACGGCCGCTAGTCGCCGCTCTGCGAATAAGGAAACGACGAGGACAACTGCGAATGGTTTAGGGCTAGGGCTTCCGATGTTTTTTCTTTTTATATGTCCTCATGTGTTCGTCGCCGTTGGATCGAAACGGACGCATGAGATTAAATGGGACTTTTGATGATGACGGGCCGCGCGTGGGTGAGCATATGGGCCAGGCCGAATGCAGCCTGCTATGGTTCGCTGAGTTTTTATTATTTTGGGCTTTTTTTTGTATCTTTTGGATCCTTACTATTTTTATATGATTTGGATATATACTATTTGGATGCATACTATTTGGAAGCGTATTTTATATCCTTTGGATCCACTATATTTGAACCCTTCCTCTAATCAAAACATTGTGCAGGGCTCTTAGCCTCCATCAACCTTATTGTTTTGAAACATACTAATATTTTCTTACCCAATTTACATCACTTTATACCAATGATGATTTTACGCAAGAAGACGTGGCCCCTTCTAGACATTAGTCATAAGTTGTTTTTATCAAAACTGTTGCCTCTACTTGTAATTTTTTAAGCAAGTCTCAAGAGCTTATATTAATTGATAGCATGATTACAATTATTTGCTAGAGCACCCATTAGGAGGTCCAAGCCTCGTTTCAAAAAAGAAAAAGAAAAAAGAAAAGAGGTTCGAGCTTCCGCTCACCCAAAGTACACACCTTGTTCAAAGGGTCAGCAAATTTCGCACAACAGTTTGCTGTCATGTTCAAAGAAATAACTAAAACTCCTCTTAAACTCTTAGGCCTCATGCCATATGCTAGCCAGATTCGAAGATTTTATCAGATTGACCACTGCAGCATTGTCTGATTCGACAATAATTCTTGCAACTCCAATTTCCTTTGCCATAGACCAATATTTTGATTTAACGAGGGTTTATGGGATTCTTTTGGAGATGTTTTGAGAGCCTCAATTCTTTTCTTGTTTGTAATAACAAATGAGGGGAGTTTAGGGACTATGAAAAAAAATTAAAAATGGCTTTGATATACTGTTGGAGATAATTTTTTAATTAAATCTTACTTTTTTAAATTATTTTTTAATTTAAAGGAGGTTTATAGAACTTTTTTAGAGATGCTCTCGCCGTAGCATAGCATACCGTCATTTTTTATTTCTTTTGGAATCGCACCGTGATTAGATTGTCCCTCGTTGTCGAACAAGCAAAGCAACTCCTGACCGTTTCAAAGATGGTCCCCACTAATGAGCAGTGGGATCCAGCTGACAGGGACCTATCCTTCCAACCGTGTCTTCTGCCGTGCGGGCCACCGCTGGACCCCGCGTGGATAATAAGCAGCAGTTCCTCTGCTCCAGTTCCATAAGGGGGAAAAAAAAAAGAAAACAAAAGGAAAGAAAAATACTCCCGTTCCTCTCCCCGGTGCTCGTTCTTTCTCCCTCCCCCGATCCCGCTCCTCTTGCTCGAGGGGTCGAGCGAGACCACAGCCCTTCGGCGGCGCGCGGCGCCTCCATCCCCAGGTGATCTCCTTCCCCATCCCCTAGAAAACCTTCCCCCTTCCTTTTGTAGTCGACATTTGGGCTGCACGCACTGGTGATGGGTCGATCCCTGCATCCCAATCGGGGATGATGTAGGGATTGGGAGGGGAATTTTCATCTCTCTGAGGAGAGGGTCTTTGCTCTGCTGGCGTTAGGTTAGGTAGGGCGGCCGCCCTACCTCGCCCTGTTGCTCGGTCTGCCTTTGATTTCCCCAAAATATATGTTGTTTCTCTCGTCTTTGCGCTGCGAAACTCAGTAGATCTGTAAATTGTTCGCGTTTCTTCGTCCTAGTTACCAGCAGATCTGCTGCTCGCTTGCCTGCTTATGAGTGATTTAGCGAAATTAATACAAAGTTGTGTTGGTTTTATATGGGACCGGGGGGGGGGGGGGGGGGAGGGGAGACACCACCGATTGTCTCTGTGAATTCAGGGTGCTCATTGCTCAACCACGGTTTCCTGTCTCTCTGCAGGACTCATCCAAGGACATGGAGCGCTTTGTGACGAGGCTCAGCCCAGGAGGGGGCCAGCAGCTCCCCAGGACTGAATCAATGCCTGACCGAAGGTCAAGGTTTTGGCAGGTGGATGCCCACTCAGTGGCTCGCTTTGAGGTTCTCTGCCCTCAGCCGCGCCGGGTTTCCTGCCCTCCGTTCCAGTTTGAATCGCTCAGCAGAGCCAGCCCTAAGCACAACGGGTTAGCACTATCCTTGTCGTTCGCTGTGCCGTTACTATTTCAGATGCGCTTGCTACATCTTCAGGTGTGCATGCTAGTGCTAGATTTTGTGTCTGATCATAGATGCGACAAAATACATAGAGGTTTTGTTCCACTTGTTTAGCCTTGCCCTAAAATTCAGTTGGAAACGGTAGCCACAAGCGTGCGATGACGTGTTTTGAGGGATTCTGCGATGAAGCGTGGCAGCCTTAGCCTTGCGTTAGCAAGTGCATGCGTCGAGCGACAAATTAGGCAACAGACAAGAATTCAGTTACGTGTGCTGACATAGTATGAATAATCTTTTTTTTTTGTGTGGAATAGTATGAATAATCTTTGGATACGCTTTAATGTGTTGCGTGCCATGCTTCAAAATCCCCTTGCAATTAAATTTTCCAAGCATACGTCTGGTCCGTTGCTGACTATTTTGTGTTCCACGATCGCAGGGCGTTACCAGTGTACAGAGCAGACTCCGCTTCTGATATCTTTGACCTCATCCTCACCAAGGTATGCTACCATATCACACTAGTTTCTTGATAATTTATTAAATGGAAGAATTGTGCATGCCGTTGCAGCTGAATAGCTGATACCCAAGTTGCCCTTACCTTTCAGAATGACCCTGATGTTGATACTGACTCAAGCAGCCAGGCGCCCTTTTTCTGTGGCTCGCCTCCTGTGCGCACTAACAATCCTATTGTCCGTGATCCCATGTTTGGTAAAAAAATACCATCTTTTTCTCCTTTAGGGAGTTCTTTCGGCAAAACGCTGGCTGGAAGAGTTGAAGTAGGTTCTCCGTCTTGTGGAGTGAGCAGCCCAAAAGTAAGGATCGAAGGTTTTGCTTGCGGGAACAAAGAGTCCCATTGTGCAGTTGCCTGAGCATTGAATCATCACCATTGACCCTAACGTTATTTTGCTACCCCAACTTGTAAATTTTCCACCCCTACCTGAGGATATAACTAGTTTACTTTAAGTGCTACCTGCTTATTTTAGTCGAGGGTTCGATGCCCTTGCGATTGTGGCTTTTCAAACTGCACAATCGTGAGGAGCTTTTGAATGTACATATATGAGGTCTCCGCTGTATCTACATGCTGTATGTGTTTAGTAAGTGTAGTAGTAAGAGGCTGTTTATGAGTTGGTCTGTAAATACTGTCCTGCACCTCTGCATTTGAATGTAAGTTCAAATATTAAATTGATGTTTAATCGGGTTGTGTGCTGTTCTTTTTCATTTGAGGAGTATGAGTTTTTGCTGATGGTCATGGCCTCAGCTATGTTTGAGTCTGAATGGTTCTGTTGTGTGGTGTTTACAAATCGGAAAATCTGATTGATGTGCTCTAAAGTTTGAGCTGTACCTTTTGAGTTCATTCTTAATTGTAGCACTGTTGTTGAATAGCTGTGCGGTTATCTTGTTCTTTGGTTCTTGATTGTGGTACCTGTGCTTGGTGTTCAAAACGGACTTGTGTTTTGCGCAGTCCACCAGGAAATGTGCCGAACCTGAATTGTACGACTGTGCCAAAATCCGTCATGTTCATGAATTCAAACGATGCACAGATACAGTGTGATCCAAGTTGTCATATGGCAACATGTATGCTGGGCGTATTGGACACAACGCCCAAGGCCAAGAGTAATCACCAACATGACGGCGACGCGGAGGGGATAGATTAAGGACAAGCTTAGCTTACACACGTTCTCAATCAACCCACCAGGAAACTAGGACCTACCCTTATACTAAAACAAAGCGGTGCCTGGTGTATACACATGATAGACAACATGTCACTGTGGCAACAATAGTGTGTATGCAGTAATAATTTACAATGGTGCTCCAAATGAGAGCATCTAATTTACAAATTGATGAAATGAATGGTGTGTCATTGAATTTACAACAGCAACATCTAATTTTGAGTCAAACTATGAACACAGGGGGATCAGATCAATGATGTGTACATGTATGTACACATGAATGACCCCAAGTTACGAATGAATGAAGGAACGATGAGTCAGCGGATCCAACATATCTATTGCTTGGTGTGGAAAAGAATATTGTTTGCCATCTCTTCTCCCTAACCAAGCGGGGATCAACTCATCTGAGAATGGCCCTGGAGTGCCTGAGGATCATGTGGAATGGCGTCGTCGCCCGCCTTGTGCTCAATGCTTCCTTACTGGCCCTCCCCACCACCTAATTATTAATTTCATTTCAGTTTATGAATGAGTCGATCGGATCGACAAGAACAAATGCTTTATTGATGGAGAAAGGGATTATGAGTTTATACCTTGCCCAAGCTATCCCTCTTGCAGGGGCCGTTATTGACCTTGTGTTGGGTGGCCATGGCTTGATCAGTCGACGGCGGCGATGCTACCACCGGCGTAAATGGCAGCTTGGTCTGCAGCATCCGGCTTGGAGAAGGCGTCGTCTTCATGCTCCTGGTGACCGCGCCGCCATTGTGATGGTCGGAGGTGCGGAGGACGTGTGGAAGGCTGGACTCGAGAAGCAGGACGGTGGCGCAGTGCTTGAGCACCTCGAGGTTCATGCGTGCGTCGTCCAGGCTCCGGTGCTTCTGCTTGCCGATGCCGAAGTAGGACGCCAGGGTGGCCATCTTGAGGTCGCCGGCGCGCCGCCCGAACTCGCTGGCGAGCACGTTGAGTGAGTCGATCACGCCGGCGGGCTCCGGCGCGGGCCGCCCGATCTCCGCGAACGCCTCCCGGATGCGAGGGCAGTCGAAGCGCTGGATGTTGTGCCCGGCCCACACGCGGCCGTTGAGGATGTCGAATATCTTGCCGGCAACGTCCTCGAAGGGCGGCGCCGAGCTGATGGCCTCGACGTCCGTGAACCGCCGGGAGACGGCGGAGGGGTCGCCGGGCCGGATGAGGGTCTCGTAGCTGCCCACCTCCACGAGCTTCCGGGGGCAGACGAGGATGGCGCCGAACTCGAGCATGCACCACCGCCCCTCCGACGACGGCGCCGTCGTCTCGACGTCGAAGAAGACGATCTCTCTCATCTTCATCTTGTTTTATTCTTTCCTGGCGTTGCAACTAGGTGCCAACAAATAACAACAACCTCGATGATCTATGGATGCCAAACTCTTAATTATGCTTGCGATGTTTGGATAGACCTGTCTTCTGAAACTGAAGCACTGCCTCGCATATATGCAGTTTTGATGAGGAGTTGAGCAGGGAGGAATATTTCTTGTTAGCAACGGAGGCAGGTTAACTCCTCTGATTGATAGACCTTGGCTTCACGTTCAAGGGAACCTAGCTTTTTGGTTGATTTGTCTTAGCAGCTAGCTAGCTCGATCGATCGCCCCAAAGAGGAGTCTTCCAACAGTGCAAGCAACGCAAAAGGGAAGAGCTTGCATGCGTTGTATGCGCAGGGATATGGAGTCATGTACTACTGTCCTACTATAGCGGCTAATGGCTTACTTTCAGCACAACTCACCTTCGGCCGTCCTAAGCATCTGGCAAAAGATTCCAAGTTTCAGAACCATGCAATCCAATAAGCTAGTTACACATTGCTTTTGGATAGGGTATTCTCTTTCAGCTCAGGTGACGGATCTCCATGCAAATTGGCTTCCGTGCATGGGCCGCCATTCATCAACAAGGAAAAAGAATATTCTGCCCGCCAGATTCTGCTTCCTGCGATTGAGCTGAAGGTTAATCATGTACGTACGTTTCCTAAACTCTGACGCTATCTCTATCTTCTGCGAGTGCAATTAGTGCAGGTCATGTAGCCTGGTTGAAATTCTCCTTTAACCTTCAACTTTTGCTGCTATATATAAAAACACGTCTAATTGGGCTCTGTGTTGCCAACAGGCGAAGAGTGGAAAGGAAAAACGAAGACGAAAGGAACGACGCCACTGATGCCGTCAGTTAATTTGCTTCTTTCTTCATTCAGAGTTGCCGATGCCAATTGTTGCACGCGCACGTGAACAATCTCCGGTGTTCATGGAACGAATTAAGGCGACCCTGACCATGGTAACGACCGTTCAAAACAAAAGCAGCCTGATCAGGATCTCACAAGCTCCTCACACTCTTCTACAAAAGTTGTTGATCCTAGTGTGTAATTTGAAAATACATCTATTGCATACAAAGGTCCGCTAACGCGAGCACGTGCACGGGAACTTCAAACCAAGGTGAATCTGTTTCTTAGTACTTTGAATTATGAAATAAATGAGAACAATTTACTGCCTAATGGATGTACGTTGCTTGTGCTCAATTATGAAGGTTTAACATCGTTGAAAGATGAAGAACGAATTGCTGGTTCGAACCTGTGCTTAACTGCACACGTACATGATGATGGAATCATGAGGGAGGAGAGGGAGGCCGGTTCCAGATGTCAAGATGCAGACTTAAGGCGATCGAGTTACGGAATTACAAGATATGGACGTCACAAGTCGATTCGGATTCATCTCGGTGCAGCCTGACATACATGGACGAAAAATACCATAACTCCGTCATACGCAGTCGGTTTGGGCTAAGTAAATACTCGTTGGAAAGCTTATTCCATAACCTTTCCAACGAGCCTAACCCCACTATCAGATTCGACGCGAGCTGTTCCCAGTAATCAAAACAAATCATCGGTTGAAACACAGATTTTCTGTTTCCTTTTGTAATCGAGTCCAAGTCGGTCCCACTTGTAGTATGGGTCGTATAAACTCATGTACACAACCTGAAGAGATCAGACCACGTTTATTCTACAGAAAAACTCGCAGTTTATTGCTCTTGTTCTCATCTAGGGTTTAGCCTCTTGCAAACCACAAACTAGATAGGGAATTGGGAGTTTCTGCCATAGATCGTTCTTGCTTTTCCGCTGGGAATTGAGGGTTCGATATCATCCACGTGTGGTCTCGTGGATTTGTCTTCAGAGCGTGTGGTTGGGTGAATTTCAAAGAGGTGCAAGTCCTTGCATTGGCACGGGTGATCGCCTACGGTTTGTCAGGTTACACGGGTTATCGCTGATCCTACGTTGAGAAGATCGGGCACCTCGCATCACAGCCTCTAGCCTTTTTTATATTACACAACACAATTTAGACACTCACAACGCACGCACACTCATCTTTATGAACACACATACGCAAACCCTACCTCTATGAACATCTTCGAAGGCTGAGCCGACAAATCCTCAAAATTGACGAAGTCACCACTCACCACTGACGCCTCGCTCTCGACGGCCACATCGACTACCGCTGAACGCAAAATGCCGTTAAAATCTTTAAAAAATCGCTCCCACCGGGAATCGAACACAGGACCTCAGGTGCTACTGAGGCTCTTGTAACCACTAAGCTACATGCCCTTTCGCAAGCAGCCTCTAGCCTTGACAAACATCTCTCTCATTATACCTCAGTTTTTTTAGTGTGGTTTTAGATTTGAGCACGGAAATTAAAAAAATAAAAATTAAAGTGTGTGTTGAAAACGATAAGCAATATGCGGAGTTGACCATTGGGTTGCGGGTTGCCAGATGATGTGGTCCTTTCTATATCTTTTCTTGTTGTCCAATTCTCCCTGCCCGCCAATGCATGCCCTTTGTTCAGATGGTCTACAAAGTATGGCAGGGCTTGGCTCCTTCCAATGCAACATAAGAGCGTCTCCAATGGTTGCCTTTTAACTAATTTTTAGAATTATTTATTAGAGAAAAAGAAGAGAGAGAAGGCAGCTAACTCTTTCTCAAAAGGCAGCCTCTAAGAAAAATAAGAGACTTAAACATGGACCCCACTCCTCTTCAATTCTTTGTAAAAGCTAACTGCTATCTCTTAGCTGCCTCTACCATTGAGGACGCTCTAAGAGAGGCGGCAACATAGTCCCACATGATAGAGGTGGGGAAGGTAGTGCCGGTGCTGACGACTTGGACATGTTCAGAGTAATGTACATGACACTCTATGTTGTTGGAAGAAAGTATGCTAAGATGATCTCTGATCTCTCATGTATAGAGGAAATTATTCTCAGAGGAGTGGTGTCTAACTTTTGATAGGTTAGGGACCAGACGTTCATTGCAGGATTTTAACTCTCACATTCTTAAAAGCAGATTAAGCCTAAGTGTCGAGTGGGTGATGCTCGTGAAGAAAACCTTACTCAAAAGTCGATTCAGAGTGCATTTCAGCCTGTTCGTTTCGCTGCAGCTGCGGCTACAGCTGCAGAAAAATAACTGCGAACACTGTAGCTGCTGCTGAAACACTGTAGCTACTGCTGAAGAAATAACTGCGAACACTCTGAAAGGCTCCAGAACGGAGTAGTTTCTTTTTTTTCTTTTGTGTTTAGCCATGTATGAGCACTAGTGTGGGTTTATGCACTTCTGATTCGAGTCGACTCATGTGGGTGATTGTGTTTGTAATTTCCTAAGGAGTCAAGGTTAGTATAGCTTCTTGAAAGGCTAAAGCCGGTTGAATGCAATTGCCCCATTATCTAAAAAATAGATGCCACTAATACATCTCTCACGAACTTCTCCTTTTTACATCTTTAAGTCAGCAATGCGGATGCAGATGGTTCCGATTGGTCATACCTAATGGGATTGGAACTGACTACTCATAAGGTTATGAAATTTGAGTCTGCCCCCAATGTGGATTTTATTTTAATTAAATAGAGTGTCATATCATCATTTCTTATGATGTGGTAAATGATTAATAAGGGGAGATGTGGAAGGGAATTTCGTCTAGATAACAATGCGTACATTGTTTTCAAGTTGCACATCCTTCTTAAAAATAACAAAAATGAAATAAATGCATTGTGTGAGTTATTTCAACCATCATCATCAAAAATGCCGGCCATAGTAGTTGATATGACACTCTGTTTTTGCTTATGTGGTAAATGATTAATAAGGGGAGAGGTGGCAGCCACATAAGGAAACTTAGAAATAACAAAATGAAACATGCCGGCCATAGTAGTTGATGGCACACATGATCTAGAAATAACAAAATGACTCAGTGCTAGCACAATTATCACTCGAATAATCTGGGCTGACGTGTCTGGGATCTTGCACGTTTTTTGGTGGTTGTTCCACTCTATACCACGTGCAAAATGAGCTTGCATCAATCTAGGATGCATCTAGGTACTCTGGACGAGGTTTGTGCTCTTCAAGCTGTGTTGCATTTGCCAGGCTATGATTTGAATGGAAATGCCTGGCTCCGGCATCGTGAAATGAATGGTGCATATGTAAGTGCACGCGTTACACCTTAAAACATTCATGGGAGAAATCATCGAGGCTTAGATAATTTCACAGGATATAGTTGATAAGGATAGTATGTTTACCTGCACCAGTGACTAAGGTGTACTGGACCAACGCATCCATCCCGACCTCAAGATCTCAAGAAGCTGCGCCCTTAAAAAAACTCAAGAAGGTGCATGCAGTGACGAAAACATCCCTATCGTACGGTGTCCATATATTGTTTTCGTGGCCACAAAGTTGCCAACAACATATATAGTTGGCTCTTTCTCTCATATGATTTTTTTCCTTCGAAAGACCCTTTCTCACGCACGATAGGAGGTAAGATAATAATCAATCTCAGCTGTTGGTTTTATCAAAGTGGAAACTAAATAAAAGGTTACTTTACCTAATTTAGGGCAGGTACAACGGTGTGTTGTTTAGGCCGTCGCATACAATCCACCTAATCTTCAGACTGTTTATCAGATCACTTATACAATGAGTGATTGTTTTAATTGTCTCATAATAATTGCATCTTTCCTTAATTTATGAATGAGAAAAGGAATGTTTATGAGATGTATGACAACTACAACAAGTACAATGATGTGTAAACCGTCTCATACTCCTAAAATTTAGCGTTTGAAGTGGTTGCCTCGCGAAACAACCGCCTCTTTCTTTTACCTTCCTCTCTCTTTTACCTCATCAAAAATTCTACATGACGTTGTATGAGACGGTCTATAAAACTGTTTATGTGTAACATTGTACCTGTGTTTACTGGTACTCCCGGCCCTTTTCCCCTCACGACAGTGCCGCGACATGCGCATGGTCACGTCTTAGTTTTTGTCAAGGCATGCAGGATCGTAACATGTGTTACATCACAATTTGTTTTCTTTACGCACATGGATGGCTCATGCTCACACAATTCAATTGCTCATGTTTTCTCCACCCGATCTCAGATCTAAAGCACCGCTGCACCAGCTAAAACTATGGTCCTCTTTGGCCTGTTACGTGGATTTCCATTAAAGAGTGAATGCACCTACGGTCCTCGAACACCTAATGCCCATTAAAGAGTGAATGCACGTACGGTCCTCGAAACACCTAATGCCATGTAGGCAACGGTGTTTTGGCTCGCACGCCAATGTTTTGTTTTTAATGATTACATAGTACAACTCAAACATTCACAACGTACTCACACTTATTCTTATAAACACACATACATAAACCTTACCTCTATAAGTATTTTTGAAGAGCTTCGCTGTCGAATGCCACGTCGTCTACTGTTAAAAACACAAAGCCGTTAAATCTTAGAAAATTCGTTTCCACCAGGAGTCGAACTCAGGAATTCAAATATGCTACCCTGATGTCTTAACCACTAGGCCTAAACCTCTTTCACGGCTCGCACGCTATGTTGATTTAGTTAGGTATATGGATGACAATTTAAATCAAGATTTAGAGTACTGGGCCTGAATGAGATCCCGGAAAAAGTGAGGACTGCCGGTGCATTTCATACTTCGTTAAGAAACAAGTGACTTTTTGAAAAAAAATTTATAAAATAGTAGATGTAGTTTTAGGGCTTGTTTGGTACGGATTTTAGAATGGATTCTGGATTCTGCTTCTACCACTGTAGATACAGTAAAAACACTGTAGCAGAATCCGTTTTTTGCCAGAATCCATAATCCAGCGAAACGTAGCTTCTCGCGGATTCTGCTACTGTAGCTACAGTAAACACTGTAGGTACTGTAGCAAAAGCAGAATCCGGAAGCCTTTTTGTCAAAGAGAGCCTTAGTACATCTCGTCGAGATGTACTCAAATATAAATGAGCCACAATTATTTGTGACTATCCTTGCATGCACTCCAATTCAGAGCTACAGTGCGTGAACTGGATTGTGCTGTGTCGACGGAGTAGGCGTGTTTCACGTGTACATGATTGGTGGGCAGATACTGCCCCGGGGCAACTGTAGCATACAGTGACATAGGATGCAGACCGCAGGACCAGTGCCCTACGTGATGCCATTGACACGAAGAAGAGGACAATGTACACACCACCATTCATTCACCCATTCCTATAATTCGTACGCCAGCGGGCAGCCTATAAATGTACACGATTCAGCTCCACCATTTTGAAGCATTAGAGAGTGTTGAATCAATCAGTTGGGGGAGTGAAACATGACGACGATGGATGAGAAGCTGCAGCCGTCAGCCGCAGCAGCGGTTGTGCGCATGAACTCTGGCCGAGCGGGGGAGACGAGCTACGCTAACAACTCGAGCTTCCAGAGGGCGATCGCTTCGGTGACGAAGGAGGCGCGGCAGGAGATGGCGGCGGCGCTGTACCGGGAGCGGGGCCGGCCGGCGTCCATGGCCATCGCCGACCTCGGCTGCGCCACGGGGCCCAACGCGCTGCTCATGGTCACGGACGCCGTCGAGGCCGTGCTGGAGGAATGCGGCAACGATCACTCTTGCCCCAATCCGCCGGAGCTGCACGTCTTCCTCAACGACCTCCCCGCCAACGACTTCAACGCCGTGTTCCGGCTGCTGCCGACGTCGGCGCTCGCCGCCAGCGGCCGCTGCTTCGTCTCCGCGTGGCCAGGATCCTTCTACGGCCGCGTCTTCCCGGAGGCCAGCCTGGATTACGTCGTCTCCTCCTCCAGCCTGCACTTCCTCTCCAAGGTACGTATTTTTCAAGCGACTCAGTGCGTGGGAATTGCATACGTAACTTTTTTTTTTGGTAACTCTAGCGACTCATTACTCTGCAGGCTCCTGATGTCCTGAACAGGGGGCGCGTGTACATCTCGGAGCAGAGCCTGGACGCGTACCGGGCGCAGTTCCAGAGCGACTTCTCCGCCTTCCTCCGCAGCCGGTCGCCGGAGATGCGGCCCGGCGGCCTCGTCCTCCTCACCTTCGTCGCCAGGAGGACCGACCGCCCCACCGCGCACGACTGCTACCTGTGGGACCTCCTCGCCGACGCCCTCATGGACATGGCCACCGCCGGCATCGTCGACGAGGAGCAGGTCCACGCCTTCAACGCGCCCTACTACAGCCCCAGCCCCGAAGACCTCCTCCACGCCATCCAAAACGAAGGCTCCTTCGCCGTCAGGACCATGCAGCTCTTCGAGACCACCCGCCGCCACCTCTGCACCACCAAAGACGACGACGACGACGACCTTCCCGAGCACCTGGCCGTCGAGACGGCCAGCACCGTCCGGGCGGTTGTGGAGCCCATGATGCGGACGCACTTCGGATGGGGCGCCATGGACGCTCTCTTCTGCAGGTACCGCCTCCTGCTCGAGGCGTACTACCGCACCAAAGACACACAAAACAAGGACGACCTCACCAACGTCTTCCTCGCCTTGGAGAAGAAACAACAAAATTAATTACCCTGCTCCTCCTCTACTCCCGCCTACACATTTTTTTCATCTACCATTATGTTTGTAATTCTCTTATTGGTAGTGACCTTTTTTACTTAATATCCAAGGCCAACCTTGTTTTTATTTTTGAAAAATATACCATTATGAAGTTGCGTAATTTCAAAAAGGGAAAACATTGATTAACTAAATTCTCCCTACCTTTTTGCCCTCGTCGCGATGGTTTCACCACCCAGCCACCTCCAACGTCATCCCCTTAGGGCGTCTTGGGGGGTGACATCCTCCCGAGACCAAGCACCTTCTTGTCGCAGCCATCTTCGGCACAAGGCATTTGTTGTCCACAAGATTTCATGCCTGATCTCTCTTTCTCCTTCATCGTTTTCCTTTATTTTTTTCGAGAACCTTTACGGTGCACCCAAATCGATATAGGCCGTCTATTTTTTTAATCTAACCGTTCAGATGCACTTCATACCACTTCAAGATCTCTCAACTAGTATGGTAGTATTTTAAAGTGATATAAGGAGTATAGGGGTATTCTAGGTAAAAAAATGTTTATTTCAGTAATTATGTGGATCTAATCTAACTAGATAATGAATTAATAAATTATGGAACGCTATTCCGATAGATCATTTGGGTCAAAATGTTTGTTCGTGGTTTCTTGACATGTTCCCGTGCTCTATCACCATAGCGCCGGTGACTCCGGATGGAAAAGGACTCCGGTGGCCTGATTAAAAAAAAGGAAATAACTCCGGTGGCCTGATTCAAAAAAGAAAAGAGAGAAAGAACTCCGGTGGCTGCCATGAGGAGATCATCGCCGGATCGAAGCCCTGCACGAGTACCTCGGCCTCGTCGTGCATGCGCACGGCGCCCGTCACTTGCAGTAGTTCGACCCCCATTGTTGAATTGAATCTTCCCGGCCGGTACGGCGAATCGGCCGCTGGAGATAACTAGTAGATCTTTGATTCCAGATTTCGTGTGCGGAAAGTAGGAGTAAACTAGGGAGGAGTAATAGCGGCCAACGATCGCTGCCTGACAGCTTGTTAGCCATGGAGCTTCACGTCTCCACGTTTCCTCACCTGCAGCCTGCAGCATTGGGTCTACGAACGACGTAATGGATAGCAACAATGAGATTCGATCGTTTTGTGATGGCGGCCAAACGATGCGTTTTTCAAGTGATGATTTGATACCCTACGGTGGCATCTCAAGTAATTTTTCATTACAAAACTGTCCTTGGCAATCAACGGCCAGATTTTATTCATACTACTCTCCTCTTTTACGTGGTATGGTGCACCGTAAAGGTTCTCTTTTTTTCTTTCTTCTCCCTCAGTCGAGGAGCCCATGATTCGGAGATGGTCCTCGTCGGCACCAATCAGTACAATCAATTTGAGGTCACATCGGCTACCCAAGGCCTGAAGACATGGTCACATGGGGTGGGTTCAGGAGTTCCTATGGCAATTATTGGCTGAGAACAATGGCAACTATGCGGATGCTTGCATGTCATGCTTGACTACAACTCATCCAAAGCTGCATTGGCTAGACATCGGACCCATTGGACCCTCAATGGGTGCTTACTGTAGTGCGTATACTCATCAATGAGGTGGTGGCACATTTGAGGAGGTGGTGGACAGAGGGCCTGCTTGGTTTGTGGCCACCGTCCACCACAACGCACCTCCGGCAGCGCCACAGCTTAGCGCCGAAAATCAGCGCCACGCCCACCATGCACGCCACGAGCAAAGCGACAAGAAAAATGAGCAAAACGACAGGTGCATGTGTTGGGGCGACCGAGGCTTTCCCAGCAACCAAGCAGGCCCATAGTATACATTATACAACGACCAAGTGAAAACCTAGGTCAGCTCTAAAAGCTTGCAATGATGAAGTCTTTGGTTGCTACACTCTTGGAGGCATTTATAGGGTACATCTGCATTCACTTTGAGAATGGTGCCAAATGTTTTTCCTTCCCTCTCTTGAGGCACCATGTACGAACTCTTTCTCACCATTAGGTGGTCACAGGATTCTTCTCGTCACTACCCTAGTCTCATGTTTCTTCTCCTTGTGGATTCTCTTTGCATTACTTGTGTTCAATTGCTATCACTAGATCCGACCAGCTTTGTTGTTAGGTTTGTTGCTTCATCTTCATCTCGATTCCACGGTTGTCTGGTTGTAATCTTCAACGATCCTCCTCATTGAGGCTTATTTACCCCACCGTGGCGTAGGAGGGCATTGAAAACTAACTGGCAATTTGAGAGGCATGCCCTGCTCCGTCTTACATGCGTGCGCCTATGGTTAACCACAACTCTAGAATAATAATCAGCGAGTCAATAGGGTGTAGACTGATGAGCTTCAGTGTTTCGCTAGTTGTTTGTGCATTTGATGAGCTTTTCAGTAAAGCACTTCAATTTTTGGTTTTCATTGCTTGAAGTCGGATTTGTTTACTTTGCTTGAAGTCGGTTTCGTTCTCTTTAGACGATCTTCTCTCCTTGAAGATTCTTCACCATCCTCCTGTTGGAGGGTGTTAGAGGATGTTGACAAGAGTGGTGACTAGGCATCTAGTACGTGCAGATGATGTTTCTCTTGCCTTGGTTACATGAGGTACAGAGTTGAAACCATTCAACAAGTAAGTTGCTTGACGATGGTGTAGACACTAGTGATCGACAATATACTATCGTTAGTAGTGCCTAAAATATGTCGGACCTCGAGGTGTGTTGCATCTCTCCCCTGGGTATGGCATGGCTTAACGCCGCACCCCCAAACCCCTAAAGAAAGAAACAAAAAGGATCCTTAGGTATGGTAAAGGGCTAAAAGTTCTGGTTGTGGATCTCAACTAGCTTGCGGCTTCCAACATAGTTGGTTCTTGTTTTTAAAAAGTGGGGCGAAAAAAATAAGGGGTGGCACCTGTAGAAAAGGAAAAGAAAAAACGAAGCAAGCAGGACCAAAGAACAAAAAGGAGGGACAGAAGAGCATGGCAAGGACAAATAAATCAAAAGGCACCGGAATAAAGCGAGAAATATATGATGCTGTGCTGGTAGGGCACGTGCTAATAGTCAAGATGGTGATCATGCGTGTAAACTGACGTAGGGAAGCATGTTGGATGGTTGAAAGTAATCAAGTTGGTGGCAATGCAGTAGGGAACCCTTGAACGGTCTGGCTTCTTTGAGTTTACTAATGACACATGGAAACCCTGCCTGAAAATATCTGCATCGGCACTGCAGTCCGCAGATGAAATGGTGGGCATATGATGAGCCAGCAGCAGCCCCTGCTGCTTGACGGACGGATGGACGGACAGTAGGCTAGTGCGCATCTGGCGTGACAGCACTCTTGATTCAGTGAATTGTGCTCGTCAGGGCGATGGATGGGAGGCCACTAGCTGCTACAGCAACGACATGGAATGGAAGAGGACCTGAT
Source organism: Eragrostis curvula (assembly GCA_007726485.1). Lineage (NCBI taxonomy): Eukaryota > Viridiplantae > Streptophyta > Magnoliopsida > Poales > Poaceae > Eragrostis > Eragrostis curvula. Next base: position 18,443,307 of record CM017445.1, read on the forward strand.
GGATGAACTGACGTGACCACAAAAGCATATACTACTACTTCACAAGAGAAGTGTATATATATGTAGTACAGGTACGATCGGCATGGATAGCAGTACACAGCTGCTTGGTTATGATGGAATCGATGGAGGAAGAATCAGCATCAGCAGCAAGCCAACAATGTCCTCCTCCTCCTTTCTCTTGGTTCCTCTGCCTCTCTCTCTGCCTCTTCGTCGCTGCTTCTGTCATGATCTTCAAGAACAACAAGAAGAAGCTTGCCGCCGCGCCAGCACCACAACGACCACCATCACCACCGGGAAGGGGGAGCAGTTGGTGGTGGTGCGTGCTGGAGACGATGGCGTTCGTGGCGGACAACAGCAGCGGGCGTGGCTTCTACCACTTCGTCCAGACGCGCCACCGGAGGTACGGCGGGCCCTGCTTCCGCACCTCCCTCTTCGGCCACACCCACGTCTTCGTCTCCTCGCCCGACGCCGCCCGCGCCCTCCTCCTCTCCGGCGACGGCGATTCGTCATCTTTCTCCAAGCGCTACGTCCGCACCGTCGCCGAGCTCCTGGGCTCGCACAGCCTGCTCTGCGCTTCCCACGCCCGCCACCGCAGCCTGCGCCGCGCCCTCGCGCCGCTCTTCTTCAACCCCCACGCCACCGCGTCCTTGACGGCCACCTTCGACGCCCTCACCCGCAGCCTCATCCAAAGCTGGTCCTCCTCCTCCCAACCATCCTCCACCGTGGTGGTGCTCGACGCCGCGCTCGGGATCACCTTCGAGGCCATCGTCCGCGGCATGCTCGTCGGCACGTTGAGCGACGACAAGCTCCGGCGGATGCAGAGCGACGTGCTGGCCGTGACGCAGGCCATGCTGGCCTTCCCGCTCCGGATGCCCGGCACGAGGTTCCACGCAGGACTCCAGGCACGGGAGAGGATCATGGACGTGCTGCGCCAGGAAATTGCCTCCAGACGCCGAGTCGACATCAACAAAACCGATCGTTGCAACGACTTTCTGCACAGCCTTCTTCGCATCGGGAGCCTCTCGGATGATCAGATTCTCGATAACATCCTCACGCTCATCATTGCCGGTATGTACTACTGAAAATTCTCGATTCTAAATTGCCTATGTAGTATTCAGTCCAGTCCAGTCATCATCTTGTTCGCTTGTGCTTTTAGGCCAGGTTACCACAGCAACTGCAATTACATGGATGCTCAAGTACCTGGCTGACAACACACACTTGCAGGAAAGCTTAAGGGTCAGTCCCAGTCAGCTCAACACGAATTTCCTTTTTGAAGCATCTCGATTAATCAGTTATGCTTCTCAATCAATTCCGTCCTAGTACTGATTCCTTAACACGTACGTACGCAGTCGGTTCAGCTGGAGCTGGCACCCAAGCACCGCGATTCGCCTCTTACCCTTCAGCAACTCAACGGCATGGACTCTGCATACAAGGTAGGTACGCACGGCACGGTGCATCATACCCTTATTCTTATTATGCATGCGTCACCTTTACTTGATTAGCCAATTAGAGATGCTAATTGATTATTTTAGGTGGTGAAAGAATCCTTAAGGATGGCCACTATTGTTTCCTGGTTTCCAAGGGTCGCACTCCAGGACTGCCAGGTGGCAGGCAAGTATTCATATGTGCCAGATGTGTGCTCCTTTTTTGTTTTTCTTGCTTTCTGCTCTCTAATTGATCACCATCCTACGATATCTGACAGGGTTTCATATCAAGAAGGGCTGGATTGTAAACGTTGATGCCAGGTCCCTACACTACGATCCAACGATTTATGAAAATCCCACTATGTTTGATCCTTCAAGGTTCGATGTAAGTCTGACACAAAACTAGACCACTATTATGAAAAGGTCATTTCTCCCTTCTTTTCGTGCAGAGTAGAGTCATATAAAGCAAAAAAAGGAAAAAAAAGGGAGAAATGGCCTTTTCCTTTTAAATGCATGATTTGATCAGCCGTATATCTTTTATTATTATTTTTTTTTATTTTTTTTGCGAATCTAATGGAGACATTTTCCTGCAACTAACTACACGTGTTGAATTGAACAGGAGGAAACAAAGGCCAACAGCTTCTTAGCGTTTGGAGCAGGGGGGAGAACGTGCCTAGGGATGAACCTCGCCAAGATGATGATGCTCATTTTCCTGCACCGGTTTGTGACGACTTTCAGATGGGAGATGGCCGACGACGACCCAAGCCTGGAGAAGTGGGCCATGTTTCCAAGGTTGAAGAATGGGTGCCCACTTCACCTCACGCCAATATAATCCCTGTGTTCGTGTGGGGTACATCATCATCGATTCAGTTCAATTGAATTCATGATATGTAAGGATGAATTAGTTTGAGATGTGATGAGTGCACTGAGGACTTTGAAGAAAAGGGAGGGACAGAATTTATCAATATGATTGACTTGTGTAGATTTGTGTGTTAATGCACGATGTAGTATTGTACCTTAATTTATGAGCTTTTTTATTATTTTTGAAGTGGCACCATCATACCATCTGGTGCATTTGTAAGCACTGTAAAAAAGGTCCTTGATTTTATAGTAGATAGAATGGTACTTAAGCATAAAAATTTCCATGGCAAAGAGAGTCCATAATTTTACAGTGACCTTCGTTTGTACAATCAGTAGGCTCACTTTAGAAATCTTTGATGAATGGAATTAAAACAAAAAAAAAAGAATCCAGCAGCCAACCTGCAGAAGGGCTGAGCTGGGCCAGCAGTCTGTATGGGCCAAAATAGAGGTCTGGTGGACTAGTGTTGGTATATTTTGGGTTTGCCGTTACGACCACCCACCCATCATCATCCACCAATCTATCCGCTTCGTGCAGCCATGGCGACCACCACGCTGCTCAGCTCCTCCTTCTCCATGCCCGCCGCCGCTGCGGCCCGCAGGAGCAGCGCCGCCTCCCTCGGGTTCGCCACCTCGCAGCTCGCCGGCCTCAGCCTCGGCCTCTCCGTCTCCGCCGCCGGGCCCCTCCTCCCCAAGCACCAACAGCAGCTCCAGCCCATCGTCGCGCGTACGTCTTTCTTTCTTTGCCTTCACTCTGATTGACTAGATTAACTAGTACACGTTCAACTCATTTCTTACCTCTCTAGTGTAGTATTCATCGGTACAGTAATTCTGGCTAATCCCAAACACTGCTCAAACGTGCACATTTGTTCAATTGCAAGTGAACCTTGGAACAATAGGATCAATCAAGTTGTTCACAGGAGGGCTGGCCGGCCAGCTTATATGCCATATATAAATCAAGTACATCATGTACCCACTCAGCTAGCAATTCTGAAAGTTAGGCCCAATTGATTCGCCTGAATTGAAAGGGCCTATTGTCTGAATGTTGATAAAATGATAAGTAATGCAATTGCATCCTGGACGAATGCATTGCTTTATCTTGTATGTTGTGGCTGAATGGATGAAGAACAACTGCGCGTGCAGGCCGGATTTGCCCCTTCACTGACAAAAAGACGAACCGCGCCAACAAGGTGTCATTCTCCAACCACAAGACCAAGAAGCAGCAGTTCGTGAACCTGCAGTACAAGAAGCTGTGGTGGGAGGCTGGCAAGCGCTTCGTCAAGCTGCGCCTCTCTACCAAGGCCCTCAAGACCATCGAGAAGCACGGCCTCGACGCCGTCGCGCGCAAGGCCGGCATCGACCTCAACAAGAAATGAACAAGACCTCCCTCTGCTGCTCTGCCTCCATGCTCGCATTTCATTTCCTCCTGCGTTTCAGTTAATGTATCTTTTTTGCCCATATAATGTATCTTTTTTCCACAGTCCTCTCGACTTGTTATCGGCTTCATTACAACTATTATCACTTAGTGTGATCGAACAGCGAAGTAGAATTGGAATTAAATGGAATGGATGCATCAAGAATTTTCTTGTTTTTCCCTTTTCAAACAAGAAAGAGAGCTTATAACAACACTAGAGTGGAAGTGGTTAGCTAGCATAGTGAGGAAAGAAAACAGGGACGAGAGATGAACATTGCAAAAGGAAGGTTCAAAAAAGAAAAAAAAGTGTCTGCAGTTGCTGGTGTTCCAAACAAGAGAAGTGGGTACAGTTGTTGCTTGCTGAGGTGGTGAGAACTGAGGAGAAGGATGCACACGTGGAAGGATGGAAGGCCTACTAGTACTAGTGCTGGTCAAACTAGTGTCACCCTGCCTCCAGACTCCTGAGCTCACCACTCTCACTGTTTAGCTAGCTCAGGAAGGAAAGGAGCCTCCTCGCCGTCTCCGCCATCCACCCATATGGAAACCAACGACCAGCTCACCCCACCCGCCATTGCCGCCGTCGCAGGGGAGGTCAAGCGCCCGCGCAAGAGGAGCAGGTACCTTTCCCCTCCCTACACCGACGCGGATGACGCCCCCGCGGGCGAGGTCTGCGCCGCCGACGTGCTGTCGGCTCTCCGCGGCGCCGCGCTCCTGAGCCTGGACTCCCAACAAATCCCCAATACGGCCCAGGCCCTCCGTTTCCTTGCTCTCTACAGGAACAGCAGGAGCAGCGCCTCCACCTTGTCCGCCAATCCGCTGCTCGAGGATGCGGATGCTCCTGCTGCTGGTGTTGGCCCCAAGCCTCTGCTCAAGCTCTCCATCCCGGCCATGTCCACCCCAGCACCAGGGCCCACGAAGAAGAAGCAGAATCCCCAACAACCTCCTGCTACTCCTGCTCCTGCTATCAGGAAAGACAATGCCGCCGCCGCCGCACCTCCTGAAGCTGGGCAAAAGAGGGCATCCAAATCAGAGGGTGGTAATGCCAGTGCCAAAGTCGCTGTTAATGCCAAGAGGAAGAGGAAGTACAAGAAGATGATGAACAACACTGGGAACCAGCAAGTGCAGCATTTCGGGAATCCGGTGGCACTTGTGCTGGACTTTGCAGAGGGCACTCCTCTGCCTTCCACAGATGATCTTCTCTCCACATTCAGCAAGTTTGGCTTCCTGATCCAGTCCGAGACTGCTATACTCAAAGAGGATCGCAGTGCCCGTGTTGTGTTCGCCACCAGAGCTGAAGCAGAGGCTGCCTACAGCTGTGCCCAAACTCTCGGTGCTTTTGGACCTCCTTTTGCCACAACACGCCTCCAGGATCTCCCTCCGATCACCCTCAATGCGCCTCCGCCTCTTCCAAATCTTCCGCTCAAAGATGTTAGGAAGAACCTTGAGATGATGATCTCATCCTTGACCGGCCGCTCCTCATCGTTCGCAGCTAATGCACCTCAAGGAGCGAAACCGGCCATGGGTAATCTTGTGGGAGAAATGCAGGGTCTTCTGGCCAAGGTTGACAAGATGCTGCAGGGTGCTTCTTCTACCGTTCACCACGATTAACCTCAGCTCAACAAGTCACCAGCATGTATGTGAATGTTCATCATCTCCGTATCTTGCTACTTGCAAGTGTTAGGTGATGATGCCTCTTGTAGATCAGCTTATTACTATAGCTGCTGATTCCCAGTCTGTGGTTATAGCGTGCAGTCCTAGACTCCTAGTTTCTCATCTCATGTAGCAGTCATGTAAATGCAGGTAGAATGGTATGTGTTGCTGTTGTGTAATGGTAGTAGAATTAGATGCAGTTTCCTTTCGTATCCCTTATCTCCATGTTTTGAAGTACTAGCGAATGTCCTTGTGTAGTTGATTATCCCCGTTATAGTAAACCTACCATCAACTTCCACCCATGGGGTAACAATAGCAAATCCTATCCAAATTTTTACATGTTATAATAACATCTTGTAGTCTGCAAAGTTAATCAAGTTAAAATGTGTTTTGCCAACCTTTTAGCAGGGCTTCCTGACCATCAAATGCCGCCCTTCCTGTAGACTCCAGCTTCAGAGCACAGTACACGTTTTGAACAGCTACTCATGACATGCACAACAGAAATGCCATATTGAATGACGCATTCAGTGTGGGTCTAGGAAAAGCTTAAACTGACGATGACGATGTCCACACATGTATATGTCACTTATTCCCCACCCTAGGCAGACCCAGAAAACAACAGTTGGACAACACCCAAATGGAATAAATTAAAGCAAAACAACTAACAAACAAGCATATCCATTGCGCTCGTTATGATGCACGTCACAAATTCTACAGTCCCAAGCAGATTTTATACGCCATTGAAATGTTCTTGACATGTTTTCCAGTGTAAACGGTAGCATTGATCAATCTAATTAAGTACAGAACACATATCGTTACTTGAAACTTATTGTGCAATATGTTATTCATCTTTTGCTGCTCTACCGCTATTGTGACAACTCCCAGATGTACCAGAAACCCGCCTCTAGATGCTTCTCAGTTCTTGAACTGCCTTGATTTTACTTAAATGGCCTCTGAGTGTTCTTCAATCTCGCTACGTCCAGCATCACTTTCAGCCCCACCATTAACTGGCACGTCAGCGGCAACACCAGATGCACTTGGTGCACCATTCACCTGTACCTCACCAGCTGACTCAGTACTGTCGCTCGAGGGTTGCTTTGGAAGGGCCTTTGGTTGACGTATGGCAGTTGCTGCTTCTGGCATGACAACACCTGGAGGCTGAGGGGGCACCCAGCGGCGCTGTGGAGGCGGTCTTTCCTCAACCCCAGTGTTGTATGCCAAAGGCCTAGGCTCATCCGTATGGAAATCAGGGGCCTTCCCATTCTGGTGATATAAAGGAGCATGGTTGTCCTGGGCTTCAAAGTATGATCCATCATTACCTAACTGGGAGTTAGATCCATAACCAGGCCTCTGCTGTGAATATTGCTGCACCTCCCATGGCTTTTTTTTCGGAAAAAAAAAAAACCCCGCATGAAAGTCAAGTTTCAACTGAAAGAAATCGATAATGGCAGTAATAAAGCTACCGAAAAGGGAGCCGTCTCACCTTACTCCCAGAAGAAGACCTATCTCCTCGTTGCGCAGAGGATAATGTCTGCTCAAAGCACAAAACAATCAGGGTGGTGGTTCAAGTTACGTAGGGCGCATGCTTTGAGTAAACTGATAAGTTAAATAAATGAACGACAGAAGATAAATGCGGTTATGAATTATAGTAACATATGCGAGAATGGTCGAGACTATAAATATGTGACATATGTTTTCAATAACCCAATCCGAGCTCATGCAATTATAGAGATTGGTCAGTTTACATTTGTAAACCATATGCACATCTGGCAAACAAACATATTTAGAGATCTGTAAGTATGTACAATGAGAAGTAAATAAGTAGTCAATGTTATCCTAAAAGGACTACAGGGCAGGAGTTTCTATGTGCATAGTTAGAAATGAATTACATTACATACCATTTTAAGTTTTAGCTATGCAATCTTACTACAATGTTTCTTATTTTTTCACGGGTGCGAATGTAAACCAAGAAAATTGAGGGTGCGTGTGGGACTGTGGGGTGTGTTGGAACAGGTCTCCTGCGTTTTTCGAGAGAAAAAATCTTACTACAATGTTATGTACAATCAGATATTATGCGTAAAAGAAAATACAGAAGCAAGAATTCACAGATGGCTAATTCTCAAACAACTGCATTCAGGATACATGACATGTCTAGCGGATTTGCAAAATATTTGTATTTTCAGGAGTTGATCAACTCAGATGTGAAACATCCAAATAAGTTTTATGCTGAAACAGTAGGAGCTGTCTAACAAAGCTTGTTTGTGAAAGAGTCAATCCAGCTATTTTGACAGCTATTCCTTATTCTTGACTAGATTTTTTTTTTCAGCTAGCCTGGAGTATGAAATTCAGGTGTCATCGGGCACCCCAATGACCAGCTGAGATTAAAAAAAAAATCAATTTATGCCAACAATAAACAGATCAGCTGCTTACTTCTGCGTAGGATCTTGAAAATGACCCTGGTGTAGGTTCAGTAGGTGCTGGTGCAAATGAAGGCCTTCCTGCTCAAACAAAGCAATAATAAGCAACGTACAAGGAAACGCCAGGCTCAAATGGGCAGAAAAAGAGAGATACACTGATACAGACCCGAACCAAAGTCACTGTTTGGCACACCATACATATTGGTTTGCTACAAATGGAAAGTGATCCGAAATTAGACAATGATGCAAATCATGAGCACATTACTGAGCATAAATATGAGACAGGCATTATAACTGCACACCTGAGAAGCTCTCCATGAACTGTTAACTGGCCCTGAACATTGTGATCAAACAAATGATAGTGTTTGTCAGATTCTCTTACCTATCTGGGTCAATAATTACATATCAAAAAAAGAAAGTGGACTTTCTAATCTAGGCTCACATGTAAATGATTTTAGATAGCATTACCGTGGCATAATGTGGATTTCTTCTGATACATATGCAAAATAAATAAATAATATCGGATTTACGATGGGCAAAGATAGATCTAAAAGATGCTATATAACTTCTGATACTGACCGTTCTTCACAGCAGGAGGGACATGCTCTTCCGATGGGCGGTACTGAGAAAACCTATCCTCTCTGGTAATATTTATGGATTCCCTTCCATGACTTAGTGACTCGCTCAAGGATTTTAGCTCTTTTGCTTGGGAATCTAAAGCTTGTGTTAAAGTCACAAGTATCTTCCTTTCTGTCAACAAGAAAGTGACACCATAGAGTAGATATAAGGCAACTTGATACAAAATTAAGTTGAAGAGAATTAAGATTACTGGCAACAAAGAGGAGACAAGTCATGAACAAGCATATGGAAACCTTCATCCTTTGAAGCAAGCAGTTCTTGGTTTGTTTTAGCAATAGCAGAAACTGCAGAAGCAGAAGCTTTTACAGCCTGTGCAGTCTCGTCATCAATCTTGGCCTTAAGTTGCTTCCCCTCAGCTTCGTCGCCTTCTGCTACGACGTTACGGATCCAGGTCTTGAGCCTAGGAATGAACAGCTTCTGCGCCACACATGCAGTGCCAATATGGTTTATGCTTAGTTTCTGGGCCGGAAGTTTTGAATTGAAACATGTAAAGAGGTCAGTAGAGGAACCTTGACAAAGACAGCAGCGCTAACCCCAAATCCGAGCAATAGCCCTGCAGCAAGGAATGCTTGGTACCAGCTGAACCTGGGCTGCGTCCGAAGAACGACAGGGCCAGTTGCTGGCTGCACAGATTGCACTGGTGCGTAAGTTTGCAATCCAGTGGATTGATTCTGGTTGGTGGCTGTATTTGCAAGTAAACAAAGAGTCCCCTGAGCTTGTTTAATGAATTCAACAGATAATCGGACAATAAGCCAGAAGAAGTTATGTTACCCTGCTGCTGTGAGGTGGCACTCGGTTGCGGATCCTGCAGTAGCAAAGCAAGAAAGGTCAGGGCATATCAGTTCAGTCGTCGGAGGGGAGGAAGAAGAAGGTGATGGATCTTACAGGGACTCTCCGGAAGGCCTCATCGATCTCTTGGGCAGTGAGGCCCTTGTTCTCAAGGAAGGATCGCCTGTGGACGACAGCGGAACCCCTGACCTTGGGATGTGAGAGGAACTTGACGGCGTTCTGGACGTAGTCCTCCCTTATCGGCTGCGGCGGGGCCTCGAACACCAGCTTCTCGCCCCCGTCCGGTGCTGGTGCTGCTCATGGTCCAAGGATGGAAGCAAGATGGGAATTTTCAATCAATTCTTCAATTCAATTACGAAGGAGAGAGAGAGAGAGAGAGAGAAATTGAAGCAATTTTCAATCAATTCTTCAATTCAATTACGAAGGAGAGAGAGAGAGAGAAATTGAAGCAAGGAAAAGGAGCAGTTTTTGGAAGGACAAATCGAATCGGATACCTGAGTTAGGAGATTGCTGGTCGGACATGGCGCACGGCGGGGCTCGACTCTCACCGGAGTTTCTCTCCTCGCCGCAGCGAGACGGGATGGGAGACTCTCACCGGAGTTTCTCTCCTCGCCGCAGCGAGACGGGATGGGAGACTCTCACCGGAGTTTCTCTCCTCGCCGCAGCGAGACGGGATGGGAGTCGTCGTGTGGACTCGGGAGCAAGCCAGTCCAAACGAGTTGGTGTCTGGGCTTTACCGCAAATATTATCGTCGTGCACGCAACCAAAATTTCAGCTCCACCAAATATCTTTCTGCTCTTTTTTGCCCCCTGATGAGATGCCGAAATACGCAGTATGTATATCCATGACCAATGTATGCTACATAGGAAATCAGCATAACATTAATAATTTTTTTTTTTTGGAAAAAATAGTCCAGAACTCTTAAATTTGGACACCAAAGACTCCAAAATTTGTAACCTGCAAACGTTGAAACGGCATCATCATTTATAGCTGAAAAAAAAAGTATCACTAGAGTCAGAGCTTTCAACCTTGCAATATAGAAACGACATCACAATTCATCATTGGAAATACGGCCACATCTCTTGGGGCGAAAGAAAATCCTCCATACATGAACATTGGGAGATCGCATACCCCGATTTGACTGATGGATTGCATACCGTATCCATGACGGACAAGATGTTCGTATGCGCATCGTATTATTAGCTCGATGGCTCCCTGGGCTTCCTGCATATATATCCTACGCACGTAATAGCAGATACGATCAATCAAATCAAACACATAGCTGGGACCTCCAATCCAATGGCTCTGCTGCCGCCGATGCTGGAGGAGGCGTCCTTCTCTATGCTGATGATGATCAAACTCGCCCTCGTCACCGCCGCCTTGCTCATCTCCTGCTACGTCGGCATCAAGCGCCGCCGCCGCCCCGCCCCCAAGGATCATCACGCCGCCGCCGGCAGCACCAGCGAAGCGTCGTCTTCATCGTCTTCATCGAGCAGCAGATCAAGAAACAAGAGGGATGAGGACCGCGTATCATGGGAGCAGGAGTCCATGACGAGCCCCGTGCTTCGCAGAAGCCCTTCGCTCTCGGACTGGCTTTCACCGCCGCCAGCTTCCTCCCTTCATCACTGAAAAATACATATTGTTCATTCCCTCCTGGTCTTCAAGCTTCAACCACACATCCATACATAGTACAAATGGGTAATGGATGTAGTATTATCTTTGCATATCTACTGTTTCTTTACTTCCTACTACTACTACTGCAATCAATCGAACAGCTCAAGCTCAACACGGAGTTATATCAACCCAGAAAATTACTGCACCCTCCTTTCTTATCCTAACGACAAAATACAAAGGGAGTAATCCTAATGCACAATTACATACACGCATGCATGGATCGATGGTCCTGCCTAGTAACATATCGTTTATACTACATAATGATCGCTCTCAAAAAAACACGGCAAAAAGAGAACTGCTGCACAATTTGGTTTGCGCTCCTAACTCCCCATCCTCCCTACTGATAACTCGATGGATTAAGTCAGCGATCAGGCAGCTGATGGCCATCGTCGATCACTATGCTGGGCAGCTCCTCAGGGCCCACCGAGCTGTTCGACACCACAGGATCACCAACATTCTCCACACTCTCGTGCCGGACCGGGCGGAGGAGCAGCCCCTGCAGCCGCACCAGGTAGCTCTGCCCGGCGGGCTGTGACCTCACATACCTAGTCGCTGCAGTTGCCATTGTTACGTCACTGGCGGATGGGTGGTCCAGTTCACCAGTCGGACGGAGATTGTTGAGCGCGCTCAGGTCTAGATTGGGGAAGACGGAGCACCGGCACCGAGGACACTTGACATTCAGCCGGAGCCATTGGTCGATGCACTCCACATGGAAATTGTGCGCACATGGCAGCCCACGGACCTGCATGGACAGAAACTATCAAATCGATTCATGTTCATTTAATTTGAGTCTATAATCAACAAGGAGAGTGTTGTGCAGCACCTCATTGCTAACATGAAATTCTTCAAGGCAGATAGGGCATTCACTGCAGTCAGTCGGAACAGCTTTCAGCCTGAATTTTGGAAGTTCTTGAATCAGTGCCTCAACTGCTTCTCTCTGCACAAAAAAGGACTACTCAAAACTGAACGGTGCACATATAATCTATTTGAGGCCAAACTATTTGTGCCACGATGCTACTTTGGAAAGATGAAGAAATTCGTCCTCAATCCCTCCCTCTGCTTCCCAAATAGTTTTAGTACTACTGAACACTGGTAAAGTTCTATCAAGATGACAGAATGGCCCTGGAGCACTTCTTGTGATCTCTTAGCCCAATGACATATTGCTCTTTTTTCTCCATAAATAAAAAATTAAAAACTTTAGCCTACTTTCTTCCTTAGATCCCTTCTTTTACTCCGATAATATTGCAGATCGAAATCGATGCAAAGAAAATGAATGCATTTCCATACTATATAAAAAAAGAATGTTTATTGCTAACAAGTAACAAAGATGCAGATATTTCCTTAGCTAGACCAATTCAATGAGCAAACAGAAAACCAACAAGCTGCACCACTGTTGAACCTACAACTAAATATTTACATAAATACTTTAGGCCACACATTAAAAGCTCATGCAAGATTTTTTTTCCCCAACAAACTCACCTGAGCGGCAGTTAAATAAAGGCCTGGATGATATGCAGTATCTTGGCCCATCCCTCTCATTTCCAAGCCAACGGCCTCAAATGCCCAGTCAGGAACACGAATCATATCAAGCAAAACCTGAACAGATGAATAGCATATTAGAGATATGTCATGAATAGCATTTGTATTCATATGAAGGCACCAGGCCCAAATATTTATACATGTACGGGTGTGGGCAAATATGCACAAAATTCCTTATAAATGGGGAAACAGAAAAAAAGGTACATATACATCTAAAAAGATATATCATAACATCAAAATAACATACATTGTTCATGTATAGATCAGAAAGCATAGGAAACATGTACATTCCACCTAAATATACCACCCAAACCCAGAAGAGAAGGCAGTTCAGATTATGTAGAAAAGCGAATTTATACTTACGTGCAGCCTCCGATATTTGATTTGTGCCTTCAGACACTTTTAAAGGAAATATTACATGTGTTTCAAGTAGGTGCCTTTGTACAAATATGAGCTTCAAGTATGATGTGCAAATAAAATATCATTGGGGGCATATATGCTGAACAAAACATAAACATAGAGAGTGTCCACAAACGATTTGATAATTTTATACAGATCAATCTTGTTAGGAGGTACTGCCCAGCAAAATGCTAGCACTAACAACTAATTTTCGTTTTTGTAACCGGATGCATTGAATGGGGAGCAGTGGGAGAGGCAGGGGATGTGCACAGTCTGCACATGCACACCCGAATAACATGAAGCTAGTATCATGTTTAGATGTTGTTTAAGTAGAAATTTGGAGAATCATTGGTGTGCATACTTATAATGGAATACCTTAAGAGTCATGCACACCTATGAAAATTTTCTATATCCACCACAGAAGGAAAGGCCATTAAAGAAAACAAAGGAATGCATTACCCCATATTCAGAGACTGGAATTCCCTGTTGTGCCCTCAGTTGAAGTGCATGCCTTCGGCTTAGCCACTACACACAAACAGAGAGCATAAATTCTCTATGAACATGCATCTGCTCAAGCAATACTTTAGAATAATAAAAGCCATAATAAAAAATTAAGTCAATGATGCTATGCCTCATTCCTACAAGTACAATCTTCATTAAAACCACAGGAACATAAGCTTTTATTACCGTGCCATATTCCACATGAAGAGTGGTATATATATAGCTAAAACTGAAAAGGTGCATGCAGTACAGCTTCGCGGCAGTTTTTGTTATCAATTTATATATGTGTATTTAGCTAGGGGCACATACGTGAATATGGGTTACAAGACATATATTCTTTAAGCTCAGTACGCTATAACACACTCTCTTAAAAGTGTTGTGTTACCAGACTAGAGGTATATACTCAGCAATAAAGTACAGACAAGAGCATCAGGGGAACATTTTTAGTGAATCCAAAGAAATTGCATTCATGCTCTTATCACAAAGTTCAGACTTCAGGCCAGTGCTATTATGTCCATTAGTATAGAGCCATCACTACCCCAGAAACAAAAGGCGAAATTTGCTGTGGCACACTGCAAAAACGTGGTTTTTGGTCCAACACACCACAAGTCGCAATATTAGCCACAACACACTGCAAATTTGAGGCTCTTTATTGTGGCACACTAAATTAAAGAGATGTGATATTTTCAACTTCTTTTATCTCATTACAAGAAATACATTACAAATTGAAACACAATGATACATTGTTGCATTCTTTATCCATGTGGTTTTTTGTAGATTTTTACATTGTTGCAAATTGAAACACCAATAACGAAGGAAAAAAACTTCATGCCTCAAGTAGCTCAATATTATTCTCGTTGATGCACAGCAGGTATGAACACATCATCGCTAAACTATAATCGCCTACATTCTACACACATTGACAAGTACAGTACATATAGATGCAAAATTTAGCAGTAAATGCAACTGTGATGGCCAGCAGGGACAACCCAACTCATAGCATCAGCAGACTAAATAAACTAGTATCATCTAGGTCCTCTAGGACGAACATAGGCAATATCACTGTGGGATAAGCAGACAGATTCAAAATGTACATAATATAATGATGTTATAGCAGTACCTTTCCAACAGCCACACATGCAATACAGGCAAGCCCACAGTAACTGAAAAGCAGCCATATCAGGAAGCCCCATTTTTGTCCTTCCTCCGGCAGCTAGAGAAGGGGGAAAAAGTGCATTTGGTTTCAAATTTCCGTGGTATAAAAAAGCAGTACACTTGTAGAGAATAAGAAGACTCACGCAGCCTCTGGCAGTGCTAAACCACAACGTTCCGATCACAGTCCAAACCCAAAGAAATGGGTAGAGAAGTAGTACAAGAACTGAGAGGACAACTATTCTCCCACAAAAACGAGCGTATCTCTGTTGCCATCCGAGGTCCCTACAATTTGCCACAAAAAGATTAGTACAAGAATTGACTGACACACATTATTTTATTCAATAATTAACTGACACACTCATTACTTCAGCTAGTCAAAAACAATTAGATGAGATTGACTCAGATGAATTGAGCAAATTAAAGGAGCCGGATGAGAGTGGGATCGAAGTACTCACAATCCCATTCCTGCTGCTAGACCGTTATCAAGAAACATGAGCAGACGGAAGATGAAAACGGCGGTGTAGTCCACCTGCGGTGGGCAGTGAAAGCAGATCGATCATTACAAGACACAAACTTACCGATCCTTTTAGTAGGAGGTCAAAGGGGAAAGATAGGGGAAGATAGGAAATCTAACCACTATCCAAATGTGGAGCGGGTGGGCGCAGAGGTGATACCTCTTCCAATTGATGGACACGATAATTCTAAGCAGGACAGGAATTAAGGAATACTTGTTCTTATTTAGCAACAAAAGAAAAGAAATTGGCATATCAGGGCATAAATTAGGAGAAAGGATACACGCTGGTGGCGAGCATGGAGAGGAAAAAGCCATCGTACCTGCAATCAAATCAATACAAGGGCAACTAAGCAAGTAGCCTGCAACCAAAGTGGATGCTTGTGATTTGATCCCCAAATAGGGTAGGAAGGAAGGGACGCACCACTTGAAATCGACGCCCCGTATCGCCATGGTCTTCTTCCTCTTCAAATTTCCTTCTTTAATGCCTTAGATCCGGCGATACTTCTACCCGTCATCCGAGCTCCTCGCCGCCACCGTCCGCCGCAGCGCCAGCATCTCGTCTCACTTCCAGCCCACGGGACGGACGGAAGGGAACCGAACAGAGGGCAGGTTGGTGAGCGAACTCACTCATCACTCACTGACTACAGGACCCCACATACCAGCCCTACCGGAGCGTGTGTGAAGTGTGCTTGGTTGGACTAAAGCAAACTATACAAACTAAAAGACAATACTATTTTTTTTTATTACGAAGTGTGTATCTAGAAAATTCGCTCTCACCAGAAGTCGAACCCAGATCTCATATGCTATTATAGCTCTTGTAACCACTAGACTACATATCCTTTTACAAACTCAATGAGAATACAACTATAATAGTAGCAGGAAATTTCATCCATACCATGCAACCTGAACCGGTACCACTAATACCAGGCAAAACAGCCCCTCTCCATCTATACCAGGGCAAGTTCAAAATCTTCTCATCCATACCATCGAAACCGATTCCTTTTCTGAAAGGTCATTTGCTTTGACGAAATTACCCTCCCGTGTTCTTCTCTCACAAGTCCGTTCAATTGATTCGTTCCCGTCGCCGGCCGCCGCCCGCGCACCTGAAGCATTTATACATGCATTCATACATGTCCTGAAGCATTTATACATTGTCCTGAAGCAAGAGGTGTGCTTCCAAGATGTGCTTCCAGTCACATTTATACATTGTTCTGAAGCATTTATACATGCTATTGAAATCAACACTTCGATTCAGTCACATATAGGCTCCATTTGGGCAGTCACTTTCTTTCATGTACAATACAACAACTCAACGCAAATTTGTGCTAGGTCAGTACAAATGCTTCTGTTCAATTGGTGGGAAAAATCAGAAAAAAAAATCTATGAAAACAATCCTATACAGATGCTTCCTTCATTCCGTCACTTGCAAGCTCAACAGAGCAGCCACACGTCTAGACTGGCAGAGGACTGGGTGGCGGCAACTCGATTGCTCTCAAGCACTTCGACATGGCTACCGGTCTCCTTCTGGACCACTTCGGCGTTAGGGCTGCGGAGGCGACCGCAAACGCCCCGCTCGGCACGCCGGTTGCGGAAGCCACGGCAACGGCTCAGATTCGTGGCCGGCAAGAGGCGGCACCGCTTCTTGACTGTGGCGCGACCCCGATTTGGCGACCCTCCCGTCCAGCGAGTTGCGGCGACCGGAGGCGCGTGGGCGACTGGTCGGCGACGGGAACGACAGAACCAGCTGCGAGAGACGAACGGAGGGTAATTTTGTCCAACCAAATGACCTTTCACTATAGGAATCGGCTTCTATGGTATGGATGGAAATATTTTGAACTTGACCTGGTATAGATGGAGTGGGGCTCTTTTGGCTGGTATTAGTTGGTACCGGGTCAAGTTTGATGGTATGAATGAAATTTCCTCTAGTAGTAAAACGTACTCATCTAGTACATTTCAAAACTAAACTTTACATGATGTTCCAAACAAAAGGAAAAGAGGCAATTACATGCTTACCTTTGCTTTGAGTGTTAATATAAATTTGTCTTGTTTTCATCCAAGTTATTGCATCATTGTTTCTATTTGTTGAGCAAAAGTTACGGTTTTGCCATTAAATTGAGGGGCAATGGTGCTAAGTGGAAAAAATAAGGTAAATTCAAAATTAAGGTACAAAGTAAGGATACTGATGTAATTATCTCTAAATGAAAATTGAGTTATCTTTGGATAAACTATAACATGAAGAATAATGAAGACATAGACCAGAGTTGGCTCTTTATAAGCTGCCATGCTCAGCGAAAGCGTTGTGGATCAGATGGCCAACCGAGGTCAGATGAGGTGCCATATCTTCACCAGACATCAAAACGTGTCCAATGTCATGGCTCAGAGAAGATAGGTGGCAAAGTAGCCACATCATCAACAACCAAAGGGAAACGAGCTAAAAACGGAATGAATTTGACAATGTTCCCCTCTTAGATGAAGGAAAAGAAAAATGGAGCGGTATGATATCGGTATTATGTGATGTAACAAGATTGTATGAGTCAAGGTGTCAAATACCCTACAATCCCATAAAGCTCACATGAACCAACATGTTTAAAGATATCTCCTATGTGAACTAACTACGGGTGTGTTTGTTCGGTTGATGAACGTTGTCACGTCAAACTTGTCATGCCACAGATTCTTAAGTGACTCATTGATTCCATATCAGAACTGTTGTTTGTCAACTTTACTTAAATTTTTGGCAAAACTTAACCAAAGTGTGGCTAACAATTTGTTCATTATACTTTTGGCAATTTGTTCACCACGTAATCACAAAACCAGACAAAACATCTTAGAACAGAGTAATTTGAGCATGTTAGGTTTACATCATAACTTGCACTCAAGATATGACGAGTTTTTACTTATACTCCCTCCGTTCTTAAATTGATGTTGTCGTTGACTTCTTTAAAAAAGTTTGACCACTCGTCTTATTAAAAAAAATTTAAAAATTATCATATATTTTGTTATGATTTGTTTTATCACTAAAGAAATTTGTAAGATAACTTATAATTTTTCATATTTGAGTTAATATTTTGAATAACAAACGTAATTAAAAAAGTCAACGACTGCATCAATTTAAGAACGGAAGGAGTAACTTGTAAACATAACATGATGGTTTGTGTAACTGTGTTTTTCTCTTGACAGTATGGGGCCAGTGATCCATGTATTCGGTTGTCTGGTTTGTTTTGGGCCGTGCTCGGTGCGAGTGCTCTGCTCCTCCTCCTCGTCCTCCTCTCGACGCGAGACACAGACAGGGAGTGGTGGTGGCGGTGGCAGTGGCAGTGGCAGCACTCCCCTTCCCTTCTTCACTTCTCCGGAGCCGGCGAATCCCCAACCCTTGCCTCCGCCTTCACCTTGGGAAGGGTTGGGTTGGGTAGGGTTTGGCGTTCTTCCCTTCCTGGTACCACCATCCGAATCCAATCCAATACGCCATGGCCGATCCCGAGGAGCTCGGCCGGAGGCTCAATGCGGTCGGCGTCTCGGACTCCCCCACCGCCCTGGAGACCAGCAACAGCAATCTCTTCCAGGTGATGCGCGCAGTGGAGGACGCCGAAGCCACCATCCGCCAGCAGGTACCCCTCTCTTTTCTTGTCTGTATGCATGTGGTGGATTATCCGGATGGATGAACATGACATTGCTTGATTGCCATGCCTCTTATCTTCTCTTGTGTTCAGCTGGAGGAGAACAGCCGGTTGAAGGATGAGCTCATGCTCAAGACGCAGGAGCTCCACAGAATTGTAAGCTCCTCGAGCCCGATCCACTTTCTTCTGCTCTCCTGCTCTCCTCTCACTCCCATTCCTGCTGCAACAAAGGACTGTGCGCCAGATCCCCACTCAGCCCTGCCTCGCAACTTGGCTGCCAAAACACTCAACAATGATTAATCTTGGCACCGTACCTTCCATAGCCTAGGATGCTTAGTGATTCATCTTTCTAAAAAGGATTCTCCTCTCCCTAACAGAAAGAAATAAAGAAAAGGAATTGTTGATAATTAATCAATTCAACGTCTGCTCCTTTTGCATTATCGTGTCATATGACTATAGCCTTGACCTGTCATCAATGTCTATGTGTTGCCAGAGGTCAGAAGCTACAAACCCAACTTTGTTTCGTGACATCGATCAGGATCGCAATCTTGAGACCCACATAAGCACCTTCTCAAGTGCCCCGCTTGGGAATAAGGATGACGCCTCGAAATGGTTCAGCACCGCCTCTTCACCACCAGTTCCACAGAACACTCTTTCTAGTCATCAGAATGGAGTTGGAGAGCCCATGTTTCAGGATGCCATGAAGCACAAGTACCTCGAGACCAGCCAAGCTAATGGAATCCCCCGGAAATTTTCAGGCGACCAGAGCGCTGGCGAGACCGCTGTCCCATCCCAGCTATCTACTCCGTCTTCTCGTTCCCTTTCACCAGCTAGGTACATCCACAATCCAAACTCTCCTAATAGCTTAATGTTTTCTCCCCGCTAGAGGGTTACCATGAACAAATTACGGTTTTAAAAATGAAAGCCTTTCCATGCAGACACCACAAAGAGGGAGACTATGATTCTAGGTTCAACATAGCTGCACGAGGTTTATTACCTGTTTCAGAACTGAACTCAAACATCATCCTGAAACAGGTAGTTTCTGGTACCTGCTTTGTATTGTCATGTCATGCTTGTGATTTTCTATTCTTCATGAAGCTATATCCTTTCATAGGATCTTCAAGCTAAGGTTAAAGAACATGAGGAGGAGATTGCACAGTTGAGAAGGCATCTCGCTGACTACTCAGTCAAGGTGACTACGCACACTACGAAACTTTGTGGTTTTTATTTCTTCTTCATTACTTAATATTCAATCCACCTATTTTCATAGGAAGCTCAAATACTTAATGAGAAACATGTCTTGGAAAAACGCATTGCGTATATGCGTATGGTACGTATTTTATCTTATGAAGCAATAACTACTTTCTTGGAGCATGGAAATACATGTTTCAATGGTTCTTTTGGTCCAGGCATTTGACCAACAGCAACAAGATTTGGTTGATGCTGCATCGAAAGCTTTGTCCTATAGACAAGACATTATTGAGGAAAACATCCGTCTGACATATGCATTACAGGTAACTTCCCCCCTCCATCTTTTGTTGCTCGGAGAACCATTAACTTACTCTATCCAGACATACTTGCTGTTACCTAGGGTATATGTGCAATCGATTTGCACATCATATCTGCTCTCTATATATCTGTAGTCCGAAGTAAACTGCAGCATGTACAGTATTGCATAAACGAACTTTCTGATGTACGAAACATACAAAATCTGTCCAGAGTTCTCTACACGATTAATTGATTTCTGGCAAGCATCATTTGCGTTATGTGTGGACTTTAGTCATTTCATATTTTTGAGGCTCTTTCTCATTTTTTTTAGATGAGCTAATTGTCTACGATGCAACTAATCCTATTTATCTTCTTCGATATTTCATTATGTATATTTGATACAGTTAAATAATGAGCGCTAAATCCTAATTTACTCCGCAGGCGGCACATCAAGAGAGATCAACATTTGTATCATCATTATTGCCCCTTCTATCAGAATATAACCTGCAACCTTCTGTTCTTGATGCTCAGTCCATTGTTAGCAATCTGAAGGTATGTACAATTGTCTCATATGATTGCCATTGCTGCGGATGTAAGACATGTTCTGGAAATAATTAAGAGCAGAAGCAGACAAGTTCTATGATTCTTTCTATTCCTTCTATGTTGAAATGGACCACATTATGAACCTTCCATTTTGTTTCTGTAGGTTTTGTTTAAGCATTTACAAGAGAAGCTTATTATTACTGAGGTTAGTCACATCGGTCCCTCTTCATAGTATTTGCATTGGGAAAGAGATCTACTACATACCTGAGCCTAGCCTGTAGTGAGATTGTTATGCCAGCTACATATCACTGACTATCTTGTATGTTGCAGGAGAAATTGAAGGAATCACAGTACCAGATTACTCCATGGCGTGCTGAATCTTCAAACAATACAAGTGCTGCTGAACAGTCGCCTTCTCATCCTCCTGGAAATGCGTTGGTTTCTTCTGTACGGCTCTACTTTTTGTTATTTACTATTCAATGCATGCACGGCAGCATATTCTAACTTTATCACATTTTCCAGATGAAAGCCAACCTTGACATTGTTCCCCAGCAAGCATATTCTCACACACAGTCACCGGTTTCTTCTCCTGTTCGAGCCAGACGTGATTGGGATCTATTAGGGACTGAAAATCGTCAGGTCATCCCAAGTGAAGTTGCTGCAACAAGTTCAGAGCATGATAACGTTGGAAAGATCTCTCCTTCAACTAGGTTGCCATTGGTTATTTTAAGAATTCAATTGGGTTACTGTTTATAACTTTATATCAATATAGACTCAGTAAAAGTGTTACATTTGTAAAGACAATTCTATCAATAGAACAATAAAAGTATATCAGTTCTGAAGATGACATTTCTAAAGGCAAATTTGGTAACATAATTTGATCGAGTTAACCTTGGTAGTTTTAACCATATTAATGGTAATCCTTTGAACAAAAAACAATCTGCTGTAGGCTTCAGTGTTTGCTTAAGCCCTGCTGTAGAATTTTAATTGGATGTTTCTCACTTGCTTTGAATGCTCTGCAGCAACCAAAATATGAAGGATGTTGTGCCTCAAGGAACCGAACATAATTCTCGTGCTGTCCGGTTTAACTTTGAATCCAAGGATCAAAACCCATCATTCAAGGACCTGGTTAGGAGTGATGCTTCAGAAAATCCGGAGGGTGCTGAGGCTCGAATTCCACAAGAATCTTCTGCACAATGGGTTTCTGAAGGCTCACCTAATTTGGTGTCTGGCCTCGATGATGCAAATCCACAATACCCTTTCCTTCCTACCGTCCTCGAGGAGCCTAGTTCTTCCTTTTCTGAAGGTGTTATATTTTATATTTATGCAACCTCCTTCCATTTTACCTTAGTTCTGACGGCAAACACCATTTTCATGAATGATCAGTTGCAGAGGATGATCCTTTGCCAGCCATCGAAGGACTGCGAATCACAGGCGAAGCTTTTCCTGGTAGAGAACTTCAGGCAAGTGGTTACTCCATCAATGGGACCACAAGTTGTAATTTCGAGGTACGTTTTAATGCCATTACTATGCACAGACTGAATATCTGTCGAATTCCTTGTATTGACAAACCCCTTCCCAATGTTGCATCATTCCAATCTCCGTTTTACATTTTCCTTTTGTCCCTACAGTGGGTACGCCATTTGGATGATGGATCAGTCAATTTCATAGAAGGTACTTACTTTTTACTTGAGCTGCAGTAAAGTGTTGCGAATTGCGATGCTTGAGGCCCTTTTTTTTTTTCCTGTTTAGTTTTACTTTATAATATCATAAGGATGGAATTAACATTGTTGCACACTGGTGTAGGCGCAAGGCAACCCACATATTTAGTAACTGCTGATGACGTGGACTCTGTACTGGCAATCGAAGTCCAGCCACTGGATGACAGAAAAAGGAAGGTTCTCACATCAGGCGCCAACCATTCTTATATGGCATTGTATGCGTATGCATGTCTTGGGATTTGGGCTTCGGCCTTCAATAGTTTTGCTTTTCGTTTGCCTCACGGATATTAAATGAAGTGATTTTGCCTGCGCATATTAACTTCTACTGTTATAGTACTTTAAAAGGTAAATGAGAAACACTTTGCCCATCTGATGGAAATCTGAGGCCGCTAGTGAAATTTGCAATTGCAAGTAAGCTTTCTTCATTTATAGGAAAGGAAGAACAAAGTAAGCAAAACTCATTATCCGGAATTACACACAGATGTCCTTTTGGTTAGCATTCCTATTTGGCGCTCACCAGTAGACTACTAGGGTGCGAGACATACTTTTTGGATCGAAAGTCGTCTTTTTCTATTTGGATTTTTGCGAGTAGGCGTTTACATGAGACTAGTTGAGCAGGCTCGCCTTAGTTGTTGTGGGCCATTATTTTCCAGTTGGATGCTGAAAACATTTGATCTTGTCTGAAACCATCACCTTTTCTTTTGTCAGGGGGAGATTGTGAAGGTTTATGCTAACGATCAAAGAAAAATTACTTGTGGTGAGTCTTCTGAGATGTTTTGTTCTTCTCTTGGGGACTAAAACTTACCTGTCCCATCTGCATTTTGTTTGAATAGTTTCTGAGATCCATTATTCTTTCTTGAGCAGAGGGCGAGATGTTTTTTATTGTTTCCTTTTTTGCTATATATAACTTGAACAATTTATTTTTGTGCAGATCCTGAAACAAAGGAGCTAATTAAGAAAATTCTTTCAATTGGCCATGTGTCATATGAAGTTCTATTACCTGTATGATCTCGCTTCTTCTCTAATGGTGTGCCAAAAATATTCCTGCTACAGTATCATGTAATCACTGAAACATTAAATTTGCAGGTAAGATTTTTAGACATGTGGGAACCAGCTGTACTGGCAATAAAGCGGGAAGGTTACAGCATCAAGTGTAATGGACAGCGCGGTGTCGTCATTACAGAGAAATTCCAGCAAGCCACGGCTGTATGTTTCCCCAAAATTATTGTCCTTGAAATTATTCTGTTCGCGACTGCATCGTTTAAATTTGACAAGCAATGTTCTTGTAAATGTTTGAGTTAGTTGCATAAAATTAATCTTAGTAAAAACAGTTCAAAATTACATTATTCATTGTAAATTGAGTAGGTTGGCAAAAATATATTATAATGAGAATACATCATGAGGACCTCAAACAATAGAAGTTACACTTTTTATGACTGGAAGTAGTACTCCCTCTGTTTCAATTTACATGTCGTTTTGGCCTCCTCAAATTTTCTCATATTAGATGTCGTTCTCAGATTTCGATGCACTTTTTCCTGCCATTCTCTCTCTCATCTGAGTTGCTAGACGCTGCAGAACCTTGACTCCTCCTCACAATCTCTCCCCTGCACACAACACAAAGCGTCTGCACACTGCTGCTGCTGGCACAAAACTTGAGTGGTAGCAGGGCCTCCTTGGTTTCTCCCCAGAACCTCAGAACGACATATAAATTGATACAGAGGGAGTATGTGTTAGTGTTCCATCATAGCCTGTTCGTTTCCTTTAGTTCTAAAGTTTAGTCCAGAGAATCTTGCTATTTAAGGGTATTAAATAAAGTCTAATTACAAAACCTTTTTACAGATGGGTGCTAATTTACGAGACGAATCTAACGAGCCTAATTAAGCTATGTTTTGCTACAGTGATGCTACAGTAACCATCGTTTAATCACAGCTTAATTACCCTCATTAGATTCGACTCGCAAAGTAGCCCAGGTTTCTGTAAAAAGTTTTGTAATTACACTTTATTTAATACCTTTAAATAGCAAAAACTTTGGACTAAACTTTAGTCCTAAACGAAACGAACACGCCAAATTCAGGTTGAGGGTTCTCTAAACTTATTTCTTTTGTTCATTGCTCTTTAAACATGTATAACGATTTACAACTAATCGTGTACAACTTTTCCAGATCAACATCCCGTTTGGGCGTCCTACTGAATTTTCAATTATCTCTGCTGATGGTGCTGAGTTCAATCTAAAGCCTGCAGAAAATGCCCCGTGAGTTTCGTTATAAATCATTGTTAAACACAATAGTGATATACTGCAATCTTCAGCTGCTGCCTAGTGGTACATCATGCTAAATTCTTGTGGTTCGTACATCCAATCATCAAAACTTTATTTGCACTGTATCAGATACTGTTGAAAACATATTAAAATTGATATATTATTTTTGCCTTATGACAACTCTTATCTTTCTTTTTGTGTGCTTAGTACATATCTAAGTATCTAACCCCCACCCCTCTTTTTCTAAATGAAAAGCACTACAAGGAACCCCCACAGTTTTGTTTAATAATAATAATAAGGAACCAACTAGCATTCTCCAGGGCTGCATCTAATAGTTTTTACCTCTCTTCGTTTTATGGAATGATTTTGTCTGTTGTGGTAGTTTTATTTTGATGGTCTAGCCGCTACTGAAGATCAAATAGCACAGTTTCTAACTGCTGTCATGTCAATTTGAAAATTTTCCAGATCACGGGATACCATTGTCCTAATATTAAGGCTGTTCAGGATGAAGGTACTGGCTCACTATCTCATCGGACTTTCAGGCATAAATTGCTCACTTGTTGATTCATATTAGATGCATTCTGCAATACTTGGCCCTAATGACATTGTCTAGCTTTTGATTTGTGTCTGCTATGCAAGTGTTGTCTCAAAGTTAGTCATGGACCATAGGATTCAATGATGGTGTGTCAAAGTTTATTCCAGTGGGTATAGGAAACCATGAAGCTGTATGGTAGCCATCGGTTCCTAATTTCCCATTGAGTGCTGTGCAGTCTGTTCTAATTTAGTGCAGTTCCGTTTCCTCATAGCCAATGGTATCGTTTAAAATTGCTACCACATCCATGGTTTGCTTGTATGATTCAATCGGCCACATTCTCTTGTGAGATGAGATATGCGTGCCTTGATGGTTTCCCACTTTTCAGCACGACCAAGTAGTTGACTAGGGTTGGTTGATTCCCCTCCAAAAAAGTAAAGTCCAAAGTGGTTACTTAGTGACTTCTCTACAAGGACCATCCTAGCGGAGGTTTTGTTTCACCGTTGGGACTGTATCAAACAATATATGTGTGATGCATTTTGACTCTAGATTGATAAGCTCTTCGACTCATTCTTGAACCTGTATATTTTAAAAGCTCTTTCAAAAGAAGTTAAAAGGTTTTTATTAGAATCAGCTTCAACCAACTCTTGGAACCTCTTTGGTGCATCGTGAAAGTGAAAAGTATGCCATTAATGCAGGCTGTCGAGAAGAGTAAAGGAAGGAGAAAGGGCATCTTCTTCAAGTAGATTTATATAGATTATATGGTACTGTAGATTGTGTGTTTGTATTTACTTATTTTTCCTGTATGTAGAATGAAACGAGTGTTTGCAGCATTGCACTGTATAAATATTCGATTGACTTGATAACTAACAGTAGCCAATTTTGTTGTAAAAAGAGAAGCGATGAGAGAGAGAGCAGCTGTCACTGTTTTTGTAAGTGCAGTTTTTTTTATGTTTGTAAGTGCAGTTTATTCGCTACTGCTGTCCATGTGTACCTGTCTCGTTTCGTTTAAATGCTGGATTGTGATTTGAGGAAAGAATACAAGATTTTGTTTTTGGGGGAGGACCAGAGGCATTCGAGGAAATTTAGAAAAAAAAGAAAGTATATATAATTTCATAGACATTAATAATAGTACCCAGTTGGTCGTGATGGTGAGCCATTATTAGTTTGGATATGAAACTCAAATATTTATATATGTCTTTTGTATTAAGCCATATCTGCTTTTGAAATATCTTGAGCCTTGGTGTCGTCTTGAATGAATGCAATCAAACCAAATCTTAATACAAATATTTTATTTCTCATATAATTTCCACTTTTGTTTTAAAAAAAAATAAGAGTTGGAATATACTACTTCAAAAGTTTCACATAAAATACAGTGTCCTTTCAAATTAGATATGCAAACATGAAGCAAGAAAATAAGTGTCTTTGTATCTTTTTTTTTTAATTTTGAAAAAAATGTTGAGCTATGTTAAAGGAAGATAAAAGTAGTTTTGTTTGTGTAACATCCCAGGCTGCCACTGGGCTGGACCCGCTCACATTTTGTGCAGACCCCACTCTAACCCACCACCTTTTACGCTTTCGGCCTCGCTTCGCGTAAAAGGGTTGACCCAAGGTGATGGATGGTGGACAACCTAGGCTTATATGTTGGCTTTTCCCCCACTAGACTAGCAAGATGGAACTAAATCCCACCCTCTCATGCACACTAGTGCACATGGGCCACTAAGGCCTAATCCCAAATGGGCCGGGATGTCACAAACACCCCCCTCAAAGGAATCGACGTCCTCGTCGGGATACCAGCGCAACATACCCTTGCAGGCAAAGGACCAGGAACGCTCCCCTATTGGCACACATCTGTGTCCAGTGTCAGCCCATATGCCATGCCGTGTCCCACTCACGGGGCCCACACGCGCCATGCGCCATATGTCTGCACCCCTGGCCCACACGCCCGTGCAACCGCGAGGGTCGGTTCTGATATTATTTGTAACATTCCAGGCTGCCACCAGGCTGGGTCCGCTCACATTTTGTGCAGACCCCACTCCAGCCCACCACCTTTTACGCTTTCGGCCTCGCTTCGCGTAAAAAGGTTAACCCAAGGTGATGGATGGTGGACAACCTAAGTTATATGTTGGCCTTTCCCCCACTAAACTAGCAAGGTGGGACTAAATCCCACCCTCTCATGCACATTAGTACATAGGCCAATAAGGCCTAATCCCAAATAGGGCCGGGATGTCACAGTTTGTGTGATAGACCAAATGACAATGATTGTTGTAAGTGCTACGGGCCAATCCAACCGGATCTCTAAAGAATTAACGCAACATAACAATGTCCCGCATGGATATTTTTTAAATGCCAAAATTTACTACAACACACTAAAAATGTGTGGTTTAAGCCACCGTACATTCCAACTCTTGTATTTACCTGTGGCATACTATAAAAGTATGGTATTTTAGATCAACACACTAAACATGGAAAAAGTGTTTTCAACTTTTTTTTATCTCATTCTAATATAGTGTTTAGGTTACATTTTCTTTAAAAACCCATAAATTCGTTAGTTTCTAATAAAACCTATCGCTTATGTAGGAGTACACATGAAATTATGTTGGTGGTAACCTCACCACTTCATGAACTTAGGTGATTATATTCACCTTTGGTTAAAAAACAAACACTGCCCGTTATATTTTTGCCAAACTTGTGGCAAGTGTTATGGTTGCAATCCAAACAGTTGTCACGCTCAATTTGCCACAACTCACCACAAGTTAGCAAACCAAACATCTTCTTTTTTATTAGAAGTTGGTCATGCAGTAAGTTTGGCGAACGCCTAACCTTAGTCGCAGCAACTTGTGGTAACCAACTAAACATGCTTAAAACTTGAAATTTCGTAGTGATACATTATTGCATTCTCTATCCATATATTTTTTTTGCAATTTTTTCTCACTGTTCACACATTTTATTTTACACAACAAAAATCATTCTCAATTAAAAGTAATTTAAACAATCATAAAAAAAACTGAAATAAAACACATGAACAGAGAATACAACAATGTATCACTATTCAAAGTTTCAAGTTGTAACCTGTTTCGTGCTTCGTGTAATGAGATAAAAATGTTGAGAAAACACTATTTCCATGTTTAATGTACTGCACCTAAGATACCACACTTTTTGTATGCTACAACTAAATACAAAAGTTCGAGTGTGTTGTATCAACACCTTTTTAGAATGTTGTAGCAAATTTCACCTTTTAAAAATGATTTTGAGTTTTTAAAATTCAACATTTCTCTTACTCTACAACAATTTACGAAAACCGACGACATTATATATCTAAAACTGTTGAACCAGTTATTTTCAAATGTTATCTAATCATCTGCGACATGTTTTAATAATCACTCAATATTTACAATATACTAGTGAGAAACTAGTGTTTCAAAACTGTTAAAAAATTCAATCAATTGCTGAATCTAAGTCTCTTTAAAATAAGTTAATTGCTGATTATTTTTTTGAGAGACAGTTAATTGCTGATTATTAGAGAGAGAAAAAAGAAAGTGAACAGCGTGGGCCGTGGGCCTCATTATTGCGTACCGCGTGCTAGGTCAGGTAACCGAGATCTCTGCCTCGTCTTCCTCCTATCATCTACCCCGCCGCCGCCAGACAAGAAACTCAGATCCCCCTCCCCAAGACGACCAGGCAGCAAGCAAGGCGGAGCCTTCGGTCGTGCGGCGGCCAGAACGGGACAGGCGGCTCCTCTCCTCCTACAGGTGAGAGCTGAGATCTACCTCCTTCCTTCTGTAGTTGCCGTTTAGGCTCGGGGATGGGGATCCCCTCGATCTCTCCGCTGGCGTCCTCGCCCTATTTGTTTCGGATGTATCACTAGATCCCATCCAGATGCATCTCACATGTAACTACTGTTTGTCACAGTTCAAATAAAACGTGTTTCACTGTGTTTTTAGGGTCACTCAAATCGAACCCAAGCAAACTAAACAAGAGGTCCAATGGCGGCGGATTCCAGCGCTCGTAGGCAGCCAACCTTCACCAAGGTCGACCAGCTGCGCCCGGGCACCCACGGCCACAACCTAATCGTCAAGGTTGTCGACTCCAAGATGGTGATGCAGAGGGGCGGAGGCCCCCAGAGCAGGCAGCAGATGAGGCTTGCTGAGTGCTTGGTCGGCGATGAAACAGGAATCATTGTCTTCACAGCAAGGAACGACCAAGGTACAAACTCGCTTGCTGCCTCTCTGTGCTCCCTTCCCTCTGGTTTTTAATTGATGACGATATTAGGATAACTCACTTTTGAACTAAAAACATTGTCCTAACGTCATCAATTAAAAGGCGGAGGGAGTACAAAACGAAATTGCCGTGCTCGAGGGCCTATACTCAGCTTGTGATGCTGTTGTTTGCAAAATTCACAAGTTATGCCAGATCAGCAGCACTTCTGGGTGCTTGAGTTGAAATCATCTTGTGTAGGCAGTATAGCTTATACATATATTGCGATGCGAGGAATGTATCATATTCGTTACTGCTAATTATTTCACCCAAGCAGTTTTTCATGCACTTGTCTAGTAGGGATGATATACTTGCATGGTCTCTTAATGTTATTTGGTACTCTACCAGTTAGCAACCACACTTTTTATTATGGTACCTCCGACTGATGATGAATATTCTGTTACTACATCTGGCAGAATCCTGAAATCTACACTTTCCTTTTCTTGCTCTGCAGTGGATGTAATGAAGCCAGGGGCAACTGTTGAGCTTAGGAATGCCAAGATTGACATGTTTAAGGGGTCAATGCGGCTTGCAGTGGACAAGTGGGGAATAGTGAAAGCTGCTGAAAGCCCAGCTGAGTTTACAGTTAAAGAGGACAACAACCTGTCCTTGATTGAGTTTGAGCTGGTGACCGTGGTGGAGTGAGGTTTTTGTGTAGGAGGATGGTATGGCAAGTCGCTGAACAGATTCACCTTTTTTCCCCCTCGCCAAACAATAAGGGAGTCGTGGTTGATGTTAATTTATGTATCGGAGGTTGGCTAATCATGTTTAATTATCGTGTTGGTGTTGAGCTGTGGAGTCATGGAAGATTGCTGAGGATAGATTGTAGCGCTATAACAGGCAGCCTGTCCTCTGTTGGACGGACCTGTCATTATGCGTTGCATTTGCGGTATTACAACATGACTGCTTATTAGTCCGCCTACAACATGAACATAGTGCTGCTTATGAATAATGAGGTGTTGTTTGTATTCATCCGTTGTAACCTTGCCTGAAGTCATGGTGAAAGTTTTCACATCCCTTCCAGTGATGTCATGATGACTCACTAGTGTCCAGCAGTCTGGTTGCATCATTCCTTGTATGTAGGTTGGGTAGGTTATGCTCTTCGAGTCAAGAGCACCAGCTTAAACTTTTGTAGGAAATGGGGCGGTCCAAAGCCAGGCAGTGCAACTTGTTATGATTGTGCTTTGAGAAAGGCCAGCAAAGTGGACCATCTTATCTTGTTGGTTTTGGACCATCCTTTTTCTGGGATCAAATCAAATTAAAGGGCTCTCTAAGAGCAGTGCTCGTGCTCAAAATAATAAAAATAAACGCCTATCTTTCCCTCATGGTCCGAAGGAGAAATACAATTCAATTTGTTTGGCAAAAGAAAGATCTCTCTCGAAACCAAAGAGAGAGGGAGAGAAGTAACCGTCAATTTGTTTAGCTAAAGAAATATCTTCTCTCTCAAAACCAAAGGAGAGAAGAGCAACCCACTGGGCAGCAGCAGAGGTCCACCCAGCGGAGCAGGGGTCAAGTGAAGCGAGGAGGAAGACGAGAGAATCCACCACTCTAGAGGACAACTGAGCTTTCAGTTGCCTTGCGACCTGCGACAGAGAGTAACAGAGCTCTCTGCTCCGCCGGTTGGGAGGAGGAAGAAGAAAAGGAATTGCACGCGTCGCCACCACTCCATCCCCTGCTCTGCTGGATCCAAACCCCTTTCCCTCTTGCACTCCACACCAGTCCCCTCCAGCAGCAGCAAGCAAGCAAAGCTCCCATTTTTGTCCGATTGGATCCGATTCCGGCCATGGCCCCGACGACGGTAGGGTCAAGCGGTAGCTGGTAATGGCTGCCGCTGCCCCAACCGCCTTCTCCCCGGCGCCGCAGCCTATTGCCACGCCCACCGACACCTCTGCCTTACCCCCTTCCCTCTCCTCGCCGCCGCCCGCAGCTCCTCCCCGTCCTCCACCCCCACTGGTTGCTAACTCGCCGCCGCCCACCCCACCCCGCACCCTTGCTCCTCCTCCCAAGCCCTTGCCTTCGCCTTCGCCTCCACCGCCGGTGCTCTCGCCGCCTCCCACACCCCCACCATCAGCCCCTCCAACAGCCCCGTCCAAGCCAAGAACACCCCCTTCCAAGCCAAGAACGCCGGCTGCACGGTCCCCGGCGCCTACTGCATCACCTCCTACCAGCGATGCTTCCCCTTCTCCAGCCGTCGTGCCATCACCGCCGCGACATCACAAGCCGTTGCCCACGCCTGCCACGGCAGCTGACCCGGCCAGGAACCCCACCAAGTCTTTCAGCCCCAGTTCGCGCTCAGCCTCCTCCGCGGGAGGGCTTAGTTCCGGCGTCATCATAGCCATCGGTGCGGTGCTTGCCGTTCTCGTGCTTAGTTTGATAGCAGCCGCTGTTTTGTACACCAACAACCGTAGGCGCAAGAGGGATACTAATGGTTACCGTGCTGGATTCATGTCACCTACCTCCCCCTTTTCCTCTCAGCCGCCATCAGGTAACATGTTCTGCCTCTACTTGAGAACCAAGGTGTGTGCTTAGGGGCAACACCGACACTGATATGCACCCACTCGTCTTCAGGTGGCTCGGAAAATGTAGGATCATCAGTTGACCCTTCTGTCCAAACCAGCTATGGCTCGGGGACTCCCAGACTGCAAGCATGCGTGTCTGATATTAGCATGGGCAATACCAGGTTCTTCTCATATGAGGAGCTCCATCAGATAACTGATGGTTTCTCGGCTCAGAAACTGCTAGGGGAAGGAGGTTTTGGGTCGGTATACAAGGGCTGCCTGCCTGATGGTAAAGTGGTCGCCGTGAAGCAACTAAAAGATGGCGGTGGACAAGGTGAACGTGAGTTTCAGGCTGAAGTGGAGATAATTAGTCGCGTGCATCACCGCCATCTTGTTTCTCTTGTTGGATATTGCATTTCCAGTAATCAGAGATTACTTGTCTACGATTTTGTGTCTAATAACACTCTACATTATCATCTTCACGGTACGCTGTTTTCCTTTTGCTACTTCCATACAAGCATTTCCATTGAACAAGTATTGAATTGATCTGCAACCACAGGACATGGTAGGCCTGTTTTAGAGTGGTCTGCCAGGATTAAAATTGCTGCTGGCGCTGCTCGTGGAATTGCATACCTACATGAAGACTGTAATGTTCCTTCATACTTTTCACCGTCTCTACAATCATTGATTTCCATCTAGTTCAGTATCTTAGTTTTTAAACAATATCCTCTTTATCCTTTTGCAGGCCATCCAAGGATCATCCATCGAGACATCAAGTCCTCAAACATTTTGTTGGACAATAACTTTGAGGCAAAGGTAACCAAAGGAACCTGATTTTTTTCTCACAATACAATAACTATAGTTAACTAGCATGGAACACACTATTTCCTGTGGGTAGTTGTTTTGCTCATTTTGTTGCACATAATCATGTATGATTCCTATGACTTTCCATGACAAGCTTTGTTTGCGAGCCACATTTTCCTATCATTGTTCCCAGCACTTCATAGATTTATTTGGGAAAATGCTTCGCGTCCGACTGTTTCCACACGACTCCTGCCCGATTAGTTCTAAGATGCGTGCTGTGCTAATGGAGCTGCCCTGCTCTGTCTATAGTCACAGCGCAGTCAGACGAATGGCTTGGATGCATAGCAATGCTTGTTTATTTGTTAGCCAACTCTTTTTTCCAAAGTGCAGTGAGCTTTTTTCTGCAACAAAAAAAAACTGCGGTTTGCCAATATTGTGGTTGGAGACAACCAAAAATGGATTTAGTAAGCACCAATACTCAGTTTGTCCTTTTAGAAATGTGGAAGAAACATCCTCTTGAAAAAAAAATGATTTAGCTAATTATCTACTGCTTTTGTACGGTCCTCTATCTTTTTTGACTGTGGTACATAGATGCTGTGGTAGAAAATATATATGATAACATGACATCTCTAGTTCCTTCTTTAAGGGTCAGGGTTAATAGGAGGCAATGATTTGTTGATTGAATTATATCCATGAATTCTAGGTGGCTGATTTTGGTCTTGCGAGATTGGCTTTGGATGCTGTAACTCATGTAACTACCCGTGTTATGGGGACATTTGGGTGAGTCAAGTACCACCAAAGTTGAAAACAAACTTATAATATTTCAATGGTACATAATCACGACTAACTTTCCTTTTCCTTTTTTTTTGTAGGTACATGGCTCCAGAGTATGCATCAAGTGGCAAATTGACTGAGAGATCTGATGTATTCTCTTTTGGTGTTGTTCTCTTAGAGATTATTACAGGCCGAAGGCCTGTTGATGCATCCAGACCTTCGGGTAACGAGAGCCTTGTCGAGTGGGTGAGTTGCTTGTTGATGTTCTTGGTTCACTTTTTGTTCACTATTATTTTGGGGAATTCTACACTGAAACGCTATAAGCTTGTTCCCTGCATTTGATGGTGTAGTGCCTATCGCGCGGGCAATTTAAATGCAACATTAAAGCATCTGCCGGTAGGCTGCAGTAGACTGAATCCTCATGAAAGCGGCAACTGTAAGCATAGAGAATAGGGAAATTTTACTTGGATCTTTTTACAGGAAGACCCTACTGTCAGCCGTGTACACTGACTAGGACCAACGTCTTTGTGATAGATGATAATTGCAATAGGATTATTGCCTATGCTCATGAAATGTAAACTAGCTGCAAATATCACCACGAGAAGGGTAACAGGAGACAAAAATCATTTCTGAATGTTGTTACTTCAGGAAAAACATTCGTAACAGTGATTCTTTTGTTCATCCAAACTAAAAGGTTTCTACCTGGGTTCAGCATGGGTGTACAAACCACTGACATCCTGCAAGCCCTGATATTTCTCAAATGACCCCCTTTGCAATGATTCGTAGGCGAGGCCGTTGCTTTCTCGAGCTCTTGACACGGGTTATTTGGAAGGGTTGATTGATCCCAGGCTTGAGAAGAACTTCAATGAGATAGAAATGTTCCGTATGATTGAGGCTGCCGCGGCGTGTATCCGGCATTCGGCATCAAGGAGGCCCAGAATGAGCCAGGTACTCCCAAATTGTTTGAAAATAAATCTTTCATTTTGTCAGCATGGCAATTGTTTTTCATTATCTTAAAACATTACAGATAATTGTTTCAAATTAGAGAACCAGTTTTAATGTATAATGCAAAATCAAGTAAATACACAACCTGAGTGTGTGGGAAGATCAGCGTCAGTGCCTAGCGATAGCGAACATTGAAGTATGGAACACTTGGTGCGCACTGAGGAGAAATAACTGATTTCACCGGTTTGTCAAACCAAGCATGACATTGTTGCTACTTTCAGGTGGTGCGAGTTCTTGATAGCTTAGCGGACATTGATCTAACAAATGGTGTTCAGCCTGGGCAAAGCGAGCTTTTCAATGTTGCCAACACCGCAGAGATACGGATGTTCAAGCGGATGGTGGCTGGTGCACAAGATGACAGCTCAGACTTGAGCCAATACGGTTGGAGTAGTCACAGTAGAGGAGGTACTGACGCTGCCCCAAGTTCCAGGATCTTGTAATCATCGACAGCATCTGCTTCAGTTTTTTCTTTTCTTTTTTGCGTTATGTTCTGACTGTGTAGCAGTCATCACCATTTTTTCTACAATAACTAACCAGTCCAGTCGAGGTGGTTGTATCGAATGAGTGAGTGTATCTCCTGGTTTCCTTATCTTCCTTACTATTTAGCAAAGCAATAGCCATAGTATGCAGAAGTATTGAAACAGAGTAATGCTACGTCTACTTTAAATGTCTACAAAATGCAAAATGCTGATGTGTTGCGTAGAATTTAAGTATAACTTTTTTCGTAGGTGTAGCACTGCTTATTGAAACGCCTGGCAGTTATAAAAATTCTATTTTGGTTTTTAGTTTTTGGTTTGACGTACACAAAACCAATCCAATATTAGACCTGAACTCAAGATGAAGACGACGAGGACATCACTAATTGTAGTTGCGGGCTCAAGTTTAATCCCGCATGAACAATCTCGCATTTGGTCTGAATCCGCTAGAAACGTCTGTCGTCTCCCTCTCCGTTGATGGCGCCGCGGTCGCCGTCCTAGTCGTAACTTGCCGAACCAGGCATGACATACGCGATGATGACCAATGTCGCTTTCGTGTTCGTCTTCTGCTTCTAGAAGAAGTGGCGTTAGAGCTCCAGCGAGGAAATTCCCATCCCTTTCATCAGGTCAAGACATCTGACTTGACCATTGGGAACGCTTATTGATTCAGAGGATTCCGGTCAATTTAGGCACCGTGCTCATATTGATTTGGTGATTCATGTGATTATATTCTCGTGATTCCAATTAATATTTGTGCCAATAATCCTCGGCTTTTCTTCTTTTCCTTTCTAGGTCAATCTCACGGTTCGTTAGATTATGGAGCGCGAAATCCGCTTCTGCTCGCTGAACCAGAATGCCAGATCCAAAGGTTAGTGAAACCCTATCCTATCCTGATCCTATGTGCTCTCAACCTTTTGCCCCTTCACTTGAGGGATCACATGATGCCTTCTATTCAGACACTTAAACAAAGTAACTTACATAAGCCATCAAATTCGACAGCTATAATCAGCCTGTTCGTTTCGCTGCAGCTGCGGCTGCAGTTCTGCGAACACTGTAGCTGCTGCAAAGCAGCGAGACGAACACGCTGAATAGTTCATGGACCCAAAAGAATAGAGAAAAAGGAGGTTTTATTTCCAACTTTGTCGTATACCTTGGAAAAAGGTATTCATCCCCGAATTATCGGGGGAAAAGAATGTAAACTAGCTTTTATACCACCTTCCTACCACCCCAATGTACAGCCCTGGCATGCCACTTCGAATCAAAAAATGGCTCTATGGACGGACAACAGACACATATCCCTCATGTACAATTGAGCTGACCCTAGCTACTCTTCTTTCTTTTCCTTGGAAATACAGTAAGCTACTCTTCTTCCTTACAACAAAACTTCTGCTCTAGAAGCTGATTTCTATTTACATAGGATGTAGGTATTTTGTCATGACAACTGAGGTGAATCCGCATGGTACACCTTACTGTTGAGGCGAACAAGCGCCGCAGCGTCACGACGTGCCGACACACCTACTCCAGTGGACCTTACTGAGAACTGGCGCAGGGCCTGTCCAAACTCAGGATCGGCATTGCTATCAGGCTGGCCTCTGTTCCGGTGGCGCAACCATTGAATCTTGTTATGGTAGTCCGGGAAGAACCATGTCTTGATCACTGCGTAGGTGAAATAGGGAATGAGCGCGGCGGCGGAGACCAGCAGGGTGACCACCCAGTAGGACGCTGCGCCCTGCCAGCGCGTCTACGAACACCATGAAGTATGTTGTTGAGAAAGTTGGCGTGATGGCACCGTAGGCGACCAGGAACACATACCTGCCCCATCACATATATTAGTGAGTGAGTCTGCAATAGAAGGATGGGGCTCCCTGTACCAAGATTATCAGAACGAGATGCGTACCATAGTGCGATGCCACCCCAGATGCAGATGTGCTGTATCAGGGTAAAGTAGCTCACTGTGATCGCCATCTGAGCATTGACAGCCCATACGACGCATGTATATACGGTCGCACCAAGGGTCGCGATGTCCATCACCTCCCCACTTTTGAGGAACGCCTGGTGCTGCAGCGAGTAGGTACTGAGGAAGAAGATGATCACAGCGCTGGCCACACCATATAACATCCATCCTAAGATCCTTGACCACCGGAACAGCAGGTTCTGCGGACCCTCCTGGTACAGCATCGGGTACTGCATTGCCACACACAATAAGGATGACGATCCATCAGACTCGTGCAAGTCGTACACATGTCCATTTTCTCAGCAAATTAAGACATTCAGCAATTGTACAGAGAAACAAGAAGTAGCTTGTTAGGTACCTTGAGGCAGAACCGAGCTGAAACATCTTGGTCGAATACTCCCATAGCGATCACAGGAAGAAACGTGAAGAGGATGTTGTAGAGTGCCAGTGCCCAATCATTGTAAAAAGTCTGGCCTGAAAATGATGTGTACGCCTCGTACAGGAACATGGTCACACCAAACGTGATGTTCTTGTAGAAGAAGTAGCATATCTGTGGATTCACAAAAGTACAAGACAAAGGATGTCAGATGCTCGATTCAACTTCACAATGATGCGCAAGTGACAACAGACTGAAAAGGGAAAAAAAAGAAGAAGAAGGAATAACGTGCAGCTGTATCACAGTACCATTGATGAGATCCTGCTATAGCACCAGTGTCCATGGACAATTAACAGACGTTCGAGAAAGCGGAACTGGGCAATGGAAACATCGCTTGCCATGACAGCCTGAGATTCAGCGAAAAAAGAGAGCTGATCAGCACACAAAAATTCCTTTTGGGTTCAATTGTGAGCAGCAAAATCAAACCTGCATTCCTTCAGCGCCGCTGATTCCAACTCCAATATCTGCCTCTTGAATCATGCCAACGTCGTTTGCACCGTCACCAATCGCCAATGTAACTTTACCAGTGCCGGTTTTGACGAGCCTTGTAACCTACATCACCAATGAAATTCAAATTTAAAATCCTTGTCCCCTCTTCCTCCCCTCCCTCTCTCTCACACACAAAAAAGACAATTTGAGATGTTGAGCTTACAAGAGCTTTCTGCTTGGGTGAAGACCGGCAGCAGATGACTGATCCACAACCAATTGCAAGATCAAGGAACATGCCCTTGGCATCGTCTTCCAGAGCATATGTTAGTGACTTTCCATCAATGATCAAGGCAAAGGTTTCACCAGAAGATGCATTTATGAGTTTCTTTCCCTCATTTATTTGCTGCATTACGTTATCCTTGGATGCCTGTAATCATGCCGGAGCACACAGGTGAGCACCATTCTGGTGATTTTTCATTTTTCCTAATCAATGTATATATGATATTAGGTAACACCTTAATTATTGAACCGGTCATAGTTTTCTTACTTTAACAATAGCTGATTTGTCACTGCCTTTCTCCAATGCAATGATATCTGGTGTCTCTAATGTTATTGTTATTTGCTTCATTCCTTGTCTGAGCAGACTGCAGGCATACCTGTGAAAAATGTATCATATTTTAAGTTCATAAATATTATTACTTATTTCCATAAATATTAAATATTGCAAAGGAGATGGCATACCCAATGTTGATAGCGGTTTCCATCTTGTCGCCTGTGAGCACCCATATCTTGATGCCAGCTTGAGAAAGTTTGTCAATGCACTCAGGCACCTACAAAGATGGGAATGAATTTTAGAAAACCCAAATAGACATCTAAGATTGTCAAATATTAACACATGGAAGAAGATATTCTTTTTCTTACCCCCTTCTGTAGTTTATCCTCAACAGCGGTAGCACCAAGAAGGATCAGATCCCTCTCTAGCAAATCTGCAGCCTCTTCAATCTTTTCATCTCTGTCAGTGCTGACAGAATTCTTAGCTGCTGTGAACTTCCTGTCAAAATTCATGTATTCATCATCCTCAAGTTCACGGTATGCAAGAACTAGAGTTCTCAGACCAGCATCAGCGTATTCGTTTATGTGCTCTTGGGTCACTTGTCTATACGCACTCTCAGAACTTGATAGCCTTTCAAACATTACACTGCATGTATTGAGATCAAGTCATGACATAGCCATTGTGTAAGTCTGGAGATCAAGAGTCCAAACGGAGAACATACCTATCAGCACCTTTACTAAAGAGAAATGTTTTCCCCTCCTCATCCTTAACTACTACTGACATCCTCTTTCGAGCACTGTTGAACTCAAGTACATGCAAGATCCTATATGATCTGCCAAAACCATTCAACAAGGAAATAGTTAGGTTCTCTGAATGGAAATAATATGAAAAGATTCTACTGTGGAGCAATCCTAATACTTTACCGGAAAATTAAAACGAGTCTCAAGCTCATACCTGTCAACTTGTTTTCCAGACAAGGGATCTAACTCACGCAGAGAAATGCCTGTCTGTGTCCGTTGGTAAAACGTGAAACTAAGCTCCCGTGCTGCAATAACAAAGGCTGCCTCATCAGGAGACTCTGCTTCATATGAGATTTTCCCTGATTGTTCGTCAACTTCAGGTATGCATGTGTGACAGACGGCTAACAACCGAAAGAACATCTGGATAACATTGGAGTGTGGTTGGTTGACCCAGTTGCCATTCATGACACGCTCATCTGTGAAATTAAATCCCTTGACTGCAATTTTCCCCTCAGGCTGGAAACGCTCATTGACATTATCCATGTCAGCGATCAATGGGGCTCCTTTCCTCTTTGCCATAGCTCTTTCGACCTCGGTGATACCACGGCCATACGGAGTTCCTGCGACAGAACATTTGATGAATTCCATGGAGTTACAAGTCAAAGTCCCGGTTTTATCTGTGAGAATTGTGTCAACTTGACCCAGCTCCTCATTCAGGTTGGACGTCCTGGCATGAGCTGGTGTGTCGGTCTCTTCATGATACATGTGGATGTCTTGGTTTATGAACAGCGCCTGCAAGAGCTTGACAATCTCAATGGAAATGTAGAGGGAGATTGGGATGAAGTTCCCATAAAGCATCATTGCTGTCAGGAAGTGCAGTATTGCTGATACAGCGGACTTGTTTGGATCAAAGTAGATGGTAGTGTCATCAGGCCTAAGGTACCATCTCTTAATCTGCCATCTTGCAAGTCATCTCTGGTTGCAATTCCAAAGAAAATTGAGCCAATGACTGAAATCAGTACGAGTGAAGACAAAAGGAGGTAGATGATCTTGTCCATTTTCTTCTCGATGTTGCTTCTTTTGGATGGTACTTTCATAGCGTTCTGCATAACCTTTGTGTCATGGCCTGTGAAGATGACTGCGCCATACACAAACTCGGTGTTCCGAAGCTTAGAGTCTCTGAGGAGGAGCTGCTGAGGTGAGAGAGGGTACTGTTGCCCTTCGATTTCGATGTTGCCGACAAATGAGTAGAGATGTGCATTTGGGTCTTCACATCTTATTACAGCACTAAAGGGGGTGAAGCTCTCATCATCCTGCAAGTTGGAGGTCGCCTCTAGGGACTGCTTGAGCTTGAGGATTTGTCTCACCGTCAAGATTCATCGTCTCAACGTAGCAAATAGCGTCCTCGTAGCTAGATGAAAGCAAGACAAGATCAGCTGGGAAGAAGTTGTCCTTTTCAACCTTGACAATATCGCCAACACGGAGGTCCTTCCATTTGGCATCACAGAAGGCACCGTCCTGGAACACTTTTGTTCTTCTGTTGTTCACCTCTGTATCCTGGATGAAATTCAAAGACAGTTCAGCTCTGGCAGCTTACGCAATTGGTGGTATAGGCTAGCTGGTGTTTCTTAAGCTTATTAAAGCAACTTTGATTTGGTCAGACTGGCACCAATCTCGTCTGACTACAGATTAAAGCTACCACGTTATTCGATCTAACCGAGTCTAAGTTAATTAAGCTGAACATTTTGACTAACATAACATCAGAGGACGAGCTAGGAGGACTGCCA
Organism: Eragrostis curvula; assembly: GCA_007726485.1. NCBI lineage: Eukaryota > Viridiplantae > Streptophyta > Magnoliopsida > Poales > Poaceae > Eragrostis > Eragrostis curvula. The sequence goes on from CM017445.1 coordinate 18,484,148, forward strand.
AAGTCTTGACTGAAGAGAAGTGCAGGCAGAGAGGGAGGGACGCACCTGCTGGTTCCTCCTCCAGTCCTCGACGGCCTCCTTGACCATGGTGGCGACGATGACGAAGACGAGCGGTGCGACGGCGCTTGAGGAGGTGTAGGGGGCGAGGTCGGTGTAAGCGAGGCAGCCGGTGACGAGGAAGTAGATGTTGGCGACCCGGCGGAACTGCTCGAAGAGGGACTTGGGCAAGAAGGTGACCAGGTTGTACTTGGTCGTCGAGATGGAGTTGCTGCTCTGCTCCGGCAGCTGCTCCTCCAGGTGCCGGGCGCCGGCGTTGACCACCCGCGAGAAGCCTGGCCCGCCGATCCTGGACGCCGGGTCGTCGTCGGCCACGCTGGGCCGCCGGCCGCACGCGAAGCTGTAGAGCCTGCTGAGGCGCATGGTCCTCCTCCGGCTCCGGCTCCGGCTCCGGCTCCGGTTTCTCCTTCTTCTCCGGTTGGGGTTGGGGTTGCCGTTGGCATCTCCGCCGCCGCCGTCAGCCATTGTGTTTATCTGATTTGATGTTGTTGCAATGCAATGCAACAGACAAGTGGAATGGATTGCAGGAAGAGGCAAGTGTTGCAGGAAAGGTACTTGTGGCGGCAAACTAATAAGAACTTGACAGGATTGGGGGCCGGCTAGCTTTATGACGAACTTGCTGAGGCAAGGTACCTTAGCCTTAGGAGCAGGTAGCAAGCAGGGAGCGACGAAGCACCAAATGGAAAGCAGACAAGATAGATGGTGAAGCTAACAAAGAAAATCAATTGAATTGGATGGATGAATGAATGAAACAAAGGGTGCCAAGCCAACAGAGCATATAAATCTCAAGAGTAAGCAGGACAGGAGCGGGAAGAGGCCAGAAATGGCGGCCAGATCCTGAAGCAGCTGGCTGCTTGGAAAGCTCCGCGCGGAAGCCAAGATGGAACGGGGAGGGAAGACTTGATCAAGATTGGGCCAAGGAAAAGCCAAGCCAAGCCGGCCTTACGAATGTATACCTGTAGCGGCAGGTGGATTTGGAATCTCATCTCGTCAGTCGTCGCCGTGGAGGGCGGAATTCTATATGCACGGTTGACTTATACTCCTCTCCCTTTCTCTGCCCTGCCTGCCAAGAAACACCACCCCCCACCCCCACCCCCCCCCTCTCTCTCTCTCTCTCAATAATCAAGGGACTCGTTTGCAAAAAATAAAGAGGAATTAATTAATGATGTGAACAGTAAGCAAGGCGGAGAAGTGAAGGATCCAAGTCAAGCCTGGCGTTCGCTACTCATATGTTTTGCTTTCTAGACGCGTACGCTAGAGAGAAAAGTCGAGTCAAATCCCGCGAACTCTCCACCCAATCGCGTGGAGATTACACTGATTACCGTCATACTACTAAAGTCTTTGCCCGCCACACGAATTTCCTCTCCTTACGCACAGGACACTTATGTTCAATCTATCCATTCCTCTGCTTCTAGAACGCCTACCTCTGGACCCTGGTCCCTGGCATGGCAAGTTTGTCCACAAATGTACTCGTCCGATTGTTACAAACCTTTGACCATCACTAAAACGCGCAGAAATACAATTCACTCCATTTTCCTTTTGGACGGGATGACCCGATCGACTTGTGCACGAATCTAGAGCTTTGGTTTGGCAAGTGGTTCTCCTCAGAATTAGAGCTAGCAGATACGTTCACATGTCCATGTCGGAGAGAGCTCTATAAAAAATTCCTACGACCATATTGTTCAACAATTTTGTGCATGTATCGCCGTACGGTACTATAATTAAGCCGTCAGATCTACATGCCGCCTGTACCTTTTCCAGCGTGTTCGTCTGGCTGCTTTGCAGCAGCTGTTTTGCAGCAGCTACAATGTTTTAGTTATTTTTTCAGCCGCCGCTACAGTGTTCGCAGTTATTTTTCTGCAGCCGTCGCCGTAGCTGCAGCCTGCCGAATAGGCTGTTCGTTTATTTGTAGGTTCTAGAACATCATATGTTTATATATTTTTCTTCTCGTTCATTCACACTGAGAATCGAATCTAGGCCCTTCAATCAATTGAGCTGTTGAATAATATATCATGATTTTTCAGACCAAACAATGTTTTATTACTTCCCATAGCATAAATCAATGTACAAACGAACAAACAGCTCAAGCTAGCCAGGTTCATTACATTGTCCTTATTTTTTTTGTTAGGTTCATTATTATCATGTCCATTCCACAGAAAATAAAAAAATATAGTTTTTATTACTTTTCTTTTCGATCATTTTTTTAGTAAATTTCAGAAAACTATAACTATTTGCATTCTTGTATTATAAAACTACAACTTTTAAAGTCTATTTCACAAAACTACAACTATTTTGATCAATAGTAACAAAAAAAACTACAACTTTCGTGACACATGTGTGCTCGACGAGTGGGATCGGGCTATGTGCTACTTATGTGAATGACAGGTGGGACCAAGTTACAGAAGTTGTTGATTTGTGTTACTAAGGGGTGAAATAGTTTTAGTTTTGTGCGATGAACTTTTAAAATTATAGCTTTGTGATACAAGAGCATAAATAATTATGGGTTCGTGCAATTTACTTTTTTTTTTCTGAAGATCTTTTGGGTCGTCTTCTACCTCATGCCCACAAAATAAGGAGTATTTCGTAGTGTGAGCTAGTAATAAAGCTAAGAATGCGCCTTTTCACTTGTGTTACTGACATTTGCTTCCGTATGAAATTTCTTTCTTCCACGATTCATGTCCATTCCACACGATTCAGAGGATCTAAATTTTAGTAAAGTTTCTCTTCTTGACTTCATAGTTATATTTTCCGTCAAATTGCTGCATAATTCTTGTGGAGCGCTCGCGCCCACACGCTCACACACAAAAAAAGTCTAGCTGTATTTGTGAGATGCACATCTTCTGCTCATTCTTCTTTCTAAATGCTCTATAATCATCTTATTAGTTTGAGGTGAAAGGAGTTTTGCCCTAACGGTTAAGGTACTCGGGTAGCACTTCTCAGATTCTGAATTCGAGTCCTGTATAAGTGTCTGAGTTGTGTCGTGTAATAAAAAAAAATCTTATTTGTTTGAGTTTGTGAGACCACACCCCAAAATTGAGGTGAGCCCGTTAAACATGCAACAACAGTGGATTTGTGAAGAAAAACACTACGAGTACAAAACGTTTGGGTAAAGAAACCACGAAGATAGTTCTTTGGTCAGTCAGTTAATCACATGATTAAGACTACGCGGGCCCAGGTCAGTAGGAGAAGCACACACTCTCTCAAAGCAGAATATACTTGGTCAAGCAGCCCGCCTAGGTAAGAGCATCTTCAAGAGACCCTCCATAAATTTTGTCTTATAAACTTATTTTTAGGAGCAGCAAAAAAACTAAAAAGCAATTTTTCTTCCCTCCTTAAAATGGATCAAACGCCTTTAATTGGGCCAAGTCAGCATTTAGGGCTACCAAAACATTAACTCCATTTAAAAAAGAAGGAATGAGAGCCCTAATTCTTCCTCTGTTTGTAGCTACAAATGAGGGAAATTTAGGAGCTATGCAAAAATTGGGGTGGTTTTGAGGTGCTGTTGGAGATAAAATATTTGATTGAATCCCAATATTTTAATCAAAGAGATTTATGAGGCTTTCTTAAAAATCCTCTAATGACTAGAAGTTAGAACCGGTTTTTTGTGCGAGCAAAACGTGAGACGAGCAAAACCTATCAAGTGCTAGTAAGAATTCCAATAAAAAAAGGAAGGTCAAAAAGACTGTAATCAGCACATAAAATATATTATTATTTTGATTAGAGCCTTTTTTCCATCCTTCAACGTGATACTACATTTTAAAACGTTGCATCCACTCCATCCAACGGCTCGAAAACACAGGTACCCTTGGGCCTCTGCTCGGTACCGAATGGAGGCTCTCGCGACACAGCGTCTTCGTAATTGCAGCGCCCCGCCACATGCATTCCAGCCCAATAGTCAGTCGGCTGCTCGGCGGCGCTGCGGTAGTAGAGTGGGCGAGAACTGAGGCAAGACCTCCGGCGTTTCTACGATGAGCGGTGGATAGGAGCGCCTTGAAGAGGAGCATCGGCGACGAGTCTCCGACCTCTGCCGGCAAGAGCCCTGAGCGCCGCGCGAAGGTCGCGCTCGAGCTCATCGCTGGCGCCCCGACAGGAATGGTTCGGGCCTCAAGCTTTGGGCATCTGGGTGAGCTGAACATTCAAGAGGTGGAGCTCTCATTCGTTTAATTATCAATTTCCATTCCATCAACCAAAATCCAAAATAAATTCGTTGTCTGGTATCAATTTCCATATCCATCGACCAAAATCACAGATTGAAACCAATAGTTCGCTCGCCATTCGTTTATCAATTTCCATATCCATCGACCAAAATCACAGATTGAAACCAATAGTTCGCTCGCCAATAGCCGCACCCGCACACGCGCGTGAGCTGGTAGACAACCACGCGTCCACGCCCGCTTGTCAGTCCACGCGCTCGTCAGCGCCCGCGCCATCCGCCAGAGTATACGCCAGCTCGTTTGCCCCTCGCAGGCGGTCCAATACCCTAACCTTTCGCGGGGGCCGACGAGAATTTGGAAGAGCCGAGATCTTTTTTTCCTCATCGTGGACGACTGGATAAAAATAGTACATTTGGTATTTGGTATATCTTGGAAGATGATTTTTTTTATTGATACTTTTAGCCCAGTTATAATAATCAATACATGCAGGGATTCGCTGCACGATGCTTACATATCAGATATATGTAAGAACGAGCTGCTCACATGGAGCACGTCGGTTAAATATTTTGGCTATGCCCTCTTGTCTGCATCAGCGCTGACGAAACTGCTTAGATATGCATGCGTGGTCAAAAGCAATTGCGATTTGAAGTTTTATACAATCTTGTGCTTGGTTTGTGATTTAATTATTCAGTAGCCAGTGTAGTTCATCTAGATTTTAAAAGCCATGGATCGTTGCTCCATTTTATTTTTTTATTTCTTAAGCCAAGAAAAAGTCAATGTGAGTGGAGTAGGCAGTTGAGTTACCAAATGGCTTTATTGGCAGCCACCACTGATAGGTTCTGGACAACTTTGACCAGAAAATAAGACCACTTTTCGGAAACTAAACTATCTCTCTCTTTTTTTTTCCCCCAAGAAGGCTTAAAACAGCTGGCTTGAGTTGCACCTGTGATAGAGGAATATGGAGCTTCAGAGTACCCACTTAATAATTATGAAACCATGCATGGCAACGAGACGGCAACGAGTAATGGAAAATTAATTTCGTGTTTATAGACAGAAGAGGGAACGGACACAGAAAGCTACAACAAATTTGATGTTTGTATAGTTGCATGCCTCATTGTCAACTTATGCACGTGCTAGAACAACAGGCAGCCAGACCTAAAACTATTATGATGCACAGATGAAGATTTGTTCTTATCATCTGTCAATTCATATTTTATATTTGAATGCATCTTCACTTGATATTAGTCCAACATAAGAGCACCCAAAAAAAAAATGTCCATGTAAAACTACATGTTCCAGTGCTAACCAGATGAAGGAAATCCAGTGAAGAAACAAGGTATGATGAAAAATTTAAGGTCGTCACTAAGTATAGTTTCACCTCATATGTAGATTGGCCAATCGACCTTCTTTTGGTTGGAAATATAATAACTTCAAGGCCAACATTTTGTCAGACTTGTCTTCAAACTATTGGGCTTCTAAATAATTGTATGCCAACAAAACGCTCCAAAATTGCAGATCCAATGTTCCTTCTTTAGTGGGATAAATAAAAAACAATTTTACGTTAATTAAGAATTATATGTAAATACTGGTTGGATGCATAATATATACGACCAAATGGTGGCAGGCCATGCCAACAAATGGTGCATCTGCCGTTTCATTTTAGTTAATATCCAAGATGTGTCACACGTAATTCTTTTGGCAAAACATAGACATAAGTACATAATGTTTTACTAACCATCTGCGTTACAGTCCAAAAAATAGGATGAATCTCTCATTTTATGGAACAGTACAAGTGATGCCCATCTCTAAAAGCATGCCTAGGAGAGATGATGTCTGGGCTGTTTCCATCTAACACACAAGACTTCCCGTGCTTCCATAGAACCCAAGCCGCGAGGATGATTAATGTCAGAAAAGATTTTGTGATCACTAACATCTAGGGACCTGCTCATACATCTGAAAAAGCAGCATTCATATCCTCGTTATATAATTTTGACACAAGCAACATTGAGGACTAGATTCTGGTGGGTGATTTCAACCTCATTCGATCACCTGAGATTCTGAGAATAGGAGCAGGCCAGGAGGCAATGTAAATGATATGGTGCTGTTCAATGATATGATACATCACTTGGACCTTCTGGAAATACCCTTGCAGGGTAGAGATTACACTTGGAGTAATAATTAAGATAATCCTTTACTAGAAAAGCTTGACTGGGTCTTCACCTCCACATATTGGAGTCTATCTTTCCCAGACACGAAAGTGGTGCCTCTAGGAAGACCGATTTATTGGAGTCTATCTTTCCCAGACACGAAAGTGGTGCCTCTAGGAAGACCAATTTAGAATCACATCCCCTATGTTGTGCAGATTGGAACTTCTATTCCTAAATCATATTTTCTGTTTTGAGAACTATTGGGCTGATTTTGATGGCTTTCAAGAAACAGTCAAGCTTCACTGGACAAGTACTCCTTTTTACAGTAATCCTGCAAAAACCCACTCTGTCAAATTTAAGCAGCTAAGGAGAGGACTGAAAGAGTGGAGCAAAGAGCTCTCAAAACTGAATAGAAACATCAACAACTGCAACTGGATAATTGCACTTCTTGATGGGCTATGTTGACAGTCGTTATAGCACGATTTCGACCGTCACATAGCTCAATGAATAAGGAAGAACTAGCATTTCTTACACGCATTTTATTTATGAATAACCTATTTCCACATATTCCTCTAGATTTTAATGTGCAGGTGGAAAACAAGAGAAATTCAGACGTACACATGCCCCAAAGCGATGAAACAACACTTCTGTAAAATGATAATCGCCGTAGGAATTCAATTTAAGATAAAAAGGTCAAAATCAGAACAAATACATTCAACCTGGGCCATAGCACCTGATGAAGACCAGAGGAGGCAGAGGGGAGGCCACCTGCCAAGGCCCAGCCTAGAAGGGGCCAGACGCAGGTGTAAGATCAATGAACCTAGAGCATGGTTCATAGGTTTTGGTGATTAATGTCAACATAGTTAATGGGAGTAACAAGGTTTGCTAGTTTGTAAGATGTTTAGTTTCAAGGATGTAGTGATACACCATTAGAGTGCCAATACCTCAAAGGTGCAAGAAAGATGTAACCTTCATGACCATTGGAATTTTGGAAACCCTAAGGTATGAATGTTTTGGTGATTGGATGAGAATCATGCATGTGACTAACATGTTCTTTGAGTATCTTATCCTTTAGGTCACATGAAAGGAAATGCAACAACAACCAACCTAAACACCCCAAGTCAAGGATGATTGGTTGCCTCATCAACTTATGGACGGACTTGATAGAGTTGCGGTCGAGAAGATGGATCAAGACTAAGACATGATAGAACCAAGCAAGTGTTGGCTTGGTTACATGTTAGGCTTGAGTCCATAGGAAACACCGGACTATCAAGAGGGTTTGAGTTGGTATTCTTCGGTAAACACTAGTGTAGAGATCGGTAGATGCATGATGTGTCTATCAGGCGCTAACCGTAGCGGCTTCGGCATGATTACAGTTAGCGCTATGAAATAACTGTAACAAGCCTTGAAACCTTTTTTTTTTTTTGCGGAAGAACAAGCCTTGAAACTTACTTCTGTCAAGCACTATAACGAACATAATTATCATTCCCCCGTAATACAAGGCATCAGATTATTTTTTTTTGGAATCAAGGCATCAGAAATTTTGAAAAGGCTATGAAACATGAAATGGAACAATAAAATGGATTGTAGGTAGCAAATTTCGGTGTGGCGCTTGACGAAATTTCAACATGGAGGATCTACAGCTGGTAGCAGAACCTTGCAAAATTTGTTTTGTGCACAGATTGTAATGACTGTTGCCACAGTCGGGGAAAAGCCGATCTGACTTAGGGGGTGTTCGTTGTATGGGGTCTAAAATTTAGAGGGAAGAATATTATCATTTAAGAGTATTAAATAAAGTTTAATTACAAAACTAACTGCAGAACCCCTGGTCTAAATCGCGAGACGAATCTAACGAGGATAGGTAAACCGTGATTAGACGATGGTTACTGTAGCATTACTGTAGCATCACTGTAACAAAATATAGATTAATTAGGCTCGTTAGATTCGTCTCGTAAAGATGTACCTATCTGTAAAAAGGTTTTATCATTAAATTTTATTTAGTACTCTTAAATAATAAAATTCTCTTTGATGTGACAGGTCTAAATGCTAAATGCTAAAGCAACTAACACCCCTAAGTTTCGAGCGGAGGGATTCGAGTTTTTTTTTGAGAAACGGATTCGAGTTTGATTGGGCAAGGCAGCGGCAACTCTATCGGATTGGGAGTGCCATCGCCTGTACAGGTCAGGTCCATATATTATTATACAGTAATACTCCGGCCGTCAAAATTGGAAGTATATGTTACTCCATATTCGGAGGAGGGGCAGGGCAGGCAACTCGAGGAGGCTCGTCAGCCGGTCTCTCCTCCCTCAGGCGGCCGGCCACCGTCTCCTTTGCCCGTGCGCCACCCTCGGAACGGAACGGAATTCGGTAGGAGGGCAGGGTTGCGGCCATAATCAAGTAGGCATCGCCAATCGTCTATGGATTTCCCCACCGGCTCGTCTCCTCCGACGGATCTGGTTCCTGTAAGTCTTCCTTCCTTCCCCTGTTCCAATTCATTCAATCCCCATTCAGTTCATAAGGTCAGTTACTTGATTAATTCACAAGCACACACCGCAAAGCAATGCAGTTGCACCTAGATTGATTGCTTCCTTCTGGGAGTTTAACTTGCCCTGAGGAAACGAAATCTCATTTTGCTAAAAGAAAAAACTTGATCCCATAGAGTTGGTGCATGTATTGAGTTCATGTTCATTAACGACCATCCTCTTTAGCTGTGGCACTGTATAGTATTGAATAGTCACTTTCCCTGTCCACAGTAAAAATTGCATAACAGCTTGCTTTCCTCTGCACATCTTGTGTTCTTCGTTGGGGGTTCCTGGGGTCATGGAATGTACATGATTCCAAAGTTTAGCCTATCTCCACAGGAATCAATTCAACTACTGATATTACTCTTGCCAATTGTTTGTTTGCTCTGCATGCAAAACAGTTCAATTACTAATATTGCTCTTGCCAATGGTTTATTTAACAGAGCCAAGATGAAGATAGAATCAGCACGCTTCCTGATCATATCCTGCTTTACATACTCGAACGCATCGATCTGCATCAAGCCATTCAGGCCAGCACACTATCCAGGCGATGGGTGCACCTCCCTGGTTCCCTCTCTTGCCTGCTCATAGACGTCGCACAGTTCTTGCCCCGCGACAGAAATAAGAGGGCAGCCTGCACCGTGGATCAGATAATGAGCTCATACACAGCGGCTGTTAGGAGGCTGTTATCTGCATCCTGCAACCACCGAGCCGCCATGAAGCAACTGCAGCTCAGCTTCTACCTGACAGATCCATACCTGCGCTCCATCGGCCGTGCCGTTGGAGATGTCATGGAGATTGGTAACACTGCCTGCCTTGAGTTCACCATTTGGCCAGATACCCGTCATCCAAGCTACGAGCAGTGCGTCTCGTTCGGAAAGCGTTTCATGTCCTTCTTTCGAGACTGCCCAGCAGCGTTCCAATGGCTCACCAGGCTCATCCTGGACAGCATCACATTCAACGATTCCGACATCTATGACCTTCTGAACTTCTGTAACAAGCTTCAGTTCCTCTCCTTGACATCTTGTGATTCCACCATCGACCCTTTCACTGGTGAGGGCGCTGTCCTCAAGATAGATGCACCGCACTCCGCACTCCTTGTCCTTGAAATTCACAACTGCGGGTATGAGAGGATTAACCTGATCCAGGCGCCAAAACTTGGGAGGTTGGTCTGCACAGACTGGGTTGGTGGAAACCCCCCTCTGTCTTTCGGTAACGTGCCTCGCTTGGACAATATATCCCTTCATTGTGCTGCTCTGGAGTGGCAGGCACCATTCATGTTGAGCCAGTGCTTATCCAATACCACAACCTTATCGGTCATGTACCTGAATTTCTCTGATCAAATGGTACGTTGCTTTAACCTCAAAGGTTTTACCGACTTGTATCATTTTTTCTCCTTGTTAAATTTACCTTTTCAGCGCATCCTTACTGATTTGTGATTTTTTTTTGATATCATGTCCTTGCTAACGCAGATTTGGATTGAACCGGAAGATCCAAAGCATCTCTCCCCTGCTTTCAATAATCTGAGAGAGGTTTACCTGTACAATATATTCTACGAGTGTGACCTGAACTGGACTATGTTTATCCTTGAAGCCGCGCCATCCCTGAAAAACTTGTACCTTAAGGTACATGAATCAATTCTTTCAACAGCTTGCATTGTGATATTATTTTCCTATCTTTCTCTGTTCTTAAAACAAGGCTGGCATTTATAATAGATAAACTGCTGAAAACGTTGCAGCCTAAAATTTTTCTGATGTTTGTGATCACAAAATTTAGGATAAGATTTCAAGCTAGGGGCCGCATGTTTTTTTTTTTCCTTCACAATATTAACTGTGTGCTCTTTCATGAAGTTATCCCGTCATCCATGTGAAAGGAGTAGATGCGAGGACAGCGCCAAGAAGGTGAACTTGGTATGGAATCAATCATCTTCTCGCTTTAAGCACCGCCAGTTGAGCCTACTGGAGATTGTAGGCTTTGCTGTAGAGGAGAAGCTCTTCAAATACGTAAGGCTGGTCATGGAGCGAGCCGTGGGCTTGAAGAGGATACGCTTGCTTGATCAAAAGCCCTGCTCTAAATGTGACGCCATGCAAAATGGCCAGTCCCCATCTCCGATTAAATGGAGATTTCCAGCGGAGGAAGAGAAGAATCTAATAGTGCAGCAGCTTTTAGATGGCTTCTCCTCTTCGGTCGAAATTAGCGTAGGATGATTTATGAGTGTCCCATCATGTAAAAGAATAATTTAGGAGTGGCATATTTATTCCAGATGGCTTCCCATCTTCTGTTGAAATAAGCCTTGCGCTTCACGCTCTGGTTGTTGCCAGAGCCTTGATGTTGTATAATTGTAGAAAACCAAGACATGGAAGGCCTGCCTGTTTGAGAGCTCAAGTATTTCTCTTCCTTTTTTTTTTCTTTTTTTTTTGCGAGGGAGAGCAGTATTTCAACCATGCCTTTTTTTTTTTTGCATCAGTTAAACTATTCTAGTTTTGTAGAATGTACCTTGGTACTATGTTTCTAGACATAAACAAGCTTATACTACGTAGTATGTTTTCAACTGCAACTGTTAATTCATAGCTGGTGACCGTGGAGTCCTGCAGTTTATTTTTTTTATTGTTTTTTCACAATTGTGAGTTGTGACCTGAACTGGACTATGTTCGTTCTTGAGGCTGCACCTTCTCTGAAGAACTTTATCTCGAAGGGATAACCTTTGGGCTTTTATGTCTGAAGAACTTTTATCTCAAGGGATAATTTCTATCGCACGCCGGTTATGGAGAAGGAGCCGTTTAACCCAAACAATGTCGTTAATGAGGGAATCGAGTGGTTTGCTTCGAGATTTTAAACTACACATGTCCTGTAGAGTAGATGAGCGAAGCACCCGGGTCCTGCGTAATTTTATTCTACCAACTCTGTAGACGAGAACGGTTCTGTTTCGTTTCGTCTGCCGATGGAATCCACCCTCCATACATCCATGAGCGTGAGAATTCTTGAAGACTCGGAGCTTCAACTTCCACACCCGGCCACCGTCCATCGCCTCGCCGGCCAACGTCAGGCTCAGATGGTCTTCGCATTGCAGGGCGATTGATTGATTGACTGATGATGATGGACTATCCCTCCGATTCGTCTCGTCTGGATCTGATTAGTGCTCCTTCGCACACATCCGCAAGCATCATCGCGTCTTCACTTCACCCTCCTCGCGCTCAATCCTCTGTGCCTGTAAGTCATCCTTGCTTCCCCTGTTTTGTTTCTTCTTCGATTGTTCTTTCAGTTACCTGCCCACAGTACCAATTAGCAACGGCGCCTCCCTGTGATTTAATTTTGTTGCACTTTCAAAGTATGAACTACAGATTGGATAGATGCAAATGCCTGGAAGAGCAGTCAAGGCTAAATTCATCTATCTATTCCCCACAAAGTATTCTGATGTTTGCTTAAAAAAAAAAGTATTCTGATGCCTTATGGATTGTTCCGCAGGAACATCATGAAGATAGACTCAGCGCACTCCCCGATCATATACTGCTAGACATACTTGAACGCCTTGATCTGCATGCTGCAATCCAGGCCAGCACGCTCTCCAGGCGATGGGCTCACGTCCCTCGCCTACTCTCTCGCCTGCTCATACACGTGGCGCACTTCTTGTCCCGTGACAAGAAGACGCATTGGTCGGTGGGTCAGGTCATGACCGCCTACACATTCGCTGTGAGGAGGTTGCTAGCTACTGCCCTCTCTGCGTCCAACAATGACACCCCAACAACCATAAAGCACCTGCAGCTCAGCTTCTACCTCACGGATCCTTACCTGCGCACCATTGGCCACGCTGTTGGGGATGTCGTTCAAAGCGGCAAGACCGACTGCCTTGAGTTCACAATCTTGGCTGATGTTCGTCATCCGGAGTACGAGCTTCATGTGCTTCGTCCAAGAATGCCATGCTGCTTTCAGATGGCTCACGAGGCTCTTCCTCGAGAACATCACGTTTGGGCACACGGACATGCACAACCTCCTCCACACCTGCAGCAAGCTCGAGCTTCTCTCCTTGACCTACTGCGACGCTGTCATCCATCCTGTCACTGGTGAGGACGCCGTCCTGACAATAGACGCGCCGCACTCGTCGCTCCTTGCCTTGGAGATCAGCACCTGCGGGTACGCAAGGATTGACATGCTCCACGCGCCCAAACTTCGGAGGCTGGTCTGCGTTAACTGGATTTGTGCAAACCCCCCACTTTGTTTTGGCAGTGTGCCGTCCCTTGACATCCTAGTGCTTCATTGCCCGGATGCGGCTTCCCTGTTCCCTTCCCTCCGTATGTTCCCATCTCTGTTCCCGTTACGTGGCATCTTGCTATTGGTTCCACTTCTTTTCTTTTGCCTTACCCATCGTTACGGCATTACGTACATGTCCCTGCCGCTGATTCGTAGTCTTCTCAGTTCTGATTGAGGGGGGAACAGAGAAGCCGCATCCTCGTTGCCCTGCTCTAAATTGGCAAACCCCATTCAGATTGAGCCATTGCCTATCCAACACCACAAGCTTATCAACTCTGTACCTGAATTTCTGCGATCAAATGGTAAGTTTCCTTGCCTGCAAGTTGGTGTTCCCCTCCTATTATCTTTCCTTTTTTGTGTCTTTGTTTGTTTTACTAATTTATTATGTTTTGTTTTGCTGCAGATCTGGATCGAACCGGAAGGCCCAAGCATATCTCCCCAAAATTCAGTAATCTGAAAGATGTTTATCTGTACAATATTTTCTACGACTGTGACCTAAATTGGACTATGTTTATCCTTGAAGCTGCACCGTCCCTGAATAACTTCTATCTCATGGTAAAATCAAAAACCTTTTATATTATTTTATTTTGATCCACTTTCTTCAACAGTTTTGTTACAGTGCTGTGGAAAGTTACTTACACGCAGATTACTTTCACGTATTATTTCAAGCAGTTTTACTATCCAAAATAATGGCCATTAGTTTTTGAAAACTAATGGCCATTAGTTTGATCCGACGATATAGATCTAATATCAGAAATTCACTACTAATGACCATTATTTCATCAAATTGAGGGTAATATTGGAAAAAAATAAAAATGACAAACTTATAATAAATAGTTTTGTGTTCATAAAAATATCAAATTAGTAGTATGATTAATCTTTGACATGTATTAAGCTAGTAAATAATTTGTTTATTATTAGTAGTAGGGTAGGGTTAATGTTTTTCTTTGTTATCATAAAACATAAATTCTTAATTAATAGTGCAATTACAAAACTACCCTTAAACTAATGGCCATTAGTTTTGAGAAACTAGTGGTCATTATTTTGGACCTTAAAACTCCTCATTATTTCAAGGATTCTTTTCAGATTCTTAAAGCAAACATATGAATCATCATTATTTCAAAACCGAATGTTTAAGTGCAAAAAGTTCCCGTCGTCGTCTGCCTACATTTAAATGTCTATGGATGGAGTATTCTTCTAACGTTGCTCTGTTGCTTGAAGTTATCTCGGCATCCTTGGGATCGGGATCCACTGCCTTCACCGGATTTGAAGGCAGGGAAACAGTATTCTGTGAGGTGCGCTACAGTGGCGCACAGTACCCTGACTTCAAAACACTGTAGCGAAAGTACTGCTGACGGATACTGTAGCGGAAATACTGTTCTCTTATTACTGTTCACGGTACTATAGCATCAAATCTTACGCGTTCATTTTTGATCCGATGGTTGAAAGCCGATTTGAAGTCACATGGCCTTCAAAATCGATTGAAGGCAGGTGATCCCAATCCGCTTGCGAAAGGAGTAGATTTGAGGACATCGCAGAGAAGGTCAACGTGCTTTGGGATCAAGCATCGCCTAGCTTTAAGCACCACCGGTTGAACGTGCTACAGATGGCAGGATTTGTGATCGATGAGAAACTAATAAAATACATAAGGCTTGTCATGGAACGAGCCGTGGGATTGAAGAGGATTCGCTTGCTTGATCAACATCCCTGCACTAAGTGTGAAGCCATCTACAATGGTCAGCCTCCATGCTCCATCCCCAGTGAGATGGAGATTCCTGGCAGAGGAAGGGGAGAAGAAACTAATAAGGCAGCAGCTTCTAGATGGCTTCTCCTCTCCGTTGAAATAAGTATTGGATGACAGGAGTGTCCTGTCAGCCCCCCAAAAAATAATTGTAAGCCTTATGATTCATGCTCCGGTTGTTGCCGGAGCCTTGTTTTTAGAATGCTTGATGTAAATTTTGTATTATAGAGCTAGGCTGCGGTCATGATAACAATTTAATTTATGAATGTCTTGATACGTTTTACGTCTACGAATAAATATTTTGGATAACAAGACATACAAACCTTTATTGCTCTCGATTTCTGTAGGTAAGTTTATCCAGCTCTTTTTTTTTTTGCGAGGAAGTTTATCCAGCTCTTGTACTAGTTGCAATAGCTTATTTTACATAGTCTACTTGCTTCACCTTGCTCGAATTGTGCTAAAAATCAGTATAAGTTACGTTTACGTTCACTTTTTCAGATGTCATGTGATTAAGCCTGAGAATGGGCCGAAAACCGACCCAAACACCAAACTGCCCCATTTAGTGTAGCACTTCTGGCCCAATTCGACCAACCTAACATTCCACCTGTTTAAACCAGACCAAACCAAACTGAATGAATATTGAGCCCGAATTAGACCAGCCCACAACACCATCCACAGTTTTAGAACCGGTTTCAAGCCGTTTGGTGGACTCGGTTCCACTGTTCGAGTGTTCCACACGTACGGGCTGCTACACGTAACGCATGGTGACGGACCTGCACGCCGCGACAGCTGCGTCTACGTTGCCGTATTCGAGGATGCCTGCTACACGCTTAATACGCTGAATACGTCTGTAGGCTGTAGCATGATGTGCGGTGGCCTCCTACAAGCTGAATTCGTACTGCTTTTCTTCGAAGTTCATCACGTCTTGCTGCCTGATCACTGAAAGTTCTCGCAGCATTGCCTGGTAGGCTATATAATTGACACTTGAACGTTGAACAGCTCAGGTTTAATTATGCAAATGCATGCATAGAACTGAAAACAAAGGAGCAAAAACATCTCTACTATAAATGGCATGCATTGGGCTCGCCTGACAAGATTTTTTTTGCCAATTCATGAGTGCTTCCTTGTTGTATATTAACAGAAGAAAATGAAATGAATCTCCAAATATTTTCTCGATCAACCTCACTATTTGTAAGCAAATAAAGAACTGATCTTCGATATCCGTCAGATAAAATATGCTGAATATGATATTCTGAATAAAATAGAAGGGATCCATCAAACTCAATTTATCTGATGCATCTATCTATGTCAACAATCAGCAGATGATGGAACCCTAGATCCTCGGAGGTTTGTCATCACATATTACAATGCTAGACTCCATAAATAACTAATGGGTAAAAATTATCGAGTACTAATGACAGCAACAAATGACAAAGTGCTACAGACACCACATCTAAATCAGCGATGCTTGTAGTGAGATGAGTTGAACATCCTCCCAGTTTTAGCAACTTGAACCAACCTCGCCTGCCCCCGATTCCTGAAATATTCAGTTTACATGTAAGCAACATTGCAGTTATTGATAATACAGAATTGTACAGAATTGCTGAGACTGAGAACAACAATCTGCATAGGGGTTCAGCACATGCTTAGAAAACATTTAATTCAGACAGTCACATAGGGTTTAATTAGGACCTGACACTGGTGTTCTCAATCAGAAAAGTTCAATACATCTCCATAGAAGCTGTGACAAATTACTTCCTAGCATTTGAGTTGATTTTTAATATTTGCTACCAAGTCATGGAGCCAATATACTTAGGGGCATCTGAATGAAGAAATTTTCCTGCTTCATGAAGAAATCAAAATGTGTCCATCTGATCAGCAAGCAAGCTAAGTTACTACTAGTCAAGAGCTTTTAAGCCTACTGGGGATGATAACTAAGTATTCATCCATGAGTCTTTTACAGGGTAGTCATCCAGGTAATAGCATAACTCTGCAGAAGAGAAGCTATAAATTAAAGTGTACAATCTCTCACTTCCAAAGTGGTGGACAGTGACATTCGGCAACATTCAATCTCAGACTTCCAAATTGGTGAGTTCCAAATTTATAAACAGAGAAGAAACTATGCCGAGAATAAGAAGGCACTTGAGTTCCAAATTTATAAACAGAGAAGAAACAATAGCACTTAACATATGCCAAAAGAGATTATCCTGAGTCCTGGGATCTCACAACCAAATCAGATGACGGAAGAAGCAGATAAAATAATCACCTTCACAGCTCTTGGTGCAGCTCTGCTTCTTCCTCCTCCTCCCAGAATAGCACAGATGTAAATCTTGGGCGCAGGTCTTCTTCTCCCTCCCTCCCTCCTCCCACAGCTCACGGGTGGTGCAGCTTGTCTCTTGGTGCAGTTCGAGGTGCTCAGAAGCACGTCCACCGCGCAGCTCCTTGGACTCGCCCTCCTATTCCATGAGCAGCAGCTCTAGGGATTGGGCTGGGATGCTTCGGAGATGAGGGGATTTGAGGTCAACGGTGGCTCTAGGGTATGGATCCGGCGCAGTTTCAGTTTGGGGGCGTGGTGAAGGATTGGGAACGGCGTCCGCTGGCCGAGTGGTGAGGATGACCGGCGGCGCCGCCACCGGTGGTCGTACTAGTCGAGGTCGGACTAAAGGCTGCGAACCGGGCTCGAACCGTGGGTTAAAACTGTTTGGAACCAAACTTAAGCTAACCCATCTGTCAATCTCAGCCCATTTCGACCTAACCAAATTCGGCCCAAGCAAAAACCAAACTGTTCCAACCGGCTTCGGCCCAAACCATTCTCAGCCTTACATGTGACGTATAGGCATCACTGCTCACTGCGCCCAAATCCAACATCCCAAATTTATTTGTGCCCTTCCCAAGTGGTATTGGCCTGGTTTTGCTAAAAAGCTAATTGTATCTGGAGATAGGAGATGGGGTTAAAATGAAGAAGAAAGGACTGTTTTGTTACAGTAAGTTGCTCCGGACACAGGAAGCAGGTTTCGAGGTGCGCAACGTGCGCCCATGTTTTGGCCATCGAAGCTTCGCAAGATACACCCCTGGCAGTGGCAGTTGCATCCGGGTGCGCAACATGCTTTGATCAATACATTTTGTGCCCGTCAGAGGAGCCATGTTTTGCTAATAATTAAGCCAGCCACAGAACCACCATTCAACTCCAAGCACGCACCACTGCTCAGAGCGCACAAACACACAACAACAACAACCACCTTTCGCCCGGAGAGAGATCCATGGAGGTCCTGACGAGGCTCCTCCCAAAGCTTGCTGAGCTGCTCGTCGCAGAGTACAATCTGCAAAAGGGGGTGAAAGGGGGTATCATATTCCTCCAAGCTGAGCTCGAGAGCATGAAGGCGGTTTTTGAGAAGGTCTCAAAGACACCAGCAGAGCAGCTTGACGAGCAGGACAAGATCTGGGCCAGGGCTGTGAGAGAGCTGTCCTATCATATAGAGGACAGGGTCGACACATTCATGGTGCATTGCCAAGGCAGTAAACCAGCCAGACAACATGGATTCAAGAAGGTGGTTGATAAGAGCCTTGACTTGTTTATGCAGTCCAAAGATTCGCCATAAAATTGCAACTGACATTAGAGACATCAAATGTCGTGTCGAAGAGGTGGGCAAGCGACGTGATAGGTACAAGATCGGCGGTGTTGCTGCCAATACTGCCACAATCACTATTGATCCTCGCCTGCTGGGTCAATGTAAGTTGGCGACGGAGCTCGTTGGCATCCACGAGGCAAGAGATGAGCTAATCAATATTTTGATCGGAGGGGATGAAGTGCCCATGAAGCAAGGCAAGATAGTTTCCATCGTTGGATTTGGGGGGATCGGAAAGACGACCCTTGCTAATGCAGTGTATGAAAAGATTAGTTCGCAGTTCAAATGCCGGGCTTTTGTTTCAGTGTCTCAAAATCCTGACATGAAGAAATTATTCAAGCGCATACTGCACAATCTTGGCAAGAGCATCAATGATGAAACGTTAGATGCTGGGGGGCTCATGAATGAACTCACAGAATTCCTTCGAGACAAGAGGTACGAAACATGTCGCATTAGACCAGCCATAAGCTAATTTATATCTCATTTTCCATTGTTAATTTACACTCTCAATTTTGTTACATTAGCCGGATAATGCAACCACGTCCAAAAAATGTCAATGAGAAATGATCTTGATGTGCCTATTAAATGAGTGGAAATTAATTACACACTCTTTTGAAATGGAAACTCCCAAGTAAAACGATTTGTTGATTTTATCTTAATTACATTTTGATTAGTCCCCCGATTGGTATACTTATAGTATAATATATGAGCAAAATGTTACCTTTCACTTCCTAATACATTACTTTGCTTCAACACATGGATTTTGCGTTACTCTACATGCAGGTACTTCATTGTCGTTGACGATATATGGGATATCCAAGTCTTGGAAGTTCTTAGATGTGCTTTGCCTCATCATAACAGTGGATACAGAATTGTTGTGACTACACGCATTCTCAACATCGCTGAACGAGCTGGTGTTGTTTACAAAATGAAACCACTTTCTATTCACAACTCAAAAATATTATTTTATGGAAGAATATTTGGCAATGAAGGCCCAGAAAAATGTCATGATGAGATGCTGAACAAGGTATCTGATAAAATTCTAAAGAAATGTGCTGGTGTACCCTTAGCTATCATTACCATAGCTAGTTTGCTTGCTAGTAAAGGAAGAAATGAAATGAGTTGGTTTGAGGTGCACAAATCTATTGGTATTGGATTGGAGAACAATTTTGAATTGGATAATATGAGAAAGATTTTGTCTCTTAGCTATTATGATCTGCCATCCCATCTAAAGACTTGCTTATTATATTTAAGTTTGTTTCCAGAAGATTATAAAAGTGAAAAAGATCGTTTGATATGGTTGTGGATAGCTGAAGGTTTTATCCATTGTGGAAAAGAACAAGGGAAGAGCTTATTTGAAGTGGGAGAGAGTTACTTCAATGATCTCATAAATAGAAGCTTGATTCAACACACATGCAGTTATGATGGCATCACAGATTATTGTGTACTACACGATATGGTGCTTGATCTTATTCATCCATTGTCAAGAGAGGAACTTTTTGTTACTATATTGAATGATAGCAATCACAGATCTCCATTAACTACAATTCGGAGATTGTCCATTCGAAGTGGCAAGATAGCTCAAGTCACAATTGGGGATATTAAGAGCAAGCAACAAGTAAGGTCAGTTGTTGCCTTTCCACCTGTTGTTGATCAAATGCCATCCCTTCGAAGCTTCAAAGTTTTGCGTGTATTGGATTTACAAGATTGCGACCTTTCTCAAGGTTGCAGCCTCGAGTACCTTGGAAATTTATTTCACTTGAGGTATTTGGGACTAAACAATACAAATATTTCTGAGCTCCCTCAAGAAATAGGGAACCTGCCAATTCTAGAAACATTGGATGTAAGGAACAATAAGAAACTTTCTAGTTTGCCAACGACTGTTGTCCAGCTTAAACATTTGATGTGCCTATGCGTTGACGAGGATACAAGAGTACCAAACAGGATCAGGAGCCTAACGTCCCTTGAAAAGTTGTCATGGTTACACTTACATATTGAGGAAGACTCTATTGACATTATAGAAGACCTGGGCCTTCTAACAGAGCTAAGGGTTCTGGATATTGTACTCTCAACTAAATGGAACCGGGAGGAATCTTGGGACTTTCGGTATGGTACAGGTCGGGGGGATCTCTCTGCCTGGCAGGCATGTCTGCCTCAAGTCACAAGTGGTGTTCTCAAGGTGGTTGAGCTCCTAGGTAAGCTGCAAAAGATCCAGAGCTTAGAAATAAGGGTCAAGACAAGTAGGCGCTGCAGTATAGGTGGATTCGATGTGAGGATCGCCCCTCTAAATCTTCGTACATTGAGAATAAAAGGTGCCTGCTGGTTCTTGAAGCTGCCGGCTTGGATAAATAGCTCGCATATTCTGGACCCCTCCATCCTAACCATCGCCGTGAAGGAGCTAAAACAGGGAGATCTCAAAATCCTTGGGATGTTGCCTTCTCTCCGCTATCTAGATCTGATGGTGGACCGTAGCTGTTTTGGAATCAATGGGAGATTCATCATCGGTGCTGGTTTGTTCCCTCGCATGGTACACTGCGAGTTGTGGGGATTTGTAAGGCCTGTGGTGTTTCAGAAAGGAGCTATGCCGATGCTCACAGAACTTGTCTTTGACCTCTGTATGTGGAGGTGGGAAGAAATCGCCGGCAGCGATGGTGGTTTCGACTTTGGTATGGGGAACCTTCCCTCACTCAAGTATGTCCAAGTTAACTTCGAATATAGACGTTCTACTAGTTGGGGGCTTGAGGAAGCGCGGGCTGCGATGAGGCATGCAGCTGAAATCCATCCCAATTGTCCATTCATTAATATATTCTAATGAAGGTGCGCTAGCTCATGGAACGTTTCCCCTTGCTTCTTTTTCTTCTTTATTATTCTAACCTTAATTTCCTCAGCTCATATGTTCATCAAATATAATGCTCTGTTCTCATACCCTTCAACCTGGTAGTCAAAATTGCAACCTTAATTTTTAATTTGTTATGGCAATCACAATGAGACTTGCAGAGGTTTCAGGTCTGCATTTGAGCTCACCTGCTAACACTATGGAAATTGCATAATCTTCTGTTCTCCATGCACACTTTTCTCTAGCTCATGGCAGGCCCTTCCTGTTTGCTAGATGCCAATAAATTGCAAAACAGAGTAAGATTTCTCTTGAGAGCTGTTGGAAAGGATAAACATATACTCGTGTGAAAGCTGATCGATCTAATAAGTGATAAATGCATATCATCAGTTGAAGTTGGGGAGCAAGGGTGAAACCTTTTTCCCTGCAAGTCTCCTGTGAGACAGATATCTTATAAAATTGAGTCGCTTAGTTTCCGACGTTGTGCTATTCCATATGGCGTCTTTTTTTTTTATGGGAATTCCATAAAGTGTCTTTTTGTCAACACTAATGCAGCACACTGATATCAGTAATGTGTTGCAGGGAGCAATGGATCTTCCAGTTGGTGAATGATTGCGCAATGTACCTCTATGACGGGGTCGATTGTTGAAGATAGAATTCAGACGAGGGAGAACCTTCTCAAGCAGCGACGCATTTGACTCTTATATTCCTGAACTGTGTGTGGTACACAAATGACTTTCGAAAAAATATGGTACACAAGTGGAATGCTCCATCCATCTCATTGCTGCTGGATTATAGCTCCAGCTCGACATGAAACTGAAGCTGATGTCCTCATCATGTGGTATGCCTAATGCCTGTATCGGCCTTCCGATCCCTACCTTGTTGCTATAAGTGTCTACTCGTGGGATGCTATGAAAATATTAAGCTCTGATCATGCTGGCTACCGTGCATGGACATGCAACTTCACTCCGAAACGACGTGACAAGAAAGCCTTTATTTTTAAAAATAAAAAACTCTGAAATATCGGTGTGCTAAGATATTGGAAAGACTGATTTCAACTTCTACTGAAATAACGGTTTGACAAATTTTTGTGATGAAACATGAATGAATACTTCAAAAACTGATGTATCTTACCTTCTCTTATATAAATGGTGTTTTAAGATACCGCTCGCTTCTCCGAAACAATGATGCGGTAAGATGTTAGCCATTCTTAAATAATAATGTAATGAAATGTTAGCCTCTCCGAAATAATGGATCTTCTGCATCAAGTGCTGATTTAGAAGTATACAACTGCAAACAATACTGTATCCATACAACGCATGCAAGTGCACTACTAAACGATGCACAAGGTTATGTATTAAGTTGAGTACAGATTTTATGTCCTGGTGTTCCGGCGTCCCCTTTAGCTAATTCAGAAACTAACAATGTTTAAAAAATTTATCAAAAATATCATGTATGTATTAAACATGAAGTTAAGTAAACATGCAAAAATTCAGTATCAAATCCATCTTAGATTTCTAGAAACAAAATAAACAAGAAACAATCAGGCATTATTCATCATGTGACAGCAGGGCCACTTATCTTTTTTGCTATTCAATGTAAAAGATGAATTTGTAAGCAAGCTTTTGCAGGTTTGTTTAAATCTTGGTTTACTACATACATAATTTTTTATGCAATTAATCAAACATTTAAATATGCTAGATCGCCAGATTTTCTCTTATGAGGACGCCGTAACCCCTGGCCACCAACAAATTTCCCAGGTTATCTATGTTGCAAACCGATCTTTGAGATAGGGTGTCAAGACTAGAGATGCTCATCTTCAGACGACTTGTGCAAAGTAGCTTACAAGTGTAAACTGACATGGACTTCCTTTTCAGGGAGTACAAAGCTGGATGGACTCACTTTGTTTGGTGTCGTTTGCGCCTGTGCCCGTTTTACGTCCCTTGGATCGATGACGGGAAGACATATGCCGAGATTTGCACACCATTAATTGGTGCATGGCCAATCTATACTGGAGTGTTGGTTCTCTCACATAAGCTGATGGGCTCTTGAATAGTGTGCCAAAGGAGTTGAAGGTGCAGGGAAGCATGGCGGTTTGCTTGGGTTATGCTAGTTATGAGGGGGAGTGGGGACTTTGGGTAATGGCTAGCCCATAGGTTGATTGATCTGGAACCAAACAAAAGTGCTCACTATAGACTAGTGCAGCGTGTATGCTGCTGAGGGAAGGTATGAAGAAGCTCACAAGAGTGAGGAACTTAAATAAGATTGTTGGGTGACTTGATGGTTAGGGAGAGGCAACATGAGAATCAAGTGATTTAAGGAACTTTGTGATTTGATACCAGAGCTGACATTAGGAAGTAGAGAAAATGAACTAAGTGAAAATAGCAACATGTCATTTGTAATTACGAAGTGATGAGAGAATTTTATAGTGAAGAGTGAACTTCTTTGCTTCATGCTACATTTGCCGTTGTTTTTCAAATAAATTATCATAATATTTTGTGTTATCCCAATGCTAGAATGCTTTGACTAATAGGATTATACCGAGCCACTTCATCACCTCTAATAGTGAAAAGTTTGTATAGTGGCATACAAATAAAGCTCGAGTGTAACGAGTAAGGTCAGCTTGCAGTGTCTTTGGTACAATTCTTTGCACAGGGTCACTAAAAGAATTTACTTTTCTTCGAAACGCCTAGAAACTTCTTGATATCTTGCACTCTTTGTCTTGGCATAACGGTACTTCTCATTTCTAACAACTTATTGCGAAATACTAGGGTTGATGTTTTGCAAGGTGTGGTAGTATCTAGGTGTGTTATTACTACATATTTTCTTTTTTCTGACTTGTGTTTCTCATGTGTGCTCATTGCAGCTATACTTAATTTTGATGCATTTTAACCTATTTTTGTGACACATCTACACCATACAATATGACATGCTCACTTACTTTTTGACATTGCAGCATAGTTATTTGTGCTTGTTATGAAAAATTTAGTCTTTTCACATTTCCTAAAAGTGGAAGGCTCGATCTATTTTATAGCTAATTTTCTACATGAACCTCTATCTAGAAATATCTTTTGAAATATGAAAATTCAGCAAAGCTTTCCTTTTTTAAATTTGTATTGTATCCACTGTCATTTTCTTGGCACGTTCTAGAGCCCATCTACACAGAAATATTTTGGATAATGAGACATCCAAAACTTTATGTAAACTAAAATGCATCTTTGGAAAAAAAATAAGCGAGACGAGTTTACATTTAGCATGGCAAACTCTTTTTTCTTTTTGAAAGATCCAAAAAATTTAGTGTTCCGACTTGTATTAATATAAGAAGGTGCCTTATATTAAGAGAAACGAGGTCAAACCGTACAAATCAAACAAAAAATAAAGAAAAAAAAGCTCCTAGCTATAACCACAAACTTTCCGAAGGGCCGGTTGAAATAAGAACAGACACAGACCACGGAAAAACTCCAATAACACTCCCCATCCAGCCATCGCATACAACCATGCAAGGTGTTGACATTGACAGAACAAGTGGCGAAGTTGGACAACTAACATGACAAGGAGACTCCAAGACAACGCCTCCATCGAGGAGACGATGCTCAAGACGCTTGTTGATGTAGAAAGCAATGTTGTAAAAGGGAGATGTTATATTGTATACTGTCGGCCACTTAAACAAAGTATACTATATTGTATACTGTCGGCCACTTTGTACAACTCACTGTCGGGAATAAGGAGAAATCTTGTAGTGCAGGTACTATTAACTAGTACGCAAATTAGTGGATAATGATGATATTGCACAACCAAATGAACAGTTAGATTGCATATCTCTAACCCGCCAGTATCATGGTCTACTGTAAAAGTAATTCATTGGCGTCTTAGGATACGATCGAAATCATAATCGTGGCGACCTCGCCACGTTCTTCAGCAGAACTCCCTCCTTTCTCCCGATCAAACGCCGGCCGTCCTTATTTACAGACTGCATGCTCTGCTTTTCATCACGGTCACGGACAGAAATACAAGTACTAACCTAAGAGGGCAGCGCAGGACGTACAGGAGGCTTGACATGATGATGGACACGATACGATCGGACGAAGAAGATCGGATCAGCGCGCTCCCCGATCATCTTCTCCTCGACATCCTGGAACGCCTCTACAACCCCCGCGCAGCGATCCAGGCCGGGACGGGACGCTCTCCAGGCGATGGGCGCACCTCCCTCGCTCGCTCTCTCGCCTGCTCCTGGACGTCGCCGACTTCTTGCCTCGTGACTGCAGGAAACACAATAATTGGACGGTGGACGAGGTCATGACCGCGTACACAGCCGCCTTGACAAGGACTCTGCAGCAGCACTCGTCTTCCTCCTCCGTTGGTCAAGCAGCAGCCGGCGCCACCATCATGGACATGCAGCTCAGCTTCTACCTGACAGAGCCTTACCTGCGCTCCATCGGCCGCGCCGTCGGTGACGTCATCGTCAAGCGCGGCAACACCACCGCCGACTTGTACCTCGACTTCACAATCTGGGTGGATACCAGTCACCCGAGCTACGAGCAGTGCGTCGAGTTCGGGGAGCGTTTCATGGCGTTCCTCCATGAATGTCCCACAGCCTTCAGATGGCTCACCAGGCTCTCCCTGCAGAACATCACTTTTGGAGACTCCGACGTCTCCACTCTCCTCAACGCTTGCAGCAAGCTCGAGCTGCTCTCCCTGACATGCTGCGATTCTGCCTTCGTCGTCGACGACCTCGACACCGTCGTCCTCGCCATAGACGCGCCACGCTCTGCGCTCCTCGCACTTGAAATCCTCAACTGCGAGTTTGCAATGATCGATCTGATCGACGCGCCAAAGCTCGGCAGGCTGGTCTACTCCAACTGGAGCGGCGCAAATCCGCCCCTGCGTTTCGGCGACGTGCCTTGCCTTGACAACATGGCCCTGTGCTGTGCTGCCTCGCATTGGCAGATGCCATTCACGCTGAGCCACTGCCTGTCCAAAACTACAACGTTAACGATTCTGTACCTCGACTTCGCCGACCAGATGGTACTGTTTTACTAGTAATTGTTTTCATTTAACCGATCGTCTGTATGTATGCTTGTTGTGTTTGTACACTGTTTCCTGAACGAAAAACTCTGTTTTGTTTCTTGCAGATTTGGATCGAGCCAGAAGGCCCAAAGCATCTGTCCATGATATTCCGTAACCTAAGAGATGTTTATCTTTACAATATTTTCCACCAGTGTGACCTCAACTGGACCATGTTCGTTCTCGAAGCAGCACCTTCTCTGAATAATTTTTATATCAAGGTAGTATAAAACGTGGGCTTTCTGTTGCATTGCAACGTCAATCGATCGTCAACATATGTCTGACCGTGTTCTGTTTCATGACTGCAGTTATCACATCATATGTGTGCAAGTTTTCAATGCGAAGACAGCGCTGAGAAGGTCAACGTGCTGTGGGATCAACCGTCTGCTAACTTCAAGCACAACCACTTGAACCTACTGCAGATTGTTGGCTTTCGAGTGGATGAGAAGCTATTGAAATACACAAGGCTGGTCATGGAGCAAGCCGTGGCCTTGAAGAGGATTCGGTTACTTGATCAACAATCCTGTGCTAAGTGTGAAGCCATGTACGATGGTCGGTCTCCATCCCCGACCAGATGGAGATTTCCTACAGAGGAAAAGGAGAAGAAACTATTAAGGCAGCAACTTGTTGATGGTTTCTCCTCTAAAGTTGAAATAAGCATAGGATGACACGTGCAGACCATCATCGCGAAAGTTTTTGTAAGCCAATTATTGGAGTTGCCCTGGCACATACTTGCACAATTTTACCACCATAGATGATACTGAAATACGCATGCACATTTGAACGAAATTAAGGAAAGAGGATAATTGCACAGTGATCAAAGAACCTAGCCTACATTGCCTACTGACGAGTGGTATCCTATAACTGGGTTCCCTTTCCCTGATATTACTTGTACATCTTTTATATACAATAACACCAAAAAGGCTGAGCACACAGCTTCAGGTGATTCAACACAAATAAAAGTTGACTATCATTCTATCAAGCATTATATTGTCAAGTAAAATAACCACCGCAGGCCATTTCGATAATTTGTAGCAGGTGTTCATGGAGTCCTGCAGTGTTTATATATGGAAAACAATTCCCTTCATATGAGTCAATAGGCAGAACGGGTTGAGGCTGCAGATGAAACTCGTTCGGAGCTCTTCACATTGTATTTCTCATACACTTTTTCGCGGTTCTCATTCCACCGGTTTTCAGCCTGATGCTCACCAAATCGTCTTCGACTGCAAAATGGTAGATTTTGGGATAGCACGAATAAAACTAAGTTAGACTTTGCAAAGAGATACTGGCTTGTCAGGCAATATAACAACCTAGGATAGCTATATACAGTACTACTCTATGGAAAAATTGCTGTAAGTTAATTTTTTCCATAGTCCCGGACACTACGGTAGAATTAACGATGTTTCTCCTGATTTAGTGCATAATGTGTGGTTTTCATTTCTTTAAAAATGTGCATGGTGGGCGAGAGGAAGTCCACACACGGGCTGATGCTTAGCCGGCGTCGCACAGGGGCTATGGTCACGACCAGCACACAGCTGTCTCCCACGTCGCACCGGAGGCCAAGGGTCGGTGAACCTTGGGCGCCTCATCAAGTCCGGCGAAGGTGCTGTCATGAAATCCACGAGCGCACGCAACAGCGGCGGCGGGCAAACGAATCACGCAGCTTCAAAACGGTGGCCGGGCACGGGCCCCTCTTCCGCAGCACGTGGTGGGGGACAAGGGGGGGCGGGAGCAGAGCAGCACGTAGAGGATATAGCGACGGCCACGTCCTCGTGAATTGACGTGCAAGCTCAAGAAGGCTCCACGTCTCACAGAATGCTATGGAACTGCTTTCAGCTTTGTGCTATGAGAGTATAGTTATTCCATTTGCTAGTTCCAATTCAGTTGCCGACGATGCATATTATTAGACTGTCCCCAGTTCATATACATGGACATATACCATGATTGCAATGCAGCAACCAAATACAACATTTTTTGGGTTTTCCTTTATTTTCACGAGTTACTTTGAGCATCCACATATGTACTCTCCATTGCTACCAAACATTTAAATATGATTTATATTTGTTTCAAAGAATCCAGACACATCTTGTGATTTCAGTTTTTTTTTTAATAAATATTTTGATTGGAAGCCATTTTTTCACCTCCAAATCCAAACACACATACACTTGCCAGTTGCAAGCAAGGTGATGGGCCGGGGACTGGATCCAGTAAGTGAGGCTGGGCTTGGCCTTTGGAGTGAAATCAAAATCCATGTGCGGGAAAAGACTTCGAAAAAAAAAACAAGGAAGAAGCCGTGGTGAGTTGAAAAGGGAGCAAATTCCTTATTTGCCATCAAAATTTTAACTCTTCCATATTTGCCATCGAAATTATGTCATTCCCTTATTTGCCATCGGATCAAAATTCATTTCCCCTATTTGCCACTCCAGTCACTTTGGCTAATAGAAAATTTTGCTCGCGCCACAACAGTGTTCATGCCACAGTACAAAATAGGTTTGTCTCAATGTGTATTTTATGCCAAAAAAAAATTTCAAATTTTTTGCATGAAAATTTAAGGTGATTTTGCATAAAAATAAAATATTGCCTCTAATATTCATCTGAAAATTTTGAATTTTTCTTTGCATATGTTACACACCGCGACGACTCCATTTCGCTACTGCAGCACGAATAACGCAGCACGGAAGCAAGATAATCTAACCATCAAAGTGATTAGAGTGGCATATAAGGGAAGTAAATTTTGATGCGATGGCAGATAAGAGAAATGCATAATTTCGATGGTAAATAAGAGAAGAGTTAAAGTTTCGATCGCAAATAAGGAATTTGCTCTTGAAAAGAGGAGGGCGCTTGCTGCGTCAGCCAGAGAGGAGAGCAGAGGACAGCTCACTTCACTCATTATAGCAGCGGCCACCCCACTCGTCCTCTCCTCCGACGACGATCGCATCCGATCCATTCCTTGCTGCTGCCGGCGGAGCACTTCAGAGTCAGTCAGTAAGCAATCTCTCCTTACTCTGTTCCGGTGGTGTTGTACCTAGATCTTGCTCCCCTTCCTGTCCAAGTTTTGAGATGGGGATAGGGTGGGCGGGGACGGGGATGCCGGACAGCTGTGCCTGGCGACCTGGGAGATGGAGCTCTCGGAGGAGAAGGGTCTCTCCGCTGGCGTTAGGTTGGCCGGTTGCCTCTGAGTCTATGCAATAGTTTGTCAGTTCCGAATTGAATTGATCTCACTCAGGAATTGTTCTTGAAGGTGTGCCTTCTGCGAGGGTAGGCACCCTAATGCGTAGTATTTTTAGTCTTGTGGACAGTAGTGTGATACTATTTCTCAGTGTGCAAAATTTACTAGTAATCAGGCATTGCCGGATTCTAGCATTCCCTTCAGAAAAAATGGCTCATCTAGCGTTCTCTTGTCAGTGGGTCCCGGTGTTGAGGTCCTAGCAACAAGTACATGGCAAAGGAGATAGCGAAAGCCAAGCCACACCCGCTTAAAGCAACCGAAGCCACCCGGAACTACATTAAGGACAGGCGAAGCAAAGCGGAAAGAACAGGCGGCGCAGGAGCCCAAAGTTGTTAACCTAATAGCCATGCTAAAGTAGTCAATGTCACACTTGTAAATATAATCATCTCACCCCTTATAAATATGGAGGGAGATGATCATGTAAGGTCATCTGTTTTCTCGGGCCATGAATCAAAGAAGGAATCATTCGCACCGTACTCAAACCTCTCTGATCACTTGACCCCTTCGCCCGGCATCGCGGGTGAAGGAGAGCTTCGCGCAACAAACTGCAGGGAACCTGAGCAAGAACCCCTTCGTCCGGCAACGCGGACCAGAAAAGAGGGCTTCGCTCCAACCAGAAGGCAGCGACGATGAGCAAGGAGGGCTTCGCGAGGTGATTCGAAGGATCGACAACCTTCGAGGGCTTCGCCAGAACCAGAACGTTTCAATCAACCGTTGGAGGGCTTCGATCCGTCCTATAAAGACCTTCGATCCCCCAACATTTGGCGCCGTCCGTGGGCCGAACCCACGATGAAAAGAAAGCAAGACTAGCACCAAGCAAAAGCTGCGAAGGTAAGAACAGAACAGGAGGGATGGAAGCATTCAACCATCCGTTTCACAACAGACGACATCAGAGTCTCCGATTATCCACATACAGACGTCTTCGTGATCAAAGCCGACATCGAAGGGTATATGGTCCACAGAATCATGATTGACAATGGAAGCTCAGAAAATATCATCTTTAAAGATACTTTGATACGCATGCAAATCAACAGCCATGAAAATGCCAGCAAAACAACGCTGAAGGATTTCGGAGGAGAAGAAGCATATTCGATCGGGAAAGTAATGTTGAAAGTAACCTTCGAAGATGAAGATAGATCGATAACTCAGGAGACGGAGTTCGTAGTCATAGACTCACCCAGCGAATACAACGCAATCTTCGGAAGACAAATCATAGTAGCTTTTGGAGCTGCAATTCATCACAATTACCTGATGATGAAGATACCTTCAGAACAAGGCACCATTAGCATATGCTGTAACCCCTTCAGACCAAGAAGTGGCAAAGAAGACAACTCAGAAGAGAACGAACATGAAGGCCGTCAAGCGAAGGCAGAGCAAGCAAAGCTAGAACCTTCAAGCGAAGTTGAAGAAGTAATCTTATGGTCCAAGAAACCAGAAAGAACGGTCAAGATAGGAAAGAGTCTGTCTAAGAACGAAAGAGAACAGATAATCAGGTTCTTGAAGCAAAACTCTGACATCTTCGCATGGTCACCACAAGACATCACAGGAGTCAAAAGAGAGACAATCCAGCACGAGTTAAATGTCAATCCAAAAATAAGACCCTTCGCAGACAAGATCAGAAAGGCGTCGGAAGAGAAGAAGGTAGCCGCAACAAACGAAGTGAACAAGTTGCTAAAAGCCGGTGTCATAAGACCAACAATATTCTCGAGCTGGTTATCCAATGTCGTTCTCGTCAAAAAGAAGACAGGAGAGTGGAGAATGTGCATTGACTTCACAAGGCTAAACAAAGCATGCCCTAAAGACAACTTCCCACTGGACCGAATCGATACAATTACTGATTCGGTAGCCGGTTGTCAATTGCTAAGTTTTTTAGATGCGTATTCAGACTATCACCAGATTCATATGGCGAAGGAAGACGAAGAAAAGACAGCCTTCATCACCTACGATGGAACCTTCTGCTTCGTAAGAATACCATTTGGTCTTCGGAACGCAGGAGCAACATTCGCCAGACTCGTGAAGATGATCTTCGAAGACCAACTGGGAAGAAATGTTGAAGCATACGTAGACGACATAGTTGTAAAGACAATAGAAAGGGCTGACCATTTGAAAGACCTAGATGAGACCTTCGAGAATCTGAGAAAGCACAATGTAAAGCTGAACCCAGCAAAATGCGTTTTCGGCGTTGAATCAGGCAAACTACTGGGATTCATGGTTTCCCAACGAGGAATCGAAGCTAACAAGAAGAAGATCGAAGCTATACAAGACCTCGCCCCACCAAAATGCCTAAAAGATGTGCAGAGACTAGCTGGAAGGCTTAATTCTCTAAGCAGATTCATTCCGAAGCTGGCGGAACGAAGTAGTCCCATTTTCAAAGAACTCCGAGCGAAGGAAAAATTTCAATAGGGATCCGAACAACAAGAAGCCTTCGAAGGCATAAAAAGAGCCCTTACAGAATTAACTGCCCTGGCCAGCCCAAAACCAAGAGAAGACCTGCTCCTATACATTGCAGCTTCGGTATCGGCCGTAAGTGCAGTACTTGTTCAAGAGCACAGCGAAGACAAAGTTCAGAAACCTGTATACTTCGTCTCCGAAGCCCTGTTGGGAGCAAAGCTATTCTACTCAGAAATAGAAAAGATGGCTTACGCAGTGATAATGGCTTCAAGAAAATTGAAACATTATTTCAGTGACAGGAAAATAATAATTCCAACCTCTTTCCCCCTTCGGGACACACTGCGAAGCAGGGAAGCAATTGGACGAATAGGAAAATGGTCAACAGAATTGGCGCCCTTCGACATCGAGTTCAAGGCAAGAACAGCCATCAAGGCAGCAACTCTTGCAGATTTCATAGCAGAATGGACCCCTCCTACTCCCGAAGCCTCTACCCAAACCGAAGAATCTTGCTGGACAATATTTACTGACGGTGCATGGGGAGCAACAGGAGCCGGAGCCGCAGCGATAATAACATCACCTTCGGGAATCAAGTTAAGATATACTGTCAAGTTGGACTTTCAGTCAACCAACAATATTGCAGAATACGAAGGAGTATTATTGGGGCTTCGCAAAGCAAAAGCATTGGGTGCAAGAAGAGTGCTAATTAGCACAGATTCCGAAGTAGTAGCAAATCAAGTCGAAAACAATTACAAGACGAAGGACCAAGAACTGATTAAGTATCATAAAGCGGTCATAAAAATGCAAAAATACTTCAAAGGTTTCACTGTGCAAAGCCTAAAGAGAAATCTAAACCAAGAAGCAGATGCTATAGCGAAGGCCGCCGCTAAAGGCGAAGGTCTCCCTCCAGACGTTTTCTTCGAAATTCTAAACAAGTCAACCGCCGAAGAATCAGCAAGAAAAGTTCACCACCTCTTCCAGATATGGGAAGATTGGAGGGCTCCGATAATAGCCCACCTTAATAATCAGTATGAACCTCAAGACGAAGCCGAGGCAAAGAGAATAGCACAAAAAGCAAGAAATTACAAATTAATCGAAGGCCAACTATACAAAGGAGGAGTCTGTCAGGCCTGGTTACGATGCACTCTACCAGAAGACGGAAAACAGCTCCTTCATGAAATACATTCCGGCATGTGTGGATCTCATATCGCATCAAGACCTCTTGTCGCGAAGGTATACAGAATGGGTTTCTACTGGCCAACTGCCACCAAGGACGCAGAAGAAATAGTCAAGAAATGCACTGAATGTCAATTCTTCGCAAGACATCAGCGAAGCCTGGCAGCAGAAGTACAGCTAATGCAACCCATTTGGCCATTTTACCAATAGGGCATCGATATAGTTGGAAAACTACCGGCAGCTCCAGGAAATCTCCAGTACACCTTCGTCGCAATGGATTACTTCTCAAAGTGGATCGAGTTCAGAGCAGTAGCTTCGATCACTTCAGAAAACATAAAAAAATTTGTCTGGCAAACGGTAATCTGCAGATTCGGAGTACCTAAAAAGATAGTAGTGGACAACGGGAAACAGTTTGACAGTCATCTATTCACAGAATTCTGCGAATCGTTGGGAATAAACTTACGCTTCGCATCATTATATCACCCTCAATCAAATGGAGCTGTCGAGAGTGCAAATAAAAGAATATTCGAAGCAGTACAAAAGAGGCTGCTCAACATCAAAAAAGGAAAATGGCCAGAGGAGCTTCACTCAGTACTCTGGTCGTTAAGAACAACTCCATCCAGATCAACTGGTTTCAGTCCTTTCAAGTTACTCTTCGGAGAAGAAGCAATGACACCGGAAGAAATTCAAAACAAGTCACTTCGAAGCCTAGCAGGAAACTCTGACGAGTCAACTATAACTTCGAAGGAAAGCTTGGAAGAAGTTCGCAACGATGCTGTTCTCAACCTTCAGAAATATGAAGAAGAAACCCTAAAATGGAAAACAAAACATCAGGCCGAAGGGAATAAGAGACGGGGATCTGGTACTTCGGCGAAAGCCAAACGAGAAGACTGTAGGAAAACTACAGAGCAAATGGGAAGGGCCATTCATAGCGAAGGCAACTGTAAACGAAATTGCCTTCAGACTGCTAAGCTCCGAAGGAGAGGAAGTTAGCCACACATGGAATGTAGAAAAGCTGAAAAAATATCATGTATAAAAGAAAAAACCGGCCTGTACTCTTTTCCTTGCAAAAGGGGATCCCTCCGAAGGGAGCAAGGTTTTTAACGAGGCAGGACCGAGGAATACAATCTTTTCCCCTCAAAAAGACGTTCTTCGCATTCACTGTCCTAAAGGACAAAATTGAACATACGACATCCCCTAAAAGGGGGAAGAAAAAGTCATCAAAAGCTAAAAGTCGAAGGTCAGGCGCCAAAAGCCAATAACCTTCGATCGCGTCCAAAAGGACATGAAAAATAAAAAAAAGTAAAAATCGAAGGACAAAGCGCCAAAAAGCTTACACCCTTCGATTGCGTCCACAAAGGACAGGAAAAGAACAAGAGGCAGAAAAGTCCATTGTTCTCCACGAATCAAAGCTTCAAAATAAGAAGCCTTCAATCAGGCAGAATTCCTCCCAAAAAACAAGGGAAAGGAAACGCGAAAGAGAAATACTAAAAACAAATTTCAGACATCGCGCAGAGACCAACGAGGTCATTCAAATACATTAATCGAAGGGCAAACTAAATAAATATACAGAGTTAACCTTCGTTTAAAGTAAAGTTTCCTACAAAATTCAAAACAGTACAACAGTTACTCTTCGGTGGTGTCATCATCAGACTCACTCGAAGTACTAGAACCTTCGCTGTCAGAGGCACCCCGACCACTTGAAAATTAGCATTCTGGTCGACCGAAGGGCTTGCGTTCTGTCCACCAGCAGAAACTTCGAAGAGAGCAGAAATACGGCCAGGGCCAACAGCGCTCCAATGAGGAATTAACTTCCTCGCCGACTGTCGAGCCACCTCCGCAACGGATTCTGTCTCGGTCGAGATAGCGAAGCCATCATCCAATATTGGAGTGACACTACCTCCAGACAAGCTCAGCTGCGCGAAGGCTTCTTCAATACCAGCAGCCCCAGCAACGACGCCGTAATTCCTGGCCACATCCTTCAGAGAGCCAGAATTCGCCGAAATCCATTCGGCGAACTCAAGGGCCGTAGCATTAGGCAAAGGGAAGTATGAAACCCCACCGCCAAGAAAAGTTATGGCATCCCTCAAGTTCTTGCAAACATTAAAAAGGGAGATCAAAGACTTCCTTTCCTCCGTTCGCTTCTCGTTAAGCTGATGCGTAACTTCGTGAAGCCTCTCCTTAGTGCGATTGAGGCGAGTTTGAACGAAGCGGAACTGGGTGTCAATAGCGCCTACAACCGGAGTGGACTGAAGCACAAAAAGAGGCTTTAGAGCAAAGCGTATCTTCAAATAAAAGAAAGTAATTAAAAGAATAAAAACATACCTTGAGATGATTAGTATAAAGAGATTTCAAGAGCCATCCGGAGTCAACGCAGGCAAGCTTTCGCCTTTCGCGATAAAAGCGAAGATCCCCCATGATTTTAGTAACATTTTCCGAAAGCTCTTCGCTAGGGAAGATGTCAGACGAGGTAAGCGAAGGAAGCTTCAGTTCAGTCCCTTCTTCGCGGTCCGAAAACGCTACTGGCTCCTCATTATCATAAGGGAAAAAACGAGGCATGTCAGCGAAGGGATCTTCGCTAGATTCAGAGCCTTCGCCTTCCTCATCACTGGAAATATCTGGGGGGGGGGGGGGCAGAACTGATAGGATTCATGGCTAAAGCCGGTTCACGATGCGAGCCACTTCCAGTACGACGACGTTTCCGCGAAGTACCAACATCTTCAGCAGTCGAAGCCTTAGAGCGTTTCTGCCTTTTCGGGGCTGGAGCCCCATAATCATCATAAGGCTGACCACGAGCTGTGAAGGACCGGTTAAAACGGACCGGTAGACGAGCTTCTTCGCGGCCTAAGGCTTCCTTCTCAATGTAAGAGACAAGAACCTCTCTAACCCGACTCTCAACATCGGCAACAGAAGGACCTTCGCCGGTCAACAAGTATTTGCGGAGGCCATTGGCATATCTCTCCTCTGTAAAATGAAGCTCCAAGCCGGAACCAAGTGGGCTAACACCAGCAGAGATGTACTCTTCGACAAGGTCACGGGTACTCAAAAGGGACCTAACCCTTCAAAGAGCATCAGTGCAAACTTCAAAGTTAGCATCCGGTTCAACTTGGACGTTTATCAGCCACTCAGGGTGCTTCATTGTGCTAACGATCCCTGAACCTTCGCCAAACTTCACATAAAACCATCTTTGCTTCCAAGCGTGAGAACCTTGTTAGTCAAGCCATACGAAGGGGCATACCCATGTTTAATGGGAACGAAGTTAATCACCCCGAAGCTATCTGAATGATCAGCGGAGGTGGGCTGAAAGTGAAGTTTATAGTTGCAAGTGAAGACAGCCAAGCTGGGTTCAGCGCCTTCGGACTTACAAGCCCAAATAAAAGAGGCAAGCCTAACGAAGGCACTAGGAGTCAATTGATGGATCTCCAAACAGAAGGCACGAAGGACTTGCGCTATGAAGGGGTGAGCCGGAACGCGAAGGCCAAAAAGAAAATAATCAAGGAAGACAATAGCTTCATCAGGTCCTGGCTCAGGAGCCGTGCTAGAACCGGGAGAGCGAACACAGTCCCGAGCCCCGAAGGTGGAAAGAAATGCGCTATCAAAGAAGGCTTCGGTACAATCAGAGGGACCGAAGTTATTATTAAAAGACCTTTGAGCCAAAGAGATCTTCTTCGGAGCCATCTTCGCAAAAACAAGTACTGAATGAGCGAAGGTGAAAGATCGAAAGAAGCGAAGGAGACAAAGAAAGGCAAGCTACAAGAGTCAAAAGAGAACTCAAATAGCAAGCCAAGATCGACACGCTTCTTATAGCAACCGAAACGCACCGGGAGGCGGGTCAGACATCGAGCAACGAAAGGACGCGACGTTAAGACGAAAAGACGTGACGAGCAGACTTGTTACAGAACTCGAAAGAAACTGACTGAGGACCTCGTTACACCTGGCACTTCATCAGTTGAGGGCTAATGTTGGGGTCCTGGCAACAAGTACATGGCAAAGGAGATAGCGAAGCCAAGCCACACCCGCTTAAAGCAACCGAAGCCACCCGGAACTACACTAAGGACAGGCGAAGCAAAACGGAAAGAACAGGCGGCGCAGGAGCCCAAAGTTGTTAACCTAATAGCCATGCTAAAGTAGTCAATGTCACACTTGTAAATATAATCATCTCACCCCCTATAAATATGGAGGGAGATGATCATGTAAGATCATCTGTTTTCTCGGGCCATGAACCAAAGAAGGAATCATTCGCACCGTACTCAAACCTCTCTGATCACTTGACCCCTTCGCCCGGCATCGCGGGTGAAGGAGAGCTTCGCGCAACAAACTGCAGGGAACCTGAGCAAGAACCCCTTCGTCCGGCAACGCGGACCAGAAAAGAGGGCTTCGCTCCAACCAGAAGGCAGCGACGACGAGCAAGGAGGGCTTCGCGAGGTGATTCGAAGGCATCGACAACCTTCGAGGGCTTCGCCAGAACCAGAACGTTTCAATCAACCGTTGGAGGGCTTCGATCCGTCCCATAAAGACCTTCGATCCCCCAACAGACGGTCTGGGAGCATATGCACTGAGGAGAGAGGGAGTCTATTTTTGCATCTCCTCTCCCCTCCGTTGCAAGCTGGCTCTTGGAGTTGCCTCGCCTGTGGGTGCATGTTTAGCCTATACACAGTGCACACCGGCACACCGCTATCCATTTCTGATTTGCCTTCCCTGATGCGTAAGCTGTTGGACTCGGCCTTATGTTCCTCCCCTCATGAAATTTTGTAATGGCCACAGATACAGATACAGGTCTTAGCTCACTGGATATGCTTGTCAATAACTTTTACGGAACTCTATAAATAAATATCATCTGTACTTGGCATAGTCCCAGGGATGTTGCAAACAGACGTTTCTAGGAACTGACCTTTAATAACTCTGCAGACCTTTTTCTGTATGAATTGACTTTTTTAGATCAAAATGCGTATGCAAGTGAAAAGTTATGAGCGTTGTTTTTCATCAGTAGTTGATCATCTTCATATGCCACTTGCAGCTCCTCTGTAAGAAATGGCTGACGGTGAGGACATCCAGCCTCTTGTCTGCGACAATGGCACCGGAATGGTCAAGGTCAGTGTTTTCTCTCTAAATTGCTACAGGTTTCATCGCCCGCATTCCCATATTATAAACGCTAATTCTGTCTCTTGTAGGCTGGTTTTGCTGGCGACGATGCACCAAGGGCTGTTTTCCCTAGCATTGTTGGCCGTCCTCGTCACACTGGTGTCATGGTAGGGATGGGACAGAAGGATGCATATGTTGGTGATGAGGCACAGTCCAAGAGAGGTATTCTCACACTCAAGTACCCGATCGAGCATGGTATTGTAAGCAACTGGGATGACATGGAGAAAATTTGGCATCACACTTTCTACAATGAGCTTCGCGTTGCCCCAGAGGAGCACCCTGTGTTACTCACCGAAGCTCCTTTGAACCCAAAAGCTAACAGGGAGAAGATGACCCAGATTATGTTTGAGACTTTCAATGTTCCTGCCATGTATGTCGCAATTCAAGCAGTGCTCTCCCTCTATGCTAGTGGGCGTACAACTGGTATGAACTTTTAGTACAGTTTTTGAATCAGTTGCCTATTAATATCTTTATGGTACAGTCTATGAAGCACGGATACTTCCGAACGCTCACGTATCGGATACCGATTACTCCTCCGATACGTATCGGACACCGATACTTCACCGATACGTGTCGGACACGTATCGCGCATATTTATGATTTTTAAATAATTAAAATGATTCTGATACTTGACCGACACCTCGCTGGTTCTTTCTGGATACCTCTAGCCCTTACCCAATCCTCATTCGAGACTCATAAAAGCACTCTTTCCACCAATAACATGACCCTGATCTGTTCTCCCGATTATCTTCACGTAAGGACGGCATCCATTTGTTACTGCAAACCTAGAATTCTTTCTGCTCACCAGTTACAAATAGCCAGTTGTCGAGTTTGTCATGCTAGGAGGGAGAACTCGAAGCGGTACTAAAGATGATTGCATATAGATGCATTATACTCAACCTTCTAGGTAATTGCATTTAGTTTTAATCAAAAAATTGTAATATTATATATACACATAGAAAAAAAATATATGCAGACGTATCGCCGTATCGGTGTTTTTGAGAAAATGCCGTATCGCGGTATCGCCGTATCGCGTACCGGTACCGGTATCGCCGTATCGGGGTAACGTAGGGTACAGTTACACTGTTCGCCAGTATTTGCATAAGTTTTCCATTGGGTATCTTTGTGTTAATTCATGGTCATGAGATTGCATAATTCAGATACACTGCCACTGTGATTACCATCTACCGTCTGTATGATGATATGAATTCAGGCTCAAAAAGGAAAATCTGCATTTAATTATTCAGAAGTATTGGAAACTATAATTAACTGATCACAAAGTGTGTGGCTCAAGGTTCTTTCCCCCCCCCCCCCCCCCCTTTGTTTCCAGGTATTGTTCTTGACTCTGGTGATGGTGTGAGTCACACTGTGCCCATTTACGAAGGATATGCACTTCCTCATGCCATTCTTCGTCTGGATCTTGCTGGTCGTGACCTCACGGATTCCCTTATGAAAATTCTCACTGAGAGGGGTTACTCCTTCACAACCTCTGCTGAGCGAGAAATTGTAAGGGACATCAAGGAAAAGCTTGCTTACATAGCCCTTGATTATGAGCAAGAGTTGGAAACTGCCAAGAACAGCTCCTCAGTTGAAAAGAGCTATGAGCTACCTGATGGTCAAGTAATCACCATCGGTGCAGAGAGGTTCAGGTGCCCTGAGGTCCTCTTCCAACCATCCATGATTGGTATGGAGGCTGCTGGAATCCATGAGACAACCTACAATTCCATCATGAAGTGTGACGTTGATATCAGGAAGGACCTATATGGCAACATTGTTCTCAGTGGAGGTACAACCATGTTCCCGGGCATTGCTGATCGCATGAGCAAAGAGATCACTGCCCTTGGAAGCGAGAGATGGAGCCGTTACTGCCCTCCACACACCCCTCTCCCCAATCGCCGGTGACCCCGTGCGGCCGCCGGCTTCCAGCCCAAATCAACACGTCCACCACACCACGCACCTCGATATCGCCAGATCCAGGTGTCTTCAGTCTGGAAGAGCAGGAGTCCTTGGACCTGCTATACTACTCAAGCCCGGAGCCACAACTTTCTTCAGAACAAGAAGCAAAAAAGCAGTCGGAGCAGAAAGTGGAAGAGCAGGATGCAGCCAACGGAGAGCAGAACAAGAAGGGGAAGGAGAGAAGCCCAGTGCAGGAGGCAAAGCCACGGCTGCAGTCTGTGATCGTCAAGCCTCAGCAGTACGCTTCGTACAAGGAAACCGTAACAGGACAAGCAGGTTCCAGGAAGGGGAAGGCATGCTCTGATGGAGGCAGGACAAATCAATGGAGGTGGCAGGAGGAGGAAGCAGAGGGAGGATGGAAGCAAGTCAAAGCTAGGTACTGGTGGAGGAAAGAAAGGATGACTGCCATTGCAAGCCAGAAGAAAGATTGCCTTTACGAGAGGCAGCGACCCAACCACTCGCGGACAATATTCAGTGCTTGGTTCAAACAGAGAGCAGAAGGGAGATGCTACAGGTGCTTGGCTTCGGACCACAAAGTGGCACAGTGTAGGGATCCGCCCAAGTTTATTGTGTGCCTAAAATCCGGTCACAGGGCAAGATTCTGCAAATCCAGTCGCAAGCTTGCCCAAGAAAACACATCTCAGCCAGATCCACCACCTCGCATCGCTCAACTCCCAAAAGCCAAGCAAAGCACTGCAAGGAGGCGAATCCAGCAAGAAGAGAAGCAAGAAGCCATGGAGGACCACATGCCCGGTGCCCCTCATCGGCGGGTGGAGAAGGTGGTGGCGTGTTCTCGTCGCTCTGACGACATGGAGGCGGAGGAGAGGGACCTCAACCTGAGGGCGGTTCTTGCGGTGGCGATGGATTCACAGGCCGTGCTCAAGTGCCGTCAGGTAGAGGAGAGCGCAAGGAAGCAGCTCAAGCTCGGGGAGTCGCGCCTCAAGGTCACGGTCTTCTCCAGGGCGGCGTTCATGCTCTGGTTTGCAGACCCAACGATGAAGCGCCGGGCACTCGCGGCGACAGCTCCTCTCATCGTTGGGCGAGTCAAGCTCAACATCATCCCCTGGTCCCGGCACACGGGCGCGGAGGCGGCGAGCCTGTGCTACCGGGCAAGGGTCTGCCTCGAGGGGGTGCCGAGGCATGCTTGGCAGGTGGAGGCAGTGAAGCCATTGTTCGACCACTCAGCTTACATTGAGGGGGTTGATGTCCAGAGGAAAAGGGAGGAGTCGGCGTGTTTTGTCCTTGAGGTGTGGACAGCAGACCCGGACAACATTGCAAAGGAGGCGGAGTTCAGCATCGATGAGCCGGAGGTCACACCATCTTCGGGATTTCTGCCCCCGGCAGAGGAGATGGAGGCGGAGGTGCCTTGTAGTAGGGTTGGGCCGGTGCCAACTCTGAAGTACAATGTGCTGCTACACCTCGACGAAGTGAAGGACTACTCGCCGCTGCCGGATAGCCCGGAACATCGAAGCCAGGAAAGCGAGGTCAGCAGGCTACCGGCGGCGGATAGCGGCGACGAGTGGCCCAAGAGCTATCCATACACTTGGTTCCTGGGGGTGGTGGACGGCTCTCTTCCATGGATCACCCGGGCACCGGTGCAGGAGCGGCTACAATGGCCGGAAAACAGGAGGAGGGACCGCTCCCCTCCGGGGGGCGGAAGGTCGAGCAAGCGTGGACGTGGTGGCGACGGCAGGCCGCTCGGCGGCCGTCTTGGAGGCCACGGTCTTGGTGAGTCCAGCAGGGCATGGCATGGCTGGAGGGGGCAGGAGGTTGGCGGCTCCTCCGGCCACCGCCGTGCCATGGGTGCTGAGGAACGGGCATCCTCCTGCCCACCGGCGCCGAGGGCGGAGATCCTCGGGAACGCAGCCCAAGGACTGATGGGGCCCCACTCCAACGGCTCCAAGCATTTGGGTTGGAAGAACCTGGAAGATGCATTCATTGGGCAGCTGCAACTACCCACTGAGCAGTTGGGAGCCATGCAGTTATGTGCATGGGACCCAATGATGCTTGAGGCGGGAATCCTTCTCACGTCTGATGGAGAAAGA
Organism: Eragrostis curvula; assembly: GCA_007726485.1. Classification (NCBI taxonomy): domain Eukaryota; kingdom Viridiplantae; phylum Streptophyta; class Magnoliopsida; order Poales; family Poaceae; genus Eragrostis; species Eragrostis curvula. The sequence goes on from CM017445.1 coordinate 18,526,476, forward strand.
GCGGGGGGCAGCATGGGTGCGGAGGCTGCAGCAAAAGGGGTGGAGGTCCAGAGAAACGCTGATGGGCTTCACCCTGCAGGAGTGGCGCAGGAGAAGGACCAGGAAGAAGCAAAGCAGGTAGAGGACACGGCTGTTGTGTTCGGGCCGGATTCAGAAGGGTCCCAACTGGAGGAGACACACATGAGCTTGGACCAGACTGAGGAAGAAAGACTGGAAGACAATAGGAAGGAGAGCCCGCCAACAGGAACAGCAAGAGCGGCGCTTCTGCTGTTCACCAGATCGATTATCAAGCAGGTTATGCCATCAGTCCTTCCTAGGCCAAAGCAATCAAGCAAGCAGATACAGAGGAAAGACAAGAGAGCCATTGATCAAGGGGACACACTGAGGCGCAGTGCCAGAATTGCAAAGAGGCACGTGAAAAACAAGACGGTAGAGCAGCAAGCAGTTGAGGTGCTGATGAAGAAAGCGGGCACATTGCCGCCACAAGGGGAACCGGACGATGAGGCCCAAAAAAAGTTTGGGGAACAATTTATCAATCCCCTGTCCAAACAGACGGTGTCATGCTACAATGAGCTGTTTGGGATGGAGGATATGGACCTTGGAGCAGTGGTGGCGGAAGCTGGAAGGGAGGACCCGGAAGTAGGGGCCTGATGACCAAAAAAAAGAGGGAGAAGAAGAAGCGAGCGCAAGATGAAGGGAGTCAGAAGTGCAAGTATGGGAATTTGGATAGAAGACATGGATGTGATGTTGGACGTGTTGTTTTGTGGTCAAGCAAAATTAAAATTGAGAGGGAAGCTACTTACAGTTTGAGGAGCCCATGCATCAAAAGTATCCTCAACTCTTTGAAAGCTGCATGTATAGAAGCATTTCTTTTCACATATCATGTTTTGTTCTTGGTGTAGAGCGGTAGAATTCGGGGACGAATTCTTTTAAGGAGGGGAGAATGTAACGCCCAAGAAAAAATAGTTAAGCCTAATCTTTGTCTTGGGCTTGTTTGTGGGCTAAGTGGGAAAGTAGACTAGGCCTTATTAGAGTCCAAGATGGAGAAGTTAACCCCTAACCCACGTCCTGCCCCTACCAGACGCCGTTCTCATCGATTGTTCTCCATACGGAGAAAACAGGAGCACCGCCGCCTCATCATCTTCTTCCCTAGGGCATGATGATCCCTTCCACCATTGATCTCCTTGGAAGCCTTGGTATGGGAAAATGGTTTGCCGCTGGTTTCCCCCATCCTTTCCCCTTGTTCTGGCCACTCATCTCTGTTGTTGGGTAGGAGGAAGGAAAACTCCACGATCTGCAGCAGGTGTGCAAGGCGTTGAAAAGTAGAGAATGAAAAGGGGTCAGCCCAATTGGAGAAGATCTTTGATGCTCGAAAATTTGTGTTAGGTAATGTCCCAATTTATAACCTCTTGTGTTCTCCTACGTTTAGGAAGGCTTAGCACCGGTATTAGGTCATGATTTTTGCTGAGATGTCGCGTTGGTTGCGTCTGTTGATCTGCTGGTTCTAGCAGTCTGCGCGGTAACTATTAATCCTTTACTTTCTACACCTTTGGGTCTCGATATGAAAATTGCGTGAACACAAAAGTTGTAGAGGGCGTCAATACCTTTCCAGGGAGTGCTAGAACTCTTGTTTTGGTTCCGTAGAACTGGAGATATGAATTTTTGAAGATAGGGTGTTTGCAGTACAATGAGTAATCTGAATCTCTGTTTTGCGTGTCACTTTAACCCAGCTTACAGTCAGAGTTAATTTTCGAGCTGAATACCAATCTTGTAGATAATTGTCTGAAGTTTATCATAGTGCTATCATTTATCCCTTTATATGTTGTATAAAAATAGTTATGAAAATGTTAAGCCGACTGTTCTGCGAGACAGTTTTGACGTTATGGGACTGTTTCGGATTTTCTTTGCAAACAACCATAGGAGCACATTACATTCTTTTTTTATGTGATAGTGTGTTTTTAAATATGCCGTTACTACTGTTGAATCAGGTGGTAGTGCTTCAAATCCTTGATTTGGCGAGTTCTCTTCATCGTCTTCAGTTAAGAGGCAAGTAACGTAGGGGTTGTGGCAAATCGCTATGTCTATATGCATGTTTTGCACCTTTTCTGAATAAAATAGCAAACACAACAGAAATACTATCAATTGCTTTTTTTCTCGCTGAACCATTGGTGATTGATGATTGCTTATTTGATGCATGGAGAATGATTGTCAAACTCATATGCTTGACACTTGGACCAGTTTTATATATGTCGTTAATAATACTTGATGAAGATCTATGTCTTGAACTGGTTGGAATCAGCGGTATCACGCATACTTGTCGTTCATACATACATGCATATGCATTAATTCATCTGAAATTTAAAGGCCTGTCATTGCCATCGTGCATGACTAGTACCGGTACATAGAGTTGCATGAGAGGTTGGCATCGTCCGACATAAAACTCTCACTGAAGTTGCATCATGGCATGCATACATTCTTTTTAATCGTCGGAGGATGTTGAATTATCATGGAGATTGTGATATCTTGTATTTGGAGAATTATGGATGGTCGATTCATATTTTATCGTTTAATTGAAAGTGTACCTTCGGTTGTTTATTGCTTCTCATGTTGGCTGCTCATTATTCACTTGTTTTAAAACTAATAAACAACCGTGTGTGAGATATGTGTATATTCATAGCCGTTACTTGCTGAGTTTATCTCACCCCTTTCATCTTTCCAGGTGCAAATGAATAAAGCGAGCACGATGGGCATGGGAGTAGCTGACTTGCACGTGCACAGTTGTTTTGTACTTCAGTCATTAAATTAATCATGTTTAAGACTTTGAGTTTGTAATAGTAATGCTTTGACCTTTTGGAGCTTCGATCACCTTGTTGCACGTTGCGTTAGCGTGATGCTTAATAGAGTACTGTTGATGGCTTCTCTCGTTGTCCTTTAAGCATTTCTTTTTGTGTTATATGCTTTGTTTTAGAGTAGGGTGTTACAGTTGGTAATCAGAGCAGGCTTTAGATCCTTGGAAATAATCTTAAATTGACACACTTTGCACATATAGGAATGGGTACGGGTTATGCATTGCATTGCACACGTTTTTATGTTCTATCTTGTTTGTTATTTTTTTCCGCTGCTATATAGGAGAGTCATCTATTGTTTGTTGCATTGTGTTTGTTATGTGTTTATCTTTTCTTCTGATATAGTGTAGCCTCTTATGGTATAAATGTGAGGCCTATATAATCGTCATATCAAATTGGTTGTGGTCGCTTAACTATGATTAGGGGTCGTGAAACTAGTCATGCTTCTTTAACCCAAGGTTGTAGTGCTGCACGGGATAATGAGATTGCAGTTGAGGTTGAGTCTCATTGGTCAGAGGCATATGCAGAACATAATTTGATGGAAACTGTGAGAACAAGGAGTTAACATGAAGTACAAAGGATTGGACTGGTGTTTGTGAAGCAGTTTGCGAGAAGGCTCTACCAAAAAAAAATATATTCTTGGACAAGGCTACATAGCTACATAAGAAATTAAGTCAACGGTAGAGTAACAGGAAGGCTTCGAATGCACTGTTTTGTTCTCAGTGGCCTATCGCTCCTACACGTCAAGAGTTAGAATTTATTCCATGGTGTTTATTCTTCTTAGGCACATCCTAGAGTATATGCTTTGCCTATCAATGAGATGAGAGTTGCAACCATATGGTGACTAGTATGTTACCCATGGATTTTCATGATGCCCCTGTTCCATTTGTTTATCGAGCTTGTTTTTCCCTTGTGTCATAGACGGGCAAATTTATGAGTTGAGAGGATTGAGCAAATTCGTAGCGGTCAGTTCTCCCAATGCCTTTATTTGCACCTCTAGTGTTTGTCCTTGATGTGTCATCTCTAGTGGTGACGAGGATTTCTTTATCAATTTGGTGATCATTATTTGATTCTTTTGATTTAATTCTCAACATCGTTCACTTTATCTTTCCATCACATCTTTCTTCTGGGAGACCGTTGCTTGTTGGCTCCATCCGGAGAGGAGATTATCTTTCAAAGGAGTGTTTTTTTCATATACACCCTCCCTTTTGTATAGCCTTCTTTTTTTACCCTGAAAGGTGGACATCTAATTCTCTTTCGGTCACCTTTATGTCCCACCGATTGTGAGGTTACATGGTTTCCAAAAGTCCAGACCGAGATGCTAAGTTTGTATATATGTTTTGAGGGAGCATATATGCAGAAAGCATTGGATGCATTGGATACAGAGAGGCATCTTAGTAGTGCATTTCACCCATAGACGAAGGGACTATCCGAACATACGATTCAGACCTTTGAAGGATATGTTGCGTTTTTGTGTGCTTTCATGTAGAGGCTGTTGGGAGGAGCACTTGGCCTTAGCCGAGTTTTCCTAATAGCTTTCATGCTAGCATTAAAATGGCACCATTTGATGTGCTATATGTCAGGTGGTACAGATCGCCACAATGGTGGGATTCAGTCAGAGAGAAGGCCTTCTTACAAGCGGATTGGGTTCAACAAACTGTGGATAAAGTTGCCGAAGTACGCCATAACTTGTTTACTTCTCAGAGTTGGCAGAAGAGCTACGCAGATGTGAGGAGGAGTGGGCTAGAGTTTGAGGTTGGAGATCATGTCCTCTTGAGGGTTTCACCGATCAAAGGCATTGTGAGGTTTGGCAGCAAAGGAAAGCTTAACACGAGGTATACTGGTCACGCATCGGGCAGATTGAAGGAGTTGTTATAGTGTCCATTAAAGGGGTGTACAATGTTTTCCATGTCTTGATGTTAAGGAAGTATCTTTACAATCCAGAGCACAAGATTGATTTGGATGCTATCACTATTGAGTAGGATCTCATTATTGAGTCTCATCCAGTTCGTATATTGGAAACCTCTGAACGTGTTTTGAGAAGGAAGGTGATCAAGTATGTAAACGTCTGGTGGTCAAGCAAAATTAAAATTGAGAGGGAAGCTACTTACAGTTTGAGGAGCCCATGCATCAAAAGTATCCTCAACTCTTTGAAAGCTGCATGTATAGAAGCATTTCTTTTCACATATCATGTTTTGTTCTTGGTGTAGAGCGGTAGAATTCGGGGACGAATTCTTTTAAGGAGGGGAGAATGTAACGCCCAAGAAAAAATAGTTAAGCCTAATCTTTGTCTTGGGCCTGTTTGTGGGCTAAGTGGGAAAGTAGACTAGGCCTTATTAGAGTCCAAGATGGAGAAGTTAACCCCTAACCCACGTCCTGCCCCTACCAGACGCCGTTCTCATCGATTGTTCTCCATACGGAGAAAACAGGAGCACCGCCGCCTCATCATCTTCTTCCCTAGGGCATGATGATCCCTTCCACCATTGATCTCCTTGGAAGCCTTGGTATGGGAAAATGGTTTGCCGCTGGTTTCCCCCATCCTTTCCCCTTGTTCTGGCCACTCATCTCTGTTGTTGGGTAGGAGGAAGGAAAACTCCACGATCTGCAGCAGGTGTGCAAGGCGTTGAAAAGTAGAGAATGAAAAGGGGTCAGCCCAATTGGAGAAGATCTTTGATGCTCGAAAATTTGTGTTAGGTAATGTCCCAATTTATAACCTCTTGTGTTCTTCTACGTTTAGGAAGGCTTAGCACCGGTATTAGGTCATGATTTTTGCTGAGATGTCGCGTTGGTTGCGTCTGTTGATCTGCTGATTCTAGCAGTCTGCGCGGTAACTATTAATCCTTTACTTTCTACACCTTTGGGTCTCGATATGAAAATTGCGTGAACACAAAAGTTGTAGAGGGCGTCAATACCTTTCCAGGGAGTGCTAGAACTCTTGTTTTGGTTCCGTAGAACTGGAGATATGAATTTTTGAAGATAGGGTGTTTGCAGTACAATGAGTAATCTGAATCTCTGTTTTGCGTGTCACTTTAACCCAGCTTACAGTCAGAGTTAATTTTCGAGCTGAATACCAATCTTGTAGATAATTGTCTGAAGTTTATCATAGTGCTATCATTTATCCCTTTATATGTTGTATAAAAATAGTTATGAAAATGTTAAGCCGACTGTTCTGCGAGACAGTTTTGACGTTATGGGACTGTTTCGGATTTTCTTTGCAAACAACCATAGGAGCACATTACATTCTTTTTTTATGTGATAGTGTGTTTTTAAATATGCCGTTACTACTGTTGAATCAGGTGGTAGTGCTTCAAATCCTTGATTTGGCGAGTTCTCTTCATCGTCTTCAGTTAAGAGGCAAGTAACGTAGGGGTTGTGGCAAATCGCTATGTCTATATGCATGTTTTGCACCTTTTCTGAATAAAATAGCAAACACAACAGAAATACTATCAATTGCTTTTTTTCTCGCTGAACCATTGGTGATTGATGATTGCTTATTTGATGCATGGAGAATGATTGTCAAACTCATATGCTTGACACTTGGATCAGTTTTATATATGTCGTTAATAATACTTGATGAAGATCTATGTCTTGAACTGGTTGGAATCAGCGGTATCACGCATACTTGTCGTTCATACATACATGCATATGCATTAATTCATCTGAAGTTTAAAGGCCTGTCATTGCCATCGTGCATGACTAGTACCGGTACATGGAGTTGCATGAGAGGTTGGCATCGTCCGACATAAAACTCTCACTGAAGTTGCATCATGGCATGCATACATTCTTTTTAATCGTCGGAGGATGTTGAATTATCATGGAGATTGTGATATCTTGTATTTGGAGAATTATGGATGGTCGATTCATATTTTATCGTTTAATTGAAAGTGTACCTTCGGTTGTTTATTGCTTCTCATGTTGGCTGCTCATTATTCACTTGTTTTAAAACTAATAAACAACCATGTGTGAGATATGTATATATTCATAGCCGTTACTTGCTGAGTTTATCTCACCCCTTTCATCTTTCCAGGTGCAAATGAATAAAGCGAGCATGATGGGCATGGGAGTAGCTGACTTGCACGTGCACAGTTGTTTTGTACTTCAGTCATTAAATTAATCATGTTTAAGACTTTGAGTTTGTAATAGTAATGCTTTGACCTTTTGGAGCTTCGATCACCTTGTTGCACGTTGCGTTAGCGTGATGCTTAATAGAGTACTGTTGATGGCTTCTCTCGTTGTCCTTTAAGCATTTCTTTTTGTGTTATATGCTTTGTTTTAGAGTAGGGTGTTACACTATTCCTCAAGTTGGACATAGCGAAGGCTTTCGATACGGTTCGATGGGACTACCTTTTAGAGGTGCTGCAACAATTGGGATTCGGAGTAAAATGGAGAGAGTGGGTCTCAGCGTTACTAGCTACGTCTTCATCCTCGGTGATTCTAAATGGAACAAGGGGTAGAAGCTTTAAACACAGAAATGGGGTGAGACAAGGGGATCCCCTGTCTCCGATGCTGTTCATCATTGCTTTTGACCCACTGCAGAGGCTGTTACAAATAGCAACGGAGGAGAATGTCCTTCGACCAATAGGCCACGATGCAGCTCGTTTCAGAATCAGCATGTATGCTGATGATGCAGCTTTATTTGCGGCACCTGAAAAGGAAGAGATAAGGGCCATCTATGAAATTTTGTGGGCGTTTGGGCAGGCATCGGGTCTGATTACAAACCTAACAAAATGTGCCGTCTACCCAATCCAGTGTGAGGACAGGAACCTACAGGACATTATGGAGCCGTTCCCATGTCAAATTCAGCAATTCCCTTGTCAGTATTTAGGACTGCCACTCAGTACAAAGAAACTCACAAAGGAGCAGGTTATGCCACTTATAAGAAAAATAGCAAATAAGCTGCCAGCATGGAAGGGGAAATTGCTAAATAGAGCGGGAAGATTAAGCCTGATCAACATGATACTCTCGTCAATACCAACATATCACCTGACAGTTTTTGCTTTAAGCAAATGGGCAATCAAGCTTATCGACAAAATCAGGAGAAGCTTTCTATGGAAGGGGACCGAGGAGGTACATGGTGGCCACTGTTTGGTGAATTGGCAGAGAGTCATAAGACCAAAAAAGCTTGGAGGACTTGGGGTAATGGACCTAACTAAATTCGGTAGAGCGCTGAGGTTGCGATGGTTATGGTTTGAGTGGACTGACCCAGGCAGGCCTTGGGTGGGAACCATTTTGCCGTGTGATGCGCTGGACAGGCAACTATTTAGACTGAGCACGGTGGTCACATTGGGAGATGGCAATAAGGCGAAGTTTTGGCAATCACCATGGCTGAATGGCAGGGCACCGATGGACATTGCACCGAGGCTGTACAAACTTGCATGGCGCAAGAATAGGACAGTAAGGGAAGAAATAGAAAATGATGCTTTAAGGTATGCTTCTCCACTCTATTTTACAGCTAAGCTTTTGATGGACCTTGCTTTGTTTAACAACACGCCCTTTTCAAGCTAAATAATACACAGTCTCAAAAAAAAAAAAAACCCGGAAGAAGACGCTAACATGCATCGCTAAGCAAACCCTTCTCAAAGAAAATCGAACTCGCGCTCTAAACTTGAAAGAGGCCATGGATGTTACATACGGAGTTTGATAGCAATAATCCTAGTGATTTTCAATTCTTCAATGTTCAGCAGTTGCATACCGAATTAAAACTGTCGAGAGCCCTGAGTGGTTGGTTGATAGTTTGACGATGAGGCCCATATCAGATCGGAAATCCCTTATTTTTCAAGGGAAAAGTGCAACAAGTAAATAATCCCTCTGCTCGGATAATGATTTCATTAGGACACAAAAAACCAGGCCAAATTGAACTGCTGCTCCTGTCAGAAGCATCAATATTTTCTGTCTGGAGGGGGCATATTGTAATACGATAATTCATAGTTCAGTTTCTAACCCTTTTTTTAGAGTAAACTAGTAGGCACATTGCCTACCTGAACATTACATTGATAGCTCAGAGTGAAAGAAATTGCATCCCTCCACAAGAGGAGGATGAAGAGTGGGAGACGAAATTCCCAAACTGGAAAAGAGGTGGAAGGGGGGAACCTGAACCCAAACTAGAAGAGGCTACATGTTATGACTATGCTAGCCCCCCAAGCTCTAGGTGATCAGACTGAGAGTTTTTGCTACATCTATGTGACCGTAACTGGAAATCATCAGCACAAAGCTGAAGCATGCGGGAACACACAATGTTTTCATTGTCAAAACTTTCGCGTTCCTTGATTTCCATATAGTCAAAAGAGCAGCCGCTAAGATGGTGTTTAGGATTCTGGAATGGATGGTGCTCCACTTGTCGAGTGGGAGAAGAGAAGAATGCTGGCTACTCTGTAGCCTGAGGCTGGTTGCAGTCCCACAAGACAAACCAGAAGGAGCTTGTTCCAGTTTCTAACTAGACTGTCAAGTTTGGCAGCTGTGAGGTTGAAATGGATTGAAGTCAGTGTTAGTCAAGTTTTTCAGTGTGCATCTTTCCTTGTGTTTTCTTTCACAAATGGGTCCGGTGGGTGACATGTCTCTGTCAGTGGGAGGAGAAGCGAGTGACATCAACAAAAGCATGATATGACTATGGGTGTGTACATTCTTCACGTATTACTCGCTCCAAGCCAAATACACCTGGTACGCTCTGTGTCCTAATGACATAACAATAAATCTGGAGGGAGTATAAATACATTCTTCAGAAGTTTGACTTGAAGAATTTATACTAAAGAGTAAATAAATTCCATAAAACCTAGAGTTTTTGAGACCACATGTGTCTGACATCTCTCTCAACCATCATTTGAGCTTTGCAAACTTTGAATTGTCTACTGAGGGGTCGAATTTTGACCTTGTCTGCTCCCCTTCGTGGATGTTGCCCCTTGCAAACAGGCAAAGTTCATAAATACTTGCATATTGAGCCCTCCTTATCTTGGACGAAGGAAATAGCAATGGCAGAAAGTAAGGAAGCACCAGGCTCATCGAAAAAGAAAGAAGAAAAGAAAGATGAAAAGAAAGCCGAGCTTTACAAACCTTTCGATTTTCCCTACAATTTCCCCGTTAGTAGGAGTAGTGCCACCACTATCGAGAAATTCTCTGCAAGTCTGCAGCGATTCACTAAGTACAGCTTGAGTGGCACCCCGATCGCCGTGGCCATAGGTCCCTACCACCATGACTCACCGCAGCTCCGCGAAATGGAGGAAGTCAAGCGCGCCGCCCTGGAGGAGTTTCGCCGGGCGGCGAGCCAGCCGTGCGAGGCGGCCCGCGGAAAGGTGCTTTCGTTGGTGGGATCCGCCCGCAGGTGCTACGCCGGCGGCGAACGGTACATGAAGGACGACGGCGCGCTCGCGGAAATGATGTTCTTGGACAGCTGGTTCCTGCTGCAGTTCATGGTGTCCATGTGCCCCGATGACCCTGACGCCCCGCCGGAGGAGGACCTGCTGATGGCGAGGGCGGAGGTGCACACCCGTATCAACGACATCGCACGGGACCTGCTGCTTCTCGAGAACCAGATCCCCTGGTTCGTGCTTGAGGCTCTCAAGGATCTGTGGCCGACGACCGTGCCCGTGGACAAGTTCCTTCGTCTCATGGCATCCGCCTTTGACATCGGCAACCAAGACAGAGCCAACAATGACCAAACCGATGATGATCTGCTAGCCGGACAAGCTAACCATGACCATCTCCTTGGCCTCTTCTATCGCCGTCAGGTGGGGCCTGCACGTACGCAAAGCCTCCGCGTGCCCAGGCTTTCATCTCTGTCTAGCACGGCGGTGGAGCTCGCGGAGATGGGCGTCAAGCTGACCGCCGGCAAGACCAAGGAATTAGGAGACATGAGCGTGAAGCAACGGCAATGGCGGGGCCTCGGCTTCGGCCTCTACGGCGAGCTCTCCCTGTCGCCGCTGGTCCTCAACGACCTGACCGCGTGCTGGCTCATCAACATGGCAGCGTACGAGGAGTGCCTGGGCGCCACACAGGCCGACAACTTCGCCGTCAGCTCATACGTCTCCGTCCTCGCGCTCCTCATGAACCGCAAGGAAGACGCCCAGGAGCTGCGCGCCAAGGGCATCGTCAACAGTTGCTTCTGCGACAAGGGGACACTCAACTTTTTCAAGGGGCTTGCACCGCACCTGCACGTCGGCCACCGCTACTACCACGTCTTTCAACGCCTCCAGGAGTACAAGCAGGAGAGGCGGGTGTGGATCGCCATCCACCGCTTCTTCTACTAGAACATCAAGACCATCCTCGCCGTGCTCTCTGTCGCTGGCGTGCTCGCGGGGCTCTTCAAAACCATCCTCTCTCTCAAGCAGCCCCAACGGTAATCAATACAGTAAGCCACCGCAATTCATGAAAATTGTTTGCTTCAAAAGAGTTCATGAGAATTGGAACTAGTATTTTGTGATAGGTGAACCTTTTTTGTGTTTCTTGTGAGAGTTTGATGTGCTGTCGGTTTGTATAAGAAACAAGCTATATGCAAAGGTTGGAGTGGAATACCAGAAAACCCTATCTGTACTAGTAGCACATTATCTTGCTGGTTCCTAGTCTTTGGTAGGCCAAATGTAACAGCTTATTTATAGGTCTCATCTATCATTTCGTTCCCGAATAATCATGTGGGGCACTTCGATTCTGACAGGCTTTTGGCAACACGAGTACTTGCATACTGCATTCAGATAGATTATCAGGGCATCGTGTGAATCACCATGCTCCTCCCTTTCCCTTATATTATGCAACGAAAATCCATGTAAGAACAGAGTGGCAGTGTTACCATGATCCGAGCTCTTGTGGTCATTACAGCAATTTTTTTTGGTGCGTTAAGAATCACGAAGAATCCCTTATATTATACAAGCTATTGCACTCAGGTTCAACTATTTAGCTTCAGTTTGTGGCATTAGGAACCCAAACAAAAGGTTATTCAACTTCAGTAAATTTACGCTTGTGTGAGGCACTCTGTTAGCTAATTACTAGTATTTGGCGCTTGGTTTTCCTAGCAAAAGTCAGTTGGTAGCTCATATACCGATATATGACGGGAATTTTCACTGTTGTGAAATTTATTTAATATATATCAATGAATTGAACTTATCATTCCATCAGACTTGCTCAGCTGTTGGTGCCGATGTTTTTTCCTCCTCCTCTTGAGGTGCTTCTTGAGTAATCCTTTCATCTTGGAGTTGGATGCCATTACTTGCGTTCTCGTCACTACGTGGTGGTATCTTAAGTTCTATGCTTTTACCCCACAACATGCTGTAGAGGCCGCCAACTAGCAGAACTCCACCGATGATACTGTCACATAGAAATTAACAAGGAAAAGGTCCTCCGCTCAATGATCCTACCTATGTAATTCATTCATCTATACTATTTGAGTTTTACCTTAACAATCTATTAGTTACCTGCCAAGTTGCACATTCTCTCCTGTTGGACTGTATTAGGCCTATGTATATGTGTCTTGGACCAGCCCACATGTAACTAGTATATGTACTATGAGAAATGAGCAATAGAGTAGAGCTTCCAGATTTTTCCCCAACTCACAACATGGTGTCAGAGCCCGGTCGAGCGGCGGAGCTGGCGGCCGTCGTCGAGCTGCTGTGAGCGCCGGCTGCCGGTGTCGTCGGGAGGCGAGAGCTAGGCGTAGAGGCTTGGCTTGGAGGCGCTGCAGCAGCAGGTGGAGCCGGAGAGGCGTGGTGCAGCGCTGCCGTGACCAGGCGAGGAGCGCGTCGACGTGCGGTGTGCAAGCAGGGTGCAGGAGCTGCGCAGGAGGCAGAGCCGTGAGCTTCACCAGAGGAGGTGAGAAGCAGCGGGGCCTTGTTTGCTTGCTGGTGGTGATTGAGGCAAGCAGCACTCGATTGGAGAAGAGGCGATTGGTGGTGGTGCTACATTAGGAGAGAGAGGAGAAACTCCTGAAATTCCTGCTGGATTTGTTGGATTTTTGAGGGACAATTGCTGCAAGCTCGTGGTGTTTGATTGGAGCAGAGTGGCTGCTGCTTGTTTGGGAAGAAATCAGGTGAAGCAAGATTGTGGCGTACAGTGAAGCATTGGGAGCAGCCAGCTTGCTTGGATTTTGTTGGATTTGTGCTCCGGCAAGAAAAACAGAGTTGCTCTGTTAGCTTTCAGCTCGATTTGTGCTAGGCTGAGCTGGTGCTGCTGTGTGGTGATTATTGAACAGAGGGGAAGGTAGAAGGGAAACGAGCCTGCCTTGTGTGAGTTGCCGGTGAGCAGTTGAGCTGTTGTGTCTAGGAGCAGTGAAGGGGCACTTCAGATTGGGAATTGCTGGGCACTGAAGATTGAAAAAAAAGGGAACTTGGTGCTGGTTGGGAGAGGAGCTCGTGTGTGCTGGAGGAAGAGAGGAGAGGAGTCTTCAGGGGGAGACTGAACTGATAGTATTTTTGGCTACTTGAGAAGTTAAACAATGTCAGAGAACACAATAATTGAGAAAATATTTGAGAAGATGGCTGATGTTCTCTCATCAAATCAACTCGAGAAGATAGCACAATTATTTTTGGCAAAATCAGCATTGATGTCAAATACAAGAGAAGTGAAGGAGACAAAGACAGTCCTCGGCAACCTTGTCAACCTTGCTCTTCCTAATAAAGGTACATCTCTTGCAAATTGGATACTAGATTCAGGTGCATCTAAGCATGTTACCGGTACATTAAGTGAATTTACATCATATAATCCATTTGCTCCTACACAAAAGGAAACAATTCAAACTGCTGATGGAACTGCTCAACCTATCAAAGGTGTGGGTACACTTCAATGCACTCCATCAATTACATTATCGTCGGTTTTATATGTTCCCTCTTTTCCGGTAAATCTAGTATCCTTAAATGATTTGGTGGATCATATGGACTGTCGTGTTACTCTCGATTGAGAGAATTGCTTAATTGAGGATAGGAGGACTGGAAAAATGCTCGGTAGTGGCATAAGACATAATGGCCTATGGTTCTTAGATAGAAGAACATACAAGTCTAAGTGTTCTGCTTTGACAGCTGCTACAAGTGAAGAAGAGATTAAGGTAATACTCCAACATTGTCGGTTGGGTCATTTGTCCTTTGACACTATGAGCAAAGTATTTCCTGATATTATGAGGAAGGTGGATAAGAGTAAATTGGTGTGTGATGCATGTGAGTATGGGAAGCATACCAGATCTTCTTATGTCAGCCGAGGACTCCGGAGCACATCACCATTCTTCTTAGTCCATTATGATGTATGGACATTCCGGTGATCTCTGTGAGTGGAATGAAGTATTTTGTGACATTTATAGATTGTTACTCCCGTATGACTTGGATATGGTGATCAATTTCAATGTGCTTTGTCCTTTGATGCTGCACCGGATTGCTTGCTAAGTATGCTGCACTGACATTGTCACAGAAGACAACAACTGATTTCTTGGGTTGCCGATGAAGTTCAGATAAAATTTGTCTGATCCAATGACTCTCTGCAACCGCATTAGCCACTCCGCGATATTCTGCCTCGGCACTTGATCTGGAAACTGTTGCTTGCCTCTTTGATGACCAAGAAATCAGATTCTCACCATAGTACACACAGTATCCTGACGTGGAACGGCGTGTATCAGGGCAACTTGCCCAATCCGCATCTGAATAGGCTATCAAGTCTCTGTTTTTGGAGCGATGAAAATTCAGGCCAAGCTGGAGAGTACCACGCACATAACGGAGGATGCGTTTCAACATGTTCATGTGACTCTCTCGTGGATCATGCATAAACAAACAAGCTTGTTGGACTGCATAACTGAGATCAGGACGTGTCAATGTGAGGTACTGGAGTGCTCCTGCTAGGCTTCTATACTCTGTTGGGTTGCTCAATGGTTTGCCATGATTAGCTGACAGCTTAGATTTGGTGTCGATGGGAGTAAGGCAGGGATTGCAATTGCTCATGTTGGCACGCTCTAAAAGCTCAGTTGCATATTGTTGCTGAGAGAAGAATAACCCAGATGGTGTGCGTTCAACAGCAATGCCGAGGAAATGTTGCAATGGGCCAAGATCAGTCATGGAAAATTATGATTGTAGACAATCAATGATTTTTGTGAGCAGAGTGGTGGAGCTAGCAGTCAAGATAATATCGTTGACATATAAGAGGAGATATGCAGTGGCTGTTGGCGAGTGCAAAATAAACAGAGAAGTGTCTGATTTGGAAGCACGAAAGCCAAAGGAAAGCAAGAATGAAGTGAATCGCAGAAACCATGTGCGCGGTGCTTGTTTGAGGCCGTAAAGTGATTTGTGTAGCTTGCAAACATGAGATGGCAAAGAGGCATCGAGAAATCCAGATGGTTGCTGTGAGTAAACTGTTTCAGAGAGGTTACCATGCAAGAAGGCATTTTGGACGTCGAGCTGGTGAATTGGCCAATCTTCAGATGTTGCAATGCATAACACCAAGCAGATAGTGGCTGGCTTGATTACTGGGCTGAATGTCTCTCCATAGTCCACACCATGCTACTGAGTGAACCCTCTAACGACCCAACGAGCTTTGTATCGCGCCAAGGTACCATCAGAATTGTATTTATGCCGAAAAATCCATTTCCCGGACACCACATTGACACCTGCATGTTTGGCAACAAGATTCCAAGTATTGTGCCTCATTAGTGTGTTATATTCATCCACCATGGCATTGTACCAGTTAGGATCTTTCAAAGCTGACCGGTAAGATTTAGGAATGGGTGAGATGTGAGTGGCGGATAGGTTAAAGTGTTGTTTGGGCTTGAAAATGCCACTTTTGGAACGTGTGTGAATGTAGTCCTGTGGTGCAGTGATTTGATGTCTAAATTGCCGTTCTGATGAGGGTACATAAGCAGGCGAAGAATTGGTGTCGATGGTAGATGGGGTTCGTGAAACAGAACGGGCAGAGGACGGTGGAGACGAGAGCCCCCTGAACTCTATGGCACGGGGCTACGTGACAGCTGCGGAGGGCTTGCGGCTGGTCAAAGTGGCGCAGAAAATCCTGGCGGGACGCGCGGCATGTGGGGATAGGCGCGAGACTGACCCGATCCTGGTGGCGTGGCAGGAGGAATATACGCGCGGATCCCGACGTCCGAGGTAGTTGGACTGCAGCGGATCGGTACCATATCCAATGACGATTCGCTCGGACTGTTTGTGGCTGGTGGGTTTGGTGGCTGCTGCGTTTGGGCTTGGTTGGAGGCTAAGGGAAAGGATTGTTTGTCGAACACAACATGACGCGATATGATTATTTTCTTTGTTGCAAGATCTTGGAACCTGTAGCCCTTGTGCTCGGTTGGATAACCCAGAAAAATGCAAGGTGCGGATCGAGGGGCAAGTTTATGAGCACTTGTGGCCGTTAAGCTGGGAAAGCAGAGGCAACCGAATGTGCGAAGGTGGCTGTAATCAGGTGGCTCGTGGAACAGAGTTTGGTATGGTGTTTGGAGGTTGAGTGGTTTGGTGGGTTTGCAGTTCAACAGATAGGTAGTAGTACGCAAGGCTTCGACCCAATATGGCGGAGTCACTACAAGGGAATTGGCCTGCAGAGGCAACTTGTTTATATACTAGAGGCACTTTTTGTTGCCTCTAAACACTCGTAGAGGCATTTATTAAAATGCCACATACATGCCTCCTCATGCACTGTCTCTAGGATGTAGTGACACTTTTCTAATTGCTTCTTTAGAATTAGAAACATTTAGATAAAGGCATTAGATAGTGTCTCAATAAAAATAGAGGCACATTTTTGTTGTAATGAAAAATAATATAAGAAACAACAAAACTAACCAATCCTCGAACTCAAGACCTCTTATCTTGAGGCAGCACTTCTCTATTCTGCTAGCCAACTCAACCTCACATCACACCTTTTATATGTTTAGAGTATTATTATTATAAGTAGTCTCTAAGGTGCCTCAAACCTCTAAAACAATGCCTCTACGCAATAAATAATGCCTCAAACAATGTGTCTACAACTTTTAGAGACGTTTTTGAAATGCCATAAAGAAAATGTCTCTTTCCATTCGTTATGGGCGTTTTGGAAAATGCCTCTAAAGTGCCTCTACTATCAATTCTACGTAGTCTCTATTGAAATATGTCTCTATGTTTAGGCACTTTCTAACGTGCCACAATAAGTTGCCTCTACACTACAATATGGCACTTTATAGAGGCAAATTAGAAAATGTCTCTAGTAAAATGCCTCTACAAGAGGTTTTTGTTGTAGTGAGTCATGTGTGCTTGAAAAAGCAAAGTGCAAATAATATCGTTGATGGATCGTATGCATCTCTCAGCCTTGCCGTTTTGCGATGATGTGTAAGGACAGGATAGGCGAAAAACGATGCCACGGGATGCAAAAAAGTCCCGCAAGTTGATGTTGTCAAATTCTTTCCCATTATCGCATTGGAACATTGAATGGAAATGTGAAATTGGTTGAGGATCTCATGATAGAAATCACGAATTGTGGCGAAGGCATCTGAATTACGCAAGAGAGGATAGGTCCAAGTATAATGTGAATAATCATCCATAAGCACCAAATAGTATTTGCAACCACTAAAGCTCTCAATTGGGGAAGTCCACAGATCACAATGCATTGTTTGAAATGGAAAATAAGTAAATGAGCTTGATGTGGAGAAAGGAAGCCACACATGCTTGCCTTTCTGACATGCTTCACAAACACTAGAAGCATTGTTCTTATTCATACATGGAATTGAAAATTTCGAAAGTAAAAATTGAAGCGACTGGTGACCAGGATGCCCAAGCCGCCAGTGCCAAACATCGACAGGAAGGGAAGAAGCCGTCAGAGCCGCTGTGGAGGTGATCTGTTTGGAGCCCGCAAAAGGATAGAGATGTCCATCACTATTGGACCTCATGATTTCTCTCCTGCTGTGAAGATCCTTCACAGAGAAGCCGAATGGGTCAAATTCAACTGAACAAGAGTTGTCTCGAGTAAATTTGCGTACGGAAATCAGGTTTGAGACAAGTGATGGTGTGTGTAGGACTGGGCATAAAAGAAATCTGGTTGTGCAGGTAGTGTAGTGGTGCCAGTACCAAGAACCGGTAGATGAGATCCGTTACCAACAATAACATGGGTAGAATTACGCAATAATGAAGGACAATATATGGGCAAGTTACCTTGATCTGGCGTCATGTGCGAGGATGCCCCGGTGTCCATCATCCAATCGCCACCGTGTGCTTGCTGAAGAGAGGTGGCTTGCAGCGCCTGGATGAGGCTGTTCGTGTCCCACTGGGGGCCAGCAACAGGAGCCTGCATCGTCTGCAGCTGGGGGTACGCATGGTACGCCTGGGTGGAGGGGGCGGTGGAGCGCCCGCCGGGAGCGCTTGGCCCGGTTGCACCGGTCCAGGGCCCACGCCACGGTGCCCCCCAAGCCATCATCCATGGGGGGAGCATCGGAGGCATGGCTCCCGAGTTGTACTGCTGCTGGTTGTTGTTGTAGCCGCGGCCGTTGTTGTTGGAGTTGCCGCGGCCGCCACCGCGGCGGCCTCCCCTGTTCCGGCCGCCTCCGCGACCGCCACGGCCACCATTGTCGCGTTCATTGTTGTCGGAGGGAGGCGGACACTCGGACGACTCATGGCGAGCCGTGTTGTTGGCGGTGTTGTCGGGGACGGCGTTCCCGACGCTGGCGGCGAGCAGAGCAGATTCGACGGCCAACTTGGCATCAGCCGTCGAGAGCTTTCCTCACGCTGGAGGAGATCCCGAGCCTCGACGAAGGTGGGAAATGTCGGCAGGATGGGCAGCAGCATCTTGAGGACCCCGAATTTTGGGTTGATGCCGCGGATCAATTGGTGCACAAGAGTGCGTGCGCTAACTGGCTGGTCGCAATCAGCTAGTGCATTCGCAAGCTGCTGAAGACGATGGAAATAAGCATGAGCGGTTAGATCACCTTGGCTGAAGGAGTGGAACTCGGCCTCCAAATGAACGGCGCGACTTGGTTTGTTGCCGGTGAAGAGGTTGTGGAGGTAGATCCAGATGTCATGTGCCGTTGGTTTGATCGGCTTGAGGCACATGTTGAGGAGGTCTTCGGAGATCGTGGCGAAGATCTAGTGGCCGACGGTGATGTTCTCCTTGACCCATTCAGGGTCGTCGAGGTGGGCGCTCGTGTCGTCGACGTCGTGGAGAAGGCTGAAGCAGCCAAGCACCATGGTGAAGAGGCGCCGCCACTTGGTGTAGTTGTAGGCTTGCAGATCCAGCGTGTACGGCACCAGGGACTTGATGTTGATGCTGTGGATCGCTTGCGACAGGGGCACGGCTGATGATGTGCCGGCGGCGCCGATGGGCGCCGAGTGAAGCGCCGGGATGGTTGGTGCGCCCGATGCAGCGGAAGTAGAGGTACTCAAGGCGGGCGACGACGGCATCCCAAGGAGCGGCGAGGAAGCAGAATTCATGGCTGCTGTAGTGGCATGAGCGACGGTGGCTGTGGTGTCACTCATGGTGGCGCTGGAAGGCGGAAAAAAAAAGAAACAATCTAGGTCTCAGGATGAACTCGCTGATACCATGTAAGAGTATAACACAGGATAGAACGAATGCGCAGCGCGTGTATTGCATACAACAGGCCTATAAATAGGCCTTACGTAAGTTACATGAGCGGTGCAGAATGCATCCGCTAAACACTCAGGACGTGGTCCACTACAGTTGTGATCCGGTGCATGCGGTGCACGTTCTACCATGGGAATCGGTCAGAGATACAGTTTGTTACGCTAACACTAAGCACCTTATCGCAATCCCTAGCTGTTCATCGCCTGCACCGTTCGTCCCCGACGCTTGCTTCTTGCGCCCACGTAAATAAAAACAAACCTGTGCCGCGGGTGTATACATCACTTGCCGGAAGTGCATGCTGGGTGACTCTCTTGTCTGCCCCTTGGCCGAGGTCACCGCGTGAGTGTTACTGCAGCCCTTATTACGCCGACGCAATGATCGGCCAGGTAATGATCGTTTTTTTATGCATGCTTGAGATAATTAATTCTTCAACACTTACATGAACGTACCCAATCGATTCTTCCACATTGCTTGTTTCCCCGTCCGCTGGATTTTGTTCAGTGTTGTAATTACAAGTCGATCTACTGTTTTATTGGCAAATGATGTGGAATTAAAGTTAGCTATCACAAACAAACTAACGCTAACCTGAATCTTTTCTTCTTCCACATCTATTTATGCATTAAGCTAATTAACTGAACTTTTATCTCTGAACTGATGCAGCTTCTCCTCTTTTAAATTTGTTAATAATGCTACTTCAATTTTAAGTTTGATGCTGTGTTGATGTTCTGCATGAATGAATATGTTCACCGATGCATGTACTTTCACGGGGGATAAAGCACAATGGTGTATTCAGAGCTGCATTATTTTAGCTCTCTGGGGTCAGTTACTCACGGGGAGAAAGCACAATGGTGTATTCAGAGCTGCATTATTTTAGCTCGTGGTTATGGAGGTAGAAAGGGAGCTCGTGGTGCTTACCAGCAGCTCTCCGCGGGGTCGGTGGTGAGAGTTCGACGCCGGCAGCCGGAGTTGGGGAAGAAAAGGTCTCGCTCGGGCGGTGATGAGCTTGGTGGTGTCATGGACTCATGGTGCGACAGAGATGAGGCCTCGGGCCTAATTATAAGCGGGGTAATTAAATATCACCTGATTTGGGAAAAAATCGGGAGTTGTGGCGGCATTTGGCTCTTGATGGTCGGCACTGGGAAGAAGTGCTAGATTGAGCAGCCCATCTGGGCGCCGTGCCCAAGTTCGCCGACAAGCTTGCTCGGCGGAAAACCCGGAGTCAACGATAGCAGCGTCGCCCCGTACCGTTGAGCTGGCACTGGGTGGCGGCGGTGACGTCCTGTGCGCATGGCTTAGCTGCAGGCCTGGAGGACAGAGGACGGCACCAGAGAGGGGGGAGAGAGAGAGCCGCGGCATGGGCAGCTACAGAGCATCTCTCTGGAGAAGAGAAGACGATGCGCAGCTAGCTGCACCAAGGTCGTAGGTGGGCTGCGCTGGAGCTGGATCAGGCCAGAAAAGGGAAAACAGGCCAACGTGCAATTTTCCAAGAAAAGAAAGATAGGTTTCTGCCCAAACAAGGATAACGTTTAGAAATTAAGGTTTTATTTTCTGGGGTATTTTGGATAGGATTCATATTCGAATTAAAGTCAAATTTTTGCAAACAAAAGAATAACAAATGATAAAGAAAAACCAAATACTCTCTAGTTTTGAAATGTTGACGTTACGACATGAAGTTTAGTTCAATTTTGAACTAATTCCTTTGTTCGAACGACAACAATTTCCATCAGGAAGGAAGTATATAATAAAAGGAATAAAAAAATCACTTGTCACATTTCTATAGTTTGAAAATTTTGAAAACCGTGTTATTTTTCTTAGTTAAGTGAAATTTTGGTAAATCATTTTAGTTTTATTTCAAAATTCAAAAAGTTCAAATTCAGATGAGTTTGATTAACTTCATTTTTCTGCTGGTGCTACATAATCTCACTGTCCTTTGTGCATTGTGCTCCAAAATATATCTACCATCGTAATAATATTTAGCCGAGAAAAGCATCCTCAAATTACCCCCCACTACCAAAAAGTACCCTCCCAGGATAACAATCTCTCCAAAAAAGGAGGAGCAAAACATCGTGAAGACAAATAAGAGCCGGTTCCATACAGCGAGGAAGACAGGACCCCTCATTTTCGTGCATCAAGCTACAGGTAGTACGCTGTTTCGACCCCAACAAACCCCTAATCATTATTATGGATGTGGACGGGTATCAGTGCACCAGTTACAGACTCTTAAACATTTGCTCACATTTAAAGACAGCAGAACCTACAGAGAAGAAGATGGCAAGCACGCGGATGTCCAGCCGAAGCTTCCGGGGCCCGTCCCTCACGCGGTCACGCCATGGGCGGAAACAATTTACCCATAGCCCACCCTCCGTTTCTTCTTTCTCGCCGTCAAGCTCCTCCCCCACTGACCAAACCACCACCCAGCTGCTCCGCCGCCTCCCGGTGTCGTCGCCGCCCGTCGCACCCTCCCTGCCCCCGCCTGCAACCTCCTCCGGCGGCGTCTCGCCGCCGCCCAACTAGCCCGGCCCACCGCTAACCACTCCCGCGTGGCTCCCTCATCCGGCCCAGCCCTGCCCACCGCCACGACCTGCGGTGCCCGCGCCGCCTCGCCTGTTGCCCGCAACCCACCACCGGGCCGGCCTGTCACCGCTATCTGTGGTCGAAGGGGAGAGGAGGAGACTCGGGGGGGGGGGGGGGGGGTACAAATCCCGTGCGTAAAGGGATTCTCGGGATGCCCGCCACCACCCGCCTCTACCACCGGCGGCCGTCGCCGCGCCGCCCACCCACACTCCGCCTCCGGCCCACGGGGGGGGGGGGGGGGGGGGGTGACTTGGTTTTGCTGTAGGCAGCAAAGATGCTTTCCGGAAGCTTCCACCTAGAGGCTAGTGAAGTATCTTGGCCACCACTGCAACAACATGCGACTGCACTGTGCTGAACACGCACTGCACCACCGTCACAAGCATCTTATTGGGGGTGATCCTTCCTTGAGCGCCGCAGCCTGCACGAGCACAAGTCAAAAGCACAGTTTATTGAAATAAGGCATACATTTGTTATGTCATACATTTTTTTTGCGAGTCATACATGCATCATGGAGTGGACAACGAAGAGGGACTCGCGACCTGGAGGACCATCCAGAGAGACCACCCCATGTTGGCGACGACGAATGTCCATTTGGCCAATGCCCCTCTTGTAACGTTTACCGGTGAGCCTGAACCTGAAGTGTGAGAGGAGAAGGCACCATATGATGGTTGACGGAGCTCGCAGGCAGCCCCGTGTACAAGGCGATGACCAAGACTCCAGCCTGGCACAGTGCAACTCCATTGAGCTTGGCTATGCCTGAACAGCTCTTCAACTCCATCACCTTCGTCAATTGGCCATCTAGACACATTATTATCATGAGAAACAATTTTCAAATCACTTATAATATGGTATACAAAAGTATTCATAAAAGAATATATATATTTTCTTAAATATCGTTAGTAGGGGCTTGCCCCTCGTGTTTCGAAAAAAAAACTACTTAGAAAGCAGATTATTATGTGGCCAGTTTTACGGTATCTCAAAAGAATGTGGACAGTCCATTTTAACTTGATTGGGGACCTTTTACCTCCCTATGAGTATAGGTAATTTTTTTTCCAAGGTAGTTAGGATATGTGTGATGGAGTGAATATCTTTACCAGTTGGTGGAGTTGATTTTTCTCCCTTGACGTGAAACAAAAATCAGCCGTGTGATGGCCTCATGCACATTTCCTTTTTATCTTTTCACCTACCAAACACTATACGGGAAATAGCCGATTAGCCGTGTGCCAGAGGCACCCGGAAAAGCCCCTAAAACACCCGGCAAAGGCATAAAAAAAAGGAGGCATGATATGAGATGCTATATATTAATATTACATCTATTTACTTCTAGCAATTAGTTCTACAAGATTATCTACACTAGCCAAGGTCATGTACATACAAGTCATGTCGTTTCGGGCCATGCCAAGGCTTAACAATCCCCAGTATAGCAGGTTCACCTTGGGGAACTAACCGCTATTTCCAATCCGACTTGACCGACCTTGAACGTGGTGAATTATAGGGACCGGGTGTAGCTATCACATACACTCGCGACTACCATCCTCCGTAAGGGCGGAGGCCAATCGTGAATAGGCAAAGCTGAAAGTGTATCTAGGCCCCTAATCATGTGTTTTGTGTGATTGACGTCAAAACGATCAAAAGGACTAATGTTTGCAATGAGAAAATGTTCAGCTAGGTCTCACAATGGAGAATCAAAATGATTTCAAAGTTGCAATCCCTTCATGTGTTGACAAGAATGGCATTAAGTGCTCAATGGACAAAGATTTCTCTCTTTTATATTTTCATTGAGTCTAGGAATGCCGTACTATCAAGAGGGATGGTAATCATGTGTATTCTGATGTCACAAGAATTTTTGTGAACCAAAACCAACCAATTTCAAGCTTGAGAGATTTACCAAATTTCCACTTACAGTTACTTCCCACCGGAATATCCGACACACTGCCGGAGTATCCGGCCCTATTGAAACCCAGTTACAGATACTTCCCACCGGAATATCCGACACACTGACGGAGTATCTGGCCCTGTTGAAACCCAGTTACAGTTACTTCCCACCGGAGTATCCGACATTGTGTCGGAGTATCCGGTAGAACCTAACTGCAGTGCAACGGTTACTTTTGTTGGAGCGTCTATATATACTTATCAACCTCTAACGGCCACTTCTCTTGCCTCCACTCAAAAGAACATGACTAAAGCCTCTTCCCTTCATCCTCTACTCATTCCCAAGCCTAAGATTTATGTGATTCACTCAAGGGAGTGTGTGAGAGCAAAAGATTCGTGTTGAGAGCAAGCATTCCACTCTTGAGTTTCTTGTGGCATCATTCTCTCGTGATTTCATTTGTTACTCTTGGAGCTTTGTGCTCCTAGACGGCTAGAGGTTGCCCGGGAGCTCCCAATTCGTGTGGTGAAGCTCCGGGAAGTTTGTATTACCCATTCCCGCAAGGGATTTGATAGTGGAACACTCAAAATCGGTCTTGGTGACCATTTTGAGCGAGGTTTAGGGTTGAGAGCAACCCGGTCCTTTGTGGACTCCTCAACGGAGATGTAGGGCACTTTGTGGGCCTGAACTTCGGGGATAAATCGTGTGTCATCTTATTTCGATTTCATTTGTTCTTGTTGTTCATACTTCTCTTGTTCATATTGCTTATATATATTGCTATATTGCCTCGATCTACTTATCTACTTGTTTCCTTCCGCAATTGTTGTGTAGATTTACTTGATAGCATCTATACAAGTCTTTTGATTCAAGTAGAATTGCTAGAAACTTCGTAGCTTTCAAATTTCTCAAGATTATCCCCTGTTCCGGACTGTCCGACACAGTACCGGATACTCGGTACCGGATCATCCGGTAGTTCTGACGATTTAATTAAGTCTTAATTTGCAGAAGTTTTTAGCGTTGCCTATTCACCCCCCCCCTCTAGGCAACTTTCAATTGGTATCAGAGCAAGGTTCTCCGTTTGAAGCTTAACCGCTTGGAGAAAAGATGGAGGCAACCCTTGGTGACCCCAGGAGCTTGAGGAAGAAGAAGGACAAGTCCAAGAAAAAGTTGGTGGAACCCAAGCTGATCGACTACGGTGATGAGGAAGAAGAAGTGCATATAGAGGATGCACATACAAGCGAAGAAGAAGAATATGAAGAGGACTTGATCGCACACTCCGAAAGTGAAAGGTCTCATGCTTCAAGAAGAAGCAAGAGAAGCAATCATTCCAAGAGAAGTGAAAACCTTCATGCTATGCCTTTTAGTTATGAAAAATTAAGTTCTCACACTAACTTTACGTCGGTACAATTGGGTAGGGCGCCTCATTTCGATGGGACGCACTATACCAAGTGGAGGCACAACATGATGATGCACCTAATCTCTCTTCATCCAAGTATTTGGAAAGTTGTGTGTGTAGGTTTGAAAAGACACAAAGACTATGATGAGCTCACACAAGAAGAAGAACAAGAATGGCATCGAAATGCACAAGCGGCCGCCGTGATCCTCACCTCCTTGAGCAATGAAGAGTATGAAAGAGTTGGTGGTATGACAAGTGCCAAAGAGATTTGGGACACTCTTCGTATAGCTCATGAATGAGTTGACTCCGTGAAGCAAGCGAAGATTGAAATCTTGGAAGGAGAGCTTGGTAGATTTGTGATGGAGGATGATGAGACACCTCAACAAATGTACAACCGTCTCAAGGTCAAGATCAACAAGCTTAAGGCACTTGGATGCACCAAGTATGGGAATCATGAGGTGGTGAAGTTGTTAACTAGAGCATTCTCACCAAGGAACATCACTCTTGTGACCATGATCCGGCAAATGAGAAACTACAAGAGGATGTCTCCGGATGAAGTACTTGGGATGATCATAAATCATGAGATCATGGAGGAGGAAGCCAAATATGTCAAGCAAATAGCAACGGCCGTTTCCAACTCCAAGAACAAAGAAGTTGCATTCAAGGCAAGCAAGAAGAAGAGCAAGGAACCGGTCCAAGAAAGCTCAAGTGAAGATGAAGAAGAAGAGAGCTCTTCAAGAAGTTCATGAAGAAAGAACGTGGCTCAAAGGACAAGAGATCAAGCTCAAAGCAAATTTGCTACTATTGCAAGAAGGCCGGACATTTCATTGCGAATTGTCCCGTCAAGGAAGAAGATGAAAGAAAAGAGAGAGGTCATCAAGCGGACAAGAAGCAATACAAGAAGAAGTACACCGGTCATGCTCATGTAGCGGAGGAAGCCTCACATGAAGAAGCCTCCGGCAAGGGAGGCATTGCCACCATTGCTATCAATAAGACAACATCATCAAGCAAGAAACTATTTCCCACCTACAACGATGAACCTACCCTCACCGATGATGAAGTTGACAACAAACCACGTGGTGTTTGCCTCATGGCCATGGGCCGGAAGGTAACTACTAAAGTTGTCTCTCCCTCTACACTTGAAGATAGTGATGATGATGTTGATACTAGTGATGAGAGTGATGATGATGATGATGATGATAGTGATTGTGAAAGCTTGCTTAAAGGTTTTGATAAAAATGCAATCGCCAAGTTTAAGAGACTTATGAAGGAATTGGTTGCTAGAGATGAGCTACTTGAGAAACAAGAAGCATTGCTCATCCTTGAAAAGGAGAGAAACTTTGAACTCAATAAGCTCATGGCATGTGAAAAGGAAAAGAAGGAAAAGTTGGGCCAAGAACTTGCGAAAAGCAAGGAGACTTTCAAAAGTTTTGAGAGCTCAAATGTTGCTCTTCAAGAAAAACATAGTGGGCTAGTCAAGGCCCATAAGAATCTTGAAGTGCAATTTGATGCTCTTTGGTCTAGCACCTCAAAACCTACAAAAGATGCCATTTTAGCAACCGATCCCTCCACGAGTAAAAGTTGTGCAAAATGTTATAAAAGTGATATCAATGTTTTTGCTAACCATGAGAAAGAGGTGAAGCTTTTGAAAGGGCAAATCAAGAGGATGAATGTCATTATCAATAGAGGCATGATAGGTGAAGGTGAAGGTGAAAAAGAAAAGAGGTTCAAGATGGCAAGAGATGGCTTTGATAGGCTTCAACCTTTCACCGTTTATGGTGGTGAGCTTTGTGATGAGAAAGACTCAAGCTTCATCATCAAGGATACCCATGTTCCACCTTATGTTTTGGGTAAGCAAGAAATCTACAAGGTAAACACGGGATCAAGGAAAGTGAACAAGGTTGAGCAAGTCAAGACCACAAGTGCTATGAAGAACAAGAGTGAAGCACCAAAAGACAAGAAGAAAGTGCATGCCCCTCAAGACACCTTTTATGCCGATTATGTGCTTACTAGAAATTCTTATGGCAAAGTTATTGCTAAATATGTTGGTCCCCGTGCACACAACATCATGATTAAAAGATGTGTGTGGGTGCCAAAGATGCTTGTTACTAATGCTCAAGGACCCAAATCTATTTGGGTACCTAAAACAAAGGCTTAGTTTGTTTTTGTAGGCATACTCCAACGGTGGAACAAGTTGGGTGCTTGATAGTGGATGCACAAGTCATATGACCGGAGAGAAGAAGATGTTTACATCACTTGAAAAGAACACAACCGATATGGGTGAAATTACTTTTGGTGATGATGGTAAAGGAGGAGTACTTGGAATGGGTAACATTGCTCTCACTCCCGAGTATTCCGTTACTAAAGTTCTCTTGGTAGATTCATTGGAGTTTAATTTGATGTCGGTCTCACAACTTTGTGAGAAAGGCTTTAATTGTTATTTCACTAACGAAGGTGTGACCGTTTTCAAGAGGAGCGATAACTCAATTGCCTTTAATGGTGTGTTGCAAGGAGGGCTTTATCTTGTGGATTTTTCCTTGGATAAAACCCAACTTAATACATGCTTGTTGGCAAAGTCTAGCTTGGGTTGGCTATGGCATCGCCGGTTAGCCCATGTTGGCATGAGAAATCTTAATGATCTCCAAAAGGGCGGTCACATCCATGGACTAACCGATGTCAATTTTGAGAAAGATAGAATTTGTAGTGCTTGTCAAGCCGGAAAGCAACATGGAGCACCTCACCCCGTCAAGAATGTGATGACTACAAGAGCATTGGAAATGCTACACATGGATCTTTTTGGTCCAATAGCCTACTTGAGCATTGGCGATAACAAATATGGTTTAGTAATTGTTGATGATTATTCTCGTTTCACTTGGGTATACTTTTTGCATGATAAAAGTGAAGTGCAAGGAATAATCAAGAAGTTCGTGAGAAGAGCTCAAAATGAATATGAAGTCAAGATCAAGAAGATAAGGAGTGACAATGGAAGTGAATTTAAGAACACTCAAGTTGAAGAATTCCTTGATGAAGAAGGCATCAAGCATGAGTTCTCAGCACCCTACACTCCACAACAAAATGGGGTAGCCGAGAGGAAGAACCGCACACTCATTGAGATGGCAAGAACAATGCTTGATGAGTACAAGGCTTCGGACCGTTTTTGGGCCGAAGGCGTGAACACCGCATGCCATGCATCAAACCGGTTATTCCTCCACCGAATCTTGCAAAAGATACCCTATGAGCTACTCACCGGTAACGTTCCTAATGTCTCATACTTTCGCGTATTTGGGAGCAAATGCTTTATTGTTAACAAGAAACCCAAGTCCTCAAAGTTTGCTCCTAAGGTCGATGAAGGGTTCTTGCTTGGATATGGATCAAATGTCTTGGCATACCGAGTCTTCAACAAAACCAATGGTTGTGTTGAGGTCACGCGTGATGTGACATTTGATGAATCTAATGGCTCTCAAGTAGAGCAAGTTGATCCAAGTGTGATAGGTAATGAAGAAGCTCCACATGAGGCAATTGGTAGAATGGCCATTGGTGATATAAAACCTCAAGAGCCTCAAGTTGATCAAGCTCCACCTTCATCCTCACGCCAAGGAACTCCACCGTCCACACAAGAGCAAGATCAAGGAAGTGCTCAAGATCAAGGTGACGACCAAGATCAAGATCACAACCAAGATCAAGCTTCATGTGGTGGTGGAGATGTACAAGAGGAGGAAGAGGAAGAAGGAGTAGAGAATGAAGAAAGAGTGCCACATCCAAGAGTACGTCAAAGTGTACAAAGAGACCACCCCGTCGAGAACATTATCGGTGACATTGAAAAAGGGGTAACTACTAGAACTCAAGTTGCAAATTTTTGTGAACATTACTCTTTTGTGTCTTCTATGAAGCCACTTAGAGTAGAAGATGCACTCGAGGATCCGGATTGGGTGATGGCCATGCAAGAGGAGTTGAACCAATTTGAGAGAAACAAAGTGTGGAAGTTGGTGGAGAGACCAAAGCAAAATGTTGTGGGCACCAAATGGGTGTTTCGCAATAAACAAGATGAGCATGGTGTTGTGACAAGAAACAAAGCAAGACTTGTTGCACAAGGGTATTCACAAGTGCAAGGTTTGGATTTTGGTGAAACTTTTGCTCCCGTAGCTAGGCTTGAGTCAATTCGTATATTACTTGCCTTTGCTACTCACCATGGTTTTAAGCTACAACAAATGGACGTGAAAAGTGCATTCCTCAATGGGCCAATTAGTGAGGAAGTGTATGTGGAGCAACCACCGGGGTTTGAAGACCCAAAGTATCATAACCATTTTTACAAACTCCATAAGGCGCTCTATGGGCTAAAACAAACACCTAGAGCATGGTATGAATGCCTTAAGGGATATCTTGTTGCAAATCAATTTGTTGTTGGCAAAGTTGATCCTACGCTCTTCACAAAGCAAATTGATAATGATATCTTTGTGTGCCAAGTATATGTCGATGACATTATATTTGGTTCTACTAACCAAGAATATTGTGAAGCATTTAGTAAGATCATGATCAAGAAGTTTGAGATGTCCATGATGGGGGAGTTGAAGTTCTTTCTAGGTTTTCAAGTCAAGCAACTCCAAGAAGGCACGTTCATATGTCAAGCCAAGTACACTCAAGATATGCTCAAGAAGGTTGACATGGACAAAGCCAAACCCATCAAGACCCCAATGCAAACTAGTGGACATCTTGATCTTGATCGAAAAGGCGTGCCCGTGGATCAAAAGGTATATCGTTCTATGATTGGTTCATTACTTTATCTTTGTGCATCTAGGCCCGATATTGTGCTTAGTGTGTGCTTGTGTGCAAGATTTCAATCCGCTCCTAAGGAGAGCCACATGGTGGCCGTTAAAAGAATCTTGCGATATTTGGTTCACACACCTAACCTAGGGCTTTGGTATCCAAAGGGCTCCAAATTCAAGTTAGTTGGCTATTCCGATGCCGACTACGCCGGATGTAAGGTGGATAGGAAAAGCACATCCGGGACTTGCCAATTCTTGGGTAGGTCCCTAGTATCATGGTCATCCAAGAAACAAAATTCCGTTGCCCTTTCCACTGCCGAAGCGGAGTATGTTGCAGCCGGTAATTGTTGTGCACAATTACTTTGGATCCGGCAAACTCTAAAGGACTTTGGTTACACTATGAACAAAGTTCCTCTCCTATGTGACAATGAGAGTGCCATTGCTATTGCTCATAACCCCGTTGATCACAATAGAACCAAGCATATAGATATCCGGCACCACTTCTTGAGAGATCATGCTATCAAGGGGAATATTACTATTAGTTACATAAGAACCGATGCCCAACTTGCCGATATATTCACCAAGCCCCTAGATGAAAAGCGCTTTTGTGAGCTTAGAAGTGAATTAAATATCCTTGATTCTTCTAATGTGGAATAGAATGTTGTACATCTGAATGTTGTTTACTAGTTTGGTAGTCTTGCAAAAACAAAATGAATTGTGAAAAGATTTGAGTGTTTTTCAAAAAACTATTTGAATGGTTCTTGATCTTTTGATCCTATCTTGTTGTATATGGTCATAGTTATGGTTGTTGCTTGCTTACTGACCATTTATGATGATAATGTTCTTTAAAGTCCATCCATTGTCGCTTATCTCCTTGAATCTCTTTCTTTTCATCAAATCAGTTTGAAAATTCTAGGAACGTCGGATTATCCGGCATGATGCCGGAGTATCCGGCTATGGTCAGACTTGGTTACAGAATCTCCCCACCGGACATTCCGGGAAGAAACCGGAGTATCCGGGCCTAGGACTGTCGAACTATCCGGCATCGAGTCGGATTATCCGGTCAGTTACCAGCCTATTGTTGGGGTCCTAGCAACAAGTACACGGCAAGGGAGATAGCGAAGGCCAAGCCACACTCACATAAAGAAACCGAAGCCGCCCGGAGCTACGCGAAGGACAGGCGAAGCAAAACGGAAAGAACAGACGACGCAAGAGCATAAAGTTGTCAACCTAAAAGCCATGTTAAAACAGCCAAGGGCACACTTGTAAATATCATCATCTCACCCCCTATAAATATGGAGGGAGATGATCCTGTAATGATATCTGTTTTTCGGGCCACGAGCCAAAGGAGGAATCATTCGCACCGTATTCAGACCTCTCTAATCACTCGACCCATTCGCCCGGCATTGCGGGTGAAGGAGGGCTTCGCGCAACTAAACTGCAGGGAACTTGAGCAAGAACCCCTTCGTCCGGCATCGCGGACCAGAGAAGAGGGCTTCGCTCCAACCAGAAGGCAACGACGACAAGCGAAGAGGGCTTCGCGAGGCAAACCGAAGGCATCGACAACCTTCGAGGGCTTCGCCAGAACCAGAACGCTTCCATCAACCGTTGGAGGGCTTCGATCCGTCCCATCAAGACCTTCGATCCCCCAACATTTGGCGCCGTCCGTGGGCCGAACCCACGATGAAAAGAAAACAAGACTACCATCAGGCAAAAGCTGCGAAGGTAAAAACAAAACAGGAGGGATGGAAGCATTCAACCATCCGTTTTACAACAGACGACAGCAAAGTCTCCGATTATCCACATACAAACGTCTTCGTGATCAAAGCCGACATCGAAGGGTATATGGTTCACAGAATCATGATTGACAATGGAAGCTCAGAAAATATCATCTTCAAAGATACTTTGATACGCATGCAAATCAACAGACATGAAAATGCTAGCAAAACAACGCTGAAGGATTTCGGCGGAGAAGAAGCATCTTCGATCGGGAAAGTAATGTTGAAAGTAACCTTCGAAGATGAAGATAGATCGATAACTCAGGAGACAGAGTTCATAGTCATAGACTCACCCAGCGAATACATCGCAATCTTCGGAAGACAAATCATAGTAGCTTTGGGAAGAAATGTTGAAGCATACGTAGACGACATAGTTGTGAAGACAATAGAAAGGGCTGACCATTTGGAAGACCTAGATGAGACCTTCGAGAATCTGAGAAAGCACAATGTAAAGCTGAACCCAGCAAAATGCGTCTTCGGAGTTGAATCAGGCAAACTACTGGGATTCATGGTCTCCCAACGAGGGATCGAAGCTAACAATAAGAAGATCGAAGCTATACAACACCTCGCCCCACCAAAATGCCTAAAAGATGTGCAGAGACTAGCTGGAAGGCTTAATTCTCTAAGCAGATTCATTCCGAAGCTGGCGGAACGAAGTAATCCCATTTTCAAAGCACTCCGAGCGAAGGAAAAATTTCAATGGGGATCCGAACAACAAGAAGCCTTCGAAGGCATAAAAAGAGCCCTTACAGAATTAACTGCTCTGGCCAGCCCAAAACCAAGGGAAGACCTGCTCCTATACATTGCAGCTTCGGTATCGGCCGTAAGTGTAGTACTTGTTCAAGAACACAGCGAAGACAAAGTTCAAAAACTCGTGTACTTCATCTCCGAAGCCCTGTCGGGAGCGAAGCTGTTCTACTCAGAAATAGAAAAGATGGCCTACGCAGTGATAATGGCTTCAAGGAAATTGAAACATTATTTCAGTGACAGGAAAATAATAATTCCAACCTCTTTCCCCCTTCGGGACACACTGCGAAGCAGGGAAGCGATTGGACGAATAGGAAAATGGTCAACAGAATTGGCGCCCTTCGACATCGAGTTCAAAGCAAGAACAGCCATCAAGGCAGCAACTCTTGCAGATTTCATAGCAGAATGGACCCCTCCTACTCCCGAAGCCTCTATCCAAACCGAAGAATCTTGCTGGACAATATTCACTGACGGTGCATGGGGAGCAACAGGAGCCGGAGCCGCGGCGGTAATAACATCACCTTCGGGAATCAAATTAAGATATGCTGTCAAGTTAGACTTTCAGTCAACCAACAATATTGCAGAATACGAAGGAGTATTATTGGGGCTTCGCAAAGCAAAGGCATTGGGTGCAAGAAGAGTACTCATTAGCACAGATTCCGAAGTAGTAGCAAACCAAGTCGAAAACAATTACAAGACGAAGGACCAAGAACTGATCAAGTATCATAAAGCGGTCATAAAAATGCAAAAATATTTCAAAGGCTTCAGCAAAGGCAGGGACAGGCGATCAGCACCACCAGCAGCTAATTTTCCCTATCGGCAAAGAGAGGACGACCAAGCAAGCTTCTCCATGGGTGCTGACCAGCAGAGACGAGAACGAAGGGAGCAGCGCCGCCTCTGTTTCTTCGATGGGAAAAACGATTGGAGGAAGAGGTGACTGACGTAGGTAAGGTTAGGGTTGGACTTGGACTCCATCTCCCCTCACGAATTGGGCCAAAACTATTGCTGGGTTCAGCCCAAAAGGCCCACAACAAGGAAATTCGTTTTTGTTTTCGTTTTTAATTATTTCAGGTGTTACAATCTCGTTGCTCACTGCCGTAGAGGGGAAATAAAGGCCATGGTCGGCTTCATAGCTCGATGTGGAAGGATTCTGTGCTGGTGGTTTGGACGGGGAGGCAGCACAGGGGCTGCACAGCTCGGTTTTTTTGTGAGGTCGGCGGCCGGCAACAGCGACCAGAGGCAGCTGACAGAGAGGAAAATGATAAGAAAAATGGAGATCTCCGGACTGGACTGCGAACGGAGCTCAGAAGCATCAGGCGAGGGGAGTGAGGGGGAGGCAGGGTGGCTCCGGCTTGGAGAAGCTTGGCGGTGGCCGGAGCTCTGGAGGACACGGTGAGGGCGACGGGGAACAGGAGGAGCTGCAATCGGACGGCACTCACGCGAGAAGGATCGGACGTCTCCTATGAGAGCGGGTACTGTAGCTTCTACAGTAAAACGGCGACGTGTCGAGCCAGGAGAGAAGAAGGCGGTGCATCTACGAGATTAAAGAAAAGGTAGGATTCTACTTAGAGGCTAGATAGCCGTTGGATCATCATAATAAATGAATTGGTAAGACATCGTGGCCGTTGATGTGTTTCACCATGGCGCGCTGATAACAAGTGCTGACACTAGCCCCCCTCCAGGGCCGGCCCTGCGCCTAAGATGACACCGAGCTGGGGAAATTTTGTTATTTAAGCATGCATGCCGGCAGTTTTGCGGGATTAAGCACGCGGGCCCGCTTTTTCCAAAATTAAGCAGGACGCGGGTGGTTCGTGGCGTCCGTCTATTGCCGCTGGACGCCGCCGAAATACAGCGCTCCCATATCCAGGCGGGACTCTGTCGATCAACAGCGTCCTGAAACTATTCGTTCCGCTCCTTCCGCTCGCAGCCCACGTCTCGCTCCGTCGTCAGTTACCGAATGCCTCAATTGCCGATTCAATCTGTGAGATCGTTGCTTGGATTCAGGTAGGGACTTCTCACTCCATGGATTAGATTTGGTAGATTATACATGATTTACAGTGTTACTGTTAGATGAGCCAAGGACGATGTGTTCACCGATCCTTTCCTTTCCTCTTGTAGCCTGCCGGGTTTGCATCGGTTTGGGATTTGATAGATTAAAAGAAGCACGGAAGCAGGAGCACTATGCAAGGATACTAGTATTAGTTTACAGGTACGTGATTTCCATACAACTGTCCAACTCGATCAGCGGCGCCGCGGCTGATCAAGATTTTCACTGTTGTTAATTTCGAATTTGTATCATCCTTCAGACTATTCGCCCATTCACCCTCTAATCACACTTTTCTAGTTCTGGTTTTGGTTTGACGTAGTTCTCCATTCACCCTGTATCTCCTTCAAACTATTCCAATTTGTTCTCTATAATACTATATAATATGTGCATAATTTTTTCTTTTCTAAATGCAGTTGAAACGGATCATGATAATTGTTCTTGTATATACGGGTGGCCAAGTCCAATATGGAGAGACAGGTGCTAAATATAGCATTCCACCTAAGATCACTTTCCCTGCTACCAAGTCTACAACTTTTGATGATGTGAAGAGTGAAATTTATGGAGGCCTAAAATATTCTGAGAGTGACTATGTGATTGATATACAAGCTAGATATGATGTGGGAGCACCTGGGCCACATTTTTTCCAATTGATACCCCTGTATGAAGAGAGAACTTGGCAAATGATCTTCGACATGACAAATGGACGATCTAATTGGCATATGGTGGAACTGTACGTGGAGGTCACTTATGCCAACACTGGATTGAGTCAAATTCATTGTACTAGTAACTTGGCAACCACAAGTAATCCAATAGCATGCAGTACCCCTGTGATTGCAAGTTGTGAGGAAATACCGGTTGTTTCTCAATCACCGCTCACTGGGTTAAATCAGAATCCCAATATTAATAGCATTACTACCAAAAATAATACAGCAGCAGTAAGCACTCAAGTGGATGGAATTACTGAAGAGGAAGTACTAGTTGTTCGTCAGTCACCCGCCATTCCAGTGAATCAGTCATCAGTAGGTACTATCTTCCCTGATTATAGTCAAGATTGGGGTCTATCAGGAGATGCTCCTAGGTCTGAAGTGCGAACGAGTATTGAAGAGGAAACTTATGTGGGAGAGGAGACAGATATTGAAGAAAATATAAGTGAACAGGATGACGACTGGAGCCAAGACGAAGATGAAGATGAAGACGAAGACGATGTGGATGATAATGCTAATGGCGAGCCTCGGGTAACTAAATCAATCAAATCATTTCCACTTGTGGGTAGGTCTGACAAGCATCCAGTAAGCGCTTTTCATGACATATCTGTTTTACGCGAGACAATAGCTGATGAGAGTTTCTTTGTCATGTGGGGGAAATTCTATACTCGTCGTGCGCCAAAACCCAAAGTGGGGTGAGTACAATTGGCGCGCACGGTGTGGACTGCTTGCCGTAGTCAGTTAGGATTTGATTAGAGAGCGTATGGCTCTAGGAGTCGGTTGAGTTAGTAGTATGCGTCGTTAAGATTTGTAATCAGGATTCTAGTAGATTTGTTAGGCCAGCATCTATATATGGAGCCGGGAAGGATTGAATAAAGGAGGCAAGAGTTAGAACTATATTCCTTCTACCAATTCTACTTCTACCTCCCTATAAATCTAAAGCTCCGGGAGAGCCTAAATCCCATAAACACCACGTTCATCACATCTGGTATCAGGATTGCTTTGGTTTCGATCTCGGCGCATCGTTCTCGATCGACACCATGGTGGACGACGGCAAGAAACCAACCGAAGCTGAAGCCGACGACACCAAGGTGATGATGAAAGCTGTTCTGGACAAGCTCGATTGTCTCGTCACCATGGAGGACAAGCTGGCGGCAATCGACCTCCAGCAGTGCAACCAGGCCGCCTCATCCAGCGCCTGGAGAACCAGCAACGACAGATGCTGACGGCGGACCATGAGCGGCGGGACGACGAACGCGAGGAGGATTGGCGATTCCCTGACGGACACCGCGATCGCCACCGCGACGACGACCGCGACGGGTACCGCGATCGACGCCGCGACGACGACTGTGACGGGTACCGCGACCGCCGCCGCGACGACGACTGGCATCGCAGCGCGCCACGCAATGGTGACCGCCCGCCGCCGCGGTACCAGAAGTGGGATTTTCCCAAATTTGATGGCAAGGGCGACCCTCTTCCCTTCATCAACAAGTGCGAATCATATTTTCGTGCTCAGCGCATCCCGGAGGAGGACAAGGTGTGGATGGCTGCCCACAACCTCAATGACTCGGCGCACCTGTGGTACATGCGAACGGAGCGACAGGAAGGCGCCCTGTCATGGCGGCGCTTCGCCGACCTGCTGAACCTGCGCTACGGGCCGCCGCTTCGATCCAATCCATTGGGTGAGCTTGCTGCCTGCCGACGCACCACCACAGCTGAAGAATACCAGGAACACTTTCTCGAGCTGCTGGCCCGCGCCGGACCCCTCACCGAGGCTCAACAAGTACAGCTCTTCACCGTCGGCTTGCAGGAACCCTTGAGCCTCGACGTCCAGCGTCAAAATCCACAGACGCTCGACACGGCCATGAGCTTGGCCCGCTCCTACGAGCGGCGTGAACATGCGGCGCTCCTGGCACACTCCTCACGGCCACCAACGCGCCAACGCGGTCTCCTTCCAACACCGTCCACGCCGGCTTCAGGTTCTACATCAGCAACGCCCGCGGCCGCGCTTCCGGCGCCCGCCGGACCACCAGTGACAGTGGCGGGCCGCACCCTCCGCCGCCTCACACCGGAGGAGATGGCGGAACGCCGACGCAACGGACAATGCTTCAATTGTGATGAAAAATTCGTCCGCGGCCACAACAAAGTCTGCAAACGGCTCTTCGCCCTTGAGGTGGAGCAAGCGGATGATGACGAGGACCTCCCCCCCGACGAGTTGCCGCCGCAGATTTCACTGCATGCCATCGCCGGCGTTCGTACAGGCGACACGATGCAGGTGGCGCTCCACTTGGGCGGCGTGACGCTCAATGCTCTGCTCGACTCGGGCTCGACGCACAACTTTGTGTCCGAGGAGGCAGCAGCCTTGACGGGGCTTCAATTTCAGGCGCAGAAGGGCTTATCAGTGATGGTGGCCAATGGTGAAAGGGTGCCCTGCCCCGGCGCCTTCCGCAAGATCAGCTTCGCCATCGACAAGTGCAAGTTCGTGGGTGACTTATACGTCCTACCGTTGGGCGGATACGACGTCGTACTCGGCACACAGTGGCTCGCCACATTGGGGCCAATCCTATGGGACTTCGGCCGCCTCACCATGTCGTTCTGGTTCCAGAATGAACGCCATGTGTGGCATGGTCTCGAGGGACCCATGTGCCTGCGCCTCCACGCGTGCACTGGACGGGAGCTGCTGGAGGCGCTGCTGGAGGAGTTCGCCGATGTGTTTGCGGAACCAAGTGGCTTACCACCACAGCGTTTCCGCGACCACCATATTCATCTCCTGCCGGCGTCTGAACCAGTGGCGGTCAGACCATACCGCTACCCGGCTAATCAGAAAGATGAGCTTGAACGCCAATGTCGCGCCATGGAAGAACAGGGGCTGATCCGCAAGAGCTCGTCAGCCTACTCGTCGCCGGTGCTGCTCGTGAAGAAGGGCGATGGATCGTGGCGCTTTTGCGTGGACTACCGCGCATTGAACGCCGTCACGGTGAAGGACAAGTTTCCAATTCCGGTGGTGGAGGAGCTGCTCGACGAACTGCACGGCGCCATGTACTTCACCAAGCTGGATCTCCGCTCCGGCTACCACCAAGTTCGCATGTTCCCGGGGGATGTACACAAGACGGCGTTCCGGACACATGAGGACTTGTACGAGTTCCTTGTGATGCCGTTCGGGCTGACAAACGCGCCGGCGACGTTCCAAGCTATCATGAACGACGTTCTTCGGCCATTCTTGCGCAAGTTCGTGCTGGTCTTCTTCGACGACATCCTCATCTACAGCAGTTCGTGGTCTACACATCTCCAACACCTGCGCGCAGTTCTTGCTGTTCTGCGGGAGCACCACCTCTACATCAAGAAGACCAAGTGCGCATTCGGGGAGAGCACGGTGTCCTACTTGGGACACGTCGTGTCGGCGGCCGGCGTGGCAATGGATAGTGCCAAGGTGCTGGCGATGACTGACTGGCCACGACCGCGTTCCGTGCGGGCGCTGCGTGGGTTCCTTGGCTTGGCGGGCTATTATCGCCGCTTCATTCAAGATTACGGCACCATCGCGGCGCCGCTCACCAAGCTACTGAAGAAGGAGGGCTTCCGCTGGTCCGAGGAGGCGGACGTGGCATTCATGGCGCTGAAGACGGCGCTGACCACGGCTCCCACATTGACACTGCCGGACTTCGATGTTCCGTTCGTGGTGGAGTGCGACGCATCTGGCACCGGGATCGGGGCAGTTCTGCACCAAGGCGATGGACCGATTGCTTTCTTCAGCCGCGCGGTTCCTCCTCGACACCAAGGCCTGGCTGCTTATGAGCGGGAGTTGATCGGCTTGGTGCAAGCAGTGCGCCATTGGCGCCCTTACCTTTGGGGGCGCCGCTTTGTGGTCCGTACGGACCACTACAGCTTGAAATTCTTGCTGGACCAGCGCTTGGCGACAATTCCTCAACATCAGTGGGTAAGCAAGCTGCTTGGGTTTGATTTTGCAGTGGAGTATAAGCCTGGGAAACAGAACGTGGTGGCCGACGCGCTTTCACGGCGCGATGAGGACTCCGGGCAACTGCTGGCGCTATCGTCGCCAACGTTTTCGCTGATGCAGGAGGTGCGCACGGCGAACGACAGTGATCCTGCATTGGTGGCGCTACGACAACAAGTTCAAGATGGCGTACTGACCGGACCATGGACGATTCGGGACGGATTGCTGCTGTACAACGACAAGGTGTATGTGCCGCCCGCTTCGCCATTGCTGACGACGGTTCTCCAGTTTGCTCATGATGGCGGCCATGAAGGGGTTCAGAAGACGCTTCATCGCCTCCGCCGCGACTTCCACACGCCCAACGCACGAGCTGCGATCCAAGACTATGTCCGTGTCTGTGCAACTTGCCAGAGGTACAAGACAGAGCAGCTTCACCCGGGTGGACTCCTCATGCCATTGCCAATCCCGGATGCGGTGTGGGCGGATGTGTCGCTGGATTTCATCGAGGGCCTGCCAAAAGTGGGTGGCAAATCGGTGATCCTTACTGTCGTCGATCGTCTGTCCAAGTACGCACACTTCATTGCTTTGGCTCATCCATATACAGCTGAGACAGTTGCAAAGGCCTTCTTCAACGACATCGTCAGGCTTCATGGAATTCCATCATCCATCGTCTCGGATCGTGACCCTGTTTTCACATCGACATTTTGGCGTGCGCTGTTCGCTGCGATAGGATCCAAGCTCCATATGAGTTCTGCTTTTCATCCGCAGTCAGATGGGCAGAGTGAGGCCGTGAACAAGGTCATTGCGATGTATCTGCGTTGCATGACTGGGGATCGTCCTCGCTGTTGGGTGCGTTGGTTGCCTTGGGCAGAGTACACGTACAATACTTCATACCACACTGCGCTCAAGGACACTCCATTCAAGGTTGTGTATGGCCGTGATCCACCCTGTCTGTGGAATTATGAGGAAGGCGAGACGCGCGTCGCGGCGGTGGCGCGTACTATGCAGGAGCGGGATGAATTTCTTGCTGATGTACGCTTGCGGCTGGAGCAGGCCCAGGCGGTGGTCAAGGCAAATTATGACAAGAACCATCGTCAGTTACAGTTTCAGGAAGGTGATTGGGTTTGGCTCCGGCTTCATCATCGCACTCCGGCCGGTATTCCTGATTCTTCAAGAGGCAAGCTCCGACCACGGTTTTTTGGGCCCTATCAGGTAGCTGCCAGGGTCAATGACGTTGCATATAGGTTGCGGCTTCCTCCAGGTGCTCGACTTCATGATGTTTTTCATGTTGGGTTGCTTAAGCCATACCGTGGTGATCCGCCAGAAGGACCGCCGGAGTTGCCCCCCACTCATCACGGTCATGTGGTGCTCAAGCCGTCAGCTGTGACTAAAGCTCGCCTGGCTCGTGGAGTTCGTCAGCTCCTGGTGCAGTGGGAGAATATGCCAGCCTCGGCCGCTTCATGGGAGGATTTGGAGGAGTTTCAGATTCGCTACCCTGATTTTCAGCTTGAGGACAAGCTGTTAATCGAGGGGGGGAGAGATGTCATGTGGGGGAAATTCTATACTCGTCGTGCGCCAAAACCCAAAGTGGGGTGAGTACAATTGGCGCGCACGGTGTGGACTGCTTGCCGTAGTCAGTTAGGATTTGATTAGAGAGCGTATGGCTCTAGGAGTCGGTTGAGTTAGTAGTATGCGTCGTTAAGATTTGTAATCAGGATTCTAGTAGATTTGTTAGGCCGGCATCTATATATGGAGCCGGGAAGGATTGAATAAAGGAGGCAAGAGTTAGAACTATATTCCTTCTACCAATTCTACTTCTACCTCCCTATAAATCTAAAGCTCCGGGAGAGCCTAAATCCCATAAACACCACGTTCATCACATTCTTTGGGAGGAAGAAACAATTTGTGAGCCCTATAGCCATAGGAAGAACTTTTGATTCGAAAGTGCACTTGCAGTTTGCCATAAATGAGTTTCACATTAGCAACAATATGGAAGTAAGGGTCACAACAAGCAACAGGAAAAGAGTAAATTATAAGTGTGTGGATAGCTCTTGCAAGTGGCAGCTATATGGTAAAGAGCTAACTGATAAAAGGTGGAAGATACAGACTTGCCCTTATATCCATACCTGTCGTGCACCTGCAGATCGATTCGACCATAAGCAGCTAACGGCCGCAGTTATTGCAGATGTGATACGTGATGATTTGAAAGAGAATTTGGAGTTGACTATATTGAACATACGCCAACTTGTTCGACAACGGTATCAAAGTGTAAAGCCACATTACAACAAGTTGTGGCGTGGCAGAGAGTTAGCTATTGCTCAACCTTTTGGTAGTTGGGAAGCATCATATGCAATACTCACTCCTTTGTTAGAGGCTATAAAAGCAACAAATCCAGGAACAAAGTATCTTATTTTGTCACAACCCACGACTCCCCAAGGGCATCAAGCATTCAAATGCACAGCTTGGGCTTTCGGACAGTGCATTGAAGCTGTTCCTCACCTACGACCAGTGATAAGTATCGATTCTTGCTTTCTGTCCGGGAGATATCGGGGCAAGTTGTTGATAGCGTGTGGGTATGATGCTGAAAATAGATTACTACCGATTGCTTTTGCAATTGTGGAAAAGGAAGACAGTGACAACTGGGGTTGGTTTATGAGATGGCTACGAAATGAGGTAATTGGTGTAGGCAAATTCATGTGTGTTATTTCTGATCGCCACAAAGCTATTAAATGGGTATTCAAGCAACCACACATTGGATGGAATGAAACTAGTAGAGAATGTGTGCATCGCTTTTGTTCACAACATGTTGCTAAGAATCTATACAAACAGTGCAAAGATGATGATGTGATAAAAACATTTAAGTGGGTTGTGAAGAAGAAGAAACCACGTAGGTTTGCAGAAGGAATGGAATCAATTGCACACATTTCTCCAAATGCAATTACTTATCTTAAAAAATCTGGAAAATATCTACAGGAAGACAAAAATGAGCCTGAGAAACCTGAGAAGATATTCCAATGCATGGATGGTGGCTACCGTTGGGGCATCATGACAAGTAACGGTTCTGAATCATTAAACAATGTGTTTAAGAAATCAAGGAGATTACCTGTCACAGCAACAGTGGAGGAAACATTTAACAAATGCTTGGAATGGTTTGTTGACAGAAGGCGTTCCTCTCTGGACCTTGTGAACTCAAAAAAGTTGTGGTCCCAAAGAATCGATAATTTATTAATCAAGCGAGGTAACAAAGCTGGTTCCATGCATGTGACATCCTATGGCGATGAAGGAGGTGAATATGAAGTGAAGGTTGACCGTGAACGTGTTGCATTGCGTCAAGGAGACCGCACAATATATGTTCAAAGAGATTTCAAGTATAAGGTAATTTTGCACAGCAACAGTGTTCCGATGTGCGAATGCCTAAAGCCGAACCTCACTAGTGTTCCCTGTTCTCATGTCCTTGCTGTTTGCAAACATAGAAACCTTGATGAGAATCAATTTGTCCATCCATATTATTCTTCTACAACACTCGCAAACACTTGGGCTGGTCGATTTCATCCATATGGAAATCAGAATGAGTGGCCGCCATATAATGATCCAGTCATTGTTCCTGAGTCGAGGTTGATACAACGTGGTAGACGGAGGCATAACAGAATTCCAATGTACATGGACCAAATGCAAGGTCGGCGATTAGGTCACCAAGCACATCGTTCAACCCAAGATACAAATGGACCTGGTTTGTCATTATAACTTATCCAGTGTGTGAATATTCTAATTGCATATTGTTGTAAAAAAATATTAATAATTGAGTTCATCTTGCAGGCGTGTCATCAAACCAACATCAACGGTGATGCTACTAGCCCACCATATATCAACTATTTGGGTTTTGGAAATATTCAGCAGACGGAAAGGACACAATCAATAAACAGACCTTATCTTATAAATTTTTTATACTTTCATATTTGTACCACACTTATTTAAGGAGTAGAGTTTGTTCATAGTTAAAGAAGTTATTATTATTATTTTTGTACACAAAGCATTGGAGAGAGATGTAAGACTTCTTTTTTAAGTTGATGTTCTGTTTTAGAGATGTAATACTTCTTTTTTAAGTTGATGCTCTGTTTCAATTGAACATATCATTGCTCTGTTTCAATATGGAATTCCAAGACCCAACAAACAACCTC
Source organism: Eragrostis curvula (assembly GCA_007726485.1). Taxonomy (NCBI): domain Eukaryota; kingdom Viridiplantae; phylum Streptophyta; class Magnoliopsida; order Poales; family Poaceae; genus Eragrostis; species Eragrostis curvula. The sequence goes on from CM017445.1 coordinate 18,569,834, forward strand.
AAATTTTGGGGCAGCACATTTGAGACATATATGCTAAAAAAGTTACCGTGACATAGCTGGACAAGTACATGGTAGGGAATATATATTCACATCTTGTTCACATGTAACCAACATAAAGGAAACCTACTATCCAAGTAACCATGTACTACCACTGATACGTCCTAGTTGTTTGTATCAGGCCCTTCTATAGAAAGTGCATTGAGGTTTCCTGCATTAAGATACTTTGTAAATCCCCTGTTTGAGTACAACCAATCATCGATAACATCTGTGTTCATATCCGTTGGTCTGGCTGGTTCAGGCGTGGAAAATGCTGAGGCGCTGTCTTCTGATCGTATATCATCTACACATATGGGCAGGCCAGCTTCGTGTAGCATGCTTTTCAGTTTTTCCTCCATGTTGATATCATTAACATTATTATAGCATGTCATTATCAGAATTTTCCCCATCTTTCTCCATCCTCTACTCAATGCACATTTGATCCCCCATGCAGCTTGCTTGATAGAACGGAGAGCCTAAATTTTATTCATGAAAATAATACAAGTGTTAGTATCCAATCAAATAATCATCAATTAAAATATTAGTGGAACAGATGGTACTGTACCAATCGAGAGAGAGGTGGACCACTTGGCATGTAGCCAGTCCAGTCATTGTCATCTCGTGGGTAAGGGATGGGCTCTCGCAAACCTCCTAATGATCGAGCATCTAAAAAGACAGTGTACATTCCTTTCTGTTGAAACCAACGACGATATTCTGGCAAGCTTGCTTGATCAAAATGATGTGTCTCATTAACCATGCTTTGCCAGATTCTGCGATATTGACTTATGTACTCTTAGTGAGTCTTATTCCAATCACGTGGTTTCCCCACGTGATTCATTTTGTGAAGTTGGCGAAGCTCGCTCTCTTCATGTGGAGGAGGAGGTGGAACCATTTGTCTTTGGCTAAATTGTCGCATGACTCTTTCTGGGTAATGAAACTCTATTATCCAAAAGTGTATGAGAGGTACTCGAGCATACCAGAATGCACGCTCAGATCGAACACGACGAGGCATGGACATCATAAGTGCATTGTACGGTTCCCATGTAATGTCACTCTCTTGAATCTGATCTAACAAGTTACGATAGTATGCGACACCTGCATTGTGTGGGAGATGATAAGGTTGTCTACAACACCATTGTGCCCCAAACGCAGGACAACTCTCTGGGTCTGGTTCACCCCAGTTAGGGGGGTTGCTCTTCTCATCCAGTGGCCGCCCTACACTCAAATGTGACCAGCACCACTGTTGCAAAAGCACAAGGGGACCAGCTATATCCAATCTTTCTCGCTCTGCACCTAGACACAGTTGTCTATAGAGCATAGCAAGAGTTGCAGCTCCCCAATTATAGTCTTCAGGCTCATCCAAATTATCTAGGAATTGGAGGTACATTGCTGGCACCCCATCTCCCGATGTATCTGGAAAAATTAAGGAGCCAAGCATATCTAAAATAAAAGCTCGGGTGTAGCAATCGATTTCCTCTTTTGTTGGATCCTTCGGCATCTCCTTGAAATGGTATCGCAATTTCTTCAAACTTATGGAATAATTAGAATATGTTGTCTTAGATTCTCCATCTAGGCTGCCCTCTAATTTCCTCTTCTTTTGCTTCAACAATTCATTTCCGGGACTAATCCCTAATAATCTCTGAATTGTATCAATCCATGGCCCATCAGATTTGCCTATGATAGGCTCACCTCGGATAGGTAAACCCCATAAGCAGCAAACATCCTGCAGGGTAACTGTCATCTCTCCAATTGGCATGTGAAAAGTGTGAGTCTCAGGCCGCCAACGTTCTACTAATGCTCCAATTAGAAATCTGTCAATGCTCATCCCAACCATCTGTGCAATTTGATAGAAACCAAGACGCTTCAGTGCTGGTTCACATAAAGGATGGTAAGGAATACCAATGTGGTGATGGCGCACGCTCACACAATCGTTTGCCTGTATGACCAACAACAATAGTTAAAAAATTTGTCATATGGACATGTATATGAAATGGAAATATGTCTCAGTCCAGTAACACTCACATTCTCCCAGACTTTTGAAACTTTGTGCTGGCAATGAGGCATCCAAAGCAATTCACTAAAACATTGTACGGCAGGCATCAGCTGGGGTTCGATAGCTGAGACTTGATCAGTTTCTTCAATGCATCTCACTTGTTCTCTTGTTGCAGTACAAGCCTCCATGGGAGTTCTGGGCATATCAAAACTATTGAGAATTCAACAAGATAGAGATATTCAGTTAGTCTTTTTGTGATCACTTTATTTCAGAGTAAAACTAGATTGATCACGATGACCAAAACTTGTATTTTTAACTCGTTCACATCTAGCACGCACTGGAAACTACAAACGATTAATTTGCAAATTAAAGTCACTATCCTGCCGCACAATGAGAACAAGTGAGACGAGTATTCAACTTCATATTTGAACTTCAGAGCGTCTAAGAAAGATAAAGCACCATCAATTTCGTTATTTTCACATCTACCGCCGTGCTTCTGATGAGTATTGAAAGGAAGAACGAAACAAAGCAGCAGCCTGCAGGAATTAACCTTTTCCTAGTGATGACGGCTCGTTCTGGCATTCATGTGCTCAAGCACGGAGAAGCAATGTCGGAGATAGCGCCACCAATCTTCAACGCCGAGGGAGCAGAAGGGAATCGCAAGCTCGGCCGGCGGCGTCGCGGCTAGGTTTGGCTTTCGCAGCCGCCAGTCTGTTTGGGCCTAGGAGGGTTGGGACGCTGCAGATCGACCGAGTCCAGCCGGATATGGGAGCGCTGTAGTTCGGCAGCGTGCAGCGGCAACAGACGGACGCCACGAACCATCCGCGTCCTGCTTAATTTTGGAAATAGCGGGCCCGCGTGCTTAATCTCGCAAAACTGCCGGCATGCATGCTTAAATAACAAAATTTCGGACCGAGCTGGGTCGGTGGCACCAACCGCTCTGCGTCGGTCCTGCTCTGTTCTTCGGTGCCAGCTCTGTTCTTCAGTAACAACGCAAGACGAGTGGGCCATAGCGCGTTAGTAACTCTTTTAAGTTTGGTTTTGCACATGGGCCGATAAACTTTATGGGCTGGGCTGCATCGGTCTAAACGTCTGGCCTGATACTTGGTTTCAGAACCTTCTCTCATGATTCTAATTTGTGCTCACTGGCCCACTATGTGCTCACTGGCCCACTAATTCCGTGCAGGCCTGGACGTGCACCACAGGTCCAAAGACGAAATCAGTATTTGCATGGACCGCACAACCCAAGTTCACGATACGGGCTACCCACACGAAAGTCTATTATAAAGGGTCCCGAAAACAAAACCTAAGACAGATCAAACATGAAACTGTCAGAATGAACTAAACAAAGCCTGCAGGTGTCAACAGATTTAAGATCCTCGCCTGACTAAGGCAATTTACTGACTATATTGGGGTTTAGTCTTAAAGTTGGCCCGACTAAGGCAATTTACTGACTATATTGGGGTTTTACAATTGTCTAGTACAAATTTAAGATCCTCGCCTGTGCAATCAAACAGCTTAAAACACAAGATCAGTAAGTAACAAAAAACAAGATTGTACTACAAAATAATGTTCCAGCATCGTTCCAATCTTCAAAAGAAAAATACGATCACAATTTGTTCCCCAACCACACTGTGGTTGGTACTGCAGTTACCTGCCGGTAGACAGTAGGGAACACGGCAAGAGTTGTTGGTACACCTTATCTTTTCCTCACCCAAAACTAAATTTGATTCGCTCAAAGACCAAATATCCGTAGATCACAATCCATCGAACCTACAGCAATGTACTTAGCATCGGCTCCAAACTTCACAGAAGTTACTTTTCCTGTTGAAGTACAAATGTCACAAAACTTCATCAATCTGGCTCAGTAGAAATGGCAAATCAAAAAGATTGACAGACCTTTTCGTGATAGCGGCAGTTTCTTGAAAAAGCTCCATTCGATCTTGTCTAAGTGGAAAACCCTACAACAGAGACATGACAAGAGTTTAGTTTTAAAGTCTAAGGCCCGACTAAGGCAAGTTACTGACTATATTGGGGTTTACAATTGTCTAGTACAAATTTAAGATCCTCGCCTGTGCAATCAAACAGCTTAAAACGCTAGATCAGTAAGCAACGGAAAACAAGATTGTAGTACAAAATAATGCTCCAGCATTAAGGAATAATACCAAAATGAATGCAATGTACAACAACCATTTTATTGGGAACAGAACCCAAATAGAAAGAATCAAAATGAACCAGTCTCCACTCAGCTTTTCTCCAAAATGATCATTACATTACCAAGTTTACTAGATCATACCTTATATCCGAACCACCAATGGCGAGATAGCTCCCGCTTGAATCAAACTCAACTGCAAGGCAAAAGAATCATCATATTATTAAATTAAGTCCATTTTAAAGATCCAGTAAATTCTACTGGAAGCAGAGACACTTTTTAAATTTCATATCCAGTAATTATGCACGAGTTAATGGTGAATTTTATAAACCACATGCAGAAAGAGCGTTACAATCCAGTAAGTTCCTTACCAGCATTGGTTGGTGTGTCTGAACAATAGGGAGAGATGGTCCTGAAATATCTGAAATATCTGTATTTCCGAACATCCCAAATCATGACACCATCTTGAGCAGCAGTCTGCAAAATAATGGTAAATATAAAAAAAAAGAAACTTAATTTTGCGAATGTTATCTATGGAAACATACATACCGCTAAATGGCAGCCGTTTTCAGAAAATGACATGGCAGTGACTGGTCCGATGTGCCCCTGTAACTTTGCAATAGTTGACTAGAGATAATAAAAGGTTCGTTAGTAAAGGAGGTTCAAGGTAAGATATTATAAGCAATGACACTAGCAGCAGAAACATCACAAGCGGTTAGGCTAGAGATGAAACCCATAAGAGTCCTTTTGGGTTTCATCTCCATGAGATTGGAACCAGCTTCATTGGTGAGACGATGTTTTTGTGTCCAAAACAACATAACATCATTGAAAAAGGTATAATAGCATAATACCATATCATACCTGAGTCCTCACATCCCAAATTTTGACACCAGCAGTAGTTCCTGTTCCAAGCAGAAGACCACCCGGATGGAATGATGCTGATGTATAACCCTCTGGTTCCGAAGCCTCACGAACCTGAAATTAAATCATGCACATATCAATATATACACTCAGGGCAGTAATAGTATACACATGAAAGGCAAGGACGAACCTGAGTCAGGCAAGATCCAGTCAAAATATCATAGAAACGCCACGATTTATCCATGGAAGCACTCACCAAGTATGCCTGAGTCGGATGGACTGTAACAGCTTCAACCTGATAAAATTTGAAAACAAAACCTGGGCATTAAATAACTTGCCTACCAAGAAAAGGATAGAGACTAAGTGCCAAGGACTGAGCATTTTCACACATGTATTTAATTAACAATCAACAATATATATGAATGAGCCAGAGTACAGCTCAACGCAGCAATCAAGGAAGTTGGATGGCTGAAAGCCACATGTCTTCTAAAAGCATAGCAGAGTTAGCAATCAAAAACGTATTGCAGACCTGTGAACATAACATCTGATAGAAACGTCTAAACTTCATCAGAAGGTGAGCCATCAATAAAATTGCTAAACATCGATTTGTTTATATTAACAGCAACACCAATTCAAATTCACTTAGAAAGGAAAAGATTATTTCATTTATGAAGGATATCAGCTATAACAGTGGAGGATCTATGCAGGCGGTCAGCCACTGCCTAGCACCTAGGCGGCGCTTAGCAGCCTAGGCAATGTAAGCGGTCCTAGGGATTTGTACTTTTGGCAAATAAACATAAAAAGATAGAGAAAATAATGAATTTCATTGCATATTAACACAAAATTATTGGGGGAATAGGGAAACAAGCTTAATTAATAGCTTAGCTGGGATAAGTGCAAATAATAGTTATAAAGAAAGGAAGCATTTTTTCAGCAGCATCCATCTACCTCAGCTGTATGATCTTTTAATGTATGTTTACAGCTATAGTTTCCATCCTGGTTACCCTGCCAAATGCAAACAGTCTGCAAGGTTTGAAAATAAATCAGAACAATAAACTATTAAATCAGATTCACACAGATAACTGAAATGCAACAAAGCACTATTTCATCACTGATAATTAATGCTAACAATCCATTCCATTAGGCAAAAAACGCAAATCACTATTTCATCACGTATAATTAATGCAAATCAGTCGTATAAATGATCAAGAAAACTGTATTTCAACACATACAAGTCCCACATTGATTTTGATCTGAACTCTTCATTTAATTCATATAACAGTACACATTCTGTATTTCAACACTGGAAATTATATACAATCAGTAATGGCATTAAGAGTTCAAGAAATGCCATGACAATGTTGCACTTTAGGGGTTTTTTTTTTCTGAAATCTTCTCAGCTAGTTAATTGTGAACCTTGATTCAGTTCAACAATCAGGTATTTCCTGAAGATAATACTTCCCAAAAATGTGACTACATGTATTCTAAACATAAACACATAAGATAAAGCATGAAATAAAATTCTTCTGATTCACCTTTGACTAAAATACTTTTCTGCTCACTGGTAAATAGTGCATAAGTGAATCCCAAGGATATTTCACTACCAGGCTGGTCGATGTCCATGAGCATGATGAAAGCTAACTGGCTAAAAGAAAATGACACGTGCACAACTGATCCATATGGTGGTGCTCTTACGTTTTTCAACATAGTGGTTGGTTTATAAGGATTAGCTGGCTCTAAGCCTGCAGTCTCAGATATTGTTTATTGGTTTGAAATTAAAAGCAAAGTTCTACTGGTCTAAAAGGGTGGAAGAAATTGGTGGCATAATATCAATGTGATTATTTAAAATGGTAAACCAATAATAGACATGCATACCTTATCTGCTGATCCAGTTATAAAGAGTTCATCCCGGTTAACAAATTTCAAACTGGTTATCTGTGTAATTGAAAATTCTCACGTCATAATATACTTATGAAACACACAAAAAAATAAAACCAGAGTACACAAAAAGCACATGGGGAAATACCTTCTTTGAGTGACCAGAGAGCCTGCATAAAATTTGTCCGGAAGGCCTATCAAAGAGTACTGCAGTGGTATCAAGGCCCCCAGTTGCAACAATGTCCTGTTAATCAATGATAAGAATCAGATAAATGAATACATGAATCCAAAATCCTATCAGATTCATCCAGAGACGCCAAAAAAAATGAACTACATCATTACTCCTGATAACAGAAATTAAAAAAAAAACATTCGAGTAGAAAACGTCCAGAGATGCCAAAAAACTAAATTATATCATTAGTCAGGATAACAGAAACTATTCTTTTAGAAGGGTTTGCATCAAGATCCAAACATGACCACAGGTTCACCTTAAAGATGGGAAGACCACATTCAGTACCTCAAGTTTACATAGAGGCTAATCCAAACACTTGGACGTAAGGGGGAAAACAAAATGACAAGATGACGTGACGTCAGAACACCCAAATTAAGCAAATCATTGCCAAAAGGTGATTTAGAGAGGGTGCCACAAGAGAAATCAAGCTTTTGAAGCATTTTGTGCTCAAAATATCCAGAAGAACAATGGAGAGAGAGCCAAGGAACGTTATATGGATATAATCCAGGTTTAAAATATCTCGTATCCAGTAGCAACACAAAATGAGAAGCCATAAATTCAGTAACTACAATGTGGCAATCTGCCAGGTCACAACAGATAGAGAATATGTTAAAAACAAGGCACAGTATCAAACTAACCTTTGATGGATGGATGTGGATAGACGAAATGCCTGGTTCATTCATGCTGTGAAGTGGATGGCTGGAGATACGAGTATATCTCTCGAGTGCAGATATCGGTGCTAGAGATGGTGGAATCTGTGAGAAGAATAATTGCCCCATTTAACAACGAAATGAAACAAGAGCCTAACTATAGCTTCACATCAAATAAACAAAACAAGATTACTGCAAGACTCCAAAGCATGAAGCCTTAGCTATAGTATCTGGGGTTGGTTTCGGTTGGTGGGGGAAAGTGCAGTAATGTTCAGTCTGTTCATGTTGATATGGAGCAGAAAGCATACCTGTCTTTTCTTGCATTGTTCAAGAAGGTAGTCGTTGCACTCTGTAAGATGATCAATCACACTTGCCCCCTCTTCTCCAAACCCCATACATTCAATTCTTTCCATCTCTCTATCAGTACAAGTTTCATGATCCATTGCACCTTCAGGTGCCTTTGTGGCTTGATGGAGCAAACGACTCAACACTCGAGCTGCCTCATACCTACCTTGACGGGCCCGGCAGATTTCATCATAGACAACCAAGAGGGGCGCCTTCAAGATTAAACCATCATATTTATCCATGTCCTTCCACAATCTTGCCAACTCTCGTTTTGAAAATACCTGAAAGAAGCACTGGCATTATTAGTAATATAATAAACTTTCTGTTAAATGTGCACACAATGACAAAATATCATGTTTACCGATCGGGGAGCTTCAACTTTCTGTGTAGGGAAACATATCAGCTTGAGGGCAGTTGCAATTTTCATTAAATCCCAATCCTGAGTGTCAATATGTGATATTTCCTTCATGTGCACAGCAACACTGCGCAAGTTGGTACTATGTTTGTTCACACAAAGGTCACATGCATGCACGACACCTGCCAACTCAATGATACGTCTAGTAACCTGGATTAATAAGCATAGCACCATCAATAATACAGAAAACAAATATTACAGAAAAAATGCAAGGAAAAACTCTGAAAACAATATTGCATCAAAATATTTTGGGCAGTGAAAATTAGAGGCTTGAAGTACTAAGGAGAAAAGCACTCAGATGTCAGACTTATATGAGAAAGGAGGTGACTGGCTCACCATCATATCTGGTTTGAATCTAAACTTATGGAAATTCAAGAGAAACTTCATTCCTTCACTTATTGGGAACCGATCCTCTTCAGCTAGCTGTTGTTTTTCTTCAGGCACTAAATATGGCATCTGAACCTTCAAGCCCCACATCAACTCCTTCACAGCAGGATCATAGAGGCAATCTATTCCCTGAAAATAGAAATGGTGATGCTGAAAATTGTTCATAGAATTAATCTAACAGGGGAGCTTTGCACTAACCAAGCTATTTTCAATGGCCCTTTTATAATCCTCATTTTCAACAGCTAATTTCTGTCCAGCGCCGAGATGTTCTTTGATCATGTCAGCAACAACACTGATGCAGGTACTCGGATTAATGGCACTGAGCTTGTCCTCAAAAATTTTATAGCACACCAGCCAAACAGCCTGTGCAAGATATACAATAAAGGAATAGTTTTGTTAATGGGACGGAAGAGAGACAGTTAAAAAAACATGCTATGTCTCTGCCAAGGTGTCGGCTTGGTAACTACATGCGTCAACCATAATGATAAATCCATGACCATAAGAATTAAGTTTATATGTTATGCCAATAAAGTATATTTTGAAAAAAGGTCACACTGATGGTATAAAGACATTATCACACGTCAGGTCTCAAAAAATTCATTGTCAGTAAATTGGCAAATGCAAATACCCCCCTAGGAATCACCATCTTGGGCATAACATTGACCTTTCAGGAACATAGGGCCTGTATGGTTGGTGTCCTCATGAATCCGCCTGAGCCTGGCCTGGCCGTTGTGATGCGAGCCTGGCTCAGGCACCTGCCGGCCAGGCACCAAACAAACACACCCATAGTTTTTCAAAATGCATGCATAAGCAAAACAGAAACATACTAGATGGGATCCCTAACAGCTTTGGAGAGAAAATATATGTTTGATCAGTTTGATTAGTAAACAGCTAATGACCAGAAATGAGCTTGAGTTCAACTTTTTGATTCACTAGATGCAAGGAATACATGAAAGTGACAAACACAAGCCATGCAAGATCCCTGCTCAGTTTAAGTTTAGCACAAAGCTTTGGTCTCTAATTGCACATTTGCCCTCGTTTTTTCAAAAGGGGAAGACAAATGTGTCAAACTGAAAAAACAAAGGGCAAATTGCAATTAGAGATCAAAACTAGGGCACACCCATGGAAATCAACTTAGCAAGAAAAATAAACGAGGAGAAAGGGAAACTACTCTTTTCGCCATAGTATGATCCGCAAAGTCTGCCCAGATATTCTGCACGGCAGAGGGCATATGTAAACGTTAACACAATGACAACAATGACACGAGCAAGCTGAGACTTGAGTAAATACTGAATAATCAAACAAGTACCTGACATGCATTTTGTTGGTGGAGCTTTACCCCGTCATAACTGAAAATTGCAAAGCCTGAGGGCGTCTCAGATAACGCCAAGATCAAACCACCATGCCCCAATTCCATAGCTGGTAAAATATTCACGCAATATCAGGCAAGCAGGATTACATGGAAAAAATGGGAAGTTCGCAGATCGACCATCTAGATAAAAGTGATCATGCCTAAAAAAATGGGAAGTTCACAAATCGACTACCTAGCTATTAAGTGTTTATGCCCCAGAGACCAAAGGCACCTTCACCACCATTCCCCCGCTAGTGGAGGCACCTTTGTGTTTATTCCCCAGAGACCAAAGGCACCTTAACCATCATTCCCCCACTAGCGGAGGCACCTTTGTGCAAATCCGTGGCTACATGGGCGATTGGGGCCAGTAGCAGCCCTGTCCCAAATCCACCAGGGCTACAAGCATCCCCGAACACTAAATAAAGGTAGGACATCCTTCCGGAGTAGGCGGGACAGAGAAGAGGACAGGTTCGGCTCACCTGGACCGTTTTGCCAATGCTCCGCCGCCGTCTCCCAGTCCGTGTCTTCATCCATCTCCGAGGACTCCACGTACGCGCCCTCCTTCCGGGACTCCGCGTCCCCATCCTCCATCTGCAAGGGCGCCTCCTCCATCTGCATGCCTAAAACCTGGCTCACAGAAAACGCCCTTACTAACTAAACGCAGGGTTCAAAAAACGCCATCCATTCTTCCTCCTGACTGGAAAGCATAGCATTATCTTGTATTTTTTTTCGCAAGAAAAGGTCTTTTATCTGGACGGTTTTGCCCCTAACCGAATTTCAGAACAGCGGTCGTCTTCCCTGGCGAAAACCGAACACAAACGAATCGAGATTTCTGAAATTCGGCCTCTTCCCCAAGCTCCTCTCCCCTAAATCCCGACGAACCCTAACCTGCGACTTGGAGGTGGCGCACGGCAACGGGGCAGGAGCGCCATGGCGCGGCGGAGCGGGCCGGGGCGCGGAGGAGGTCGCGGCGCGCGGGTCGCGGCTGAGGTGGGCGGCACGCGGCAGGCAGCGTGGCGGGTGGCGGGAACGCGGCGCGCGGCGGGCGGGTGGTGGGAACGAGGCGGGTGGCGGGAACGCGGCGCGGAGGAGGTCGCGGCGCGCGGCTCGCGGCTCGCGCCGAGCCGGGGACGAGGGCAGGCGGGTGGCGCGCGGCGGGCGGGTGGCGGGAACGAGGCGGGTGGCGGGAACGCGGCGCGCGGGTCCCGGCTGAGGTCACCTGCGGCTCGCGCCGCGCCGGGGACGAGGGCAGGCGGGTGGCGCGCGGCGGCGGCGGGCGACGCGGCGGGTGGCGCGCGGCGGGAGCGAAGCGTCGGTATGCGACGTTCTGATGGAGGAAGAAGACTTAGGGGCAAAACTGTCCAGATGAGAGAGAAGTGCTATGCTTTCCAGTCAAGAGAAGGAATGGATAGCGTTTTTTGGACCATGTGTTTACTAAGGGTGTTCTTTGGAATCCAGCCTTTACCAATGCTATTTTTTCAATTCTCCCCCTTCGACTCCGAGGCCGTCTCCTCCGCCGCTGAGGGCCCCTCATCCTCAGTCCGCGAGGGCTCCTTCACCGACGCCGTCGAGGCCTTCTCCTTACCCTTGGCCTGCCTACCCTTCGCCATCGAGACCGAGATCCAGACTGGGTTTTTTTTTCATTTTTCGTTTTTTTGAATCGCAGATCCGGAATTTGAGAGGTGAAAGATATGCAGCCGCCTCGTCGCGGATTAGGGTGGGACGGGTAGGCAGGCGGTAGGGGAGATATATATAGGACCTCGACTAGCGGAATCGGTCCACTGATAGCCCATGGGCCGGCCTACACGTATGTTTGCAACCTCACAATGTCTAGGGCCTGGGAACATGTCGCTCCGGTTTCACCTCCCAATCTTCATCCCCTAATAAATAAATATAAAAAAAAACTCCCAATTTTCAATCCCATCGACTTGTGAGCAGTCATACAGTTTTACAACATTACCACAAAATGCTAACATAGCAAAACATCGTTGGTTGAATGATTAAATATTAGCATAACTTAAGAAAACACTTGTTATAAATTCACTCACACGGCAATACTTAGCTATAAATTCAATGGCACGTCTGTATTTATGAGAACCTTATAAAACTCAGGACCTTGGTGAGCTCCCGGTGTTATCTGTATCATGTATTGTATTGTAGCAATTAATTAGGCCGTTAAATGAGTACATGAGTAGTACAGATAATATCAAGAACGACCTCCACACCAAATTCGCTTTAAGGCGTGTTTGGATCTAAATAGTTAGCTGGACTAAAATGGACTAACTCTTAGTCAAAACATCCACGAATAGACTTTATTGCCCCTTCGGTGTTCTCCTGCTCAGAGAGTCTTGATCCTGCCGCACACTACTCGAAAACCAAGCGAGGCTGACAGTTATTCAACCCTCGGCATTACCTTATACTATCAGGAAACATAATCTATGAGGGTCGACCGTCGGTCATTTACTATCGCACACTCGTGGTCGGGGATTCCCTCATTTCCTGACGGCAGAGATAATTCCGCAAGCGCACGGAGTACCGTTGTAGCACTTCACCCGGGAGTATTTCAAGGTATCGTATTTGTTTTCCCCAAGGAACGAAGGTAATCTGCAACAAGGTTAGTTTTACCCAAAGACAACAAGAACAATAGCAGTTTAGGATCAAGAGGGTGTAGCTATGCTCAAGTATTTTTTTTACTTCTAGCAACACTCAATTATACTTGCTTACTTCAGGCACAGGTATAGGCTTGGTCTGCCAAGCCACGATAGCTCCAGGATCCCACGGGGCTGAATGTGTGGCTCATTCAGAAGTTGAATCCCAGAACGATCTGAAAGAGACTCCAAATTATCAACTATTTGGTGAAGCTCAAACATACTTCGTAAACGAGTACAACCTGGAGCGGCAACTTTGTCCACATCCTTGTCCTGGATCTTGGCCTCAGAGGAGGCTTCGAGACCCTTGTATTGGGCCTTGTCCTGGATCTTAGCCTTTGATCCAGGAGCATCAAGCAAGCCTCCGAGCTCTTGTCCTGGATCTTGGCCTTCTCAGAAGCACTAGATTTTCCAGCATCGACCGAAGAGAGGAAGAAGTATTCTTCACAGGACCAGCAGAGCCCTTCGAAGTCTTAACAGTGGAGCAAGCCTGGCTCCACCCTTCGGATTGGCGATCATATCCATCGACGAAAACATAGCAGGAGCCTTGATACAAATGGGTGGTTTAACTGGAGCCGTCTGAGCAGACGAAGCCTTGGGAGGAGGAGCGAAATTAGTAGCAACATCGGATGCTCGAGGATTGATGTCACTGGCCATTTTCTCAGAACCATCTTTCGAAGATGACTTGTAAGTCTTCGCTTTCTTCCTAGCACTTTCTTCGATGGACCTTCGATTGCTAGACATTTTGAAGAAAAGGAAAGAAAGGGATCCCCCGTTGTGCGAAGATAGCATAAAAAATGGAAGCGAAGGTGAAAGAAGATCAAAGGCTAAAACAGTGCGGAAGAAACAAGACAATCACAACACATATATATAGAACCAAGCTAGACATCGGGAGTTGAGAAAAGTGGTACAATCGGAAACGACAAACACGTGGAAGAATCAGAAAAGCACACGACATAGTCCCTTTTATTGAATAAAAGAAAAAAAAATTCTGGCTATGGTTCCACCAAACACATCAACAACTGAGAGCTAATGTCGGAGATAATGCCGAAGGTTTCCTGATTCATCCGAAGGGTATATGTTACAAGCGAAGGTGTCAGAAGAGGCCGCGAAGGGTACAAAGCAGGAGCAAGGCTAAGCCTACGATCTTGCCTCCCCCCTATAAATATGGAGGGAATGGATCATGTAATGATCTGTTTTTTGGGCCATGAGCCAAAGACACCTCATTTACTCCATCCACAAATCTTAGTCGTCTAAACATCCTTCGCCCGGCATCGTGGGTTGAAGGAGCCTTCGACTCATCATAGAACAAAAGACCCAAGGAACAACCCAGACAAACACCTTCGACCGACCACGCAAGACGAACATGAAGGATTCGCCAGGAGAATAATGGACGACAAAGCTCGTGGAGGGCTTCTATAACACCCCAGCCCCTTTGGAGCCTGTTAGTAGTGGTTTGGGCCAAAGTGGCCCAGAAGTGAAGTGAAGTTGTGGGAATAGTCCCACATTGGTTGTTTAGGTGGGTGAGGGTCAACATATAACCCTTGTTGGTTTCAAGCATAGCACCTCCGGGTAAACACTTTTACACGAAGCGAGGACGAAAGCGTAAGAGGGGTGCTATGTGCATGCGCGTGCCCGCTCCACGTGAGGGCTGGGCGGTAAGCGGTTTTGGACGCAGGGTGTTACATTTGGTATTCAGAGCCGACTCTCGCAGCACGTGCGCATGTGTGTCGTTGCCTGTGGGGGGGGGGGGGGGGGCATGCATGGCCGTTGCACCGAGGGAAGATCTTGGGTATCCAGATGCTGTGTATGCGGTGTGCTGCCGGGGCGTCAGCCCTTAAGGGGGGTGACTGTAACACCCCAGCCCGTTTGTAGCCTGTTAGTAGTGGTTTGGGCCCAAGTGGTCGAGAAGTGAAGTGAAGTTGTGGGAATAGTCCCACATTGGTTGTTTAGGTGGGTGAGGGTCAACATATAACCCTTGTTGGTTCCAAGCATAGCACCTCCGGGTTAACCCTTTTACATGAAGCGAGGACGAAAGCGTAAGATGGGTGCTATGTGCATGCGCGTGCCCGCTCCACGTGGGGCCTGGGCGGTAAGCGGTTTTGGACGCAGGGTGTTACAGCTTCGCCGAGAGATCACGCAGTGTCAAGAACTCCAGAGGGCTTCGCCGAGCTAGGACTGCAACATACTAAACGTTGGAGGGCTTCGCCTAGGCCCGAAAGGAGCCTCACCCCCCAACACAACCCTGCACTAAGTGTGAAGTCATCTACAATCGTGCGCCTCCATCCCCAGTGAGATGGAGATTCTCAACAGATGAAGGGGAGAAGAAAGTAATAAGGCATCAGCTTCTAGTTGGCTTCTCTTCCGTTGAAATAAGCCTATGATGACATGAGTGTCCTGTCACCCCACTGTTGGCGGTGATTATGCGTGTTATTAATATTTCATTAATTCCGCAAGCGCACGGAACACCATTATAGCATTTCACCTTGGAGTATTCCAGGGTTATCGTATTTATATTTCCGCAGGGAAGTAGAGCGATAGGAAGTTGAAATGTAACATAGTAGATACATATTGTGTGAAATAATGATACCTTACTTAAGACGGGGGTAAAAGGGGTACATAATATATGGGTGACACTCACCATATAATCCAAGAAATAAATAGAGAGTAGAAGTTACATTGGGAGAACAATGAGATACAGACAAAGATTCCTATATGTTAATCTTACATCTATTTACTTCTAGCAATTAGTTCTACAAGGTTATGTACTATAATTAAGGTTATGCACACTCAAGTCATGTTGTTTCGGAGCACGGTGTAAGCTTCATGACCATTGAAGTATGGAAACCCCAAAGGTATGAATGTTTTGGTGATTGGATGATCATGTTATATGTGACTAACTCTTTTATAGGTTGTTGCCTATGGTCACATATGATGGAGGACTACGTCAACCTTTTCTCTATTGGATAATCTCAATGATTAGCTACCTCAATAACTTGGATCAAAGCTTGATGGAGTCGCAGATGAAATGAGTGGATCAAGGCTAAGGACATGCTAGAACCAAGCAAGTGTTGGCTTGGTGTAGATGTAGGCTTGAGTCCATAGGAAAAACCGGACTATCAAGAGGGATCAAGTTGGTTCTCTTAGAGCACACTAATGTAGAGGTCTTTGGATGCAAAATTGAGTCTCTTGGGCACTAGGGTGGAAGAAGAGAAGACGAGGAACCAAGTTGAAGAAGTTGGAAGCAAGTATCAATGAGTGGATCAAGTTTCAACTTCTGCGGAGTAGATCATACAGTATGGTCAAGGAGACCGTATGGTACGGTCTCTATTGGTGATCCAGACAGAGAAGGCAGAGGTTCTGGAAGCAGGAAGAGAAGTGACCGTATGGTACGGTGGTAGAGACCGTATGGTGCGGTCTACATTGGAGTTCCTTACAGAGAAGGTGAACCCTCTGGAAGACGAAGATATGGAGACCGTATCATGAATCGTATGGTACGGTGCTAGGACCGTATGGTACGGTCTAACAGTGGATGAAGTTACAGAAAGATGGAAGTTTGAGGAGATTGAGGAAGAGATCGTATGGTACGGTCATAATTACCGTATGGTACGGTCTGCATTAGATATGATGGAACAGAGAAGATGAAGACTCTGGACAGTGCTCCAATGAAGACCGTACCATACGGTGGTGTGGAGACCGGACAATACGGTCAATGGTACGGTCTACTGTTTTACTGGGTACTTTTGGGCAAACGACTAGTTTTGTGAAGGACGCCTATAAATAGCTGGTTGCCTGCCCCTTGAGGAGTCTCTTGGCCAGTGGAAGAGATTGAGGTACCTGGAATAAGCCAAGAACAAAGGAGAGCACTTGACAAGGATTTGGAGTGATCCAAGTGCTAAAGAGAGTATCAATTGCATCCATAGATCTCTAGGCTAGTGTGAGCTTGAGAGAGTCAAGTTGATTTGTTACTCTTGGTCTATGGCAAGGCCTAGACCTGTTAGGCATTGGTAGAGAGCTTGCCAAAGAGTGTGGAAGCCTCTACAAGTTTGTACATGGTCTTCATGCTTCTCGTGTAAAAGAAGTAACAAGAATGCTCTAGAAGGGATTGCCATCAAGCGGAGGGAGGGGTCGAGACTCCAGCAAGAGTGACCCAACGTGGACTAGGGGGAGGCACCATCCTCCCGATACCACGGGCTAAAAATCCATGAGCAATCTCTATCCTATCTCTTTTACTTACTAGCATTTACTATTCCGCATTTACTTCTTGCTAGTAGACTTGCTTGATAGGTTTGCTTGTGGTTTACTCTTGGTAGAATTACATGTGTAGGGTTGCTTGTTGCTAGGCTTGTTAGTGTGTGCGCTTTGCTTGCTACCGTTCTCACCTAGCTTGTTAGGTTGCAAAGAAAGTATCTTGCCGGAGAAATTTACAAGTGAGCACCGATTCACCCCCCTCTCGGTACTCCGTGATCCTTACAAGTGGTATCAGAGCCACGTGCTCATATTAGGGCTTAACCGCCTTTGAGTAAGGATGCCGGGAGGAAGCGGGCCACCCATGTTTGACGGGACCGACTATGCTTATTGGAAGGCTTGCATCCAAGCCTACCTTGAGGCTATCGATCCCAATGCATGGCGTGTGACTAGTGAGTTGATTCCGCTTGTAGATGACAAAGGGAAGGTCGATGAAAATCTCACCAAGTCTAATGCTAAAGCTAAAAATGCATTGTTTGAGGCTATCACGAAAGATGTCTTTGCTCGCATCAAGTCCGCGGGAACCGCTCATGAGATTTGGCAACAAATACAAGTTACTCATGAGGGATCCGTGATGTGAAAGAGGAAAGATATTATGTGCTCAAAGATAAATATGACTCCTTTACCATGTCCTTAAGTGAATCTATTAATGATGCATACTCTCGCTTGAATTTGATTGTAGAGGACATCAACTTACTTGGGGTGAAGGAGAAGATCGGTGAAACCGACCTCGTGCGCAAGATCTTGAGGATTCTACCGAGGAAGAAGTACGACTCCCTCATCACGTGCCTCTTCAACACCTCACTTGACGAGCTCACAAAGCACAAGTTGATCGGGAAGATTACTGCCTTCGAGAGCTATCACCTCGACCACATGCTCGAAGAGAAACCGAACAATAATCTTGTATTTCCGGCCGAGGGCACAAGCAAGAAGAAGGGCAAGAAGGTGATCATCCCCGAATCAAGTGAAGACGAGGTTGATGAAGACGCCGAAGAAGAGTACTTGCAAATTCGCCCTGATGAACTCGCTCTCTTCATGAGGAGAAGCAACTTCTTTAGAAGGTCCAAGAAAGACTCCGTATGTTTGTTGGGGGGGATCGAAGGTCTTGATAGACTCGGCGAAGCCCTCCAACGGGTTGTGATGTTGATGTTGGTCCTCGCGAAGCCCTCCGGAAGTCTTGACGCTCGGAAGAGTGCCCCGCAAAGCCTTGAAGTTCTCCGGATTGTTCTCTGCCTACTTGGCGAAGCCCTCCTGAGGTGTTAGTGTAGTCAATATGAACTTACGTTGTGCGTTACTCCAAAGCCCTCAATCGTTCGCGATGCTGGGCGAAGGGGTAAGAGCACGATAGAGAAATATAGTCAGAGTAAATGAGGTGTCTTTGGCTCGAGGCCCGAAAAACAGATATCATTACAGGAGCTCCTCCCTCCATATTTATAGGAGGATGAGAGATCAATATTACAGCCATGCCATTGGGCAATTCTGTTACGTCTCTTGGAATTAGGCTTTATACTAGCTCATGTTCTATACCCTTCGCCACATATCATGATACCTTCGCCACTTGACAAATACCCTTCGCATGATACAGGGAGCCTTCGGCATTATCTCCAACATTAGCCTTCAATTGTTGATGTATTTTGATTGATCAAAATTAGAAACAATTTATTATTTTAAAGATTATGTCGTGTGCTCTCCTGACTCATGCACGTGTTGGTCGTACGATATGTACTTGTCTTTTCCCGATTCTCGATGCTCAGCTTGGCTCTATATATATTTGTAGTGATGGCCTTGTTTCCTCGCGATGTTTTTTCACTTCTTTGAGCTTTGTCTTCATTGCTTTCGTTTGCATTCCCACCTTCGCACTATTAGAGACCCCTTTCTCTCACTTTTTTTCAAGATGCCTAGTGATCGAAGGTCCAGTGAAGAAAATGTTAGGAAGAAAGCGAAGGTTCAGAAGTCATCCTCTAAAGATGGCTCTGACAAGGATATCAGCGGAGCTTGCTCTCGAGCAACCGATGCTGGTGCCACTTCAATTCCTCCATCGAAGGTTCCAACTCCTTCATCGAAGGATGCAACAACTCGTTTGGGTTCTGGTCAACCAGCCGTTTCTTATCGGCCTCTTAAGGTGTTTCACTTGATGGATATTCTTACTGGTCCGATAGGAGGAAGTAAAAATTCTATTCTGCTAAGACTTCGTCTGTTTCAAAAGAGACACCTTCAATGAGCTTTGCTGGCCCTGCGAAAGGTTCTTCTTTTTCCTATGCTGGTAAATCTGTGGCCTCTAAGAAGGCCAAGATCCAGGACAAGGATGCAGAGGCTACTGTAACCTTGTCTGTTTCTCCTGGAGTGAAGGCTAAGATCCAGGACAAGGATGTAGAGGTTGGTGCAATTGTGCGTGCTGCTCCTGTTTCGAAGGCTAAGATCCAGGACAAGGATGTTGGCGAAGGTGCCACTTTTGATCGTCTTTCATCTTTTGATATGTCTGAGCTTCGCCAGATGGCTGCTAATTTAGGGCCTCTTTCATATCGCTCCGGGGTTCAGCTTCCTTTGGAGCCTCATGTCCAACCCTGTGAAATTCTCAATCCTTCGGCAGGTGGTGAACTTTTCCTCCATTCTGTTTTTGAGTCAATGCTGGACGAGTTCCTCCCTTTTGACGTCACTTTTGATTCAGTTGAAGCTGCTCACGGGTCTTCGCTTTCTTATGATGAGGTGCCTGCTAACACCTTCGTCATGAGTGCTCAGGCTGTTGAGCCTTTTGCTGCTGCTAACAGGATTCGGTTTCCTCAAGTGGAGGACAAGTTGATGCTGCAGGGTGGCGATACCCTGTACAAGTCTTTATTATCTTCGCAAGTGAAGGTGAGCTTTCCTATTTTTATTTTTGTCATGAGCTTTGGTTTGTCTGACCCTTTCTTCTTTTTGGCAGTCTCTTGCTATTACCCATGCTTCCCTTCACCAGTATCGGGAGCTGTCAAAGGTAAGGAGTGATTGAGACACTCTTCGCATAAGATCTTGCTGCCCTTGAGATAAAGGTCAAGGAGAAAGAAGAGGCGCTCGCTCTTAGGGAGAAACGCTTGTCGGAACTTGGTTCAGAGAAGGAGGCACTCCTTCAGTCTGCGAAGGAGTTTGAGGAGAAGGTGACTTCTTTGGATCGGCAAGTCGAGGAACTGAATACGTCCCTCGCGAAGGCTGTAAAAAATAATGAAGACCTCATTGCCAAAGTTGATGCTGCTGATTGAGAGGTTGCTGGCCTTGCGGAGGCTGAAAAGCTTCGACTGGCTGACATTTGTGATCAGGTTTGAGCCACTCTTGTTTCTGTTGGGGCAGCACCCGTTCCACTGGCTGAACATGCTGAGCATTTCCAAGGATGGCTTGCTGCTAATATCCCCTATGTCATCAAAGCCTGCATAGCTTTTCGAAGAATGCAGTTCAGTTCGCTGTTCGGGATGTTCTTCACTCGCTCGAAGCTGGGGGGAAGTGATGCTTTGGCGAAGGCTCTCAGCGATTCTTTTTCTTTTACTACCACTGACAGCACGCCTCCTGCTCTAATCGGAGCCCTCGTCAAATTTACTGAAACTATTGACGAGTCTTTCTGGAGCAGGGTTCTTTCTATCGGCCAGCCGCCTCAGAATGAGTTATAAACTTTTTGTTTGGTTTGTATGAGATGTTGCCCTTCGGACTTGTATTTGCTGAGATTATCGTGAAGACATGTATTGTAAACTTATTATTTCTGTTTTTGATATTTGTTTTGATTTTTGACTTTACACTAGTACAGATCTGCCGATTAGCGACGATTTTACTGTAGATCCGTCACTACTTTGGGTGTTTTTCCCGTTTTCGGTCAACTTTATGACATTTTTCCCGGTCCGTCACTAACAAGCCTCATTTGTGACGAAAATCCGTATAAATCGATGAACAGTATTGTCCGGTGTCACCCTTTTACTGTTCTGGGCAGGTTCTGGGTGGCCGATTCGTCACTAAAATCCCGTTTCGAGTACGGCGACCCACGATTTTCGTCATAAACCCAACCCCAGGCCCATTTTTGGCCTACGTGGCACCCTTGTCAGTAAGAGGGGGGCCATGTGTCAGGCTTCGCAGGCCCACGGTCAAACCATTTTCGTCACTAAAATTTCGTTCGACCGCGTAAAATGCCACAAGGCGCATAGCAAAGGGCAACTAGGGCCCACGTATCAGAAGATGGGGTCCCAAGACCAAGTATTTTTCGACGCTGATTTTATTTCCCAGCGTGGTAATGGCACGTGCGCACGGTGCAACACTACGAGGGCCCACATGTCAGTCAACGTGGGACCCACAACTTTCGTCATAAACCCCGCCCCAGGGTCGATTCCTGGCCTACGTGGCATCCTGGTCAGCATGATGGGGCCAATGTGTCAGGCTCCACGGGCCCACGGTAAACCATTTCCGTCACTAAAGTTTCGTTTGACCGCGTAAAATGCCACAGGGCACAAAGCAAATGGCAACTGGGGCCCACGTATCAGGAGACTAGGGTCCCTAGACCCAAGTGTTTTTTGACGCTGATTTTATTTCCCAGCGTGGTAATGCCACGTGGCTCGCGGCGGCGACGACAGTGAGGAACATGGGGAGCGGCACGGGAGGAGCAACACCGGCAGGCGACGGCGGGAAGCGGGGAGCAGCAGCAGTAGCACGGGGAACACGGAGACTACATCGTCGGCGCGCAGCAGCAACACGGGGAGCGGGACATGGAGTAGCAGCGGCGAGCAGGATGGGAGGAAGAAGATGAGTCAGGTCCGTTCGATTCACTACGCACGATCGATGTATAGGAATTCCCCAGCAAAACGCCCCTGGGGCCGACCGACGTGTCAAGCTCTCGGGGCCCACTATCAAATTAAAGTACTAATACTATTTTCATCATTTATTATGGTTGACCGCGGCTAAAGGTGATCCCACATGTCGGGTGCCTTCTTGTGCCCGCGAGTAAGGCCACGTGGCGTCCTTCACGTCGTGGAGCCCCTACTATTTCTTTTTTTTTTTTGAGAGAGGCCCTACTATTTCTTTTCGACCATACCGTCAAGCTGGAGCTGGACCTGCAGAGCCCATTGCAACCAGCCTGGGAGACATTGTCGCTTAGCGGCCCACTAGGAGAGGAATGACAACATGAAAGCGGCGGTGTAGGCCCACTAGATCCATGAAAGCGGCGATGAAGGCGGTCGAACTGGCCTGTGGGACCACCAACCGAGTTGGGCCCACAAGTCATTGAAACAAGGTAGTTGTGTTGGGGACTACACCGAAGCCCCTCCCCGACCCACGCGAAGACCAACAGCCAATGGCGAAGACAAAACGGAGAAGACTAAGAGCCGTGCCTATACAGCCAATGGCATACATGTAAATATGATCACTCTCCCCCTTATAAATATTGAGGGAGATGATCCTGTAATGACATCTGTTTTTCGGGCCACGAGCCAAAGGTGGAATCATAAGCACCGTATTCAGACCTCTCTAATCACTCGACCCCTTCGCCCGGCATCGCGGGTGAAGGAGGGCTTCGCGCAACTAAACTGCAGGGAACCTGAGCAAGAACCCCTTCGTCCGGCATCGCGGACCAGAGAAGAGGGCTTCGCTCCAACCAGAAGGCAACAGCGACAAGCGAAGAGGGCTTCGCGAGGCAAACCGAAGGCATCGACAACCTTTGAGGGCTTCGCCAGAACCAGAACGCTTCCATCAACCGTTGGAGGGCTTCGATCCATCCCATCAAGACCTTCGATCCCCCAACATTTGGCACCATCCCGCGGGTTGAACCCACGACCACAATCAATATGGCCAAGGCAAAGCCGAGAACAAACACCAGCGAGACACAACGCGCAGAAACCGAAGCCGAAAACGAAAGGCTAGCGAAGGAAGCAGAACTCAGAACAGCAAGAGAGCAAGAAGAGCGGGACAAAGCTGCAAAAGCAGAAGAAATTGCAAGAGCCGAAGAGGCGGCAAGAAAAAAAGAAGCTCTAAAAGCCATGCAACTAAACAACGCTGAGACATCTCAAGCAACAAGCTTCCAGCAGGAGGACGACGAAACACGCAACATAACCGAAAGGCTTCGCATAATAGAACAAGAAAGAGTCGAGAGAGAGAAGAAGTTGGCCATCATTGAAAAGACAGCGAAGCTGAAAAAAGACATGCTCGAAAAAATAGTACAAGCCCAACAAGAGATCAACGAAATGGACAGTAAGTTAAACAAATACAATGAAGAAATGGAAAACCTGAGGAAGCAAGAACAAGACGCGCATCACAAGCCTCGCAAGCAAACTGAGCACAAGATGGTGTACGAAGTAAGCAGCTCCGGCAAGGACAGCCAGCCATGCATCATCTACAACGAAAACTCTCCTTTGAGCGAAGAACTACAGAGCGAACCTTGGCCGGTCAATTTCAAAATGCCGAAGATAAAGGCGTACCAAGGAAAAACATGCCCCAAAGAGTTTCTCATGTCTTTCGAAGCCGCAGTAGAATCGGGCGGAGGAACAAACTCAACATACGCCAAAGCTCTGGTCATGGCTATCGAAGGAGTAGCGAAGACATGGTTTTCCACTTTCGAACCAGGATCGATTAATTCTTGGTCCGAGTTGAGAAGAGAGTTCATAAACAACTTTCAAGGCTTCCAAGCATCCGAAATTCATCAGGGAAGGCTATTTTCATGCAAGCAGAAACAAGACGAAGGCTTAAGGGAGTACATGTAGAGGTTCATGGAAATAAAATCAAGAGCAAAAGATGTAGGGGTTTCGACGGTTATTGATGCACTAACGGAAGGCTTGAGGGCTGGCCCTTTCCATTCTGCATTAACAAGGAAGAGACCCAAAACCATCTTCGCACTGTTGGACACCTTCGAGAAATACGCGAGATCAGACGATGAATTCCGAAGGAAAAAAGAAGACGAAAAGAAGCAATCCCAGCTGGTCAAAGATGAGAAGAAATATAAAGAAGAAAAGGAAGCGAGTCGAAGCAGAAGGCATGATGATAGCAGAGACAATTCGAAAGATCATAACAATCGAAGGATACACAACCTCGAAAACAGAGAAGAAAGGGGCGATGAAAAGAGAACCAAAGACGATGAAAGAGGGAAAGAGCGAAGCAACCAAGATAGAGACGGCGAAGACAAAAACAGAGAAAACAATCAGAGAAGCAGTTCTCGTGCTCCATACTGCGAGCTGCATGGCGAAGGAAAAGGCCATACAACAAAGCAGTGCCGAAATCTGCAACAATTCAAACAAGAATGGACCGCAGAAAGAGAGGCGAAAAAGGCCATCAGACACACGAGTAACTATCGTGAAAACTGGTCTCAAGGGAACCCAATGTCAACATACCCTTCGTACTCTGTCAATCATGTTGTCAACTATCCAAGAGAAGCTTCGTATCAGGCACAGCAGTATGCCTACTCTCAACCTCAAAGCCTGGCAGCACTGCCACCGCCTCCAGAAACAAACCAGCAAAACAATGGAAGAAGCACAGAAACTAGCTACACGTCTCAAAGACAAACAATTAACGCTATCTCTGGAGGATCGACCCAGCAGCTAGACTCAAGAAGGGCAAGGAAAGAACACATTCGAAGGGTACATAATGTGACGTCAAGGACTCCGTTTGTGAAAACTAAGTGGTCCCATGTCCACATCACCTTCGGAAAAGAAGACGCAAGGGACCTTGACCAACCGCACTCAGACCCACTGGTCATCAAGGCAAATATAAAAGGGTTTGATGTACTCAGGATACTTGTCGATGGAGGAAGCTCAGCTGACATCCTCTTCGCCTCTACATACAGAAAGATGAAGCTAGAAAATGAAACACTGCAGCCTGCAGGAATTCCATTGGTCGGCTTCACTGGAAAGGTTATCCAAGCATTAGGAAAAATTAACCTACCAGTTACTTTCGGCGAAGGAGACAACGCAAGAACTGAAGATGTGACCTTCGATGTGGTTGACATTGTTTATCCTTACAATGCAATCTTCGGAAGAGGGTACATTAACAAGTTTGAGGCAGCCATACATCAGGGCTATTTATGCATGAAGATTCCTGGTCCCATATCTGTGATCAGCGTCCTCGGAGACCAACTCCAAGCAAGAAGTATTGAAGATGGTGAAACCCCTGGGAGGAAGAATGTCTACTTCGTCCGAAGGAAGCAAAAGGCCCCAGAGTTCAAGATCTTCGGACTCGAAAACTCGTCCATGACATATCAGAAATGCATGAGTCGTGTCTACCAAGAACATCTCTTCGGTAGCACGCGCGATGCCTATATGTAAAAACACAAAACTTGCGGGGGGTGCACTCTTTTTCCTCACGAGGGTAGCCCTGCGAAGGGTGTGAGGTTTTTTAACGAGGCACCTTCCAAGACTGTAACACAGTTTTATAATTACCTGTTTACCCTCGAAAAATTCCAGAGCAATTTCCTGGGAGGCGTAGAAGAGCCAAGGCTCAAGAAACGAAGCTTCGAGCTCAAAAACGATATCAGGCAAAAGCCTAGAGAATTCGAAGGTCACACCAATTGAGTATTCGGTGTAATATAAGTTTGGATCGATGTATCACAAGGGATGATACAGAGACTCCAGACAAGAGCCGAAGGGAAAGATAAGCAGAGAAAGCTTAATCTACCCAAGTACAGGCAAACAGAAACCTTCGTACAAGAAAAAATCGCGATCCTTCGCATGAAAATGTTCAAATATCAAAGAACGAAAACACGAAAACTTGCGTTCCTCAAAGGAAACACAAGGTCATCGTGCAAAAAGCATTAAGAGCTTCGATGATATTGAAGAAATCTTCTCTCTGGCAAAGACCTCCGAAAGACTACTTCAAAAGAAAAGCTTTATTAAGCACATACATCAATTAAGGAGAGCCATCGTCAGGCTCACGCTTTACAACAAGGCCTAATTCTAAAAGCATTTCGCATACAATACTAAGTTCATCGAAATTATATCCATTCGAAGGAGAATAAGGCCTTTGAAATATGGGATCTATTATCCCAGACGAAATCATTCGCTCAACATGCGAAGCTGCATCGAAGGAAGAAGACGAATCTAAAACGTCCCCTCCCTTCTTCTTCTTGGCCGCACCTCGATGTGAAGAACTACTACCTCGTGGACAGCGACCACGAGGCCTTCGTTTGTTCCGACCCCGACTCCCTTCGGGAACATCAGCCTCTAGGCGATAAACTCTCCCAATAGCCACAAGGCTACCAGGAGGAAAAGAAAACGAACTTTCACCTCCCTCAACAGGTGACAAAGGACTCGAATCACTAGATAAATCAATCCTCGAAGGAGAACTAAAAACTTCAATCGGAGGCTCACGGCGAATCAAGCCACTAGAAGAAGGCTCTGGAGTCGCAAACTCGCTCAGGGAAACATCAGATGATGAATCCGGAGCAACACACTTCTCCAAAACCAAGTCAGAAGAAGCCTTCAGAGTAGCAAACTCGCTCAAAGAAATATCAGACGAAGCCTAAGGTCCAAAAACCAAGCAAAAATTAATCAAAGCAACATAAAGTCTACAACAATATTACAACAATTCTCAACAAGATACAAGTTCGAAGGAATGATATAACCCCTCTCCCGAAGAAAAAATAAATTGTTTATACCTCACTCTGAGGCAGACGACCGACAGACTGCACACGGTTCCAGAAGGATTCGTCAAAATGACCGGCGACCTTCAGAAGAGCTTCAACCACAGGACGGGGAGTAGAATCAACAGCTGAAAATTTGAAATCGTCAGAAGCAACCTTCGCCAAAGCATTGCTCCCTTCGACATCAAGAGAATGGAGGAGGTCCCGAATAGCCAGATGAACGGCATTGGTGGAGAAGGCCCTGCAAGCCTTCACCACGAAAGGAATGTTGACAGAGAGCCAAGATTGGCGCTGCTCAGTCGAAGCGTTCTCAGGGATCTGATCAGGAATAGTTCCAACCGAGATAAGAGCATCCTGAATATGGCTGCAAAGAGAAGACAGGCGAAGCTCTTCAGCCTTAGCAAAAGAAGCCACCTCCTGATCCGCAGTTTCAACTTTTCCGCGAAGGACCTTGTTGGCTTCCAAATCCTTCGCAAGGGACGAATCAAGATCCTCCAGCTGTTTCTCTAGAGAAGCCACCTTCGCCTTAAAATCTTCAAAAGATTTGACGAGGGTCTCCTTCTCAACAGAGAGATCTACCACACGTTTTTCACTAAGAGCAAGAGCATCTTCTTTCTCCTTGATCTGAGATTCAAGAGTTGAGAGATCCTTGCGAAGCCGGTCCCGATCAGCCCTTGCCAGAGTCAGCTCATTAAACTGGCGAAGGGAGGCTTGGGTAATAGCAAGCGACTGACGAAAATAAAAGCGAAGTTAGAAAAATAAGCAACTGAGAAAAAACAAAAATTAAAACTGCTTACCTTCATCTGCGAAGATAGTAAAGACTTGTACAGAGTATCACCACCCTGAAGCACAAGCTCATTCTCCACTTGGGGAAAACGAAGCCTCTCTGCAGCAGCAACAAAGGGCGCAGCGGCCCTAGCACTCATGACGAAGGTGTTCGAAGGAACGTCATCACAAAGAGTTAAAGAACCCCCAGTAGCTTCGACTGAATCAAAAGTCATGTCAAAAGGGAGAAACTCTCCAAGCATTGCTTCAAAGACTGAATGTAGGAAAAGATCACCACCTGCTGAGGGGCTAAGGGGCTCATGAAGCACAACATCTGGCTCCGAAGGTAATTGAACCTGGGAACGATCTGTAAGAGGTCTCAGGTTATCAGCAATTTGACGAAGCCCAGCCACACTAAGAGATGAGAGATAACCTTGAACAGAAGCTTTAGCTACCCCTTCATTATGAACAGGGGCAACAGGAGGAACATCAGGACCACCAACACAGGTCTTGTCCTAGATCTTAGCCTTCGATCCAGACTTAGCAAGAACAGAATCAGCGCCCTTGATAGCCTTGTCCTGAATCTTGGCCTTCTCAGCGGCACTGGTATCACGAACGTCAACTGTAGAAGCAGAAATATCCTTTGCAACAGAAGAAGAGCCCTTCGAAACAACTTTCTTAGGGGCAGACTGAGCTTTAGACCCAGAAGAATTACCACCACCATCCTCCGGAATAGAGAACAAATCTAATGCAGAACGAATCACCGGAGGCTTGAAAGCAAAGGAAGGCTTCGCTGAATGTGAAGTCTTCGGCTGATTCGCCGAAGGAACAGCAGCACTCAAAGCTGTAGCATTAGCTTCACTAATAGCCTTATCGGAGCAGTCCTTCGACGAGGTCTTATGAGTTTTCAGCTTCTTCTTAGCTTGCTCTTCGCTAGACCTTCGGCTACCAGACATCTTGAAAAAAACGAAGGAAAAGGATCTCCTACTGCGAAAGGAATTGGAATAGCCAAAGGAAAAAAGACTCGCAAAGTATACGATTGAAGGAACAGCGCGCCCACGATGAAGATATATAGAAGGGAAGCGACTATCGGGAACTGAAAAGAAGTATGGAATGAAAATGACAAGACACGTGTATGGGTCAGAAAGGCGCACGTTGCAGTCATAAATTGATAAATAAAATTGCTTCAGGTTTTAGTTACACTAATAACACATCACCAATTGAGGGCTAATGTTGGGGACTACACCGAAGCCCCTCCCCGACCCACGTGAAGACCAACAGCCAATGGCGAAGACAAAACGGAGAAGACTAAGAGCCATGCCTATACAGCCAATGGCATACATGTAAATATGATCACTCTCCCCCTTATAAATATGGAGGGAGATGATCCTGTAATGACATCTGTTTTTCGGGCCACGAGCCAAAGGAGGAATCATTCGCACCGTATTCAGACCTCTCTAATCACCCGACCCCTTCGCCCGGCATCGCAGGTGAAGGAGGGCTTCGCGCAACTAAACTGCAGGGAACCTGAGCAAGAACCCCTTCGTCCGGCATCGCGGACCAGAGAAGAGGGCTTCGCTCCAACCAGAAGGCAACGACGACAAGCGAAGAGGGCTTCGCGAGGCAAACCGAAGGCATCGACAACCTTCGAGGGCTTCGCCAGAACCAGAACGCTTCCATCAACCGTTGGAGGGCTTCGATCCGTCCCATCAAGACCTTCGATCCCCCAACAAGTTGGCTGAATGCCAACCGATTGGAGTGCATGCTCCGTGATTGGCTAGTGGATGCGCGCGCGTGGAAGCATGCCTCTGCAACGGAGTGAGTTCCTGTGCAAGAGCATGCATCTGTAGCTAGCTGCTCCGTGATTATGTGCATATATTTAAATAAACTAACGAAATTAACTAGTGTTTGACTAACAGTACATCCGATCCATAAATTAGGAGTCTCCCATTAGATCACTTACAACTGGACATACTTAACATCATATATAGTTTTGGCGGACCAAAAAATACAAAGTAGGATGAATATAAAACACCTAAACATGTGATGTAGGCCTGAAGAACATAGAGACCTGCTTGGGCTCACCAACAACCGGGAAGTATATGCTCTTGTAGTCGAAGGGGCGATGTGGCTTATCGAGGCGAAATACGCCGACATGGCCACCTTCGAAATCCATGTCAGATACATAAACACGGCCACCTTGGAGCGACGACGAGCCATACGGCACATCGTAGAAGAAGGGGTAGTTTGCCCCTAGTAAGAGAGAATAGTGACCTCCAAAGTAGTCAGACTTGAGCCTCCAATATTTCTTCTCGTTGTTTGGATCAACAAGCAGCTCATAGACCTGCAAGCCTGTCATCACGCTGAATGTTAGATCATTACGATACATCCTGACACCGTAGTAGCCCCTGCCGCCGCGCTGATTAACATCATGATTACCAAACATGTAGATCAAAATGATGTTGCCTTCAGGGGACTTGGCAATGTAAATCACTCTTTCCACCGGCCAATAATCTAGCCGACCCTCCATGTATGCCGTCCCATGTATCATCAGTTTTGGATTGTTGCATGGCGTCTTATCAATGTCCCATGTTAGTACACTTCTAGCCTTGGTGACTGCCACAACATTTCTGTCGACCAAGATGGCATCAAAGTAATGTCTATCCCCGCCAAGGTAACTGCTGGAAAGTACATCGTCATGTCCTTCTTGCCGTGTCAAAGCCGTCCAATTCAGTTCGCCTTCCTCCACGAAGGCCATGAGCCCCCAGGAGAAGATGACGATGACCATATAACCCCCTGCCAGCCTCGGCGTGCGGCAAAGTACAACACACTGCACATACGGTTTGCATCCCCAATATCCCCGCTGCCTCAATTCCAAGGCAACATCCATATCTGTACCCTGCATCTCAGAAAATGTAGGCAGGCCGCGAGTTCCATCGGTAACTGGATTGACGAGCTTAAGATTATACTCCTCATCGCTAGTAACAAGCCAGTCATCTTTCCCTCCTAACCAGCTCTGCCCTTTCAGTTCGTCTGACTGGCACTGGAACTGCCTTTCAGGATCATAACGGGCCTGTCACACCCCAAAATTTCTTATTTTGGGATGTGAACCGTTTTTCCACTTTAAATGCTAATTTTCAATATTTTCAAAGGTTTTCCTTAATTTAATTTATGTTTTAAAGAATTTATTTATTTTGTTTAAGATTTTGTTGACAACATGTGTTTTAGTGAAACAAAGGTATTTATTTTAGAGGAAAAGATTTTTAACATGATTTTGTTTTCATTTATGAACACCTTTAAAATGAAGCCATTTAGTTTGTCTTCTCGAATGTTTGCCTCAAATTATTTCTTTTATTTTAGTTCAAAGATTTATTTTAAATGGCTTGATTATGAAAATGTTTAAATAAGCAAGTTTTAGTTTGTCTCAAAACTTTGAAAGTGCTTGTCTTGAGTTTCTTGCGTTTTCTTTAAAATGGTGTGAGTCTTTTTATTGTTTTATAAAACCAGAAAATACCCCTCTCAAAAAAAAATGGGCCCCTAATCAACCTAATCTTGATCTTAATCTTTTTCCCTGCCTCTGTCACACGTGACAAAGAACCAGGCCAATTGAGCCTAGTCAATCCAATCCTCACGTGAAACCAAACTCAGCCCAAAGAGCACCGATCCTTTCTTCTTTCTCTGACCGCCACTGCAGGTTCTCCTCTTCCCCATTGATGGACGCCCCAAGATCCAAATAACCCATAGTAAAACGTGCACCCACACCCTGCCAAGTATGAAAACCGTTTCCCCGCAACATCCTCCATCAATTCCCATGAAAGGAAGACGAAACTGCTGCTCTAATAGCCATGAATCAGCCCTCCTTCATTCCTGCAGTTTCTGCTCACTCTCTCAGCCGCACTCCTCCCTTCCCTGGATTTTCCCCTACCTCCCTAGACCTATAAAGCCATGCCTGGATGCCCCATGCCAAGGCTGACGACCTCCCCCGCCTCCTCTCATTCTATCCCGTCCTGTGGAGTCGAGTTTGTCACCATCTCCGTCTGTCTGCCAGCCAAGTACAGCCGCGCGGCCACCGGTTGGCATCTCCGTTCCCGGTGATCCAGCCATAGGATTGCCCTCAAATTTTACCAGCAGGTGCGCATCTTTCTCCTTGATGTCATATCCAAATATCACGGCCATAGGAGCCTCGATGCAACAGGAATCATTTTCGCCATCCCCTGATCCCTGTCTGTTCACTGATAGCTGCAGCGCCCGGTTGGCATCGATGTTCCCGGCGATCCGTCCAGCAAAACGTCTCCAAATTTTACCAGATTGTGCGCCTCTTGTTCCTCTACAACATATCCAAAGTTGTATTCCATTAGAGCCACGATGCGAACACTGTCCACAGCGCCATGCTTCCTCTGTCTGAGTTCTGGATCCACTTGTCGCGCACTATGGTAATACCATCCTTGTTCCAGCCATTATATTTTCTTCATTGATGCACAAATCATTCCAGAATGTGTTCCATCCAGTTTTATTTAATATCACAGGAGGCCGCTTTGAGATACAGAGCGATGAATCCATGAACGCCACCCCACCTGATGCATGTCTGTTCGCGTCCAGACGCGCGACCTCTGATTGGCATCGGCGTTCCCTCTATTCTGTCCAACCAAATGCTGCGGTTTTCCTCCATCCTGTGCCCCTGGTATTCCTCAACATCCCTCAAAAACAGTTTTCCTAGAAGCTCACCGTGCACGGCGAAATTGAAGACGCCGTGGACGCCGTCTTGTGTCTGTTCGTGTACAGCACGCGCGACGGGAACTCTGTTCATGTTTCTGCTCATTTCAGAGCCTCACCTGATGCAATGATCATTCTATGGCGTGACCCATTGAGTTTATTCTGTGTTATCAGAAGGATTTGCCGAGAGTTGTCCTAATGCCTCCAAGAACGCTGTTGGTGTCTGAACTGCCGCTGCACGACCTCATCACGGTCGACCCAATGAATCTGCCTCTAAGGTGAACTCAGGTCCAAATAATCTTGTCCCTGTCATGTACCACGTTCTTATGCATTCTACTGTATACACACTTCCCTGTACCATGCAGCAAAACAACGGCAACGCGTTTATTTCGTTCATGCTGTCTGTTCACAACTGTGCTAACCACCCATAGTGCAGTTTTTATCTAAGCTTAATCCTAAACCTTTGTTTAATCATATCTTTTAGCTCCTAACTCCGAATTAACTGATTCTTTCGCCTAATTTCTCATCACGACCTAATCTATCCAGCTATAGCCCTTGTAAACCATGTTCTCATTGTTTTATCCCCTGCATTATGTATTTATTGTATGCTTGTTTCCATGTTTGCGCGAATAGGTTAATACGCTCGGGAATGGTACGAAGATTTATGAAGATCAAGAAACGTGATCACTGAGCAACAACATCTAAAGAGGCAAGTGTCCTTGATGCATTTTGATCCAAGTTTATAAATGTTTTGGTTGTAAAGTTGCATGCTTGAGTCAAATGAATACGAACCTATTGGTAGGGTTTACTAGATTTTCCATATCATTTCCTTGTCGCCCTAGTTCTTTGCTTGTTTGTGGGTAGTATTTGCTTACCTTGCTTTGAGTTGGGTTTGGGTATCATGTTAACTTGATTAATTGAACTTCCGTCACATCAGGGTTAATGGGTAATTTGTTTAGCAACATGATTGGAGATAGGGATTTGGGTGATTGTGGTTTGGGAGCTGTGCTGGGGTTACCGGCAGCTCGGGGACTGTGCAGGGGTTACTGGCAGTCCCTTGGTTTGTTATCGATCACCTAAATCTAAGGACCGGTTCGTGGAGCGACCATCCATGAAAACCGTACAACCACGAGTCCAAGAATGGGTGCGGCCTGGCGTATTACACTGTGGAGACCAGTTATGTGCGTGCCAAACGGCGGTGCGAGGAAAGCGGGTATGCTGGAATCGTCGGGAGCGAGATGTGTGGGGACAGGAGAGTTACTCCTCGGAACCATCTGGCACAAGAGGGGGCCTCTAGGGGTCAAGGGTATACTTCCCCTATCGGTGGAACCTTAGTGGGCACGTACAAGCTGGAGGAAGCTGTGGAAAAGCCTTGTTGTGATCTCCTGGCAACACACCTAAGGAAGTGTGCATGTGCTTGGCCGGCATGGCATAAGGGAGACTTTAGTCCACCTGCCAACAGGGGACGGAATCACAACTCGTGGGGAAATGTGTACAACCTCTGCAGAGTGAAAACTGTCATGACAGCCGTGCTCACGGTCAAGAGCGGCATGGACCCTCACACGATTAGTTGGGAATGGTTGGATGGGCAATCACAGTGGGGTAACTGTGATTGGGTACAGGTGAAGTAACCTGTAGAGACGTACAGGGTGGTTGGAACCCTTGATCTTGGCAAGGTGGAGTAACCTTGGCCGTATGGAGATATATATCACTTAGTAAATAGGATATGCTTTTATAAAATGTTTTACTTAACCGCATTTAGGCAAATAAACCCTTTTAAGCCTTTCTTGTTATCAGCCAACATGTCATACTTTCCCCCACTTGCTGAGTACTCTATGTACTCACGCGGACCCAAAAGCACCTTTTGTTTGTTGCTCAGTGAATGAAGACATCGAGGAGTACTTGAAGATGGAGAAGCGGTGTCCTAGGCATGCGGTCTTCCGGTCGACTTCCTATGGAGATGAAGGACACCACCGTTTAGATTTATTTTTCCGCTGCAATTGTAATCTTTTCTTTTAGACCACTTGGTCATTCTTGTAACAGTGTTATCGAATTAATAAAGATATTGTTCTTTTATCACATATATTGTCCTGTGTGCGTGAAAATTGATCCTGGGCACGCATACAGATGCATTCGGTTTTGGTCGTTGAAACTGGGTGTGACAGGGCCCAAGCGCATCCAGCATGTCCAGTCACCCTATACCCAAGGACATGATGCAGACCGAATTTCCCTGCCTCATGATCAGCATCAGCCTCCCGCGCCCAAGAAGAACCGCAAACAGATGTGATAAACATGGGGAGGCCAGACCATAGGCGGTAGACCTCCTTGCAAGCTTCTTTAAATGACTTGCCAAACGAAAGTGACCGTAAAATGGCAAGGCCATGGCCATCAATTTTCTCCAAGATGTAGCACTGCGACGTCTAGCGAAAGGGTGTCTGCCTCTGCCCCCCTGCCCATGCACAATAATGATAATTAATGAACACATATATTGATGAATATAAAATCAGGCTCTGTATATTTATCATGGTGCATATGTGATGAAAATATTAATAAACCATTTAATTGACTGTTTGCATATATTAATTCGAAAATGATAACCAATTATTTCACTAATTGGGTGAAAATGATAAACCATTTAATCAACTATAATTGGATATATTAATCTGAATGTGAACAGAACTATTAAAGTCTGGATGAGGCGCATAGATATATATGAGCTAATATACATGAGGACATATCAGCTGCACATAGAGTATTTGGTACATGTGCATATTTCTTATGCACCTGATATTTGGCTTACACGGGAAAATATCAGGTGCTCAAGAAGCATTTGGTGCACATCTGCACAAACTCATTGAGAACCATAGGATTGCATCTACACGCCTAAAATCATGGGTGAGAATTTGCATTGATAAAACAAATGTTTTTGGAAACATAACCTGGATTTATGGTTGCTAAATCAAGATTAGATCTTACGATCTAAAAAGTTCGTGCACATGTGTACCAAATACTCTTTGTGCACCTGATATGGCCTCTTTGATGATGAAATCGATCAGAAGTATGGTGCGCGAAACATGAAATAAAAGCAATTTGGGAGGTCTCGCCGCCATCACCCCAGGTGGGAGCACCAAAAACCCTCGCTTGGGTGGGGAGCTGTGCATCGCCTGCAGATGCGCCTCCAAATGCTACAGCGGAGTCACCGCCGACGCCGAGCGGACTCAGGTCGACCCTATCGTCATCTTCGACCATAGTCGTTGCTCCTCTCTTCTCGAAACTAAGCACAAATTGATTGAACAGGGTGGATACGGTACGGCGCATGTGAGAAATGGATCCAGAATAAGTTGCAATCGTGGGTAAAATCAGCGCACAAATGGATTGAGAGACCAACAGAGGCCTTACCTGGAAACTCCAAGTCGAAGACGGTGAGGACGATGCGAGGTGCGTGGTTACCGGAAGAGGCAGAGTATTGGGGAGAAAAGGCGAAGCAGTGAACAGTGAGAAGGGGGCAATTCGGCGAAGAAGAAGCGGCGCGGCCCTTTTTTTCCTTTTTTTTTTTTGACACGGGCGCGGCCCTTGTTTCTCGGAGGTTGACTTGTAGCCAACCTTTCCTGTCACCAACATGTGGGTCCACAAAAGTCTTGGGACCACCAGTCAGTCACGCGATCATTTAGCTAGTAGTGGACGGAGCCATGGATGAACAACGGACCTTCCCGAGATGCACTACAGCTCATTTTCAACTGCCTGAGTAAAAACTTGACAAGACAAGGCAATGGAGGCAGCCGCCCATCTTGACCATTTTCAACTGCCTGATGATGAGCAACCACGCTTTTGGTCTCCGCGTGAAGCAACCACGCTTGTCAGTGACATGGGTTCCCGTGCTACCGTGCCATTGCAAAATTGCATAATCCTGAATATGCCACTGTCAGTGAGATGCCAATGGCATATACGGGGTTTACTACAATTTTGTTACAATGGCAGCCTGCATTTTCTTCTGGCGGACAGGCATCACTCGCACCATAAAGGCTTAAACGTCTCCCTCCCATGCTCATCCGCGCATCACTCGCACCACAAACTCTCACCGCGTCGAGCTTCAGAGACTTGCGAAAAAAAAGGTATCCATTTTCTTCTCTGATGTTCGATATCCTCAATCATCTTATTGGATTTCTGCTTCTTCATGAATTTTAGTCTCGTTACTCGTTTTGCTTTCCATATGTATGTAGGCAAAACATGGACAAGGGGAGGAACGAGCAAGAGAGGCGGGGAAAGCGGTTTAAATTTTTCTTGTTTCATTTTTGATTTCTGCCATCGCCTCCGCTGTCGATTTCTTCTCATTTTGCCTTGCTTTGGATCTCTATTTAGGATACCAGCCGTCAAGAGGAAGATGCAGGCCACGGCCGACGACCAGTGGAGGATTACGCGCATGAAGACGAAGCTTCACCGCCATATTCTAGCAGACCAGGTCATGATAGAAGTCGTTAACCGGTTCGATCTTCAGGCGAAACTCCTGTCGTTCATGGGAATTTCGCACAGCAAGCTGGGGGAACTGGGGGACTTCCTGGAGCGAGCCGGAAGACCACCAAGTGAAGTCGACGAGATCATCTCCTTGTGCGACAGGCACCTGACAAACCTAGTCCGAAGTAAGCGCAATGTATCACTTTCAGTGGACGTTCCCGTGATTTAGATCACGATTCATTATATACATGTCGATTGTTTCTAAATTTGTTCTAATTTATTCGATTTTTTTCTAAATTTCTTGATTGTTTGTGTAGCTCTCAACAGCTGCCGTTAAAATGTCTCCGAATTACGGAGCTTGCTGGTGGAGATCAAAACAGCTGCGTCCGTGGGGGAAGACGCCGCCGCTGAGGAGGAAGACGCAGAGCGCAAGAAGAAATACGCCGACGCCGATGCCGACGCCGCGGAGGACAATGACCCTGCCGCTGAGGAGGAAGATGCTGCCGCTGACACCGCCGAGTACATGTGGTGGTAGTTCGATAGTATTGTACCTGGTTTAAGCCGCGGCACAAGACTAGTTTAGGATGGGCCGGCGTGTCGAGCCATAGTTCGATACTACTAATTAGTGCCTGACTCCCCAGTAAGATGCTTATTTTGTGGAGGCGTGATGCTGATCACCGCCTGCTGTGCGCGGACCGGACATATCTTGTTCCGTGTTTGATTCATGCTTATCCGATGCATTCCATATCTATCTTCATTCATCAAGGTTATTTCTGTAGTGCGATGCATGATTTACGCCGCAGTGATGTTGGTGGCCGCTGCGCTTCGTGAACACGGTTCTTTTCGATTGTTCTCTGTTCGCCTGTACAGCGAGTCTTCCCTGTATGGTACGCCGGGTCTTCCCCGTGTAAACACTACACGGGACTATCCCGTGCTTCTTATTTGTTAATTCATTTCTGGTTTACAGGACTTCAGGCGGATAAAGCAGCTATAAAAGCTATGCTTGTCAATCGAGTAGGTGATTTTGGATTAGCTCCTGGGATTTTTGGTTGAGTGATCAAGTTCGCCCTATTCCCGGGAATATCCCGTCAGTGGTACGCCGGGTCTTCCCCGTGTAAACACTACACCGTACCTGCGCTTCCTGTTGGTGGTGATTATGCGTGTTATTAATTTTCATTAATTCCGCAAGCGCACGGAACACCATTGTAGCATTTCACCTTGGAGTATTCCAGGGTTATCGTATTTATATTTCCGCAGGGAAGTAGGCGTAGGAAGCTGAATGTTAACAAAGTAAATACATATTGATTGAAAATAATAGTATATTACTTCACACGGGGGTTAAAGATGTACATGGTATATGGGTGGCACTCACCATATGATCCATGAAAATAAATAGAAAGCAGAAGTTATGTTGGGAGAACAACGAGATAGAGACAAAGATTCCTATGTGTTAATCTTACATCTATTTACTTCTAGCAATTAATTCTACAAGGTTACATATATTAGTTACATTCATACACACTCTAATCATGTTGTTTCGGAGCACGGTTATTATGCCGAGGTTGGTACTGAACCCCCAATACTCAGGTTCCCCTTAGGAACTAACCGCTATTAAAAACCCGGTTAGGTTGCCTTTGAACGTGGCGGATTACAAAGGCCTGGTCACGCCAGTCACGCGTGGGGCTACCGTCCTCCGTAAAGACAAGCGCCAATCGTGCATAGGTATAGTTCTAAGCACCACGCTTATAACTACCCTTACTCAAGTTCTGCCGCCTACATGGGGGGCCGGCCGGCCGTCCACTGTGGCGGTTGGCCACCGCCTCTTGCGTGGACGCTCCAGATTGCCTCCTGAAGTCGGTTGTCAAGTCGGTGACTTCGTGGGGGCGGCAGAACTTGAGTAAGGGCCAAGTTAAGGCCCAAATAGCCCACCAGACGGTATGTCGGTGGAATTCTGCTTCACAGGCTTTGAATTGCAACGTTTCAGCCCGTTTACCGCCTGCTGGAGGAAGGCCGAGGCCTTTGGCCACCAAGGGGGGCCGGCCGGCCTATGATGGGGCCGGCCGGCCTGACATTTCTCGTGTCAGGGCCAGTTTTCTCCAATATTTACTCCTGCATCCAAAATTCACCAAAACTCATGAAAATAGGTTAATTCCTAACTACTATGCATAGAATCTTGGTGAGTACCATTTATTTACCGATATGTTGACGGTAAAATAGGGAATTTTATACCGTCAACAAACTCCCCAAGCTTACCCTTTGCTCGTTCTCGAGCAAACAACTCGGGTACCGGCGGATCAGGAGTTACAATGATAGCGCCCCAGGTGTAATAAAGATGCAACCACGTACTCCCTAAATGGTGGTAAGTATACAAGAGTACGGAATATTCACAAGTGTTGCACATATGTGGGGCGTGTATGTTCACCTTGTCGTTTAGCATTGAAAACTAGAACATCACTTTTGGACAAAACAATTCTAGCAGGTTCAAGTCCAGAGTTTTTATGTGCTGCAAGACAAGGTAAAAATTCTCCTCTGTTTTGTTCCACACTTCCCTTCCTTCTAGTGAGTCTATTCCTACAAAGCTTCACTCAAATCCTACCTTCTACCAAAGGAGGCTTGTATGTGGAGCTTGGTAAGGATATGCACATTTATCATGCGTATGTTATAAAGCTAAAGAATAAATCTCAAGAGACATAGCACTCTTTATATCTCGGTCATGCGGAAAATTGATGATGGTGAAGGGGGAGAAGATGGACACACACTGATGGAGATGGTTTTGCAAACTTTTGGTCTTCTTTTATGCTCATGCTCAAGATGTTTATGATAAGAACCGTAGTGCTTGTTTTGCAAATCATGGAGTCTTTCTTTTTTTTTTAGACTCCATGATGCTTTTGGGCACTAGTGACGAAGGTTCATGAACAATTGGAATATTCTTGGAGCTTTTTGATATAGACCCAAAAGTTATGCAAAGGTGGTAATGATGGGTGGAGATGTTTGATGATTTTTCAAACATTCCTTTTTGGTGGAAAAGAAAACAAGAACTCACGCGAAGGATTAATGACCGAGATTTAGAGTGCTTACTCTCAAAAGCATTTAAACCTTAACAAAACTCAACGCATGAGTAAATGGCTATGAGTGGGGATGTCTTTATATCTTGTATGATATGGCTGTGGTAGGTAAATAAATCCTCACATGGGAAGTGTTTGCAAAACGAAAGGGTTTTCAGGTTCTTGCAGCATTTAAAATGAAAAACATCTCTGAACTTTTACCATGCTAAGAACTGCAAAAATCCTAATCATGTCATATCATAGTTCACAATGCTTAGACTTGGTGCGACGTATGCAACCCACAATAACGCAGCAACACGAGTGATGTGACCATGCTCAAGTATAAATAACACACATGTCAGAGTAGAGGTTGCATCAATGCGACACAAGGGGAGCTATCATGTAACTACTTATCATTTCCTTTAAGTGTAGCATTCACCAAGATTCTAGCATTTTTATTCAAATATGGGAGTATTTTATTCATCGTTAGAAATACTTACCTGGCGGTCCTTCCCAAGCTTGAGTCTTTGTGAGACTTAAGCTTGTGTTGAATCGCTGATTTTCCCGCGGGTCCTCCCCAAGCTTGAGCCTTTGCAAGGTTCAAGCTCGAATAGGCCGCCTCCTCCATCCTTCTTGTCCCTACAAAAAGAATGAGGGTGATACAATTGGCTAGCCCCTAGTGGGCATCGCCGAGGATTATTTTTGGTATTTTTATGTTTTATACTTTTTATTTTGTTTTCTAAGTTTAGTGGATAAGCAAAAAGCATGTGCCAGGCCTGGCTAAAGGATAACGATTGGGATGGCCTCCCCAATCGGAGGGCTCTCATTTTTACGTCTTTGAGCTAGACGTTCTCCTTCTTGTTCAGCTCGATTGGACCTCGCTCGCCGGAGAATCAGGCGGTGTAGAGGTTCCTTCTTTCTTCCGCCACACTTTGATTTCCTTCTTGGTGCTTGTGGCGGCGATCGTTGTTGTAGGCGCCAATGTTGTACTCTCTTCTGTGGGTACTTTTGCTGCCCGTGTGTTCTTGGCACGCCTAGCTCTTCTTCTCCTTGCCTACTTTGATTTGCCTGTTGATTCTTGAGGTGCTGGAGGTGCTTGCGGCGTCTTGGGCTGCTCGAGTACTTTCTTCGGACTTCTCCAATAATTGGCTGGCCGTCTTTCCATTTCTCCTGCCAAGTAGTTCCTCATGTGTGTGATGAGTTTGTCTGGCTGCGGCATGGGTGGAGTAATTTCAATTTTCTCCACTTCTCTTGGGTCCCTTCCATAGAAGACCTTCACTTGCTTGCACTGCTCAACTTTAGGCTTGAAGTTGAACGTTTCTTTTGCACCATTGTAGTCACTGCTCAACTTTAGGCTTGAAGTTGAACGTTCTTTGCACCATTGTAGTCCAGGTGAATCTCCCCTGTTCCCATGTTGATGTTGGTGTTGGTGGCGCCCAAGAATGGCCTCCCAAGAATGAGAGGTACCTTGTCGTCCATTTCCATGTCTAGCACAATGAAATCAACAGGGACAAAAAGACTCTTGATCTGGACAGGGACATTTTTTAGTATCCCATTGGGTGTGCGTCGCGATCCGTCTGCAAGCTGAATGCTCATGCCCATTGCTGCAGGGGACATTACACTTCTGATCCCCTTGTAGATCGAAAATGGCATGATGCTCACACTTGCTCCCACGTCGCACAATGCTCGGGAAAAACATTGCCTGTTGACCAAGCTGGGAATGCTCGGGCAGCCAGGGTCCTTCTTCCTCATGTCCTCAACTGATGATGAAGTTGCATAGTCTTCCTCACATCTGATAGTCATCGCATTAAAAGTCTCCTTGGGGTTGACTTCAGGTTGCCCTGGAAGCTTACTTATCGTAGGTGGCTGCAATGCTGAGGCTATCTGTGCAATTTGAGTCTGCAGCATCTTGTTATGGCTCAGCTGATTTTGCAGTGCAGTGCTAAACACTTCTAGCTGAGATGCTATGCTCTCCAAGGTCTTATCAGTAGAGATGAATTTCTTGTTGATTCCGTCATTGATCTTGATCACCTGGCCAAGCACTAGATCCTTGATAGAAGGTTCGTAGCGAGAGAAATTACCGTTACCATTGCATCCTTGATTTTTGTTGTAGGAGAGGTCGGGCTTAGAGTTCCAACCGTAGTTGTTCTGGGGGCGAAATCCATTGCCATTGTTGTGGAATTTGCATTCCTCCATGGCGTTGGGGCAATGAATTCCCAGGTGCCCCGTGTTGCCACACTCTTCACACGTCATGCGGGAATCCGCAGCTTGCAGATCATGCGGAGTCTTCATCTTCTCAAGGACTTCGAGCTTGAGGGCAAGCATGTCCAAGGCCTCAACTTGATGTACTCCTCGTCCCTTGCTAGGGAGCACTTGGCGTTCGTCGTGGCTTTGATTGGCCACGACCTTCTCAATCAACTTCTTAGCGTTGGTCACGTTAAGAGAGAAGAAAGAGCCGCCAGCCGAAGCGTCGAGGTGCTCCCGTGCGGTGGGCCTCAGTCCATGGTAGAAGCTTTGCAGGAGGAGCCACTGCTCCATGCCATGATGTGGGCATGCGAGCACGTAGTCCTGCATCCTGGCCCAAGCTTCAGATATGGACTCATCTGTGAGCTGTTGGAAGCCCGTAATCTTATTAAGCAGGGCAGTTGTCTTGCCCGGCGGGAAGAACTTAGCAAGGAAGGCCTCCTAGGTGTTGAGAGCCTCCACGTTGGAGTAGTACCATTGCAGAGCCTTCCCCAACAGCGAGAATGGAAAGAGCTGCAAGCGAATCTCGTCATGGGACTGGTCCTTGCGTGCAAAGGTGTTGCACGTCATCAAGAACCGCTGGAGGTGAGAGTTTGCATCCTTCGAAGATTTGCCACAGAAAGGACTGGCCAAGATCATGTTCAGCAGGGCCGGCTTGAGCTCGTAGTCCT
Organism: Eragrostis curvula; assembly: GCA_007726485.1. Lineage (NCBI taxonomy): Eukaryota > Viridiplantae > Streptophyta > Magnoliopsida > Poales > Poaceae > Eragrostis > Eragrostis curvula. Next base: position 18,612,487 of record CM017445.1, read on the forward strand.
TGTTGTTCACGCGTGGAAGGTGTCCCACGCGGATGTTCTCCATGGTTGGCACGGGGAACTCATGGATCGTCTTCTCAACGGGCTCACCCATGTTGTTGTTGTTGTTCGTAGTCGAAGCAGATGGGTCAGCGACCGGTGAGGGAGATCCTTCGACAGCCAGAGCTTTGGATGTAGAACGTGCAGGAGGAGGGGTGAGTCTTGCTCTCGCCCTTCTCAAGAACTGCTCTGGGTCAGAGTGGAAATTTTCTGGTAGGTCGAAGCCAGTCATGCACAGTCTTGTTTAAAAGTCCACAACAAGAAAACAGGACAAGGGTAAGCCCACAAAAGTAAGTAAAGTTACTTCGCACAATAGCATTACAATGTTACAATTCAGAATCCTAGCTGCTACTTCCCCGGCAACGGCGCCAGAAATGCTTGTTGGTGGTGATTATGCGTGTTATTAATTTTCATTAATTCCGCAAGCGCACGGAACACCATTGTAGCATTTCACCTTGGAGTATTCCAGGGTTATCGTATTTATATTTCCGCAGGGAAGTAGGCGTAGGAAGCTCAATGTTAACAAAGTAAATACATATTGATTGAAAATAACAGTATATTACTTCACACGGGGGTTAAAGATGTACATGGTATATGGGTGGCACTCACCATATGATCCAAGAAAATAAATAGAAAGTAGAAGTTATGTTGGGAGAACAACGAGATAGAGACAAAGATTCCTATGTGTTAATCTTACATCTATTTACTTCTAGCAATTAATTCTACAAGGTTACATACATTAGTTACATTCATACACACTCTAGTCATGTTGTTTCGGAGCACGGTTATTATGCCGAGGTTGGTACTGAACCCCAATACTGCAGGTTCCCCTCGGGAACTAACCGCTATTGAAAACCCGGTTAGGTTGCCTTTGAACGTGGCGGATTACAAAGGCCTGGTCACGCCTGTCACGCGTGGGGCTACCGTCCTCCGTAAAGACAAGCGCCAATCGTGCATAGGTATAGTTCTAAGCACCACACTTATAACTATCCTAGAGGAACTACCCTTGATCGAGAGAGCAGCCCTATCTAAGAATGTAGCATAGCTTTCACTAAGCGCGATCTCCATATCGGCAAAGCACTCACTCATACTACTTAGACACAATCACGAAACCCACAACAAGACTATTATGAGCACTAGCGTAACTAAGTAAATAAACTTAAATAGAAAATAATTACTAAAAGAAATAAATAAAGAATAAACTAAATAATTATAAAAATAATTATATAAATAATAAAAGAATAATTCTACAAGAGTTAAGATACAAGAACAATACCGAAACTCCGAGAAGACTTCCGGAACCTCGAGTAGAGCTCCGCTCTACTCTACTCTACTCTAACTCCCAACAGAATAACTCTACTTCTACAAACGAGTAATGAAATGCTTGGATCAGTGAGGTGCGAGTTGTTCCTACGGACACCAGGGGTATTTATAGGGTCCTTAGGACAGGGGGGACTTTATAGCCGAAGGAGACTTGGCGGGGCCGCCAAGCCAGGCCGGCCGGCCTACACGGGGGGCCGGCCGGCCGTCCACTGTGGCGGTTGGCCACCGCCTCTTGCGTGGACGCTCCAGATTGCCTCCTGAAGTCGGTTGTCAAGTCGGTGACTTCGTGGGGGCTTCAGAACTTGAGTAAGGGCCAAGTTAAGGCCCAAATAGCCCACCAGACGGTATGTCGGTGGAATTCTGCTTCACAGGCTTTGAATTGCAACGTTTCAGCCCGTTTACAGCCTGCTAGAGGAAGGCCGAGGCCTTTGGCCACCAAGGGGGCCGGCCGGCCTATGATGGGGCCGACCGGCCTGACATTTCTCGTGTCAGGGCCAGTTTTCTCCAATATTTACTCCTGCATCCAAAATTCACCAAAACTCATGGAAATAGGTTAATTCCTAACTACTATGCATAGAATCTTGGTGAGTACCATTTATTTACCAATATGTTGACGGTAAAATAGGGAATTTTATACCGTCAACACTTCCCTCATGATGGCCTCAAGGACTATGAAGAAACCGACTTTTATTATAGTTTTGGTTCGGATAACGAAACAATCTCCTCATATCGCAGCTTCTTTAGGCGTGTCGATCCATCTCGTATCATCTCCGGTATGGTACACGGGGTCTTCCCCGGTGTAAACACTACACAAGACTATC